>OX940975.1:70607295-71807295 GCA_954871275.1 Leptopterna dolabrata
AATAGAAATAAATTAATACTGTAATCACCCAAAAAAATTCTGCAACTATAAAATTGTATGCAGGGTGTCCCAGTTCCTTCAGGAGAAAATCAGGGTATCGATTCTACTCTTCATTTGGAACAAAAAATGCTCGGTAGAAATTTTTCGAAAAGTTCTTCGTTTTAAAGATATCCGACAATTTGTGTTTTTCCAACTTTTGATTATCTTACCACATACAAACGCTAATAAATTCGAAAATGTTGAGACTAGAACAAATCCAATTACACCGTTTGAAAGAACGTTAAATTTCTTGTAAGATTCTTCTGTTTTCAATGGTCAGAGTTACTTAAATGTTGACGTGGATTGGAAGTTGGAGATGAGACAGTCAAGAAGAGGTCCCCTGCTTTTCTGCCCCCCCTACAAGACGAGCTGACGACTTCCTCTTTCGTGAAAAATCGTCTTGATTGGTATGATGTGCGTAACTGTCGTGGAGTCGAGACTTTTAGATTTCCTTACACAACCCAAAGGGCAATAGAAATAAATTAATACTGTAATCACCCCAAAAAAAATTCTGCAGCTTAAAATTGTATGCAGGGTGTCCCAGTTCCTTCAGGAGAAAATCAGGGTATCGATTCTACTCTTCATTTGGAACAAAAAATGCTCGGTAGAAATTTTTCGAAAAGTACTTCGTTTTAAAGATATCCGACAATTTGTGTTTTCCCAACTTTTGATTATCTCACCACGTGAAAACGCTAATAAATTCGAAAAAATTGAGACTAGAACAAATCCAATTACACCGTTTGAAAGAACGTTAAATTTCCTGTAAGATTCTTCTGTTTTCAATGGTCAGAGTTACTTAAAATGTTGACGTGGATTGGAAGTTGGAGATGAGACAGTCAAGAAGAGGTCCCCTGCTTTTCTGCCCCCCCTACCAGACAAGCTGACGACTTCCTCTTTCGTGAAAAATCATCTTGATTGGAATGCTATCGTGAAGTGGAGACTTTTAGATTCCTTACACAACCCAAAGGCCAATAGAAATGAATTAATTCTGTAATCATCCCAAAAAACAATTATTTCCGCATCTATAAAATTGTATGCAGGGTGTCCCAGTCCCTTCTGGAGAAAATCAGGGAATCGATTCTACTCTTCATTTGGAACAAAAAATGCTCGGTAGAAATTTTTCGTAAAGTTCTTCGTTTTCAAGATATCCGACAATTTGTGTTTTTCCAACTTTTGATTATCTTACCACATACAAACGCTAATAAATTCGAAAATGTTGAGACTAGAACAAATCCAGTTACACAATTTCCTGTAAGATTATTCTGTTTTCAATGGTCAGAGTAACTTAAAATGTTGGCCAATATCAGCTGGAACATTTGAAAATTTCAACATTTAAAATGGTGAAAAAGATTTTTCGTTCTGTTGAGGTTACAAAAAAATATCTAAAACTTGTCAAATTTCACAAAAACTTCTTCATCTAATAAGCTTTACATTGATATACTTAGATTTAAAAATAACGTTGCAGTAGAGTTAAAAAATGATAATTGAACGTCTGAAAACATGAGCAGAGGTGGGGGATTAATTACACCTCATAAAATAAAACTAACGCTTCCTTGACTGGTTGAATAAAAATAATGCTGGAATACGAAGGGGACATAATATCGAAGTTCAAACAACAACGAATGATTAGTTCCAACATTCAGCGAGAATGGGCAGGGAGGTGTCACTAGAACGTGATTTTGTTTGCACAAAAGTATTTCTTAATAATAAATTGTGAACTTCGGTTAACCATCTTATCAAACTGCAACAGAACGCTTCTCTTCCACCAGTTCAATTTAATGTGCCTCGTGGAAAGGTAGCTGTTATGCCACTTTATTTTTCAAATCAGGAGTACCGAGATATGCTGCTCGAGTATGGATACTGTAACTGCAGTTTAAGTGAAATTTGACAAGTTGTAGGTATTTTTTGTAACCTCAGTAATAATCTTTTTCACAATCTTAAGTTTTGATATTTTCAAATGTTCTGATATTGGCCATCATTAAGTAACTCTGACCATGGAAAACAGAAGAATCTTACAGGAAATTTAACGTTCTTTCAAACGGTGTAATTTGATTTGTTCTAGTCTCGATATTTTCAAATTTATCAGTGTTTTTATGTGGTAAGATAATCAAAAGTTGGAAAAACACAAATTGTCGGATATCTTTAAAACGAAGAACTTTTCGAAAAATGTCTACTGAGCACTTTTTGTTCCGAATGAAGAGTAGAATCGATTCCCTGAGTTTCTCCAGAATGAACTGGGACACCCTGCATATAATATATATACATTTTATATACAAAAATTCAGTCATACAGCATGGCCTAAGGAGCGAATTTTCAAAGAAATAGTTCGAGAAATTGAGAATTTAAATTAACAGGCCTGACTCGGCCCTTTTAGCGAATTTTCAAAGAAAATGAAGCTATTGCAATGGCTTCGAAATTTAAATAATATAAATTTTTGGAAATTTTCTTCATAGAAATCCGTTTCAGACCATTCTAAAACGATTCCTGAAATTTAACACTTTTTTATATGTATATATATATATATATATATTTATTTATATATGTGTCACTCCAGACGATAACTCTCGATAGAATTGAGATAAACAGCTCAAATTTGCACAAAAAATCTATCTTGGCAATCGAAAGGCTAAGTTCGAAGATGGGCGAAATTGGCCTACTCTAAGGAGGGTTTTGGCGCATTTAAAGTGCGCAAAAATTACCCAAAAATCCCCAAAATGTTATTTTCTAACAAGTGACCCCTCATTTTAAAGGTTTTTGCACGCTGAACACGATGGTGGAATCGGATTTTAGATATCTTGATCCGTTCTCAAATTAGAGCATTTAAAGTGCGCAATAATTACCCAAAAATCCCCAAAATGTTATTTTCTAACAAGTGACCCCTCATTTTAAAGGTTTTTGCACGCTGAACACGATGGTGGAATCGGATTTTAGATATCTTGATCCGTTCTCAAATTAGAGCATTTAAAGTGCGCAAAAATTACCCAAAAATCCCCAAAATGTTATTTTCCAACAAGTGACCCCTCATTTTAAAGGTTTTTGCACGCTGAACACGATGGTGGAATCGGATTTTAGATATCTTGATCCGTTCTCAAATTAGAGCATTTAAAGTGCGCAAAAATTACCCAAAAATCCCCAAAATGTTATTTTCTAACAAGTGACCCCTCATTTTAAAGGTTTTTGCACGCTGAACACGATAGTGAAATCGGATTTTAGATATCTAAATCCGTTCTTAAATTAGAGCATTTAAAGTGCGCAAAAATTACCCAAAACTAGGATAATCTTTAAACTCTTACCCCCCCCCCCCCACCCCCTTAGAGTGGTCAGATTGAAATATGTGAGAAGTATTAATTGAAGACGAGAGTTCGAAGCAAAAAAGGGGGAGGCGAACGATTAGTACAACTCCTTGAATTTACCCACAGCGATCAAATAAATATAAGCACTTAGTACAATTACGTAATAAACAAACGGTAGAATCAGGATGGACAAAACGTACAAATTAAAATAAATACGAAGAGAATATACATAGAAAACCAAATTTTAGACCGAAGTTTTCCTTTATTCAAAACCATAGCCATTAATTCGAATATTTCTTTGAAAATTCGCTCATTAAGTCATGCTGCATGACTGGTTTTTTTAGACCAGAGTGGCACGTCACGCAGAAAAATTATGTATAAAAATAATGTTTGGGTGTTTTGAACAAAAAAACTGTGTGATTTTGATCTCGATACAATCTGAACGTACTGGAACTACTCGCAATCGATTCAGCGATTTAAAATAAATAATAATAAAAATGAAAATAAAAAAAACCAGTCATGCAGCATGACTTAATGAGCGAATTTTCAAAGAAATATTCGAATTAATGGCTATGGTTTTGAATAAAGGAAAACTTCGGTCTAAAATTTGGTTTTCTATGTATATTCTCTTCGTATTTATTTTAATTTGTACGTTTTGTCCATCCTGATTCTACCGTTTGTTATGAGTAGATTCCTTGTTCCTTCTGAATGGCCTTTCCTCTTGACTACGATTTCAGGCCTGGTATCTAAAACCAGTTCAAGATTTGCTCTACTAGGTAGGTAGATCCTTCCTTCTTCATTGATATTATTTTTATCATGTTAAGTACCTACCTACCTTTGAATATCAAATATTCGTATGATACTGATAATAAATTGATGATACCTACCTAACCTTCTTCCTCCTACTGTTAGTACCTAAATTGAATAATTTGAAATAGATTTTTTCTTTCGTCTTCGTTCTAGTAATACGTGGGCCGGTACTTGTCTATCTATGAAGGTATCATAACAATTATATGTCAAATGGGAAATTCAAGGAGTTGTACTAATCGTTTGCCTCCCCCTTTTTTGCTTCGAACTCTCGTCTTCAATTAATACTTCTCACATTTTTCAATCTGACCACTCTAAGGGGGTGGGGGGGGGGGGGGGTAAGAGTTTAAAGATTATCCTAGTTTTGGGTAATTTTTGCGCACTTTAAATGCTCTAATTTAAGAACGGATTTAGATATCTAAAATCCGATTTCACCATCGTGTTCAGCGTGCAAAAACCTTTAAAATGAGGGGTCACTTGTTAGAAAATAACATTTTGGGGATTTTTGGGTAATTTTTGCGCACTTTAAATGCTCTAATTTGAGAACGGATCAAGATATCTAAAATCCGATTCCACCATCGTGTTCAGCGTGCAAAAACCTTTAAAATGAGGGGTCACTTGTTGGAAAATAACATTTTGGGGATTTTTGGGTAATTTTTGCGCACTTTAAATGCGCCAAAACCCTCCTTAGAGTAGGCCAATTTCGCCCATCTTCGAACTTAGCCTTTCGATTGCCAAGATAGATTTTTTGTGCAAATTTGAGCTGTTTATCTCAATTCTATCGAGAGTTATCGTCTGGAGTGACACATATATATATATATATATACACATATAAAAAAGTGTTAAATTTCAGGAAAAAAAAATTTATAAAAAATTTATATTATTTAAATTTCGAAGCCATTGCAATAGCTTCATTTTCTTTGAAAATTCGCTAAAACCACAGTCATGCAGCATGACTGATAAAAACTGATAAAATTTTCTGAAAATTAATTTTCGGCCAATGTTTTCCCAACTTGATACAAAATTAAAACAGGAGTAGTTTTACGCAAAGTAAAATTTGGGGTGGAAGGAGGGGGAGGGGGAAATAAAAAATGTTTTGAATACCAGAAGAGTAGGTATTGGGTACGTAACAAATTTTTTGTTCCATTTTTTGCCGAGTAACACCTCGGTTTGTAGATTTTCCATCGCTGAACACGATGGTGAAGTCAGAATTGCGATATCCCATTCCGTTATCAGATTAGAGCAGACGAACCAGGAAGAACATCTCAAGAAATAACCACGTTCCTTCATCTTCAAAGTGCTCCAGTTTGAGAATGGAATGAGATATCGCAATTCTGATTTCACCATCGTGTTCAGCGTACAAAAACCTTTAAAATGAGGTGTCACTTGTCAGACTTTTTCATTTTGGGAATTTATGGGTAATTCCCCCCCCCCCTAAAACTCCCCAAAACTCCCCCTTAGGGTGACCCGATTCTGCCCATCTTCGAACTTAGCCTGTCGATTGCCAAGACAGATTTTTCGTGCAAATTTGAACTTTTTATCTCAATTCTTTCGAGAGTTATCGTCTGGAATGACACATACATATATAAATATATATATAAATATATAAATATAAATATATATATATATATATATATATATATATATATATATATATATATATATATATATATATATATATATATATATATATATATATATATATTTTTGGTGTCTTTCGGCAGGGAATTCAGGATAGTCTGAAACGGATTTTGGTATAAAAATCTTTCGGAAATTCGAGTTTTAAAAATTTTGGACCGAGAACAATAGCTTCCTTTTCTTCGAAAATTCGCTAAAAACCTTGGTAAACGACCCATCACATGCCTACGTACCTACATAAAAGAATATGCAATTTTGGTTTATTATTTTCAGTAATGAACGTTTGGAATCCATAATGTGGGAGGGGTGGGGGAGGAGAGAGAGAAATAAAAAAAACCAGTCATGCAGCATGACTTAATGAGCGAATTTTCAAAGAAATATTCGAATTAATGGCTATGGTTTTGAATAAAGGAAAAATTCGGTCTAAAATTTGGTTTTCTATGTATATTCTCTTCGTATTTATTTTAATTTGTACGTTTTGTCCATCCTGATTCTACCGTTTTGGGTTTTGGGTAGGTTTTGCGCACTTTAAATGCTCTAATTTAAGAACGGATTTAGATATCTAAAATCCGATTTCACCATCGTGTTCAGCGTGCAAAAACCTTTAAAATGAGGGGTCACTTGTTAGAAAATAACATTTTGGGGATTTTTGGGTAATTTTTGCGCACTTTAAATGCTCTAATTTGAGAACGGATCAAGATATCTAAAATCCGATTCCACCATCGTGTTCAGCGTGCAAAAACCTTTAAAATGAGGGGTCACTTGTTGGAAAATAACATTTTGGGGATTTTTGGGTAATTTTTGCGCACTTTAAATGCGCCAAAACCCTCCTTAGAGTAGGCCAATTTCGCCCATCTTCGAACTTAGCCTTTCGATTGCCAAGATAGATTTTTTGTGCAAATTTGAGCTGTTTATCTCAATTCTATCGAGAGTTATCGTCTGGAGTGACACATATATATATATATACATATAAAAAAGTGTTAAATTTCAGGAATCGTTTTAGAATGGTCTGAAACGGATTTCTATGAAGAAAATTTCCAAAAATTTATATTATTTAAATTTCGAAGCCATTGCAATAGCTTCATTTTCTTTGAAAATTCGCTAAAACTTTGTCTCAAAATTTTGTGTTCTTCCCGCTAATCCGGGCTCGCATTTTCCTATTAAATGACTATGATGTGCATAACTCAGCTTCCGTCTAAGTAAAATGCTACAATGTTATCTTGCTAATCTTCGATAAAATTATCCACCAACGGTTATAAGAAGTAGGTAATCCATCAACCAAGTGACAACAAAACATTTACACCCATTGTTTACTACCCATTTTTAAAACCGTATTATGTTGTACGTGAAAATAATAAGAAAACATTTCAACGCTGTTTAACAATCATGGTAAGTATGGGAACTCCTACAGGAAAGCAATGTTCGGCAGCTACTGGGATTTAGAACAGCTGTAACAAATCGGATCATATGACGATAGACAGTATGGTAAAGTGCAAAACGTATGAATTTTCTACTTTAAAAGCTTAGAGAAAAATGGAATTTACCCGAGCTAAAAAGCCGCGCAGGATGAAGGTTAAAAGATCGGTGGGTGATAGCGTCACTGCCGTGGAAAGCACCTTAAATGGAAGTATAAATACCTATTATGTTATGTTATATTACACCCGTGTTTCAGGGTCCTTAGATTCCACTTCGTAAATACGTAAATACGTACTACATAAACAACACCTTCCTTCGAAATAAAACCCCGCTAAATCTATGATGGCTCTTACCGCGAATGTTGTTTACAGTTCTTTTAACTCAGGGGTATATCTCAGTTTCTTCCATAATTACAGCGGTTTTGACAGTATATAATTTATGCATAAATTCAGGGCTTTCCAACGAATGGTGAACGATTTTTCTACGAACACGAATGACGAAGATAAAGTTCCGTAGCAACGACTTGGTTGTAAGTGGAAATCATTGCAAAATTTCGTGACACATCGCCGTCTCCCAAAAACGTGACTCTTTTTGCCAGTTAGCTCAGGGCTAAATCATGTTCCATGCTAAAACCTTGGTAAACGACACATCACATGCCTACTAACCAAAAACGCTGCAAATCCCTGCACAACGGTTTATTATTTTGTATAGAATACCCTTCTGTTACAGATCACAGCTCTATGTATAGATAACCCGTCTATATAATATAATATGTACTATTCTATGCATATTATGTAGATCGCAGACCCTCCGTAGGTTAGTACCTAATTCCGTACTCGTTACTAGGTACCTACCTAAATCACGAGTTAAATGTTGCTAAAATAATTCTGCCGATGACAAACAGTACCTAACAAAAAGAAACACACATAATGAAGTTCTGAAAAGAAATTGTTGATGAGGAGTGAAAAAAGTTGCAAAAGTACCTACCAACAAACTCCAGCCCCTTCTACGTAGATGGTATAATGAACCGTTGTGTAATAAATTACCGTTGAGTAATGATTTACCGTAGTAATAATTTACCCATCAATAATACTTCAACGTTTGTTCAAGTTTCACTACCTACCAACAAACTCCAAAAGAGCCATCATTTTTCAAATGAAATAATATCACAGAACAACCAACTCGACTTCATACTCCGCCAATATAATCAGGTGATCCCTACCAATGATTGGCCGTATTCACAAATTCCTATTGTGGGCGCGTCTCTGGTTACGAGATTTGGTTTGAATTGTATACAATTTCATTCACACTGGAGTCGAAAATGCCTGTCGGTGCAAACTTCGGGGCCTTACTGTGAACGAACGGCTGGACGTACGATGCTCCGGATGGTCTTAAAAAACTCGCAAGTTCAAGAACTATTTAAAACCGTAAAAATATTTACGTAAAAAAATGGTATAGGCGTTTTGAAAATTTCAACCCCTATTTTGAACCCCTTAGAGATGACTCACAGTAACGTCGAGCTTCGAGGACCAACTAGACGCCGAACGGAACCTATAACCCGAATTTCATCAATTTTTTTTCATGGTAACTAAGAAAAGTGGCCCGTACGGCGTACGGCGTACGGCGTACGGCGTACGGCGGACAGACAGAAATATTTTTATTGCAGTTTTGGATTCTACATACCTTGAAACGTAAACCATCAAATTTTGAGGGGGGGTAAGAATTTTTTTTTTCATGCTCGATTCCAATGGTTCATTATTGAAAATAATAAACCAAAATATGCAATTTTTGGTTTATTATTTGCAATAATGAACCTTTGGAATCCAGAATGGTGGAGGAGGGGGTTAACTCCCCCTCCGGCCTTCTCAAAATTTGATGGCTTCCGTTTCAAGGTATGTGAAATCCAAAAATGGAATTTAAAAAAGTTCTGTCCGTCCGCGGTACTTTCTTATTTCACTACCATGAACCAAAATTGATGAAATTTGGTTTGTAGGTCCCCTTTGGGGTCTAGTTGGTCCGCGAAGCTCTGAGGGGTGTAAAATAGGGGTTGACAGAACGCCTTATATCAAAAACTTTTAATAGAAAGATATGGTTTTTTTTACGTGTTTAAATATTGATCTCAAGCTAAAGACCATGCTAAAACCTTGGTAAACGACACATCACATGCCTACCTACCAAAAAATATGCAATTTTTGGTTTATTATTTTCAATAGTGAACCTTTGGAATCCAGAATGGAGGAGGAGGAGGTTAACTCCTCCTCCCGCCCTCCTCAAAATTTTATGGCTTCCGTTTCAAGGTATGTGAAATCCAAAAATGGAATTTAAAAAAATTTCTGTCCGTCCGCGGTACTTTCTTATTTCACTACCATGAACCAAAATTAATGAAATTTGGTTTGTAGGTCCCATTTGGGGTCTAGTTGGTCCGCGAAGCTCTGAGGGGTGTAATTAGAAAGATATGCTATAATAGAAAGATATGGTTTTTTTTACGTGTTTAAATATTGATCTCAAGCTAAAGAATTTTTTGAGACCACCCGGAGCATTTTACATCCAGCCGTTCGTTTCCACCGAAAGCCTCGTCAACAAGATCGTGAATGAAACAGTATGAATCCGGCCCAGCATCATTGCTCACCTGATTATAGTCGCGGATTGCTTATCAAGTCTAGTTGGTTGTTTTGTGATATTTTTTCGTTTGAAGAATAATGGTTCTTTTGGATTTTGTTGATAGGTACCTACCTACTTTTGTAACTTGAGCAAACGTTAATGCTTCATGAATAACAACAAATAATTAACGATTAGATCCTGCTTATTGAATCCTGCGTATTTTTATGAAACTGTAATTCCCAGGCAGGCTCCAGTACCTACCTACTCGATTTAGGGCTTTCCTGGGGGGAGCTCGAGGTTAGGTATTGACCGCAGAAAACAGTGATCTACGCAGAAGGGGCATCTATTCAGGTAAATAATAAACCGTCGTGTAATAATTTGCAGCGTTTTCTTCTAGTGACGTGCACGAGACCATGCACTGGCGGCCAACTCTCACTGTGTAACTTGAAGCGTACGGTTTACGGTTCTCAGCAGCTCGGCAAAAATCTCAAAAACTGGTCACTCCAGTCCATGCGCGAACACTGCGCAGTCAGGAGAGCTGCTTATACTCCTCTTTATGTTCATAATTAAAAAACATTTTGTAAACCACATTAATAGCGCCTTTTTGATAAAAGGCGTGCTGTTCGCAAAAATCGTGAAATGTAGATAACAACTCAAAAAGTGAAAAAACCCTGAAAAATAAGGACAAGAAAGTTGCAGAGGGATTTTTTTTCCTCTCATTTTGTTGAATCGGTGATGTAGGTATAATAATCGTTTCCTGAAGTTTAACGATGATTTGATAGCCAGGTATTATTTTATTCATAATAGTCGTGGAGCAGGTTCCCAAGAACGAGAAACGAAGTTTCAGAGAGTAGTTTGTTATACTTACGATAGTTTGGACGGACCTGTTGAATGCGATGCACCCGATCATTTCTGGCGAGCAGGTGGGCACAGCTATTTTCTCGTGGCAGTTAATGGTACCTACACCTATTGAAATCCGCGTACAACATGACAAATAACCGAGACAGGCTGAGCCAGACTGTTATTTTCCGTAGCAATCTTTGATAAGAGATTCTCGATGAAACCACTTGAGCGATGCGTAGGTACCTATCTCATTATTTCTTGAGGAGTACCTATATCCCTGCGCAGTTCCCTGGACGTACATTTTCAACCTAAATACGACAGAAGCTTCAGCCGGTAGGTAGTAGGTACGTACGACCAAGCTGTCGACAGGCACAACGAATTTAGTGTATTATAGCTCGTCCGCGTCTAAAAATAAATTACCCCTCCCTAACTGCCATTCAACCTTTATAATAATAATAATAATAAATCCCTTTATAATCCCACCTTTATAATTTCACAAATGACTTGAGATACTTGAGATAGATAGTAAGACAAGAACAAGAGGAAAATATAATTATGTGGGTAGGAATCAGTGTAAGTACGCTATTTATTATTATTAACAGGTAGGTATAATATGCGTCTATGATTCAACTATTCGACTCAGGGGCGGATCCAGAATTTTTTTCCGGAGGGGGTCACAGGGTAGAACAATATAAAAAATAACAAAAAATAACAAAATAACCAAACGAACAATACAAACCGAATTTTCAACCTTATGCCTAAACTCGTCCAATTTGTCTACTTACAAAACTTTGTCTATTTATAAAATTCATTGTTTATGTAAAAAATATTTTTCAATATCTACTAATTATGTATTTAACAGATAAATGTATTTATTTTCAATTTTCTTCTAAAAAAGTGTCCTAATGTGTTTTCAAACAAATTGGCGCATTTTATGGCAGCGTAGCTAACTTCAGAGTTTGCAAATCAAAACATTGAAACCACAACAATCTATTGTTCATCTCAGTGAATTCAGTATCGTTTTTACTGAATTTGGCAGGAAAGAAAACGAGAACGAAACAAAAACAAGATAATAATGTAGTGATTTAGGAAGCAACAGACGAGGCCGGAAGATTGATTGAGAATGGTTGTATATTTAGTGGCCCCTGGCTCTTTTATATTCCCCTGACATGATCAGAGGGGGGTCGGGGGGTCCCCACTCTGAGGTACTTCATGTTGGCACAATACATGAGTTGTGGAGGAGCAGCCGATCACAACACTGCTCCCCCCAGAATTTAAGTAAAAAATGAGTTAAATTTTCGTTGTATCTCTGTGGCGGGTGCCGGGCGTGGGAGGTGCGTGTGCTGGTTGTGGTCGTTCCGTGGTGGCTGCCCGGGTGGTTGTGTGGGTCGTTGTCGTGGGGCGGTGGCATAGAGTGCGTAGTGTAGGAGCATCTAGGAGAAGAGTGTGGTGGAACGGCCCGAGCGCTGCCTAGCGAAGACCAGATGAACCTACCGGAGCTCAAGAACCTGGGTTATCGCTAGTTATCTCTTATCAGTCGGCCGATGCGTATCGTGTCAAAATTATTCCCGTATTCCTAATTCCTAAAAGATCCTAAATATTCCATAATGTTCATAATTCATGATTCAGTGCATAGTGTTTCGGTGCAGTAAATGTGACAAAATATAAGAGGAGAGCAGCTCTCTTCGGACACATCGCTTCTGAAAACACCGAGATAAAGCTTCCGTAACCACTATTTTCTACAAAGAGGGCTAAGAAAAAATGTATAAATAAATATTTTTATGACGGCTTTCATTTTGGTTTCGGCTGAATCATGTATGAACTTATCATAACATACACACAAAAAATGCAATTTTGATATTTTTTTATCATTTTTTTTTTTCTAATTTGGGAGAAGACTGAATTCTGTAATCCAAAGAGGCGTGGTTGAGTTTGGCAAAATGAGTTTTCTGTACCCAGTAAGAGACCTCAGTTAAGTACCATAAGTTTTTCATTATCTAGGTAGGTACCTAGTATTAATAAAAATTGTGCTTTTGTAAATTCAAATCCCCCCGCTTTTTATGTGTTCCTCTCCCCATCTTGAGGTAGCAGGTACCTTTTTAAGTTCTCTCCGTCATTGTTGAAGACGACATATTCCGAAACATGTTCGTATAGTAACTTCAAACCAAACAAAATCGACTTGGATCTGACTCAGACAGTCAACTCCCTCATTCGCTGGTAAGCTGAACAACCTTTTAGCAAATTTTCAATAAAAAAAATCGCTATTTGCCTCGTTTGAAAATTTCTTGAGTGCCCAAAATTCCGTGGAAACCCCTTCAAAATCGAAGAAGTAGCAGTCATAACATTTTTCGTTCAAAAGAGAAGTTGTAGAGCATCAAATTCTGCGTCGATAGACCCCCTCAATTGTCAAATTGCGATGAAAAATGAAAAGGTTTTGCCATATCAAAGTTTCATATCCAGGAAAAAGACAGTTTTTATGCAAGACATAATTTGGTATATTCGGGATCAGCGCAAAATTTCTACAACAATCCTTTATAAAATAATTTTGTCTACCTACGATTAGATTTTCATTTCGGACTGAATGCCTTTTTGATTGATGCCTCAAACTTATTTGAATTCCTTTTTTCATTGAGGGCAAATTTCTGGTTCCCTACAGATTAGGCAGGGTTCTACAGACATTACCTACTGACATTTACGGAGGTGGATTCATCTTGCCAGGGAAAGAAGGGAAGGTTCATCTAATCTTCGCTAGATAGCGCTCGGGCCGTTCCACCACACTCTTCTCCTAGATGCTCCTGCGTAGTGTTGGCGGGCGAGGCTCGGGCTCCGGGCGTGGTTTGGCGGGAGCGGCGGTTGCCGTGGACGCTGTAGTGGCGAATTTATGGCCATCGTTGTGTGGTGGGGGGCGTTTGGCGGTGTTGCGGTGGGTCCCGTGTTGTACGTAGGTGGGGGTGCCAGCTTACATCTGTCGATTGATACTGATGGCGTGCGGCGATCGTCCGTTAGGTATGTGACTGTTTTCCCGTCGTTGGTTAGCACTTGATGGGGCCCGGTGTAGGGTGGCTCTAGTTTACCCCGTGGTGTGTCAACGCGGACGTACACATGGGTCACTGTGCGCATGGTAGTAGGCATATAAGACTGTGTGTAGTGGATGTAGGACTCGTTCGTGCGGAGGGGTAGTTATCGGTGGCGGTTGAGTGAACAGATCCCCCAGGAGGCGTGGTGTGGCCGAAAAGAGGCGTTGGGCTGGCGAGTAGCCGTCGGGGCCCGGGCGGTTTCTTAGGCCGAGGAGGAGGCCGCTGAGGTGTGTGGCCCAAGTGCGGGACGTGGCTGTTGCGATTATTGCGTCCTTTAGGACGCGGTGCAGTCGCTCTACTAGGCCGTTCGCTTGGGGGTGGTAGGTGTTCGTGTGATGAACCTCCGTGCCCATGGATGTGCAATATTTGTGAAAATCGGCGGAGGTGAACTGTGTGCCCTGGTCGGTGGTTATGTGTGCAGGGGAGCCGTAGCGTGCGATCCAATGGGTGTGTAGGGCCGTGATTACTGCGTCGGCAGAAATGGTCGAGAGGGGTGCGCATTCGAACCAGCCGGTGGCGCGGTCGATCATCGACAGTATGTATTTTTTTGTTGCCGATGGTGGTAGTGGGCCGAAGAGGTCGATGTGTACGTGTTCGAGCGGCGCTGCGTCGGGAAATTCGCCGAGGGAGGCCCTGATGTGGCGTGTCGTTTTTGCTCGGTTGCAGCTCGGGCAGGCGCGGGTGAATAGCCTGATTGATGAGGTCATATTTGGCCAGTAGTATTGAGCGCGGATGAGGGCGGTGGTTGCCTTAATCCCCGGGTGTGTCATCCCGTGTAGGTGGCGAAAAACTGCGAGGCGTAGCGGCGTGGGGATGTAGGGGCGGGGCGAGGCGTCGGTGTTGTCACACATGATATCGTGGCCTTGGATTCGGTGTGCCGTGAGAGCCATGGTGGCTAGGTGGTCATCGGCGGCCTGTGCGTCGGCGAGTTGTTGGATCGTGAAGGGGGTACTATGATCCGTGACGGCGTGGGCCGTGGTTGTGTTGGCCGTTCGTGGTAGGCGAGAGAGGTAGTCGGCGACGATGTTCGTTGGGCCCTCGGCGTACTGGATGTCCGTAGTAAATTCGGAGATGAATCGAAGGTGCCGATGTCTTGTTGGCGGGGCCGTATTTGAAGCAGGGTTCACATCCATCCGGAGCCGTCTGGAAATACGGATAGGGGAAGCTAGTGAAAAGCAGTGGAGGGGATGGAGGGGAATCGCGGAAGTTGGGAAGGCGTTCATAACCATCCGGAATTTTGGCTGACAACTCGTTTCCCGCGCTTCCTCCCACAGCTGTTTCGGTTGCCGACGCCATTCCGTATGCGCAGTAGTGAACTGCGCAGATGCGGAGCGGAAAATATCTGAAAAATCTGATGCGTACAGTTCGCTTCAAAAGTGCTTCTCCGGAAAGAATATTCCCCCTCCTCAGCTGATGTCTAACCAATCAGCTGCTTGTACGCACTTTCCGGATAGCTTTCCGGATGGATGTGAACCCTGCTTGACTGAGTCGCTAGGGAGGTCGTTAGGGGCTTGTGGTCCGTATAGACCAGTGGTTCTCAACCTTTTTAAACCTGCCGCCCCCTTTAGGAGTTGAATATTTTTGAACGCCCACCTAATTTGAAAATCCTTAAGTTTGGGTATGGAAAATGGGGGGGGGGGGGGGTTCCAAATAGTAAAATTCTAATTAAAGGAATAATGTAACTGAATAGACCAATAAAACAGAACGTAATTTACAAAAATAATAGTATTTGTTATGCATGTAATACACACAGCTGTGTGTGGGATTTTTGTGGTTCAGAGCCAATTATTTCTTAAAAATGAGGTTTGATGTTAGTGAGATGAAGGCGCAGTTTCATTTACTAGATGTCGAGTCGATTTCTTTTAGCATGGCCTACCTACCGGCCGAAAAAGTCACGTCATGAAAAACGTTACTGAAGTGACTCATTAACTGTTTCGAATTTCTTCCGCGACGTTCTTCCTTTCCACCGTCGTTGCTCCGTTGGTACCGGACATTCCGTGGAAATTTGGAAGATGTATAAAAATGGGTTGTGAAAGGGAGGTTCCGACACAACTTTCAACCAGTACGGTTGTGAAATTTTCTGTTGTTTCCCGGAAAAGTCACGGGTATAAATGGATTCTGACATCAGGACCTCCCATTTAGGATCCCCTACAACACGGTGCAAAAATCTCCATCAAAATCGGTCCAGTCGTTTAGAAGTTGGGAACAACTTTGAACCTTGAATCGTCTCATTATCGGTATTTTGAGCAAGAACATGTACACACCATGTTTCATAGTTTTATTCGAACGAACTATATCACTCGCGGCGGAATCGTGGAAACCCATTTCAACTAATAAAAACGGAGTTCTTGAAAGTTTGTACATGTATCAGCGTATTTTTCGTGTATCAGTGGAAATAGACAACCTTTCAATAACTCCGTTTTTATTCTTTTTCATTCGAAGTAAGTATAGAGGCATCATCCGGAGTCAAGGGGTGGAGTTTTCGTTGTTATAATATTAAGTAAATCAGTAACAGTAATGAACCCTCGATCGACAAGGTAGAATAGGGAGCCAATTGACAGTTTTTTTAACGACATTCCGCAGCGTAGAGGTAACTGATATTAGCTTGAAGCCAAAATTCCGTGAGCCTACCCTCATCCTGGAAACTGGCTTTCTACGTCTCACTAGTTGAAAGTTCAGCCAATATTTCCTGAATCTCAACCTCTGTTTTCTCAATGTGCTCAGAGGATTCATGACCCATTGGGGACAAAAATAATATCCTCAACGTTCGGAAAAGGTCTTATGTAAAGGCTCCAGGTGTTCACAGTAAACTGTTTCATCAAAGAGATTTCAATATTCTTATGAAGATTCACTATGCTTATCCGACAGGATTGAAAACTGGCAAATCACAACTTCGTTGCGGCCAAAACTCAGCTTGCAAGTGAGATTATTTTGGAAGGCAGAAATAACAGATTTCGTTTTTATTAAATTGAGTTCATCACCTTGAAGTTGCGAATTGATTCCATTGAATTTGGTGAATTTATCGGTCAAGTAAGCAACATCGATTATAAATTGTAGCTATCGGTATGTACCTAAATACATCTCAAGCACTGAATCGAAAAGATTCCTGAACCTGTTGAAGTGTTCAGGAAGGTGCTCATCGCCCCCCTACCGCCCAAAACAAGTTCGCCGCCCCTCAGTACCCCTCTACCGCCCCCACGGGGGCGTTATCGCCCCCGTTGAGAACCACTGGTATAGACTGTCAGTGGGCGCCCTTCGATTTGTTGGCGAAAATGCACTATGGCGAGGTATATTGCCAATAGTTCGCGGTCAAATGCGCTGTAGTTACGTTGAGCCGGGTTGAGGGTGCGTGAGGAAAAACCCAGCGGGCGTAGGTGCGATTTGTCGATGAAGTGCAGCGCTGCGCCGACGGCGAAATCCGATGAGTCCGTGTGTAGGACGAGTGGCTGGGTCGGGGCCGGATGGGCGAGTGTTACGGAGGTTTCGAGTGTTTTGCGCGGTCGAATGCGTCAGCTGCGTCGGTGGTCCACGTGAGCGTGCGGTTGTCTGTTTTCTTCGCATCGGGTGGTATCATTTCCACTAGGGGGCGAAGAGTAGGTGCGGCTCGTGGTAAGGCTCGGTGATAGAAATTGATGAGGCCGAGGAATGTTCGAAGCTCGTGGACGGTGTTGGGTCGAGGGAATTTCTTGATGAGGGCCGTGCGTTCCGGTAGGGGTGTGATCCCGCCGTGATTCCTCTTGCTGGAAAGTTCGTTTGTCACATAATTTTATAAACAACTAGGTACATTAGCTACTTTAGTAGTTGATTCACACAATAATAGGGTACCTCGCCATCTTCACTCCTTTCATTTTGAAATTCCCAAATTCCATTTTTGACATGAACTGGCAAAGACCAAATGAACTGAGAGGTGATAGGTTGAAAGATGAAACCTCATACCCACCCTTCACTTTATGTATTCTGTCCATTATTGGAATTATTGTTGCATCAATATTGAGTACAGCATGAAAAATTGAATGAACTGCACCAGTCACGAAAACACAACCAACAATTCAGTAACGTGAAGCGCATAGAGGAAGTGGATGGTGGATCAAGACAGACACGCGAGATGTGACGTCACGCTTGGGCAGTGGGCAGTCAGCTGAAGGGGGTGTTTTGGCCGGCTAACAGAAATTCAAATTTTTATAAAATCACTGGAGCATCTGAAACAAATTTTTCTTTCACCATTCGTCTTCAAATTCAATCCGCTTTTGATTTCCACTATAAAAAAAAGTGTGCAAGTTCCTCATTGACAACATCCCCATTTGTCGATCTCGATTCTATCATTACCATCATGACACAGAGGAGGTGGGCAGAGCAATACTCAACATGTCGTGTGTCCACTGTGGGGAAGTGGACGAAGCACATCGTCAATCAACCACCTGCTCTTCCGTGGTTTAAAAACATGACGCCACCAAAAACCGCCACCAATTATCTTCGCGAAACACTTCTGATTTTCTCATGAAAAAGATATTGCAACATCTGCCAATACTGCGCACCTGACCAACTGACAGAAGATCTACACCATTTACCAGCCTGCCGACGTACAAAAAATACAGAAACTTACAGGACCAGACAGGACCATTGAAGAATTCCTGAAACAAAACTACCAATCAGGGGACAAAATGAAACAACTGGTACTATACTAAAAGGTCTACAAATAATATTTTAACAACACAAACCACTAAAAGACACAAAACAAACATAAATTTTAACAGAACAAAACGAATTCACAAACAATTCATTGATACTCAAAACAAAAGCCAACAAAAAAACAAACACAACCGAGAAGAGAAGAAGAAACAACTGAATGTCCGCCATACCGCATCAGGACAAAAAAGGGAAATAAGAAGAAGAAGAAGAAGTAGGCTGCCAATTGTTCAGATTATCCCTTATCCTCGGATTGTCATTTTTATCAGTTTTGTGGCATCCAAACAGTAGGTACTTATTGATTCAACCGTATTTAATTTCAAATTATTCTTGTACGAATGTCAAGTTCTTGTTATTGTTTGAACCTGTGATGACCGTGAGTAATAAACTATTCTACTTGTTTGCCCCATCTTTTTTGACATATTAGTGAAAGTTTTACCCTGGTATGTATTTCTAAATAACTGATCGACAGAAGTGATGATACAAAATGGAAACCGTTACTTATAATACAAACAGCGACGATTATCAAATATGTTCGCTGTTCGCACAGAGTTTGACAGAAGTAGCTGTGGTCTACATCGCGAGGCACACTCCTTCGAATACATTGGTAGCCTACAAAAAATATGATTTGGATAAAATGAGTGCTGAAGATGCTGCACTTGTGCAGGATGAGGTGATATTAATGAGGCAGCTCAACCATTCTGCTATCCTTCCTCTTTTATCCAGTTTTGTGGCAGATCACAAAGTGGTTTGCATTTTGCCTTTGATGGGTTATGGATCTGCAGCAGATGTGATGCTGCGGCATTTTCCTACCGGTCTACCAGAAGCAGCTATAGCCACGGTTATGAAAGCCGTCCTACAAGCGTTAGTGTATTTGCACACAAAGGGAATCATTCACAGAGCGGTGAGAGGTAGTCATATTTTAATATCTGCAGAAGGCAATGTTGTGCTTTCAGGATTGAGATACGCTTGTCCAGTCATATCAGCTGGGAAATGGCAGAGAAAGATTCATTCGTACCCGGCTAGCATAATGGCACCTAACGTGAACTGGTTGTCGCCAGAGCTGCTGAAACAGAATTTAGAGGGATACAACGAGAGGTCGGACATTTACAGCGTGGGGATCACGGCATGTGAACTCGCCAACGGCATAGCTCCGTATCAGGGTGTATCCAAGACTCTGATGCTCATAGAAAAGGTTCAAGGGATTCTTAGACCGCTGATGGACTCCTCGACCTTCATTCCCAGGGTGCCTGTCGAAGGGGAAAATGGAGCCGAGATGTGTCAAGAGGATGATGACTACTCCACCATCATCGCCAACCGAACATTTTCCAACGCTTTCCACAACGTTACCGAGCTCTGCCTTGAAACCCAAGATCATCTAAGGCCGATCGCCAAGGACCTACTCACCCATACCTTCTTCAAAAATGCTGCGCCTCCTCCTGCCCTTCCAAGGCTCCTGTACCCGGCAATGCCCATCCTTCAAAACAATCTTCCCGACACCCAGGAAGACCTGGAGTCCATGGTGGTTTGTGAGAAACTCTACAGTTTGGAGATCGACCCAGTTTCCTGGGATTTCTAATGTGACCATGTATTCGGACTCGGAATTAGCTCCAACACTACCCACTGAATTGAGAATTAGTGTCAGTAGTGTCATCATAATATTTTAATAAAATTTGATCAGTGGCGGGAATTGATTTATTGAATCTTTCCCTTCTCGATAAGAGTTGGGAATTGAATTGCTTAATTACACCGTTTAAATAAGAGCTGTAGGAATTGAACGCCACATGAATGCTCTGTAGGTACCTTTCACAACACTCAGTGGGTCGAATATTGTGTAGGTAGGCACCTAGACTATGGAGAAAGTTCCCGATACCTTGCTGGGATGTCTCTCCATGACCTGAGGTTGTAAATATTCACTCACATAACCTACCAGTCGGAATCAACCTAACCTGAACATCGAAGTCAAAATCACAGTAACCTAAAGACCTGACGAAAAACTGTTCAGCCTGGATATTAATCCGTGAATTAGTTTGAGCAAAAAAATTTGAATCCCGCTTCAGATGTTTCGAACTTGAATTTGCTGTAATAAACCTGTTTCATGAAATATGAAGTCATATCTCAGGACTTGAGGCAAATTTGAAATCTAGATATTTTCCCTGTCAGTTTTCTTGAAGGGAGATGGAGGTGGTTAAAAATATATAGGCGGTATATGTATGCGTCTATAGTCGCTTTTTGAGAGGATGTATTCTTTTCCTACAGATCTGAGAAATTATGTTGATCCGAGCTCAAAACAGTGCTCAATAGTCCCAAAATGTGCACGGTGCTTGAGTAGTTGACCCTGCCAGTAATGAGGACAGGAGGAACAGCGTCCGGTGGTACGTGATTTTTTTCACGTTTTCAGAGATGTACCCTTGGAAATCATCGGTGATCAAATTATATGAACATCAGGGATGTCATTAATAAATGAAGAAACTAACAGTGGGCCGCGGACTGCTCGTTGGGGTGGGATTCGCTTTTGCTGGTGATGATTGTCGGAGGACGGGAACAAAAGTGCCACCTACGATGAAATTAGTTGACAAGCATATTAAAGAGAAACGAAACGAGTTTTTCAATAAGACCAATAAGGGCGACGAGGGGGACTGATCCAAACGAGTGCGAGGACCAAGACTGCAGTAAATGGCGAGCCTACATCAACTACGCGAAGGTGCGCAGTCACTGCTAATACGCATTGTTGTTATCTTTTCGTCTTTGTATTCGTCACCGTTATTATTATAATAATGTAAAAAAAAAATCCAGCTTGTTTCGTTGATACAATTTATTCGCTACCTACCCTTAAATAATCAGTTCGTGTTTGAGGCCTCAACTCTATTTCAGCCCTAAGCATTGAAGTACCTGGCTCAATATTGCCGAAGTTCTGCATTTGAAATTTCTGTGAAAATGAAGGTTCCGTTTGTTGGGTAGGTTTTGACGAGGTGTAATTAACAGGTACCTGTTACTCGAGTAGGTAGGAGCATATTGCGAAATTCTGCATCAAGGAGCCTTATTCGGGGCAACCTGAATAAGTACCACTTGAGCGAATTTTCGAAGTACCTAATGTACCTACTTAAGTCACGGTCAACAGTCAAGGTGTTGGTGAATTTGAAGTATTGTGGTTATTTTTAAATATATTTTACTCGAAAATTCAGATTTCTCCCACATTTATTGAAAAACAAAATATGTGTACAAGTAGGTACATTTTTTATATAATATGTTTTGCATCCGAATCTAGCAGGGTAGCTGAAGCCTTGTTACCACTTTTGTGAGGAAAATGGTTTGTCAAAATTCCACTCGCGTTCTACGTATTTGGTTCCGAATATTAGCAAAATCGGATTTGAATTGAGGAAGTTATGCGTGTGGCAAGGATTTGCAGGCAGACGCGGAACCAGATTTATTCAGATATCTCTTAACAGCAAGTAGAAATGTTGATTAATAATTTAAAAAATTGTTTCCTCTCTAAAGTGGAAACAAACGTTCGCTACCTTGGTAGACTGAAGCAGTTTCTTCAGAGCCTCTGTCGAATCTCGGGATGGTTTCAGGTAGAACCAAAAACGGAGGAGGAACCAGGAACTGATCAAAAAATTAATTTGCTCGACATTTTGGAGCCATTACTGATTTCCTTCGATGGTGCGCCCAAGAGACGCCTAAGGTAGATTGTTGTCTAATTTTGAATCCCAGCATCCTTCGGGGTACTTCCAGTTTTCTTTATGCGCACAACAGTCGAGTTCACAAGGTCGACGATGTTATTGTTGTAAAGCTAGTAGGTACCTACCTAATGAATTCCTAATTGATTCACTCTCTGTTGTTGATATGATTAACCGGGTAGGTTCCGTTATATGCCCCCAATTCTTAAACATTTTTCTATTAACTTTAAACCTTATAAAAATGATGTAGTCGAGTAACTGAACTAACATTCCATCAATCAACAAGGATTTACAGGTATTCCGGTCAGTATTGTTATCGCTGTTATCTTATCTTTCTCGGGAATTCCGAATCTATTCAGAAGTCCCAAACAACCTGCTCATTCACGGGATAGTTTCTGGGATTGTTTATCTTGTTTGAGATGCGAGCGCTAGCGAGCATCCAGATCGCTTGACAACCGACCGGAATACCTGTAAATCCTTGTTGATTGATGGAATGTTAGTTCAGTTACTCGACTACATCATTTTTATAAGGTTTAAAGTTAATAGAAAAATGTTTAAGAATTGGGGGCATATAACGGAACCTACCCGATTAACCTTCCAGACTACTCCGTTGGTACAAGATTTTTACGTCCCACATCATCTTAGTATAAATATAAATCTTATTCTATATAGTACCTAAACGCAAAGGTCAGTGGCATGTATAGTACCTACCTACCTAATGTTGATACATTGTTAAACATCGCCTATTAATAACTTTTTATAAATACTCGTCAAAGAAGCTGCTCATAATATACCCAGCATACGAACTAATTACACATTGAAAGAAAAAAAAGGTAGGTATCGATGTCTAGTCAAGGGGGCGGAGGGAGGGACAAACAACTCGAGCTTCTATAAATATATCTTTATATTTATGTATAGACACAGATTATACAGTAATAATAATATATATACCCTAATAAATACAACAGCTTTTTTTGTGTCTCCTTTAGTTCTGAGCCCAATAAGAAAAAAATCTACATTACATAGAGTGAGTGACAACGCAAGCTTGATACAATATTTTTCGTATGATCACTATTTAACCAATGTTATAATTATCAAACCGAGAAAACAAGAACTGTAACTATATACCCTGTACCTTCATAATTATAGTCATTTCTCAAAATCGAATACTACAAGTACATGAAGGGATATATAATCACGTTCATTTTTTCGGGATTCATTATAATAATTTTTTTTTTATACACAAAACTAATATTATATTAAATCTGATAACCTAAAATGTTCGTTACAGCTATAAATGTCGGAAAAAATCTCAACTCCAACAATTTATATATATATCATAATATTAATATATATTTATAAATATTGTGAATTAAAAAGGAGATTGGTGAGAAGGAACAATAATATAAAATTTTAATTCATTCCTATTTTCAATTTATCATTACACAATGTACAAGAAAATAAAAAGTGGTAAGGGTTACGTAAAGGGGACACATAAACTATCGAAAAAGGATTTCGAATTAAAAAAGAAGAAAAACTGTGTTAAGGTTGAAATAGGCGGCTCAAATTCAATCATTAAAAAAATGGAATGGATTCGCTTAATTTTATAGTTTTCATTCATGTAGGTACTCAATTTTGTCAAGGGGCGCTCGGTTAAAAATAAAATTGAAAGGAATCGATAGTTTTTTTAAATCCAATTTTCTTATTTTATTTTTTTTTTGTTTTTTATAAAAAAATTCATTTTTTTTTCAAATCAATTTTTCGATTTTTTTTTCTCATAATATCCATATCTCTTCGAACCGAAATTGGAATAGTAACAATTTGATAATAGTATTAGATATCTATAAATAAATAAAGATAGTGCCCAAACCACCATTTTCTGTTGTAGTTGTTGATTTTGTTGTGTTAGTTTCCGCTTGAAGGCGCTGACCACAGTTCATAGGTTTAAATCAGAAATGCCCAGCTCTGAGTACGGATATTGTCAACCTGAAACAGATGATTCGATCAGTTGAAACATTTTTGTAATACAGAATATCGGTAGTAACTAAGGTTACACGTAGGAACCAGAGAAATCAGTCACATCGCTTCGTAAGGCATAATAAACCGGGGTCAACCTCACGCCTGTCTGATGTATAGGCCGACCTACATGGTTCTTCTTTGAAGGAATAACCAACCTACTGGAACACATCTTCGACAGAACAGGAGCCAATCAACAAAACACCCAATTCGTGGAGTTTGATTTGACACAGGCTTGTTCAGCTGGCAGGGGTCAAGCGAAAAGATCACAACTCAAGCTCTGCTACAATCTGTAGCGGTGCCTGGGGTCTGAAAACAGTGCGGCACCAAACCATAACACAAAACCAACACTTGTCTACAAAATACCCTTCTCTTATTTACTGGTAGACTTAATCAACACTCTATCGTCGTACGAAAACGTCGACAATTTCTACTGCATCTTAGCCACCGAATTCATGTGTTACAAAAATCTAGTAAACTAAAATACAACAAAACAATGACCCGTCGGCCGGTACCTACTTGAACGGAGAAGGTATTGACTAGAAGCTAGGTAGTTATCTGTGTGTTGACGCCCATCAATCTACAAACCACGAGATCACAAACAGCAAACAGGACTAAACGTGCGTAGGTACCACAAATACGAATCTATCATCAGAACCGGACCAAACGCAAAATGCACACAATTTGACGCAAAAAACTGAAAACTGACAACAGAGAAATCGAATGACAACAAAAACAAATTGGAAGAAGCATCTCGTATCGAGATGACAAACTGAATCGAAAGGACTTGGGGTGGAAATGAGACTGGGGGACAGGTCCGAAGTGGGCGTGAACATTTTTACTCGACTGAGCATGCGCGGACAGGCCACTTTTCTTGGTTGCTATTGGAACACTCGGTCCCAGGACCTACCTGCTAGTTTCAGGAGCCTAGGTTTCGATTTCGATTGCAGGACACCGATTACTGTCGCTTTATTCCGATAACATGTTTGGTCTATGGAGCTTACAAGAAGGAAGCACCATGGATCCTGTACTAGAATATTGAATATCCATAGCCAGAGAAATCTGGCGAGTCGCTGTTGAAATTTGTGAAAAATGCTAGATACAGTGTACGAAGGGAAATTCAGATGCCAACTAAACATTGGTTGGTCTTTTTAGTGTTTTTGGGTGCCGAGGCAGTGGCCCAAGTGGCCTTATGGACCAACACCCCTGGCTACAATGCCTTGAACGTATATCAAGACACAATTTTTCGTTTATTATTCTGTGAATAATACACCTATGTATTCGCTCAGCAAAAAAACTGTATATCACCCCCTCAAAACTTGTTTCTTTTCCGTTTCAAGGTGCGTAGAATCCAAAAATGCAATGTCCGTCTGCCGTAAGCCGTATCATGCATAACTACTTCATTTTTGGTCTAAAAAATTCGTTCTTTCACACACAGGCTCCATTTGGGCCCTAGTTGTTTCCCGAAACTTTGCAGCCCGATCGGAATATACCCAGAGGTGTTACGGATGAAAAATGGGTGTAAAAATAGGGTTTTTTGGTGTTTCAGTAAAATGAGCTTTTGAGGTATCTTTTTCCATGTTTTTTAGGGCGAGAAGACCGAATATGAAGTCGATGTTAACAAAAGATTGAAGAACTGAAGTTGTAATGAAGGTTCAACTCCCAAAAAAATTCATTTTTTTATGAGTCAAAAACCTGGGAAATGTTCTGAAATCACCATCAGTTTGTATAGTAACACTAGAAAAAGTGCCAACAGGTGAATCAAGACGATTAAATGGCACTATCAATGACCAAAGATAATTTGGGGGAAAAAAAAATCGTTTGTGTAGGCCAAAATTGGTGGAAACCATCAGAAATAGCTATTTTAATTATTGCACATGAAAGAAACAATAAATTAACAGCCAATATTTCTTTAGGTATGCCCAACAGAATAATAAACCCATGTGACAAGGGGACTTTACAGGGTTTTTGCAGTCGCCATAACTCAGCGTACTGCCAAATACGTAACGGCACACAGCAATATCTATTCAGCGGCGAGTTGCCAACAAAAACAAGTGGTGAGAGTGAGTGGTAAGTGGTAATGGGTATGTTAATCTAGTTTGAGGGCACATATGGCGATCAACAAGTTTACTGAGCGGTTCGATCTAAAAAGTCAACAATTAACCTGTCTAAAACAAAATATATTGCTGTATCAATAAATAAAAATGGGCAACTAGTAGATTCAAGATTAGTAGCTAATCAGGCTGTATGCACATATCCCAGAAGTAGAATACATAGGAGTTATACTCGGCCAAAACCTGAAATGGGAAGAACAATTATCCAAGGCCTTGCATTGGAAATTAGGAAATCATTTCACTTCTCAATCTGCGAATTGCATTCTATACATATATTATCAATATAGTATGTTCATCTAAGGTAAAGTTATATGGAGTTGGGCTTACAATAACAATTTCAAAACTCTAGATGTGGTAACAAATTCAGTATTACTTACATATAGCTACTAAGGACCAGATTATAAATTGCGGACAGTTACATATCCAACAGTTTTGGTTTATTATTCTCAATAATAAACCTTATTTGGAATCGGCCATGAAAAAAATAAAGTTTAACCCCCCCCAAAATCCCCCCTCAAAATTTTATGGTTTATTTTTCAAGAGACGTAGAATACGAATACCGAATAAAAAAATTTCCGTCCGTCCGCCGCTTTTTCCTTAGTTCCCATGAACCGAAATTCACGAAATTTGGTGTTCGGGCTTTAGATGGTCCTCGGAGCTCTGCGTTACTGTTACTCAACTCTAAGGGGTGAAAAATAGAGGGTGAAATGTCCAGAGTATCCCTATCTCGGAAAACTGTATTTTGAGGTGTGGGGTTTCTCGCACTTTTAAATACGATTTTTTTTCTGATTTTTGGAGACCACCCGGAGCATTCTACGATGTTGCTATAACATTTTCCGTAAAGTGCAGGGTGTATGCAGGCATCAAGCTGGGCTGAGCGCAAATCACTGGCCTCCTGGTAGTTGGACGATATAGCCCAGTGGTCCACCTCACAGACTGAATCGCCAAAGTACCGGAGATCGAAACTCTACCGGGACTGAATATTTTTTCACTCCACATCAACAACTTCCCTTCCAAACTTATTTATTTGTTTCTTTTTGCCATTTTAGCTACTGTTTGTCATCGACAGAATTTTTTTAGCGACATTTAACACGCGATTTAGGGCCGGTTTCACCAACGCGGATTATCCAGAGTTCAATCTTGGCTGAGGTTTAAGCCATCGATCCTGAGAAAAGACAGTTTCACGAACGCCTAATCTACGAATAACTCGCGCAAACGGCGCATTAAGTTAATACCTCGTTTCAGGTAGTTTAAACCTCTGATCTACGGTTGATCTCCGATTCTCCGCCAGGCCATCGCCATTTTGAAATCTATTGCATCATACTTATCAACTTGCATCAACATTTAGTGCGATGAATCGTTTCATTGAAGTGTTTGAGTCATCCTCGGATGAATATTTCAATGAACTTCTGGAAGTTGTTCGGAAGTTCTGCTTCGTGCTCGATGCAATAGAAAGCCTTCTAGTTTTCGAAACAGAAAAGTGATTCCAACCAAAAATGTTTAATAAATATAATTTTACACCAAACCAGGTAGGCAACAACATCGGACCCATCATTATTTTATTTCCTCGAGTAAGTACACAAACCTTCATAGTACGTGTTAGGTACTTGTAGACTGCGTTAATAAGTACATATATGTATAACTTCTTCTGTATACGGCGAATTATTGTAAAAATGTAGATATCTTTTATACAAGAGTCTAGATAGGCTATCTATAATTTACAAGAGCAGTAGGTAGAATGGCAATCAGCTCTCTCGAAAGATGATATTTCGTAGTAATGACAGAGTGGAGTGGAGTGGAAGTTCTCAGAATGATAGAGGCATAAAAAAATCGCGAAACTTCCACACCTGGTAACTATTATACAGTTTAATGTCTCCACAACAATGGATAGCGGACAAAACGTAATTATCCATAGAAGAAATACCAAAGATCCACCATTCATGGATGAACATCTCTCCTCCATGTCATCTGCAATATGGGATTGGTATTCCTGGGGATAGCAATACTGATGCAAACTAAACAATCTCGGCTTAAACCCACGTTCAGCTAAAACGCGGATCAAAAACGTTGGTGAAACTGTCGAAGCTCTGAACCGCAGATCAAATTTGAATCCAGGATTTATTGATACCAGGTTTAAGCTGCGTTGGTGAAACCGGCCCTTAGGTAGGTACCTAATAACGAGTAAGGGATTAGGTACTATTAAGCTACGGAGGGTCTGTGATCTACATAATAATGTATAGAATACTACATATATTATATAGAGGGGTTATCAATACCCCATTTGGTAAAATATTTGCGTCCTAGTTGTGCTCCGAAGCTCGGCAGCCCGATCGGAATACACCCAAGGGTGTTATGTGAGAAAAATGGGTGTAAAACAGGGGTTTTCGAGGGAATTTTGAAATTTTAGTGAACATGAGCTTGTGAGGTATTGTTTCCCATGTTTTTTAGGGCGAGAAGACCTCATATTAGGTTGATTTTGACCGAAGAATGAAGAATTGAGGTTGTAACGAAGGTTCAGCTCCCAAAATAATTTGTTATGAGTCAAAAACCTGGGAAATTGTCTGAAATCACCATAACTTGTATATTATTATTAATAATAATAATAAAGCTTTATTACGGATAAATCCAATTACAAATGTGTATGAAGTGATACGCAAATAATAAAGTTGACGTTAAACAAATGTGAAGAATAAAAGGGAACCATATCAATACACAAAACAAATATAAGGTGAAATGGAAAATTGTTGCTGTTCTCAAGTTAGTGTAGTCTGTCAACATCTTGAGTAAAGGCCCTCAAGGATGAATTGAAAAAATCTAAGGATGGAAATTTATTGGCAGATGACATCAGACGGTGAGTTGGGTGATTTTTCCCATAGTTAGTTTTGTGATACGGAATAAAAAAATGCTGTTTTAATCGGGTGAATTTAGAAGGGACGTGGAAGTTGATTTGTTCAGTAAGAGATGGAGAATCGATATAGTTATTAATGATTTTGAATAGAAAAATTAAATCAGATCTAATTCTTCTTCACTCTAGCGGGCTTAAATGGAGACGAGCTGCCAAGAAATCGTAATCTAATGATTCATAATTACCACCGAGTTTAAAATTTAATAGACAAAGGAACTTTTTTTGTATTTTTTCGAAACGATTAACGCTAGAATCAAAAGGTGAATCAAGACAATTAAATGGCACTATCAATGATCAAAGACCATCTGTCAAAAATAGGAGCCAATGTGGGGGGCAAAATCGGTGGACACTATCAAAAACCGCTATTTCAGTTATCGTACATGAAAGAAACAATAAATGAACAGCCAACATTTCTGAAGGTATGTCCAATAGAATAATAAACCCATGTGACAAGGACTTCGCAGTGTTTTTACGAGGCATAGCATGACTTGCCCCATCACTGTTTGAAAATCTACCACTGCATATTGAAATCACAAATTCAAAACCTCTGTTCGAGAAAATTGTACATCAACATTTTTGAAGAATTCAACTACTGCTCTATCCTGGTATTAAATCTAAAACGTTATTTCCGCTAGTGTAAGAAGTAATATTACCACACTTTCCGGAAGAGTCCGTCGTCACTAGCTGGTTGAGTACTGGAGGCGAGCGCTTTCGGTGTAAGGACATCATCATTACGGCCTGATGATGATGTCCTTACATCGAAAGCGCTCGCCTCCAGTACTCAACCAGCTAGTGACGACGGACTCCTCCGGAAGGTATGGTAATATTAACTCTATCCTGTTTAAGCAAAAATTTAAAATGTAAACCTAGCAACATAGTATGCAACATTCTAGTTTATAATAACCTAGGATTAGTTAAATATTTTTAATGATGCACATAAAATCGAAAAGAATAAGATCAGCAAAACATTTTCGAAACATCAGCGATCAGGAAGAGAAGACCTGGACGGGCCACTGGGTTTTTTCTTAAAGCCCTAAATAATATTATGGCTTCATCAACACCATTATATCAATAAATAAATGAAAATATTTATGCTAATAATCTTTATATACAATAGTGGTTGTCGTGGTACCCCTCAAGTCCGACACTCCAATGTAATATAAGATTTAACCAAATAAAAGAGGAGGACGAGCTAGGGTAACGCCTCTGGAAAAGGGCCCCCCAACGATCCTACAGTGGTCCCTAGCTTTTTCCCTCTTATAGCCCTCAATATGATTTTTATTTTCGTATTATTATAGTAATTATTACTAGAGTTATTACAATAAATACGTAACTACTGTAGTAATGCATTATTATAGTATATGCATTATTATAGTAATTATTACTGTAGTTACTATCGTAAATTAATGGGCTAAGCTCAGTTGCTTGTTACTGATATAGCAAATATATCAAAAAAATTTTTCTTCTAATTATTCTTTTTCTTATAGCCTAAAATAGCAATATGCCATGTCAATAAATAAATGAAAATATGCTAATAATCTTGATACACGGTAATGATAATAAGAGATAGCGACAAAGGTCTTACCATGCAGTGATATTGACTATTGTGAAAATCGCAGCGTTTGCCCTTTCACTTACAGCACGTTGAGGACTGTTTTGCAGCTGGTTCCGACTCAACAAGCCGGCGACCCTGGCCGCTAGTGTTACCAGCGTTTTGGTCGTTTTTGGGAAGTTTCTTGGCTGAAAATGAGCAAGCACAAGCAGGCTAATATTGTATGTCAAACCACTCGAAAAAATGAAATAGAAAAGGTAAGAAAGAATATCAGCATGAAACAGAGATGAACGTATGAGAAGACAATGGGTTTGAGTTTAGGGATACATCTATGTCGATGTTTTGTCTTCAATGTTTAATGGCTCGATATTATCGATCATGACTCCCGGAAACATTGGCTTATTTTGTCTTCTGAGTGAGGTAGGTACTTGATGAAACCTGACCGAGTTTTACTGATTAATTACCTGACACTGTTTTCATCATTTTGTTTTTATGTCACTAACTTATCAGTAAAAGCAGAAGGAAGTCAATAATTAGGGGTTTTCCAAGAGCACTGCTATCATCTGATGTCAACCTAGTAATGCTGATATTGATGTTTTACAATCCACATTCTATCTCTAGTTGAATGAGCTGAAGCAGTTTGTGCGAATGAAAGGAAACGGCACGGTCAGAGAAGTAATGGCAACTATAATATAGTTGCCATATAATGGTTGGTATATTATACCAACCATTATATATTATGCTATAGCGTCCACGCACAAATGACGAGTGCTGTAACCCCACTTTTCTACTACAACATTCATATTATTATACCAACCCCTATATAAATACAGAATTAAACTAACCCCAGTTCCAACGTAGACTACAAACCTACTTAGCCTTAATCATCTACAATAATAATTACCTATAGCAAGAAAGACTTCATTGACATTTTTAGCTGTTTTGGCCGACGTTTCCATAAACAGGAGCTGGTTCTCTTCAGCGTAAGCTTGAGCTTCCTCGAGTTCTACACTTCGTTTATTAGCGAGATCTGCTTTATTGCCAGCGAGGGCTATCACTATGTTGGGAGAGGCCTGCCTCTGAAGTTCTTTGACCCACGTTTTGGCTCGTCCGAATGTGTCCTGGAATAAATGAAGACATCAAAATGCGAGAATCGTTTCTTCTCCATCTGCCTCAGAGCATGAACATAAGTTAGTGCACAAAGTGTCTTCAATTTTACCTGATTGGTGACGTCATACACGACAATAGCAGCTTGTGCCCCTCTGTAGTACATAGGCGCTAAGCTGTGGTATCGCTCCTGTCCAGCAGTGTCCCATATTTCAAATTTCACTGTTGTATCGTCAACGCAGACCGTCTGAGTGAGAAAAGCAGCTGAAAATGATTAAATTAAGAGATTGATGAAGTACAAGGAGATTTTTAGTGTACCTACTGTTTCTGTAGTTTGTTGATATTCAGAATAATTAACTAGGATTTTACTTTTAATTTTGCTACGTTACGTTTGGTTTGGTATGTTTGGATGGATGTGTAGTTTGTTGAGCTGGTAGCTACAAAACTTTTTTTGTTTCCTATAGACCATCATAAATGTTGAGTTTGTTTGTCAACATAGGCCAGGGAAATTGGAAAAAACCAGACGAACTTTATGATTGGAATAGTTAGGGTCCTATATGAACCCCGTATATAGCGGGGGGGGGGGGGGGGGGGGGGGGGGGGGGTACGTCTCCCGGTTTGCCGCCCTAAACTACTCAAAATTTCGAAAAAGTGCTCTGCACAATATCTGTAGAGTAGAGAAACAAATTCTGCGTCAAATGAGAGAGCGAATTTTGTGGACCACCCGTTACCAAACTAAAGGTCAAATTTGGACCCATTTTGAAACTGACTACAATATTTTCGTTTTTACGCCAGTTTTTTAAATGACATCCAGCCGTTATTTCACAGTAAGAAGGCCCTGAAGTTTGGACTGAAAAGCTTCGTCAACATGATCGTGAATGAAACGGTATAAATCCTGCCCAGATATCACTGCTGGGGAAACACCTTATATAATCGCGCATGAAGAATGATGGTTACTTTGTATTTTGATGATAGGTCCTAAAATAAACAATTAAATTCAGCATTGATGATGGTGGCAATAGGGGAAAAAATTATTTGTATCACCAGCTCAATAACACACATCCATCCAAACATAGCAAACTAACGGAACGTAGCAAAATTGAAAGTAAAATCCGATGTTAGTTTACTCCAACTACTGAAGCCACTCCGATCATAAAATCTTTGCCTGGGGTTTTTCCGTTTTCGCCGATTTTTGTGTTTAATTTTCCTGGCCTCTTCTTTTTGCAGTGTGCGGCTGGTGAGGACTGAATAATTATTACTGACATTGAGAATTAATATTATTTCCCGAACGGCTAAAGAATGAACAGGAATTTACCCTGTAAGTATATTGATAGGGATTTTGTATTAGACTGTACACCAATAACCTGTTAGCTATCGAGTTTCGCATAAGGGGGGCCAGCGAGGGCCCAAAACGTAGCAAAATAATATGAAGGAAATCCGAGTTCACTCATTCCTTCATTCAATGGCCGGATCACGACCAGCTACGTGCTGTTTGTGCAGCTGGTTATTAGCATGATCATTCTCATGATGAATTTCCTGCGTTTTTGTAACGAACGATTGCAATCGACCAAGAAAAGAATAGATTTGTTTGCTTGTTTCAAGGTAAGAACAATTCGGACATTGAATAAAAACAATCAGAACACCTCCTTGATCACGGTTTTGCACCATAAAATTCTACATGAAATTGTAAAATTGGCATGTCGGGAATTTGATGTGTGTATAATATATATATATAAAAGCGAGACTTCAATTAGAAAAGCAGAAAATATAGTTACCACCGGCTCGCTATGGGAAGCAACAGTCGACAAATTGAGATTCAAGATCCTGGAATTTTCTAATAATTTTTTTAATGATTTTTGTAATAATTTTCATTTTCCCTCCAAGATGGAATTTAAATATTTGGGCTTCACCCACAACGAAAAATCTCAGCGTACTGAAGACCTGGAAAAGCCGGTGTCGCTCCCCAGGAAGGTCGGAAGTCTTTTCTTCTTGAGGGTAATTCGAAACGGATTACATAACAGAAGCTTGGGAGTAAGGTCAGGTGCACAAGTAGTTTCACAACACGCCCCTCCCTAATAACAACCGTGCAAACTCGACCGTAAACCAAACCGAGGGTAACTGGCCAAGCAATATTGGTTTGCGTATCTACGTTGAGTCGGGGCAACAAAACTTGCTTACTTGTTTGTTTTCAGGCCAGCAGTTATCCGAGTCACATTCCTGAATTGATAACCAAGTTTTACCAAAACTGAAACATTACAGCTCGGAATGTGAGGCAGTTCCATCAATTTACCATAAAAACCACGAAAAACTGAACAGTCTAGGAAAATTACGAAATAGGCACCTACACAATATATTATATGAACTTTAATAATGTACTGAAGTTTTTTCTCGCACAAAGAAGCAGTTGAAATGTTGTTCTACAATAAAAAATTAATTTATTTCAAATCCATTTTAAAGTATGTGCGAAGAAAAAATCCGACCACAACATGCGATTATACCGATTTAAATGCCAGAACACTAGTAAAACAGGAAACATTATTTGTTTTGCCTACATGAAAAATACTCAATATGAAACGGGACTATGTAATATTTCCGTCAAAATATGACTACGCAAATGTCCGATTTCAAGCACCTCGGAAACCCCGCCCATATCCCTCGCCCACTTATTGCCTTGGACCTCGTATGAACTATGTAGGCATGTAGGAACAGGCCGGCCCGAATGGGGTATTCCGGTCTATTTTTTAAAATTTTTTTTTCAAAGTACCTTGCCTAGGGTTAACGAAAATCGAGTCCATTCGCCGGGGAATTGTTCGCATGAAATTAGGAAGACAAATGAAAATCGGACATTTGAAAAAAAGGCGGGCATACGGTGGGCGTGTGACGTAGGCGTAGGAGAGCCTAAAGGCCGGTATGGATATTTGAATATCACAGGGAAGCATCCATGCAAGCCCAGGCGCGGAAGGTTAAATCGTTGTTACCGAGCTGCATAGGTTGTCCACGTTTTGTGTTTCACTCTGTTTTGTTTTTGACGCTTGTTCTTGACGATTTTCTTCCCGTAGGTACTTAATAGTGAAAGTGTGGGTTGTCGGTTGGTAACCGCTGTCCAGCGTATTTTGTGTCTTTTTTTTGTCCTTCGCTGACATTTCAACACCAATACGCACAAAATACTGAACGGGTAAAGATAAAACACAGAAAAATAAACAGCAAAACGAGGTTGGACGATAAAGTGACGTTAACGGGACTTATGCGCTCTCATGTGAAACATGGATACTAGTCCATGCATGTCGCTGACCTCTGTCGTGACGTAGACGTAGGAGCTGTAGGAGCCGCGCCCACTTTCGAATTCCCTTTTGTTTTTTTTGCATTATCTTTCACCCTATACGAATGAATGACGTTTTCACGCACGTTACATACTTTTTATATTCCCTTCAGCTGAAAACTGCCAACCAACATCCTATTTTCAGACCCACTGGAATACCCCATTCTGTGTCCAGGTGATCGAGCTGACCCCAAGATGCAAATCGAAGTTTAATTACAGGTTATCCAAAACATCATACCTCCAATCGTGCTCTCCTGGAACTCGTGGAATTGTCCTTTGACGAAGCGGAGGACAAGACTGGACTTGCCTACTGCAGATTCGCCGAGCAGGACAAGTTTGAACTGACAGATTTTGGCTTGGGCCGTACCGTTGGGGCGCTGTGGCCCGCTTCGATTCGCCATATCCTGCAAGGGAAAGTCTACTATATTCTATATAAATTACTTACGGACCCTACGGAAAATTATAATGAATCGGAATAACTAACTACATGGCCACAAACATGACTGGACCACAAACATGAGTTGGAATTTGAATTTTCGACTTCAAAATCGGATCTAGCATTTTTATAAAGCCAATTTAAAGCTAAATACGTACAGCGTCTAGTTTGGTCGAAAGGAACCTTTACAGAATGAAATAAATACCGTTACAGATGTACCAAGTTATTCCCGGGTTTAAAATATGCTACAGTTAAGTACCAACAAGTCGAACAGATGGAGCCATTATCCTGTTGAATACGTACAGCTTTAAATCACCCATCTGAAAACGTGACACCTTTCAAGTCCATAAGTTAGGGGCCAGCGAAGATGAACACGTTCTTCCAAGTAGTCCCACAAGGGCAAATTGCAGGAAGACGTGGTGGCACCTTCCTATTGAAAATAAACGTATCTCATGTGGATGGCAGTTCACATCCCTCTGGTTTCTCGTTTTGGTGACATGCCATGGTCTCCTACGACACCAGATTTGCCTTCCTGCGACTTATATTGGGTATCTAATTGGAAGAACGCGTAAATATAGCTAAAATTTAACTTGATAGATGCCATCACAGAAGAGGCAAGTACGACAAACCAAGAGCTTACAGGCCCGAGCGATGGGGATTTCGGAGTTGAAAACTGTATTCAAGAGGATGGATGTAGGTACACGATTTTTTTCAGTACCTAGATACTCGGAAATATATATTTTATGTTAAACGGAAGAGCCTTAATATTCGTTCAGTGACAATAAAAAAAATTTCAGACAGAACTTCCTTTTTTTTTAATTCAAGACCCATTTTAGGTAGTTAACGCTAATCTGGTAGGATCATCATACCGCACTGTTTTGAGATGCTCTCATGATCTTGAAATGAATTAAATACTAACAAGCGAGCAGAGGGCTTTATAGTTCTATCGGAAATAAGTACAAAGGTACATAGATGAGCTAGATAATGATATACCCATAGCTATGATGAACGTTGATATATATTATGTCTCTGGTTCCTCATAGAGCCTGAGAGAACGAAAGGGTACCAAGGGCGTGGTGTGAGATCTCCGAACATTTCAGGATGACAAGAGATACTACAAGTAACTCACAAAATCAACGAAACCCCGCGTTTTCTACCATCTTGGAGATAAATTCAGGGCAGATCACTTGCAGCAATTACTTCATGTTGGGCTCGATTAAAAAGTACAACCAACATAATTCCTTATCTTTAGAAATAAGGAAATAGATGCAGGTGGCGGAATCCAAGGACAAACGGAGGATGGAGAACGGCGCGGAGAGGTAGAAGTCCGACAGATTCTTCTATACGTATACCTAGCTCAACAGTTAATTTCATTTCATCGGATTTCGGTAAATTTGAGAAGTTTTCAGTTACAACAAACGAGGGGTGACCGAATATTCAAGGAGCTACTGGAGTACCAGCCGTTTAAATACCTACTCTGAGAGAGACAAATTATTACAAAAAACTTGAACAAATTATTATGAAAAACTTGGAATACCAAAAGATGAGGCTTCGATTCCACAGTATCCATCAATATGGAGAACGACGGGGATGGCAGTCGCTTCCTTGAAAACACCGTGCTACATATTGCTCGGGACGACTGCAACGACGATCGTTCAACGATTATCGTAGAACGAATAATCGTTGGTGACCATTTTGCTCGGAGCTTTTTTCAGAGCGAAGATTTTCGAGTACTCAAGAAACCTCTCGTTTCTCATTCGCTCCCTGACCGTTCAAGAGGAAGCTTACGTGAAGTTCGATTCAAGAATGAGTTTGAGTAAAATGAGTCTACAAAGAAGACTGATGCTTCGGTGGCTTCTCATCGAAGAAATGGAGGACGTCGAAGTGCTTAAGAATATTTATGGAATGAAACGGGCGGGAATTCACCCAATTTTTGACCAGAGGTATACAAAAGGGAGAAATTTACGAAATTTGGTTTATAGGTCTCGATCGGGGTCTAGTTGGTCCTCGAACCTCGTCGTTGCAGTGAGTCAGTCATCTCTAAGGGGTTGAAATTTTTAGAAGGCCGTAGCTCGAAAACTTTCATCAGAAGGGTATGGGTTTTTTTTAACGTTTTTCAAGTGATCTTGAACTAAAGAATTTTTTGAGACCACCGCCCAGACGTTCGTTTGCACCGAACACTTTCGTCAACACGATCATGAATCAAACGGTATAAATCCGGCCCAGATATCATCACTAGGGAGCAAATGATTATAATCACGGGTGGCTGTATGAAGTCGAGTTGGTTGTTCTGCGATATTATTTCAATGAAAAATTGTGGATCTATTGGATTTTGTGGTAGGTACTTCTGAAATTTGAACCAATGGTGAAGTATTGTTGATGGGGAAATTGCACAATGGTAAATTATACACAACGATAAATTATTACACAACGGTTCATTATACTATCTACGTAGAAGGGGCACCTTAAAGGTTCATTATTACACAACGATTTATTATTTGCCATTATTCTTCATGAATAACTACAGATAAAAAAATGATTGAATTTTGAATCCCGTGCTCGATTGATGGCTCTTTTGGATTTTGTTGATAAGCACTTCTGCAACTTGAACAAACGTTGAAGTATTATTGGGTAAATTATTATACAACAGTTTATTATAATATCTAAGCCTAATATCTAAGTAGCCATAATAATATCTAAGGCCAAGTAGCCAGTAATAATATCTAAGGAGCCATTTTTCACAAAAACAACAGGTCCGGCCAAATAATCGTTCACGACTGACGATTATATCCACCCCACACTCGTACGACTGTTCCCGCTGTGATCGTCGTTAACGATCCAAGCGGCAGTCGTGCGGAGCAAAACAGCTCCATAAGGAAAACAAAGAGATAGTACGCAAAGATAGTCGTTGGACGATCATCGTTGCAGTCGTCCCGAGCAATATGTACCTTAACCCTCTCTTTAACCGCAAATTTACCCCTCTTTAATTTATAACAAGTTATTTTGCACCAACTCTACTGCATACCTTGAGGGATAAACATGAAATGGATCAGCAGGATTGGTCGAGGAAAGAAAATTTCGTTTGGTCATATAACCGGTCATAATATTACGATCACATTTAGAGTTCAAGTCCCACTCGTTTTCTGATTCTTGATTCCCTAGCCAGGCCGGAAAAGTTGATTCAATATACAGCTAGCTGCCCGACCGGCTCGATTATACGACTAGGAGAGGATGTATCACTGCGTGCTCAGCATAGTTCCCATTTATTGAAAATTTGAGTTATCAACGACTATTTACGGAATATTTAGTACGTATGTAATTCCTTTGTACGTTACGCCTCAATAAGATCCACCTTGATTTGAAATACTGATCATCACAATTCTATTAAAATCACCCAGAGATGTTTCAGTAACCCAACAAGGGAAGTTTTTTCAAATTTTGCCCCCTCTTCGATATCAGAAATTTCCCAGAGAAATTTAGAAACATGGTCATCGCAGACCTCAGATAGGTAGATGCAGGTAATTAATGACTTGTGTTCACTAACTCTCTAAAAATGTTAATGTTTGTCTTCGAAAATACTGATTTCCAAGATATACGAGTATATCATGTGATTCAAGGAAAACAATTCAAAATCGCAGCTAATAAACTAAAAACATCAGACTAGGTGACCTCTTTGCTTAGCTTTGGTTTATCATTTTCAATAATGAACCTTTGGAATCGAGCATGAAAAAAAAATTGCTAATCCCCCCCTCAAAATTTGATGGTTTACGTTTCAAGGTATGTAGATTCCGAAAATACAATAAAAAAATTTTTGTCCGTACGCCGTACCTACTCAGCACTTTTCTTAGTTACCATGAGCCAAAATTGACGAAATTCGGTTTATAGGTCCCGTTCGGGGTCTAGTATTGGTCCTCGAAGCTCGGCGTTACTGTCAGTCATCTCTAAGGGTTGAAAAATAGGTGTTGAAATTTTCAGGACGCCTATAACTTTTTTTTACGTGAATCATTTTACGGTTTTAAAAAATAGTTCTTGAACTCACGAGTATTTTTGAGACCACCCGGAGCATTGTACGTCCCGCCGTTCCTTCACAGTAAGTTTGCACCGACAGGCTCGTTCAACAGGAGGGTGAATCAAATTGTATACATTCATCCCAAATATCATCACTAGGGAGCACCTGATTATAATCACGGATGGCTGTGTGAAGTCGAGTTGGTTGTTCCGCGATATTATTCCATTTGAAAAATGAAGGCTGTTTTGGATTTTGTTGATAGGTACTTTTGGAACTTGAACAAACGGTGAAGTATTATTGATGGGTAAATTATTAGACAGTGGTAAATTATTACACAACAGTAAATTGTTGCACAACGGTAAATTATTACACAACGGTTCATTATACCATCTAAGTAGAAGGAGCTGGATTTTGCTGACAGGTACTTTTGCAACTTGAACAATCGTTTAAGTATTATTGATGGGCAAATTATTACACAATGGTAAATTATTGCACAACAGTTCATTACAGTATCTACGTAGAAGGGGCATCTATGCAGGTAAATTATTAGACAGTGGTAAGTTATTACACAACAGTAAATTTGTTACACAACGGTAAATTATTACACAACGGTTCATTATACCATCTAAGTAGAAGGAGCCGGATTTTGCTGACAGGTACTTTTGCAACTTGAACAATCGTTCAAGTATTAATGATGGGCAAATTATTACACAATAGTAAATTATTACACAACAGTTCATTATAGTATCTACGTAGAAGGGGCATCTATGCAGGTAAATTTATTATTACACCAAGGTTTATTATTTGCCTTATGCTTCATGAATAACGACAAATAATTAATGATTGAATTATTGAATCCCGCGAATTTGTACGAAACTTCAATTCCGGGGCCGGCTCCAGTACTCGATTTAGGGCTTTTATGGAGGGAGCTCGAGTATTGACGCAGAAAACAGTGATCTACGCAGAAGGGACATCTACGCAGGTAACCTTTGCGTAATATGTTGCAGTTTTTTCATTCGAGAAACAAATATTACAAGACCCACACTTGCTTCCTCAAGAAGAAATGTATATCAGCTTGGACCGATTCTAAACTACTTCTGAATGTATGTACCTCCAAACCACATGAATTTGTATTCATTAGTAGGTGAGCATACAACAATTGGAACCTACCAATATTTCCATCTTATACAGCGCGTGAACAGCTTTTAACAGAGGAATCTAATCAGCTCGAGTACGCCCCATATGTCGAATATCAGCTAGCAGCTGAGAGGGCACCACGGTAGCATCAAGATGGTAAATTCCATCCTCAAAGCTTCAGATCTCTTCTCTCTTAAATCAAGTACACATCCAAAGACCACAGGTCCCGTTCTATCATCAATTACAGACAATAGTAGGACCCCCTATGTATGCATACTCACTCTAAACACATACTTAACAAGCCTTCAAATATAGTGGCAAAATACGAGTAGAAGAAAATTAATTTTTTCAAAGTAGCACCAAATAATCGTGACATACCCTATAACGCGAACTAAAACACCTTCCCTCCTACTATCTAGGCCTTAGGCGTTCCAAGATGAGTCGTCCCTCGTTGTTCCAGCAATCTACAAATTTCTGATCAGTTTTATTCGCGTTCCGATTGCCTTTTGGTTCATCATTCTGTGAATAAGAACACGTATTCGCTCAGCAAAAATTTTTTATAACACCACCCCAAATGTTTTCTTTCAAGTTCCAAGGTGCGCAGGTCCTTGTCACATGGGTTTATTATTCTACTGGAAATGTTGGCTGTTCATTTATTGTTTTTTTCATGTGCAACAATTTAAATAGCTATTTTTGATGGTTTCCACTATTTTTGGCCCCCAAAAACATGAAGATTTAGGCTCCTATTTTTGACAAAATATCACTCATAATTGATAGTGCCATTTAATTGTCTTGGTTCACCTGTTGATACTACTTCTAGTGTTATTATACAAATTTCCCACGTTTTTGACTCATAAAAAAATGAATTTTTTTGGGAGCTGAACCTTCGTTACAACTTCAATTCTTCAATTTTTGGTTAAAATCGACTTCATGTTCGGTCTTCTCGCCCTAAAAACATAGAAAACGATATCTCACAAGCTCATGTCCACTAAAACCTCAAAAAAAACCCTCAAAAACCCCTATTTTTACCCTGTAACACCCCTCTGTGTATTCCGGTCGGGCTGCCGAGCTTCGGAGCACAACATTAGGACCCAAATGGAGCCTGTGTGGGAAGAACGAAAAGTAGAAGAATGAAGGTTTTTTGGTGTAAAATGAGTTTGTGAGGAATCTTTTCCGTTTTTTTTTTTTTTTTTTTTTTTTTTTTTTTTTTTTTTTTTTTTTTTTTTTTTTTTTTTTTTTTTTTTTTTTTTTTTTAGGGCGAGAAGAGACCGAATATTGAATATTGTTGATTTTGACCAAAGAATGAAGAATTGAGGTTGTAACGAAGGTTCAGCTCCCAAAATTTATTTTTTGTGAGTCAAAAACCTGGGAAATTGTCTGAAATCACCATAAATTTGTATAATAATACTAGGAGTAGTATTAACAGGTGAATCAATACAATTAAATGGCACTTTAAATTATCAAGGATAATTAGTCAAAAATAGGAGCCTAATTCGGGTTTGTGGGGGGCCAAAATCGGTAGAAGCCATCTAAAATAACTATTTCAATTATGTACAGGAAAGAAAGCCAACATGGCTGTAGGTATGTCCAATAGAATAATAAACCCATGTGACGAGGAATTTGCAGCGTTTTTGGAACCCAAACACCTTGAAACGCAAAAGAAAAAAATTTGAGGTGTTCCATAAATTCCGAATACATAGTTGTATTATTCAGAGAATAATAAACCAAAACCCGGCTCGTCATAGGGGGGACTAGCTTTGCGATCGGCGCGGTAGGTCACCAGAGGGTTGGGGAGTGAGAGCATTCTCTGCTGGTGGACCGTAATACTGATTATACTAAACCCTCGTTAAGTCCACACTGAATGCCAGTTGGCAAATCTACTTTCCCACGCAATGATGAATCGGAAACACTGAGAAACTGACAAGAATATAGTGCCACTTGCTGTTGGCAGTACTCATGTCTTGGCGCAGTTCTTTGCATAGTGTTGGTTTCAAGATAGGATGACGGTAATGGAACTGCACCATGAATTTACGTAGCACTAGTTGGTTCAACAGGAGATAGGTAAAAGACCGGACAGTTGAGAATGGGACAATGGCCTTCGGTTGATTCAAACGGTAGATCTGTAGCAGATCGCGTGATCACGAAGCGGCATTCTACTGTAACTAAATCATAATAAAACTAAAACCAACCGGTCCCCAAACCCAGCCACGGGAGGCTTCGCTGTTCAAATCACTGGACATGGAAATCTTTCAAAATTATTTAAGACAATGGAAATGGGCACTCACGTTTGCCGATGCTATAATTGGGTTTCCAAGAAACTTTGTAAAAACTGTTTCCCATTCAATCGAGTCAGAGATTTCACAGTGTTCAGATATTGCGACAAAAATTTCATTTAATACCACAAATTTAAAAATCGCCTCAAGATAAACCGGTGAAAACTGCAATTGATTGGCAGAGTTGGGAACGGTGTATTTTCCATCTATTCAAGGAAAGGGATCTTGCGTGTCAAAACCCCATGTAAACCGGGTTCGGCCACCCCTAACTACGTTTGATTAGGTTGCTCAACAAAACTGTAGGCACCGCTCAGAACAACGGAAGATCTACCGCCTCCGAATTCCGAAATCTAATCAGTATAAAATATTGGTTTATTAATCTCGATAATGAACCTTAGGAATCGAGCATGAAAAAAAAATAAATAAAAATAAATACCCCCCTCACAAATTTGTTGATTATCGTATCAAGGTATGGAGAATCCGAAAATGCAATACAAAAATTTCTGTCCGTCCGCCGTACACCGTACTTCGCACTTTTCTTAGTTACCATGAACCGAAATTAACGAAATTAGGTTTGCAGGTCCCGTTTGGGGTCTAGTTGGTCCGCGAAGCTCGACGTTACTGTCAGCCATCTCTAAGGGGTGACAAATAGGGGTTGAAATTTTCAGAACGCCGTAGCTCGAAAACGTTCAATAGAAGGTTATGGGTTTTTTTTAACGTTTTTAAATTAATCTTGAACGAAAGAATTTTTTGAGACCACCCGGAGCATTGTTCGACCAGCCGTTCGTTTGCACCGGAAAGCTTCGTCAACATGATCGTGAATGAAACGGTATAAATCCGGCCCAGATATCATCTCTAGGGTGCACCTGATTATAACCACGGATGGCAGTATCAAGTCAAGTTGGTTGTTCAGTGATGTTATTTCATTTGAAAAATGATGGATCTTGTTGACAGGTACTTTTGCAACTTGAACAAAGTATTATTGGGTAAATTATTACACAACGGTTTATTATACTATATACGTAGAAGGGGCATCTATGCAGGTAAATTATTACACAACGGTTTATTATTTACCTTATGCTTCATGAATAACCACAAATAATTAATGATTGAATCCCGCGCATTTGTATGAAACTTTAATTCCGCGGCCGGCTCGAGTACTCGACTTAGGGTTTTCCTGGGGGGAGCTCGAGGGTATTGACCACAGAAAACAGTGATCTACGCAGAAGGGGCATCTATACAGGTAAATAATAAACCGTTGTGTAATAATTTGCAGCGTTTTATTAGTACCATCCACTCGTTGCAAACAGCTGCACGACATTTATTCGACTTTGTTCTTAGGAAAAATCATTGAAGAGATGGTTCAAAGTCGTAAGGATTCAGCAGTATTTTTTGACGTCACAGCAGGTGCCGCACAGTGTGGACAAATAACAATTTTTCGGCAAAAACTGAACAGCTCTACCCTTATAGGGAATTTAACACCAACCACGAATACTATCTTATGTCTCTGTTACTACGAGTATTATAGCTCCTTAACACATTTTTCACAACAAAAAAAACTTCTACTTATCTTTTCTGTGTTCAACTTATTTTTCTGCAATTATTCCGCTAGGACCGTTCAAAAAAAAATCTGCCACGCACAGAAAAGTTGTAGGCAACTAAATTCCGCGTCGAATGAGACCTACCCCAGCATATTTGTTCTAATAACCTGAATTTTGCCTCGAAAACGTGTGTAATCTGTACTCAAGTAGTTTCCAAACATGTCACCATTATTCATCACCGAACTGACTTTTTTCTTCTTTTTTTTTCAAGTAGTGGGGAGAACGAATTCAATTAAATTGAAAATAACTTTCTTTTACATGACTAGGTAACATAAAAATTATAAAAGAAATAATATGATAGGTAAATAAATAAAATCTTTACACAAAAACAGGTATCTCTTGATTAAATATAAAATTATATAACGCAACAAAAAAATGTAGGTAGTAATCGAAAAATGAACTATGAAAATACTCCGATTTATTAAAAAAGAAAGATCAATTCCAAAGGTTATTTACAATAACTGAAGCAGAATATATTTATGGAATTGGTGGAAAATACCAATTATTTCACTGAATTTGAACACTGGAAGATGAAATCTAGGTTCAATCGAATTTCAACCGATAAATGGTTATCAAACATACGGCTAATTTACTATAAGAAACGTGTTGAACGCTAAACCATTAAAATTCCTCTTTTGAAAAACTGAGTTTTCGCGTTCGCCGCACTGTGCCCCGTGGCACCAACATGAACAAGCAAATTCCAATTGGTCAGAGTCCCTCGAATTTTCGAGCCGTTTTAATTTTGCCCTGGAACAGTCTCAAATTTGGAAACCACAAAACAAACCGACATTCAGCATTATCTGATGGTCGACAAATGGACCCTTAAAATGTCAAGTCGTAAGACCCATTAGGAAGGTCGCTTTTTGAGTAACACACAAACGGCCACTGGAGTTACGGAGACGCCTCTAAAATGTTCGAAAAAAAAAAAAATAGAAAACGTAGGTAAGTACTTAGGTACTAATCAAGAACAACAGTTGTCCTACGGACAACAAAAGGCAAACTTTGGGCCATGGATCGTAAACTCGCTGCGAAGCTGACTTGATGCTGATTACGTAACACACTCACGTACGAGCAATGTGCTCAAATCCAACTTTGATTTTAATCAAAGTTGAAATATGTTATTACAATCATTAAGATCATTTTAATCAAAAACTGTTGATGGTAAGATAGGAAGAGGTAAGGCGGTGTTGAAAGGTTGAAGGGTGGTTCCACACAACCAAACTTCTGCGCGGAAAACTGAAAAGGGAGAAGACAATTTTAACTGAACGGAATCATGGTGACCATCTAAACAAGGTGACCTTTCTTCTTCAACAGGCGACTGCGTTGCACAGAAACACCAGCTTTCCCAGTTAAGCATTTTTGAATATCAACAACCAAGAATTAGCATACAAATACTAGTAGCATAAAAAGTTGGACTTTGAAAGTTGCGGGATATTCCGAAAATCTCCGACCGAGAAAACTGAAAAGGAGAGTAGCAAGTGATTTGGGACACAGAACCCGCTGGTCGGTAAGATCCGTGTCGAATCTGCGCTAGAAGAAAAAAAATGGAATGGCCAACCTACATTGACTCTACTGAAACCAAACCCAAACGCCTCTAATCCAATCGGGAAGAACGAAAACAACTGAGCCGATAATGAATCACAGGCATCACATCGGTTCCTTACCTAGAACTCATAAAATTATAGCATGATCAGCTTCTTCGTGAGAAAATCAGAAGCCGGCTCCATTTTCAAATTTGAATGTACGGTTGTGAAGGGATTTATCTTTCAACATGATTTCAAAGCAGGAGGAGGTTCATTACAAATTACATGAATGCCTTAAACTGAGTAGATGTATTAATTTAATTCATTTAGTGGAGCCCCCATGAATGTCATGGAGATCTTGTTACGGATACGAAGAAGATTTTTGCCATGCCACGGATTATCGTTTTCTTGACACTGGATTTGGACGTATAATACAAGCGCCTGGGAATAGAACGTAAGGACTGCATCTTCAGGGAATCAAAGGATACCACATTTGAAAATAGTGTGCATGCCTTCAGTAAAATTAAACCAGTCTCGCGCTTAACCGAAGTTCTCGCCTATAGAAACATAGGTAGTACCCAACCGAAAGGTTTCAAGGCATTCATCGACGATGAAACACGAAGCGGCATTCGTGAATACTTTTTTTTTTAAAGTCAGATGTCAAAATAAATTACCGTCACACATACCTAGGTAAACATAATTCCACCTGCTTCACCTCAACAACTATGTACCTCAGAGCCGTTTCAAACTCAGGTGGGGACAGACCATCCATCCATAATGTAAGCTCTCGTCTCTAGAACCATCGGAAGTACACACGTACATTTACCGCCTGATTACGTACTTATAGGTAAATTTTATAAAAACGAAAACAGTAAATTACCATTTGTACATTTATAATACTAAAACAGAACTAACTGGTGTTCACCAAGACCGCGTAGGTTTATCTATGTCTACTGTAATCTAAACAATTCATAGCACGTGATTAGCAGAGCAGGGGGACAGGATTAATCGCCTGTCCAGATAAATAACTTCAAACAAATCAGATTCGACTCTTACTGCGTTTCTGTTCCTAAACAAACATCAAAGTCTAAACGAAGGCATTCTATCATGAATCCGAGCAGACGTAACTGGAAGTATGGGCGACATCGCTTCCGAAATTGGACTGTTCGTCCATTCACGAACCATACGATTGTGTATTAACAGTAAAACTGTAACAAAGGTTCACAGACATAGAATACTAACTACGATAACGTATGATTAATATCACAGAGACAAAACTTCGAATGACAAGGACACGCTATGAAAACGACGTGATGGGGCTACGTATTGGGCAGTACCTAATAGGATAATAGCAGTGATAAATTGGATAGTTCGCACTAATCAACCTCCTGCGCTTTTATGGGTGGGTATTATAGACTAGGGTTTTGAAATGAAAGCGAACGAACGACCAGGAACTACTAGAAAACGAGCATAGGAAACATCACACTCCCTTCGAAAGGGAAAGATAGTACACAAAGGATAGGCGAACCTCACAGAAGCGGGGAAGGTTCCTTGTATGTAAATACTGACGGACGATATTAGACTTCTTCAGAACTGACCACTGAAGGGTTCTGCGTGGTAAATCTGACTATTCAGAAAGTAAACATACGCAATAACTATAATCTCCAGAGCAACCTGACTGAACCCAATTTAGTCAACCATGGGAAGTCGCACACAACGAGCTGGATCATCGATTTGGTCCAACTGCATTTAGACAAAACAACAGTACGTAACTAAAATAAATCAAGTAAAATGATTTGATTCTGATGATAAACTTACGTGATTCGCCAAGGTGAATAATAATAAATAATAATCTGATTATACGGAAAATGAAGGATTCGAGTGAAGACTGAAGACGACGACTCCAGCGCTCCACCCTTGACTAATGTCAACTATGAAGGACATAATAAAAACTTGCGATTCAAGCAAATTTTGCGTCGAAGTTTGACACACACTTTTCTTATACAAGAAAAACTAAATAAACATTTACACGTAGAGGTTTTTTAGAAAAAATATCTCCGTTGATTCCTGTAAATCAAATGGCATCAAAATTGAAAGTCATCAAACACAGAGAAGGGACGGGAACAGAATATGGGTGGAGCCGGATCTTAATGGCAGTGAACGCGGGCGAGGCAAACCATTTCAAATTTGAATCATGATGAAGGTACTTAATAATTGCATGAAAAAGGTATTGTATGAGGCTGTACCCACGTACTTTCTTTCGTCTTCTAGAATAATAACAAATTAACCATTATTATTGTTATGTATAGGATTTGTTAGGATGGATAGGATTGTTAGGGATAGGATTTTTATGTATTTAAAAATGCGAAATATCTAACTAAAATACTTATTTATTTTTTTGAAACATGCATAAAATATGTGAAATGTATACAATATTTCCTGAAATATGTAAAAATGAGTAAACATTTTAAAGCCAAAATAAATTTTTAAAATATGTAATAGGTAATGTTTATGTAATTATAGAAAATGAAATTTTAAAAAACGTCATCCGGAAATACGTAGATACTTAGCAATCAATCGATTCGCCTATTCAGGGTGAATTTCACGGCATTCCTCACCAGAAAATAGAGCGTCGAAGCCAAAATGAGTTTTCAACAAAGAAAATGTAATTCAAAATGCTGCCGCAAATTGCGGAGCTCATCAAAAACATTGGCATAGGTAAGAGAAAAATTTCCAGGAAACAAAAAGAACAACAAATTTCCATGGTACAAAAAGTTGTAGGTAGTAATACGAGAGCAATCATGTTCAAAGAACATAAGAAGCTCAAGATGTGCTCAAATGATTAGGTAGGTACCTAATGGAAGCTGTCGATTTTTGTGGTTCCTGTCCTAAACTGTAAACCAAAAAGAAACTTCGTTTTTCTACTTCCAAAAATTGCTTATTGAGGATGCCAAGGACCGACCACCCACGTATGGTTAAATATGTATCAAAACCGTGTGTGCTCACGTGATATGGAGAGTTAACTCCCTTGGTCACCTCTAAAGGTAGCTAGTAGGTAGAAACATGTGACCAAATGAGAATAGGCACCTACCTACGTAACATAAGGGAGAAGCTGAAGTGAAAACCTCATTTGATTGATAGCAGATTAGACGATCCGAAAGCTAGGCTTATTGTGTACAGCGTTGCCCTGCAAGCCTGACTAAAGACTCTGGGACTAGTCTACTCCTTATGCTAGACTGATGATAGTAACGATCCTCCCTACTAGGCTGTTTACCTTTCCAAAGATTCTGAATCGTCGACCTTCCAGTGCTGGGCTCTCGGAGAGATGAGACGCTGTTTCATCCATATCTACTCAGACGATACTATACAAAACTGCAAAGGTAGGTAGGTAGTAAGTTCTTATTTTCTTTTACTTGGAAGTAATAAGATTAAACGCCTCCATTGCCAACTCGAATTATTCGACGTAGAAAAAATTTGAGACATTAGAGAAAAGTAGGGAGTAAACCTAAATAGGCTACATTTTAAATAACCATTAAAAATAACGCATTAATTTCTTTATTCGCAGAAAAATCGATGATCACAATTTTATATTACTTATAATCTAACAATTTAAATGACAATCATCAGTACCTACACGAAAATCAATTATATCGGATCTTCATGTTCCAAAACTAAAGTGTAGTACCTACTCTGTCTCAACTATTGGATGCAATACTATAAGACTGACAAGTACCTATTCATGATTTTGGATACACACTATATATCCTAATTATTTTAGTAACCCACTATAATCCTTTTCATCACGTCAGGCAATAAAAAGTTCTACACCTAATCAGAAATCAAGGAAATCATTATTCACGCAAGAATGAAATGTAGAAACTCCAGCAAGCTCGATTCTTCGGAAAGCAAAAAAAGTGGTCTAAAGTGTATAAAGTAGTGTAAATAAAGAAATGAATAATTGAATTATTATTGAGAACTGACAATTCCAACAGATGTAGAGTAATAGTTATTGCCGAAATTCTTTCTAGTAAACGAACTAAAGGTAACCTCTTAGATAGATTGGAAATTAAATTAACACATGAATATTTCGAGAATTTGTAAAGAATAATTTTAAAGTTCGAATGCTGCACAATTAATCACACAACTCCCAATACTGTCGAGAGTATAGAATTCGTTCCTTTTATACAGGTTCGTGTAATGACGTAATAATTAACCCATAGAGGCAGGTACCAATATAAAACACCAGTTATTGGATATTACAAACTACAACCGAAACCAATCAACCAAGTTAGAAGAATGTAAATCTCGGCACAAAAACTATCGATTTTATGTTAAAAATACGGATACCTAAGGTTGTAAAAATAATTATTCACATAAATATGGCAATTCCATGAACTGAGATTTGATTACGTCATTATAGAACTAGCTCTTCAGAATAATATTCCACGTCGATGAGGATATAGCTATCTTTTTTGCATGAAATAGAATGAGCGAATCATAATATCGTGAAATAAAGTTATGGACGTAGAACTGAGTACCGAGGCAAAGGAACTATTACTGTTGTGGATGGGATGTATGAAATCATGGCCAACCATGGAAGTTCTCAGGAGGAACCAGGTTGAGTCAGTTGAGAGGAAAGCTGTCTCTACATGCTGAGATAGCCCTGAGCTTGAGTATTACGGCGGCCAACCAGGTAAGCGATGAGCACGACAGCGACCAGGATACCCAAAGCTATTCCAACCATTATGGGGACAAGGTCCGTATTGTCCATCTCGCAGGTGTATGCTGAAATAAGATTTGAGTTAAAATAGGATTAAGTAGGAAGGCTGTAATCTACAGCAGGACATGAGCACAACTACAGGTAGAGTGTGAACAGGTAAGACTGAAGAGTCGTAACAGGTAGAGTATGTTCATAGTCCCCATATTTTTTACTCCCAAGGAGGTTAGGATAAATGGAGTGGTCATTGCGGACTGGAGGATGTGACAACTTCTTGAGAGGAAGTGTGGGCAACTGGACATGCTCGTTGAGTAGGTACATCCCCACTTCCGAATGCTACAAAAGGAAGGGAAACGGGTAGAGGTGGGTAGTTCCTGACTGAATGAATCTTGAAGAACTAACTCCGCCAACTGAACTCCTCGACTTCGTCCACGTCACTGAACGTTTGTTCACTAGGACCACAGAGTAAAATAATCAAGTACCCAGTGTCTAGAGATTGATGAAGGAATAGGGGGGGGGGGGGGGGGAACTAAAGAACTACTGTTCTGTGTATTATGAATTAAGAACTAAAGAACTGGTAACTCACAAGGCGACTGAGTTAGTCTTTAGTTCTTGCAGTTCACAGGAACGGTGGATACTATACACCAGGAATTGATTAGTATCTACTGAACGGCAGTTCCTTCAGTTCACTAGGAGTCATTCTGATGGTGTGAATTACTTCAGGAATTGATAGTATCTGCTGAACGACAGTTCCTTCAGTTCATTAGTAGTTCAGATGAGGTGGATATTACAAAAAGAGTTTATGGTATCACGGAATGATAGTTCCTTTACTACATGAGTTGATAGTACCCACTGAACGACATGTTCCTTTAAGTTCATTAGGAGTCGTTCAGATGGGGTGGGCACTACATAAGGAGTTTATAGTACCACGGAACCACAGTTCCTTTAGTTCATTTTTGTTAAGATTGGGTGGATACTACATAAGGTGTTTATAGTAAGTCGTTAATTTCAAGTTGAAAACCTATTTCCAACAAACAGATGAGGATGCAATTTTCAAGACTCATGTGTCATGGTGAATTAAGGGACAAGGAAAAGAAAGCACAAATTTCAATAATATTGAGTAAGCCGTGATGTGAACTGCGTATCCACAGGATATGAATAAATATCCCAGCATTCTTGACAGCGTACTAGATTCGTCAAGACTTCAAAATTTCCTACATGATACCTACCTACTGATTTTAGGGTGTTTTGAACTGGGAGCTCGGATTGGTATCAATTTATTAAAAGAACTTACCCTTGGCGAAGTTATCACCCGCCATATTTCTGAATGCCTCAAATCTGATGTTGTCCATATTGACGCGAAGTGTGGCCTTGGTGATGTTGACATATTCGTCTACTTCTTGGAGAACAGCGGGTTCGGACCAGCGGCATTCATAAGAGGTGTTGAGCTTAGTTTTGAATACTTTCAACTCGTCAGAGGCAAGCAAAATGTAGGATTGGTTTCCTAATCCTGTAACAAAAAAAATTAAAGAAAAATTATATACATATACAGGGTGAGGCCCGGTAACTTGCTGATTTGAAATATGAATTAAAAAAAGTATTATAGATATCAGTTTAATTCTTTCTTCCTCTGAAACGACATGGTTTGAAGTTTTGGGTCACACCGTTTTAAAAAGAACATCACTTAAGTGACGGCCCACATTTTCAATACACTGTCAGACGACTTTTGAAGTTTCTATCCACTCTTGCCAGCATATTGACCGGTATGTTGACAATAGCTTGTTGGATGTTTGTCTTCAAGTGAGCCAGCAGTCCTCGGACGATCGTTGTAAACAAGGGACTTGAGGTACCCCCATAAAAAAATCACATGGCGCCAAATCTGGCGAGTGCGCTGGCCACGGAAGGTCGCCTCTTAAGGAGGTGAGGCGGTCTGGGAAGTGTTCCCTCAAAAGTCCCATCGAACATCGTGCCGTGTGGGCTGTTGCTCCATCCTGCTGGAACCACACATCCCCCAGGTCCAATTCTTGGAGCTTTGGGAGGAAAATTCCTCAATAATTTGAGAACAGCGAGCTTTCTTCGAAGAAGTACGGACCAAGTTCTGAGACTTCGTAAAGGTCCCGGGTTTTTCTTCTGTTTATTTCCACTCATCCTGAATGTGTCCACCCAACAAATGATGGATTGCCGACCAGGAACTGGAGCTCCAGGGTGAAGATTAAACTGCTTTGCACCCTGAGTTTTGACGATCGAGAGGCCATTAGAGAAGTAAACCTCAATGGCGAACGCACGCTCCTTCTTTGTCCATCGCACGACAGTAAATAAATGTAGGGGAAACAAAACTTCAGGACCTCCCCTAACGAATGAGACCCTTCGCACCCTTATCCGACCACCCCAAGCCAATTGGCGCCAAATACAAATCAGCAAGTTACCGGGCCCCACCCTGCATACATGTAGAAATATTCTTCTTCTTGATGTTTAATAAATCCATTCATAGGCTTAAGCTGGGTTCACATTGACGCCTAGTCGATGTAAAGTGGGTAAAACGCTTAACTGAATTTGACTGGAAAAATCTAGATATTGTAGCTCTTTATGGATCTGTGCATGGGGTTCTGCAAAGGCAGAGGCTACAGCACAAGCTATATCTTGACGATTACGAGCTTTACGTCCGTAACTAGTGTTGTCCATGTAATGGTTTGACGTGTTTACGCGTCAACGTGAACCCAGCTTTAGATAACACCCATGCTGCCAGGTACGACTAAGCGTTCGTATCGGTCTTCACCATCCCGCAATCCCTTCGTTTACAAACCATTTTGGCCTTACTGATAAAATATGAAGCACATCTCAGAGTTTACAGCTGACAATCGGTCACATATCAAATCATCACCTCATCATCAAATCATCTCACCTTGGTCGAGAGTAATGTTGCTACTGATTCGAGAGAGATGGTAATCTCCGCTGCTGTTATCGTGAGTGAAATTGAAAGAAAAGGTGGTCTTGTTGAAGGTAAGTTGCAGGACTTGACTCTCTTCATCACAGACACCGGAGCTGGTAGCGTTAGGCAAAATCTTGATGTCCTCAGTGATTTGCTATAACAATAAAATGCTGTTTAGTTCAATGCAGACATTATTGTTAGTAGGTAATACTGTACCACATTATCTAAATATATGGCGCTTCCAAATTGAGTTGAACTTTTTTCACTTTGGTTAGACTATTTTCACTTCAGAGTAGGCCTTTTCTGCTTGGATTTATATCGTTTCTACTTAGGTCTAGATCTTTTCCACTTATATTTAGACCCACCCCAGTAAATTCCAATGCTCCAACTTATTTTAAGCACGTGAAAATAATATGATTGCATGACTTGTTGATCAGTAGAGTTTTCTGATAACCAAATCTATTCATAATACTGAAAAAAGGAATAGAACTTCTTAACGGAAACGATGAATTAATATTACGGAACAATTAATTTAATGAAAGAGGATTAAGAAAAAGAATGAATTAATGTAATGGTAGGCCAGCTGCAGCTTCCGTGAGAAGGAGCAAAGAATTCATCACATTATATGGTGCAGTCGTTGGAGGTACCTAATTATTTCGACACTTCTCGAAATCACCATGGGTAGGTTATAGTCGCATCTTCCGCCCAAAATAATACTAGCTTCATTTATAATGATGGAAAATGAGTTCTCACTGGTTTGAGCATTGGCGAATAGGGCGGCAAGTACATCACTTCCCCAATCCGTCGTGTTGAGGAACTCCTGAACAGGTGCTGCTTGATGAATAGCTGCGTTGTCCATTATCAAGCAGGAATCGCGCATACTTTGAGACAATTTTTCTCCTGCAGCATTCTCAGAAACTGACGAAAAAACTGTGCATTCGTAGTGCCCATTGTGATTATTTTACCATGAACCCTGAGTAGTGACCCCTGAGTACTTAAGGCTAGCACCAGAGAAACATTCCTACCTCTCACAGTTGGCACTACCACCACAGCCCCAGTATTGGCTTTTGAACCAGCTTGTGATGTGACCTGTGCCTGTGAAGGTTGAATCCCGCTTCATAGATGAAAGGAAAGTCATAAGTCAATGTGTCTATAATTCATATAATACACAATGTATATAATACACGTTGTATGAATCAACCCTTGAACGCTGAAGCGTAACTATGTACAATGCCCAAATATTCATTGAATATTTACTTCAATACCTACCACTATTGAATCGAATATGAACATTAAACATGAATTTAATTCAATTATAGTTAGGTATGCAAAAAATATGTAATCAAGAAAATCTGCATCAAAATCTGTTGAAGCCACGTCAATAAAGGAAAATATGGCTGGATGGATTCATCGAAGAAAGATGGCGAACCTTGAAAAGAAGCAATTGTAACCCAAGCTTGAGTGATGTGACAACAAAAAACCTTATCAGGCACAATCAAAGTCACACTGCAATTTTTAGGAGGAAGCTGAAAATAACCCAGTTACTCGAGGCGTGAAGGTTAATGTTTTTCAGTATCTTCCATACGTTATTAAGAATCACCGGGAAAAATAGAGAAGAACCTAAGGTTAGAACACTAATCTAACGGGGAAGGTAGAAATAAGTCATGAAGTCAAAGAAATTGGTTTCAAAATAATCAAACGGCAAAACGAAAGATAACGAAAGCGGCACTTCCGCTCCCCCCCCCCCCCCCCCCTCCACAATAAATTTAGCCTTAATTACAAAATACAACCACGCATAACTAGGTTTCCGAATCTTCGTATCACGGATAGAATTAGGTGCGAACACAAGTGCGATTCACATGCGAATGCTCAGAAATGACGGAAACAAAGGAAATTTTATGAATATATTTTCACCTCTCAAAAGCCATCACGAGACAAAGAAAGATGTTTGAGTAGGCATCACTAGCAAGGGAGACAAATAACGTTTGAGCTTTTTAAGACCTACTCCCCCTTTTTAAGACTTTCGAAGATACATTAGAAGGAATCTTCCAATACATAATTATGTAATTTTTCTTTAAAGCTTTAAACAGATCTTCTATTGCATAGAAGTTGGAAATATTTTCAAACAATATAGCAATCTCTAAATTACTCCTCTCGTCTTTCCTATTTGTGGGCATGTACATAGGCACTAAAGTTATTAGAGTACCGAAAATAGAGATGATAGAGAGTAGAGCTAACTAAATCCAGTCCGGTGCGTCCAAACAGCAGGATGGCGATAAGATGGCATGAAACATGTAGAGATGGCTATCTAAAACGCCGCTAAAGAACTAAAGTTCGATAAGATCAATGAATTTGTAAAAAACCAATCATAACAAAATTAAATAAAAAACCTACCACAATCGAATCTTTCTGTCAAATTAAGATAACCCCACGGTACTGTCAAGAGACTGACAGATAATTATTTACGTCTTTTCTTCAGATCAAAAAATTTGCTTAAAAAAATAAATAAATGTACATGGTATAATACATAACAGGGTGGCCCAACGAAGATGTCCCACAACCTTCATTTCCATTACAGTCCAATAAAAAACCGGACCAACGCCGATTTTCATAATTTTCTGCGTAGATTTCCAAAATGACAAAATTGCGCAATCGTGCGCAACTTTGTTTTTCAAATGAGAACCCCTCCATTTGGTTTATTATTTTCAATAATGAACCTGAAATCGAGCATGAAAAAATAAATTTTAACCCTCCCACCCCTCAAAATTTAATGGTTTCCGTTTTTTTAAATTACAGATTCAGTTTCTACGTCGGTTTCATGAAAAAACCATTCCTCAAAACGATTTTTTTTCACTGCCCAAAACCGGCTCCAGGAGCGCAGAAGTTGCCCAGTCCTGGAATTGCAGAAAATTGAAGATAAGTAAACCTTAAGTGTGGCACATGGTTTTGAACTATTTTTCAACGCTGAATCAAGTGTACTACCTAATATCCATTTTTAGATTTGGTAGGGAATTCCAGGGTTCACAGGAGTAGGAAGTTTTTTTTCTGAATTTTATCCTCCTCTCCTTTTTTGTGGATTTGGATTATTGGAACGTTTTATAAAAATAAAATAAAGACTAGAATAAAAAATAAAGCTCCTATCTTTTAATAGGGGATCAAAGAAAAATTTTCAAATGAGGGTTACATTTGTTCGAATTGACCCCCCCCCCCCCCACACTCAAGGTTTACCGTTATTTTTTGCAATCCTAGGACTGCGCAACTTTTCGCACCTCTGGAGCTGGTTGCGCGCAGTGAAAAAAATCGTTTGAGGAATGATTTGTTCATTAAAGTCGACGAAGAATCTGTATCTGTAATAAAAAGGGGTGGTTCTCATTTTAAAAAAAGTTGCGCACGATTACGCAATGGAGCAATTTGTCATTTTTTAAATCTATGCTAAAAACTATGAAAACTGGCGTTGGTTCGGTTTTGGTTTATTATTCTCTGAACCAAAACAAATGGTGGTTCTGGGTTTGTTTTTGGTTTATTACACCTGAATAATATTCGCTCAGCAAAATTTTTTTATAACATCCCCTCAAAATTTTTTCCAAGGTGCATAATTCCAAAAATGCAATGCCCGTCCGCCGTACCATGCATATCTAATGTATTTTTGGCCTACAAAATTCGTTCTTTCGCCCACAGGCTCCCAAATTTTGGGCCCTAGTTGTGTCCCGAAACTTCGCAGCCCGGTCGGAATATACCCAAGGATGTTATGGGTGAAAAACGGGGGTAAAAATAGGGTTTTTGGTGTTTTAGCAACATGAGCTTGCGAGGTACCGTTTTTCAGGGCGAAGAGACCGAATATGAAGTCGATTTTCACCAGAGAGTGGAAAATTGAGGTTCTAACAAAGTTGAATCCTTAAATTTACGTTAGATTTTGTTCTGAAATCGTCGTCTGATCCTAGCTGTGCTCCAAAGTTCGGCAGCCCGATCGGAATACACCCAGGGGTGTTATGGGGGGAAAATGGGTGTAAAAATGGTTAAATGGTTTTTCGAGGTTTATTGAGGTTTTAGTGAACAAGAGCTTGCGAGGTATCGTTTTCCATGTTTTTTAGGACGAGAAGATAGGATATGAAATTGATTTTGACCAAAGAGTGAAGAATTGAGGTTGTAACGAAAGTCCCAAAACTAAATGAGTCAAAAACCTGGGAAATTATCTGAAACCGTCATACATTTGTATAATAATACTGGAAGTAGTATCAACAAGTTAATCAAGACAATTAAATGGCGCTATCAACAATCAAAGATAATTTTTTTTTTTAAAGAGCCTAATTCGTGTTTATGGGGTCCGAAATTGGTGGAAACCATCAGAAATATCTATTTAAATCATTGCATATGAAAGAAACAATAAATGAACAGCCAACATTTCTGTAGGTATGTCCAATAGAATAATAAACCCATGTGACAAGGACTTCGCAGCGTTTTTTATATATGGACTGTAGGGGATCACAACCTTGCACAGGTTGTCAGCGACGAGGGCTGCTGGATAGTGGATTTGTGTAACCTCAATGGAAATGTAGCAAATAATTATTACACAACCGATGAACAAATTTGTCATGCTGATTTTAAAGGTTCATCATTGAAAATAATAAACCAACATCTGGGGATTTACTCAATTTCATTCAACCTTCACAAATTCAAGCTTGTAAATATTCCAAATCGAGGTTTGGGAACGTGAGTGAGGGGAAATGGCTGCGTAAAGAGATCACCTATCTTCTTGAACGATAAAATAGCTCGATATTTGAACAGTCGCTGTGGTCAACTCAAGCGATAACACAGAGGAGATAACCAAACAGCTACTGGCTCTAAAACGGACACCGGTACCCGTGTTGCATTTTAAAACCGATGAGTAAATTTAAAAGCAAAACTAGAGAGATATTTAGAGAGATTATTTTTGAGATTTCTATACATTCGGATGGGTAACATGGCAAACGAATTCACGCCAATGTTAGCCTACGTAATGTGGTACAGACATCTTATGAGGCGAATGGGGGGGAACACACACTTTATAAACATCAGCATTCTAGCCCCAAACCCTACCATGAGCTTGAAACCAAACCAATGGGCAATTATTGTGTTTGAGAAAATCCTACGTTTTCTGTCTGTTTTGTTATTTGGTATAAAATAATAACATGATTAAAAACGAAGAAAAAAATATCACGCTGTTCTAAAGGGCTACGAATAAATTCTCAGCCGTCTGAACTGAAGGAGGCATTCCAAAGGTTCTGAAAAACTCCTTTTTCCACATCACTTGAAAAGAACTGAACTGCAAGAGCGCGCTCAGATTGCGTTTGAAATTTAAAAGAATATGAAGAACCAGAACGCGTCTTTGTTGCAGACGATGGAGGATGGCCGTGGACACAGAAATGCAAACGAGTAACTTCTCATGACTGATGACTTCTCTCTCCCTACCTTTCTTTACCTCGAAAAGATCTCACAGAGTGGTGGAACCTACCTGGTGAGGCCTTTGTGTTACAACCGGCGTGGTAGAACCTTCAGAGTACCTCCTTCACAAAAGATCTTGTAGAGTGGTGTGTAACCTGCCTGGTGAAGCCTTCGGGTATAACCGGTGTGGTGGAAACCTTCCGAGCACGTCATTCGATAACTCACGATCTATCACAACCTCGCCCATTCCCAGGCAGCCCAACCATTCACCACAATGGTAACCCCGACGTTTCTAGCCGACAATGCTGAACACCGCCCTTCTCGAGTCACACTATCCCTACCCGCCACCACCAGTTATGTCCGCCACCGCCTCCCTTCTGCTCCCGATGCCGTTTTTTCCACGGGATGCCAGCACCCCACACATCATCCTCCCACAACCACCCTTCGCTTCCAGCCCCTCTACAACCCGCCCACCTACAGATATCGACCATCAAAAGTCGCCCGAATGCGCCATCTGGAAGGTCCCAGGTTCCACCCCCTCCATTACCCGCCAGGACGGCGAGCGCCACCCCACCACTCGCCCGCTTCTTCAACCAACGAAACCTGCGGTGGAAGGTTCCTCCTTCGCCGACGCCCCATCGCTCGACCCATCGACTCACTGAGGGACCCCAAGCGCCCTCTTCCACTTCAGACCACGGGCCACCTTCGCCATGTCGACACGCCCGCTTGCGCACCATCCAGCTGGTCGATGCCCTTTGTCTGCCCCCTACGACTACCGCTTCACTCCGACTGCTCTTCACCTACCGTTCAACTTACCGCCCTCAGCGTTTACTGTTTTTTCTCGCCTTCAGCAACCCATGTTACTTTTTGCCTTCAAAACTCCGTTCTTTCCTCGCTCTATTTCGCGTAATCTAGGGGGACCTGTGTCGTGGTACCCACCTATACCACTCAGACCTGTATATTAGATTACACTCAATAAACCAAGTGGAAGGAAGGGCATCTATATGAGACGGGAGACGTTCACAGCCGGCTCTCCCCACCAGCCCCTAACGACTGGAGGAGGGCTGGAGGAGGGTGGAACAAGCCCTATATAACCCGTGCTCCCGGCCAGATTTCTTCGTTCTACGGATTCACCTAAGTTGATGACTTCTCTCTCTCTCTCTCTCCTTACCTTCCTTTCCTTCAAAAAGATCTCGTAGAGTGGTGGAACCTGCCTGGTGAGGCCTTTGTGGTATAACCGGCGTGGTGGAACCTTCCGAGCACCTCCTTCACAAAAGATCTCGGAGAGTGGTGAGTAACCTACCTGGTGAAGCCTTCGGGTATAACCTGTGTGGTGGAAACTTTCCGAGCATGTCATTCGATAACTCACGATCCACCACAACCTCGCCCACTCCCAGGGAGCCCAACCATTCACCACACCTTCTATTGAAGCGTGGCATTCGGGAAATTTCAACCCGTTTTTCACCCCTTAAAGATGACTGGCAGTAACGCCGAGCTTCACGGACCAACGACCCCAAATGGGACCTAAAAACCAAATTTCATCAATTTTGGTTCATGGTAAACTAAGGAAAGTGCGAAGCGCATGGCATACGGAAACAAATTTTTTAATTCCATTTTTGGATTCTACGTACCTTGAAAGGGAAACCATCAAATTTTAAGGGGGGTGTTAACATTTTTATTTATTTATTTGTTTTCACGCTCGATTCTACGAAGGTTCCTTATTGAAAATAATAAACAAAATCGATGAAAATGCTCCCTACGTGTAGCATACTTCGAATGTCTTCAGTTACACCTAAGAGATTGTGTTTCCTGAATTCAAACCTACCGAGAAATCCATGACCCTTCCTAAATGAATCAACATAATTAACATCTTCAATCTTGACTGCTGTTGGAGGTATTTGCAAGTAAGAAAACATCTGGCTAATAAAACTGAACTCCAACGGGCTCTTTGGCTCTAACTAAAAAAAGATGATTAAACTTACCCATACTTCCAACAAAATATTCACAAAATAATCAACTGTAGCTTTGAAGAATTCATGTGAAGAATATACATATAGTAAGATATCGTGAAGTTTGAGAAACCAACCTCTTTCTTTCCTGGGGCAGTCTCTTTTGTGTAGGTTAGTTTCAGAGTAATGTCGGCTTTAGCCAAAATGCAGAGTTTTCCTTTGTCATCAGTCACGTTCCAGTAGTACTCTTTGGGCACTGGTTTGGGGGTTGGCTTAGGGGTTGGTGGAGATGTTGGATTTGTAGGTGGAGGAGATGTTGGCTTAGAGGTTGGTGGAGATGTTGGATTTGTAGATGACGGCGAAGGAGTTGTGGGTTGTGTAGTTGGAGTCGCTGGTGATGGTGATGAAGTAGAGGAAGGCAGCGTTGGGCTTGTGGGCTGTGCGGTTGGTATGGGTGGAGTTGTGGATGCAGTGGTTTTACTGTCATCGGGCTTCAATGCAGGGTCAACAGAAAGAACTGCAGGAGTTGCAGCAGCTGCTGTGGAGGTTTCAACTTCCGATGTAACATCTGAATTAGTTGGAGGAACTGAAACAAAGAAAATTAATCAATAAGACAAATCACTACCAGAAACTGGTTCAATAATAATTAATTTTCTTTTCTTTTTTCATTCTCCTATTTTCTGCTGGGCAAGACAAAGCAAACAATTTCATTTCTGAAACCAATGATGTCTAGAAGGGGGGGGGGGGGGGGCTGCAAATTATTACACAACGGTTTACTATTTACCTGTACAGATGCCCCTTCTGCGTAGATCACTGTTTTCTTTGGCCAGTACCAACCCTTACTTAGTACTGCAGCCGGCCCGGGAATTACAGTTTCATAAAAATGGGCGGGATTCAATAATTAATAAATAATACTAATAATTATTATTATATTAAATAATTTATTTATTTGTTGTTATTCATGAAGCATAAGGTAAATAACAAACCGTTGTGTAAGAAATAATAACCGCTGTGTATAATTTACCTGTACAGATGCCATTTCTGCGCAAATCATTGTTTTCTGTGGTCAATACCTACCCTCGTGCTCCCCCAGGAAAGCCCTAAATCGAGTACTGAAGCCGGCCCGGGAATTACATTTTCATAAAAGTGCGCTGGATTCAACAATACAATCATTAATAAGTCATTTGTTCTTATTCATGAAGCATAACGCTTCTTCAAGTTGCAAAAGTACCTATCAACAAAATCCGAAAGAGCCATCGTTCTTCAAATGGAATAATATCACAGAACAGCCAACTCAAATTCATACAGCAATCCGTGATTATAACCAGGTGTTCCCTAGCAATGATATCTGGTCCGGATTTATACCGTTCGATTCGCGATCATGTTGACGGAAATTTAAGGTGCAAACGAACGGCTGGTCGCACAATGCTCTGGGTGGTCTCAAGAAATTCTTTAGCTCAATATCAATTGAAAAACCATACACTTCTATTGAAATTTTTCGAGCTACGGCGTTCTGAAAATTTCAACCCCTTTTTTTCCCCTTAGAGATGACTGACGGTAACGCCGTGCTTCGCGGACCAACTAGACCCCAACCGGGACCTACAAAACAAATTTCATCAATTTTGATTCATGGTAACTAAGAACACTCGAAGTACGGCGGACGGACAGAACTAAACGCTACATCATCCGAAGGAGCAACAACTTCAGATTTTTTGTCACCAGCCTTGTGTTCAGGATAGTCAAAAATAGAGACAAGTCTTTCATTGATCAAAATATTGAAGCCGCCTGAGGGGACAAGCATAAAAACTAGATTTGACGGACATACTCGTCAAACAAACGGCTCTACCAAAACGAAAAGCGCCCCATGCAGAGAAGAATAGCACTTTTAAGCTACATCCACAACAAGATGAGAAGGAAACAAAGAAATTGGCACACGCTATGTATCAGATGCGAGGTGCGCCGCACTGTTGAAAGAAGGCAACGGCAAAACATCGAAATAGCTGTCAAAGGCCTCAGGGCAGATCGAATTATGAAATTCTCAAGCCGACTGAAAATTGGTAATATTCTTATTGGTAATATACTCTTCTCTTGGTACAATTCTTATTTAACTAAAAAAAAACTACAGGATAAAAATAGAAATAGTCTATTTTTATTTTTATCCTGTAGTTTTTTGCTATGGATTTCCACTACTCCACCGCAAGTGATTTAAGTTATATTCTTATTTAACTAATCAAGGGCAGGAAGTGCGGGCAAGACAAGATAATGTGTTATTGAACCTAGAGGGTAAGTGACACAGAGAGCTTACGGAAGGCAGCAAAAGTAGCTATCCCCCCCCCCGATTTAATTTACATATGCATTACAGATTTAACCCCCCCCCCTCCCCTCAAGTATACCTATACGAGTGAGCAGGTATGGTTAGCGTGTGAAATAAAAGATGATACACACACAGGTAGGTACTTACTTCATTTAAACAAAAAACCTAAATAATATAATTTTTCCTAGCACATTTCGTACTTATAGGTACGATGATTCCAACATCGATTTGGGCAAATATGAGAATGATGAGCGTACATCTACCAGGATTGCTAGGCGGTTTATCAAAAGAACGTGCTATCTAGAAAGGCATTCCCGGATACTGTTCCGCGGAACGTGATATTGGAACACTAACAGAAATGCAACTCGACGGTTTCTGACGAACAAACGTGATACGCTTGAAAACTAGTGCTGGGTTGGAAGTTACCGAACCTTTCATCTCGTCTCCGACCATCTATACAACAATATTTATTTTGCTGAATTCGAATTCGAACTTTGCCACCTCAAAAAAGGCCCGCAACATTGAGGGGAGTAAAAAAAAAAAAAAAAGCAAAACATATTGTTATAATGCAGGCATTACAGAGGACGCCCTTTTCGGTGGTGTACTGTTCTATCACATGGTGTATAAATCGACCCCCCCCCCCCCCTCCCAAATCGTCGCATAAAAAACGTTTAGCAATAATACAATATAAAATGTTAGAAATATTATAATACTGATAGTAAAATTAATAATAAAAGTTGATTATAACAATGATTGTAAAATTCTATACATTTGATTAAATTTGTTCCTAAATTTCGTTGCTGCAATATATTCCTAAAATTGATTTCTAAACTGCTGCTACAATTTGTTCCAAAAATTCAGCTAGTTTCAATATTACCCCCTCCATTCCCACCATCTGAAGTGAATTTCTAAATTCCGGCGACGTAATGCACAGCTAGACACCGCAATCGATTGAAAATTGTGGCCTGGGCATCGGACACAAAATCTGCGTCGAAAAAATCGACGGATTCAGTTTTGGAATGGTCTGAAACGGATTGGAAGTTGGTTATTTTTAATCTCCATTGAGTGCTGACCCCTTCCAGCTGAAATAGAAAACAGAAGGGTCGCCCCTGACTATACGAAGCCTTTGCGACGATTCCGCCAAACTTCCAAGGGGCGTCCCTGAAATCCACAAGAACTCCGCTCTCTTTTAGCGTTTTGCTCATAATTCTAAAACTACAATTTCCCAGAAAACTATCCACACACCATACCTCCTTATGCAATTCTTTTTCTTCTTTAGGCGCCTTGTCCGCGACGAACGTTGGCGATCATCAGCGTAACCATGATCCCATCAGCGGCCTTCCGGAAACGATAAGGAAGTTTCCCCGAACGACTGAAAGAGGTTATTCAACCACGATATCCGTCTGCGACCAGGCTCCCACCTCCCATTTTTTCCCCCTTCAAAATTTGCAAGTAGGCACCACTAGTGAACACTTTACTCATGGGTAGCGTTATATTTTCTTCCGCTGTTAAATAGGTAAACTAACCTCGAAAATAATGTTCGATTTAAGTACCAATAGTGCCGATACCTCAGGAGTTTCAGACACCATACCTATCAAGAAGGACCGTCACTAGGCACCTACTCCCATATCCATACAAAGACACCCAAGGGTTTTCCAATTTGATATTTATCATACCTAACGACTATTTTTGCCTTTCGACTGGAACTGATCAACTATTGGTGTGCATCTGCATAGATTACATACAGTTGCATGGTTTGAAAATAGCTGATATTTTGTTTTACCGTAGCCAACTTTTACTTGATGCTTCGCGTACAAAACGCTGCAAATTATTACACAACGGTTTATTATTTACCTGTATAGATGCCTCTTCTGCGCAGATCACTGTTATCTGTGGTCAACATCTGCCCTCGAGCATCCACCAGGAAAGCCCTAAATAGAGTAGTGGAGCCGGCCAGGGAATTAGTTTCATAAAAATGCGCGGGATTCAATAATTCAATCATTAATAATTTTTTGGTATTCATGAAGAACGTTTGCTATAGATGCAAAAGTACCTATCAACAAAATCCAACTGAGCCATCATTCTTCAGATGAAATAATATCACAGAACAACCAACTCGACTTCACAAGCCATCCGTGATTATAATCAGGTGCTCCCTGGCAATGATATTTGGGCCGGATTTATACCGTTTCATTCACGATCATGTTGACGAAGCATTTCAGTGCAAACGAACGGCTGGTCGTACAATGCTCCGAGTGGTCTCAAAAAACTCTTTAGTTCGAGATCAACTTAAAAACATTTTAAAAAACCATACCCTTTTATTGAGTTTTCGAGCTACGGCGTTATGCAAATTTTAATCCCCCTCTTTTCTCCCCTTAGAGATGACTGACAGTAAAGCAGGGTTCACGTGTAATACGGAAACAATGATATCTGGGACGGATTAATACCGTTTCATTCATGATCATGTTGACAAAGCGTTTCAGTGTAAAGGAACAGCTAGTCGTACAATGCTCCTCAAAAAACTCTTTAGTTCGAGATCAATTTAAAAAAACCATAGGTACTCTTCTATTGGAAGTTTTTGAGCTACTGCATGCTGAAAATATCAACCCCCTCTTTTTCAATCCTTAGAGATGACTGACAGTAGGCTGGGGGCACACATAGCTTTTATTTTCCACGCGGACGGACTTCCAAGAACAACGCGAGCAGTGAAAAATCCGTCGCATGCAGGCGACTAGGTGACACACAACAGCGTTTTTATCCTGCCGTCGCTCGTAGATGGGAAGTGGAGGGGATGAAGATGGGCTATTGACCTATCAAACTTCAGCGTTTAATTCCGCCACGTTTTTTTCCGTCGTCCGACGGGAATCCGGCGCGGAATGGGCGCGTGAAAAACCTGCCAAGGGGTGAAAAATCCGCTCTGCTCAGCTACACGCTGATGTGTGTTCCGTTCCATTTGACTGCACAGCTGTCAGGTTCCGTGCGTGAGGCGGACGGAGTTCTTGGACGGACGCCCACGTCGGAATCGCGATGTGTGTCCCTAGCCTTAGGCTGGGGACACACATAGCTTTTACTTTCCGCGCGGACGGACTTCCAAGAACAACGCGCGCAGAGAAAAATCCGTCGCACGCACGCGACTAGGTGTCACACAACAACGTTTTTATCCTGCCGTCGTTCGTAGCAGGGAAGTGGAGGGGATGAAGGTGGGCTATTGACTTTTCAAACTTCAGCGTTTAATTCTGCTACGTTTTTTTCCGTCGTCCGACGGGAATCCGGCGCGGAACGGGCGCGTGAAAAACCTGCCACGGGTTGAAAAATCCGCTCTGCTCAGCTACACGCCGATGTGTGTTCCGTTCCATTTGACTGCACAGCTGTCAGGTTCCGCGCGTGAGGCGGACCGACTTCTTGGACGGACGCCCACGTCGGAATCGCGATGTGTGTCCCTAGCCTTAGGCTGGGGACACACATAGCTTTTACTTTCCGCGCGGAAGGACTTCCAAGAACAACACGCGCAGAGAAAAATCCGTCGCACGCACGCGACTAGGTGTCACACAACAACGTTTTTATCCTGCCGTCGTTCGTAGCAGGGAAGTGGAGGGGATGAAGGTGGGCTATTGACTTTTCAAACTTCAGCGTTTAATTCCGCTACGTTTTTTTCCGTCGTCCGACGGGAATCCGGCGCGGAACGGGCGCGTGAAAAACCTGCCAAGGGGTGAAAAATCCGCTCGGCTCAGCTACACGCCGATGTGTGTTCCGTTCCATTTGACTGCACAGCTGTCAGGTTCCGTGCGTGAGGCGGACGGAGTTCTTGGACGGACGCCCACGTCAGAATCGCGATGTGTGTCCCAAGCCTAAGCGCAGAGCGGATTTTTCACCCCTTGGCAGGTGTTTCACGCGCCCGTTCCGCGCGGGATTCCCATCGGACGACGGAAAAAAACGCGGCGGAATTTCACGCTGAAGTTTGAAAGGTCAATAGCCCACTTTCATCCCCTCCACCCTCCACTTCCCTGCTACGAGCTATGGCAGGATAAAAACGCTGTTGTGTGTCACCTAGTTGCGTGCGTGCGACGGATTTTGAGGCGTGAGGCGTATTCAGTACAATCTGCGTCAAAAGCCAACCTGCCTAAAAATTTCTTCTTCTTTACCAACTTCTTTCTAAATTCTTTACCAACAGCTGACAGCCCATCAGGTTGCTATACGCAACCCCCATTTTAAAATGCTTCCATTTGAACCTTGTTTAACACAGAGCTTGGTGGACCAACCACACCCCAAATGGGACCTACAAATCAAATTTCATTATTTTGGTTCATGTTACCTAAGAAAAGTGCTAAGTACGGCATACAAACACAAATTTCTTTCATACCATTTTCGCATTCTACATACCTGAAACGGAAACCATCAAATTGTGGGGGGGGGGGGGGGGGGGGGTAGCTTTTTTTCATGCTCAATTCCGAAGGTTCATTAGCAAAAAATAATAAACAAAAAGTATTATAAACAAGAGGGATAACTGATTCCTCGAAAAATACATCATGACTACGACACTCACACTAATGTATTCACGGTTTTATTCTCTAGATCAAAGGACACTGAATCTTCAAATGGTTGTGTGAAGATGATTTGCTTAACTATTACGGCCCATTCAGCGCAAATTATATTCGTCTTCTGGTGACAGTCCGACAGCTGACAAGCTAAGAAAAATAAATTGCTACGTACCCGTTAAAAAGGATGAGAAGCAATCAAAAGCTATAAACTACACCGATTGGATTTTCTCAAGGGTTACAAAGGATTACACTAGACGGCAATAAAACATGATAAACTGTAGATTCATAGTTCATAGAAACCGGAAAGCTTTGTAGAATTTTGCCGATAAATTTTTATAAACTGAACTCACGTGTGAACGTTTTGGACACCTATCGATTATTTATCACCTACTTAACCTATAAATTGTATATGAAGAAAATATTACCTACCCAGTATCTAAGAAGTTAATGACGCGATTTATCTTGATTTCTGATGTACGATGAAACAGGGAATTCGAATAATGAGCGCAGAAAATGCATTTTGCTCGATACAAAAAGGTACTACCATATACTGCCCTACAGCAAAACGTCAGGTGCGAGGCATCACACAAATTTCCTTAAACCCATATTCAGGCGAAATTGTTGACTGAGGGCCGAAAAAGTTAGAAATGACAGATACAATATAGCTTTTTGCACTTCTCAGGGCCAAATAAGGACAACCTGTACTTTTTACTACCTTTAAGGGAAGGTAAAAATTCATTTTTAACTCATTTTCCGGCTTTTTTCAGAATGGCTTGGTCAAATTTGACCAAATCAACAGGAGTGACTCAAAAACGTCGAATTCGAGTAGGCAGAATAACTTCCTCACTTGAACGTACAGAATGGTTGGTTGGTTCGTTTTGATACAGTACCATCTAGGATCCAACCCGCGTGGACCCTCAAAATTTCAGCTCTCTACGACTATTTTTCGCGTAGTTAGAAGCGTTACAAAGAAACGGCCAACATTTAAAGTTTGCGCATGCGCAGACGAATGAAATTCATATAGAACCATCAAATTGCGATAACCCTCCAAATCTGAACTAATTTCAGCGATATTTAAAGTAGTTATGGGCGTTTCAAGTATTTCACGTTTGCGCATGCGCAGACGAAACGATTTCCATGATTCTGAAACGGGACCATCCGCTATCAAACCCGCGTGTACCCTCAGAATTTCAGCTTCATAACTACTTTTTGCATAGTTAGAAGCGTTACAAGGGAACGGTCAACATTTCATATTCGTGCATGAACAGACGAAAGTTACATTACGATTCCAATGAAATTCATTTGGAGTTATTAAAGTACTATTTTTGATCGACCCTCCAAGTTTGAACTCATTTCAACGATATTCAGGGTTGTTATGGGCGTTTCAAGGATTTCACGTTTGCGCATGTGCAGACGAAAGTTACTGTATTTTTTTACTGATTTTTGTACGGGACTATATGTGACCCAACCCGCATCTACCCTCCAAATTTCAGCCCATTTCGAACATTATTTCGGGTAGTTATGGGCGTTACAAGGAACTGCCACTGACAGAAAGACAGACACACGGAACCAAAAATCTTCCTCGATGTCTGAAACGCAAAATGGTTATGGAAATTTTCATTTTGGAGGACATACCTACATTTTTTTTGCTCAATCACGCAAAAAGAGCTATCCGCGAAATTTAACACACATACATATATATATACATTATTTTGTCTAAAACATTTATAAGTGGTATCAGATTGGGTGAACCATAAACTGGATGAGCTCCAGACATTTTCTTTTCGGGGCGATTGCAATACTTCCCCATTTTACCTTTCTGGTTGTGTAGAGAACTAAAAAGCATTTCCCTCTCTTCAACCGAAAGAACGTGGATCATGCACACGTATTGTTCGAGCCACTCTTCCCTCCTTCAAATTACGGATCTGGTTCTCAGACAGTGGCTATTGCTTACCACACACTTGCGAATTTCCTGGATGAACAACGATTCCCGGAAAGACATAATCGGACAGACACATAAAGGTCACGTTTTATGAGATCAGGCATATGGTACCATATATTATAAAATGAGTAAGTATAGTTCCTCAGATGGCGATGGCGACTATGAATTTGCAACTGAGGGCTTATTACTTATATAAGTTGTCATTTTGCCATCGATACAAAATCCATATTATGCCCTATTATATAGCAGGGTTATCGCACAACAAAATCCTAAATCGAGTTACTAGTGCCTTCAGTCGAAAAAAGTAATTAGGAACGAGAATGTAGTAGGTATATCATAATATTATCTATACTTGGATTAAAGCCAACTTTTTTAAACTTTAGCACGAAAAGGGTGACCATTTCATGGTGATATTCACAGACGGCTGAGCTCAAAAAACAGACATGTTGTGTATTTACGTTCATTAGGTATTCGATTCACATTACTTGGGTGGGTGAGGAGCCCCAGCATGGGCAAAAAACGCTGCAAATCCCTGCACAACGGTTTATTATTTTGTATAGAATACCCTTCTGTTACATGTTACATAATATGTACTATTCTATACATATTATGTAGATCGCAGACCCTCCTTAGGTTAGTACCTAACCCCGTACTCGTTACTAGGTACCTACCTAAATCACGAGTTAAATGTTGCTAAAATAATTCTGCCGATGACAAACAGTACCTAACAAAAAGAAACACACATAATGAAGTTCCGAAAAGAAATTGTTGATGAGGAGTAGTACCTACCTACCAACTTCTACGTAGATGGTATAATGAACCGTTGTGTAATAATTTACCGTTGAGTAATGATTTACCGTAGTAATAATTTACCCATCAATAATACTTCAACGTTTGTTCAAGTTTCACTACCTACCAACAAACTCCAAAAGAGCCATCATTTTTGCAATGAAATAATATCACAGAACAACCAACTCGACTTCATACTCCGCCAATATAATCAGGTGATCCCTACCAATGATTTCATCTCCGCCAAATTTCCTATTGTGGGCGCGTCTCTGGTTACGAGATTTGGTTTGAATTGTATACAATTTCATTCACACTGGAGTCGAAAATGCCTGTCGGTGCAAACTTCGGGGCCTTACTGTGAACGAACGGCTGGACGTACGATGCTCCGGGGGGTCTTAAAAAACTCGCAGTTCAAGAACTATTTAAAACCGTAAAAATATTCACGTTAAAAAATGGTATAGGCGTTTTGAAAATTTCAACCCCTATTTTGCACCCCTTAGAGATGACTGACAGTAACGTCGAGCTTCGAGGACCAACTAGACGCCGAACGGAACCTATAACCCGAATTTCATCAATTTTTTTTCATGGTAACTAAGAAAAGTGGCCCGTACGGCGGACAGACAGAAATATTTTTATTGCAGTTTAGGATTCTACATACCTTGAAACGTAAACCATCAAATTTTGAGGGGGGGTAAAAATTTTTTTTTCATGCTCGATTCCAATGGTTCATTATTGAAAATAATAAACCAAAATTAATCGGCTAGTTGTATACGTAAGTAGTATACTTAGTACCCCCTCTTTGACATTACAATATTAGAAATTATGAAGGGGGGGGAGGGGATTAGTCACAATAGAAGGGTAGGTTAGTTATCTATTCACAGCTTGAAATAGTTCTTCTCGTTCGAGAAAATAAATGATAATCCGAAAAGGAAAAACCAAAAAAACAGGTAGGCTGAATCAAACTACATTATTCCCAGCCATTGAAAATTACACAATCGTTCTCACAGAATAGTTGCAAAAAATGACTATCAATATCCGACATGAGTCACTCCTGAAAGATTACGTGACGAGCTCATTCGCTATATTCCAGGAACCTAGAACGTTCGTGCTAGAAGTTCTAGCATGATCTTCCACCACGAATATTATGGTAAAGTGATATAGGCAGGTGTACCTCTGCAAGTTGGCTGCAACGCAGCGATATTCAAATACCTACAGATCTCAACGACTATTATCGATTGGTAAAAAGTTTGCAGATTAGATTACGAGCACATACTGAAATTACGTATGAAGTACGTACCTAGGTGTTTTTATCCGCACCTGCTTGGCATGTGAATACCTCGGTTAGCCAAATAGGAACGAGAAAACAAAAAACAGTTTTCCAACAGGAAATCTGGACAACGCTGACCTTAGAATAGGCATAATATCATGAAAAAAGGAACGACAGTATTCTCAGATGGTAGTCACTCAGTCGATCTTACCTTCAGGTTTTGCACAAACCAACGTAATGACGATGGCTATACCACACAGCACAGCAGTGAGTTTCATTGTGAACTTGATGCGAAAATTATTTTAAACGGAAAACAAACAGGTATTAGTTAAACAGCACTACAGAACAAAGAGACGACCAGCACAAATCACAAAAACAGCTATCACAAAATCTCAAGACCTAAACTAGGGATAGGTATCGATATATCGATATTTTGCACTAAAATATCGATAACAAGGCCACTGAAATATCGATATTTTATCACGATACATCGGTCCTTCTTTTATCAAGCCACCCTGTTTTTGAATCAAGTTCTCTGCGTTTCTTGAATTTGACAGTTTCAATAAAATGAAGCACATACAGCATGAACCATGTGAATCCATTTAACTTTTCATATGTCGACCTGCCTATGCCTACAATCATGGGCTTGAACCGAGACAGGTGAACTTAAAGAGAAATCATGATTGCCTACACTTATGGCGACGGGATGGATCTAATCAGGGCCAGAAGGGTAAAGAACAAGTATTTTGTTGTTGTTGTCTTAATATAATGTTTTTGGTTTTGTTTCCCGTTCCCGAAGTGAAGCTTGTAGACGAAATTTTTAAGTTGATTGATAATTCTTTCTACCCAGTTTTTTCTCATCATGAGTCCAAAAAGAGGGGAATGGGAACATTTTTTCAAAAATGCCGTACCTACATCGTAACCGAATGTCAACGTTGTGGGGATCGAGTGAACACTAGTAGAAACACGTTTGAAAATTAAAATTTCTTCTTGAACGTTGAAAAAATGCGCAGGCATAAATTATTTTACTTCTCCTGAATTAGCTTTTTGCGATGTATCGATATTTGTTGTGTCGATATATCACACTATCGATATGTTGGGCAGAAAAGTATATGAAGATTGGTTATCGATATTTTTTACTTCGATATCCATCCCTACTCTAAACCTGAGTCCTGAGCTGAAGACTTGATAGGTAGCAACACTGGTTGCAGGTCTACCAACTAGCAACATGGATCGTTGTTGGATTGGCTTTAAGATCCATGAAGGAAAAATTATTATTTTCCTTCAAGCAATTCAGTGAGGTTCCCTGCATCCGGGAATCAAGTAGGTACCACTTCAAGGACACTGATAATTTTGGGAATTGGGGAAAAAAACTAGTATTTCCTATTGTCTACCAACGAGTACAAAGGGCCAATTTTTAATCGAAATATCAAAGAACTTTTTTTCATCCTAGTTTCTTCATCATTATTGTTGAAGCAACTCATCAGTAACAATATTCCTACTACAGGTGAAATTTATGACCATGCAAGGGGAAAGGGACCTTAATTTGCAGGTGTCAAAATTGAGTAGAAAGGTATAACAGTTTAGGTACCTTTATAATCTCCAACAAATCGTGGATACATTTTTATTCAACTTTCGTCTTTTCTACATAACCAACGGACATGGAAGAAGTAGAGGGGGGGGGGGGGGGGTGCATAAGTACCATAGCGATCACCAAACAGAAATGAGATAAAATAGCCTATTAGGTGAAAAAAAAGGCAAATATTATCAAACCGCGCAAATCAAATCTCGAGTTCCGACCAACGACATAAGGAAACGTCAGCCTATTTCGACAAGCTCAGGTAAGCCTGTTTTCACCTAATCGGCTATTTTAGCTCATTTCTACTTGGTGATCGCTGTTTTCGGTGATATTTGGTGGGAACCTACACACGCTGACTTCATCCCAAATTTGGGTTGATCAAATTCTTCCAAGAAAATTTTCATCATTTGCGTTGGGTTTTCTTGAAACCATTGTACATTCTCTAAGACCCTTGCATTTTTAAAAACACGAACGGGGAGAGAGGATGTAGAAGGAGCGTAACGGACAAAATGCACTAACCTTATTATGGTTAATTTACAGTATGTTTTCTCTAACAAGATCTATTCTCTCGTGCTCAGCCTCTCTAAGAACTGCTCATTTTCATTTTATCAAAGTAAGAAGTTTCGTTCTCTACTTCTTCCATGACCAACGGATTAAGTACTTTGTACCAGAAGTGTAACATTGAAAACGGTCTGGTGAACTCACAGTATTATGGAATCTATAACACTGTGAGTTCACCAGACTGACTATATCTGATATAGTCGGATTATGCAGCTATGGTATGATACAGTCATCGTTTTCTTAATCGATAAAAGACTTAATCTATCATTAGCGAAACAACTGAGGCGTACAAACATCCCACAATGGACCATGTTGGCTAGAGATTTACGCCGAGCCATAATTGCCCAGGCCATTTTAAGCGCGGAAGGTTCAGAGATCAAGCGCATTGTGATGATTCCATTACCTTCGTATGTTCAGAGAGGTTTATGTGGTAATCGGATGATGGGGTCTAGTCCGACGAAGATGGCGATGAAGCGCACCATCCCGGCCCCCTGTAGATTGCTGGGGATTATTCGTGCAGATTTATTCCAATTAGTGGTTATTATTTCTTTATTGTAGACCAAATCTTGCTGAAAAAAACAGTTTAAACATTTTTAACCTGACCCTTCAGGTTTTTGCGATGGGACCACTGAGAATAGAATATACTAGAGCGGCCCTTCACGTGCAAGCCGCCTAGCGGAAAGTGTGCTCTGCCCCCCCAACCCCTTGGTTCCCAGACCACGCCCTGCGGAGCATTACCCCTGTACTGTTGCGCCCGCACAATCTCGCCGATAGCCTCAATTTGCATCTAGATTTTTGTACATTTTTAGTTCAGATAATTTTGTTATACTGCGTACGAGTATTAGTACCTTGTTAACTGGCAGGGGGAAGGCTGAAGAATATGGGAAAGGAAGTATCAATCTTGGGAGTATTTTTTGACTCAAAAATGATGAGATCCAAACGTGAAATGTGTCTGCAGATTGTGTGAATCTTTCAAATTACATCCAAATCGCCCTAACGAAGCAAAATTGGATGACGTGCCATCGCAAGTGACAGAGGCAACTCTGATTCCAGTGTCAGATAGAAGTTGAAGGCATTGAGACATCAGGGAGTGGATTTGTTCCCCACTGATTCCTTTTATGAAAAAATATCCTAGGGGAATTTTCCATACAGAGTTGATGCAGACGAGATGGATGACGAACACTTCATTGGCTACAGGAGCTCCGTCGTCAGTGTTTCCACATCCCAAATCCATGTACCCATACAACTTCTTTCCGTCCCAATCAATATGTTGTCGAATAGCCATAGAATCAAACATTAAACTGCATACAAGGCGGCTTTGGTTTGGACATTTCTCTTTGAGAACTCTGAAAACTTCGGAACTGAAACCTGGTTCAGCATTATTTATGGATGAATACCATTTCGCAATTGTTCGACGATGTGGAAGGCTGGTCTGAAACGTATGACGAACGAAATCATAAGGTTTGGGGCGAATTCTCGAAGACTTTCACATAGGTAGTCTTTTACACCCGTCAATGTTCATGAGGGAGTTGAAAAAAACCTCATCAGTATCCGACGAGCCGTTTGGCCCTTACACATCCTTTTATTTCTTCGTCGTCAAATTTGGATCGGTTATGGGTACACGGTAAAACAGTTTCGAGGGCCTAGTTAAAAAGCCCTTACCTATCATGGCTAATTTGGTTCCTACCAAAAGCTATCCTGTGAGATGCAGATGCATGTACCTACTCGTATTATGCAGCTGGCTCATCATAAAATACCTAATAAGCATACGAACAAAAATTAAGTAGGAGGTAGTTTTTCTTTCTCAACAAAATATTCTTGTATTATAATAGATGATCAGCTGAACAATATAGATACACAGTAAGCCCACTGGGTGACGGCTTTATCGATCGACATCACCAAAAACGACATCTAGGGTGCCGATGCAAGCGACCACGTCCGCGAGGAAATGACCTCTGCAGAGCTTATCCAGAAGTGCCAGGTGAATGAAAGACGCAGGACGTATTCGACAACGGTACGGACGTGTTCCACCATCGGATACCAGATACACGGCGAACTCTCCTTTCGGTGCTTCAATTGCCGTGTAAGTTGCTCCGGGGGGAACCTGGAAATAGACGCAATATCATTGTAGTTCCTTCGCATAATGTTGACTCTGCAAGAGGTAAGGTACCTAGGAGGTACCTGCAATCATAAAGTGATCCCCAACTGGTGACACCACACGGTGTAGTGTTCCGCTTTGTTTACTATAAATTCACACTCAAAGTTGTTCCAGAATGTATTCAGAGTTAGCACCAGGTTGGTACACGTAGCGTGAAGCTGTGAATCACATTTTTTTACAGCTTGAATGACATTATTACAGCTCTGAACCATATTTACAACTGCGAATCACATTTACAGCTAAGAAGAAGTTAATATGGTTCACTGTGATGAGTTCAAAAATTTTCTCAAGAAACAGTTGAAACTGTTGTGTTGAAAACTAATGTTGAAAACTAATTTCAAGTTTTCTCGGGCTGTGGTTGACTTACAGTTTTGGGAAAAAATTGTTAATTCACTATACCTATTTATTAAGCGACCGGATGAGAGGAATGCCCTTTAAAGGCCAAAGTTTGCGGTAATTTTATGGAATAAATGTGTAACTACCTATCTACCAAGGTAGGAAATTAACGGGAAAATTGATTAAGTTTATTAATGCTGACACTCAAACCTGAATGTACCGTACTCGGTACGGTTCGACACTTACTGAAAATCCCTGAGAAAACAACTTGAAATGATGAATAACGGCTTCCATTGATCTTTTCATTTCTGCTCTTGGAGGAGGGCTGATTTTGAAGTCGTCGACTTTTATTTCACCTTCGGGCATTTGATTGATGCATTGTTCAATAATACGACATGATTCTCGACATTCTCTGAATCGGCATAAGTATCTGAACGGAATTTGTTCGAACAAATTAGGCGTTTTTGTATACCTACTTCCTTGTTAGGTAGGTATCTACTAAAAATTTACATAATTTATGTATGTGATTGCATGAAGTGAAAGTGATGAACTTTCCGAACTGTTTCGAGATGGCGAAGGATTTATGTGGGTATCGGGTCTAGGGTGTCACATTCAAGTTTACCACCTCCTTTGTATCCTCCGTTACCTAGAAGAAACTGAAAACGTCTGCCAAGTTTGAGGGCAGTATTTGTTTGTTTGTAAGGGACAAGCCCAATAATAACTTCAAGAAAAGTATAAATAGCTTCCCCGCATTGTTAGTATAATTGATGTAATATAAGCTGGCTTGTATATAATTTTTACCTACTTAGTACTACAGATGAACCTAATTAAACCTAATAAACCACTCTCCATCCCCCTACCGAACTTGGCCAACATTGGAGGTGTACCCACAAAAAATTGTATTCAGACTTCAAAGTTTGCTCATGTGCATTCTTGGAATTTATATAGGACTTTCTGGGGGCAAACCCGCAAATACCCTGGAAATTTCAGCTCGTTTGAATGGGCAACTATCGCATATGAGAACATCCAATTTTATCAGTCTTTGTTTTGTTATTTGGAATAAAATTACGCGGGTAAAACGAAGAAAAAAATATTACATCGTTCTGGAGTGGAGAAGACTAGGTCTAATCTCAGCTGGTTGAATAAAGGGTGGTATTCCGAAAACATTTCTTGTTTTCACATTTTTTAAAATTTCATCGCGATCACAGTGGACTATTTTTTAAAATTTCATCGCGATCACAGTGGACTAAGAGTGGTATTTGATGATGTCTGAACCCGTACAGAGTATTCTATGATGTTCCCGATCCCATCCACACATCATCTTAAAGTTACCAAGTAGGTAATATTACCAACATAAAGAGAAAACGCTGCAAATCCCTACACAACGGTTTATTATTTTGGTTTATTATTCTGTGAATAATACACCTATGTATTCGCTATGCAAAAAATTTTTATAACACCCCCTCAAAATTTTTTCTTTTCCGTTTCAAGGTGCGTAGATTCCAAAAATGCAATGTCCGTCCGCCGTCCGCCGTCCACCGTCCGCCGTCCGCCGTATCACGTGTACAGGCTTCATTTTCGGTCTAAAAAAATCGTTCTTTCGCACACATGCTCCATTTGGGCCCTAGTTGTGTCCCGAAACTTTTCAGCCCGATCGGAATATATCCAGGGGTGTTATGAGTGAAAATGTGTGTAAAAATAGGTACTTTTTGCGTTTTAGCAACATGTTAGTAATATTAGCTTTTAAGGTATCGTTTTTCATGTTTTTGGGGACGAGAAGTCGAATATGAAGTCGATTTTGACCAAAGAATAGAAAATTGAGGTTCTACCAGATGTTCAGCTCCCGAAATTGATTTTTTATGAGTGAAAAACTGGGAAATCGTCTGAAATCACCATCAATTTGTAGAATAACACTGGAAAAAGTGTCAACAGGTGAATCAAGACGATTAAATGGCACTACCAATAATCAAAGATGATCTGAAAAAAAAGCGTACCTATTTCATGTTTTGGGGGCCAAAACTCGTGGAAATCATCAGAAATAGCTATTTCAATAATTCCACATGAAAGAAACAATAAAGTTGACAGCCAACAAGAGTCTCTAGAACTCCAATAGAATAATAAACCCATGTGACTTTGCAGCGTTTTTGTTATGCCACACCATTATTATTAATGGTAGCTACCAAGGGGTAACTGGTTGCTACCACATCCAATTTCATAAAATATAATTCATTCGTATTCTTGCCTTGAACCTGACTACTTTTGAGCACCTAAGTTGTTACACTGGCGACGAGGATGCCTAGAGCACATAGAAGCGGACGTGCTTCTTCAACACAGTGGTAGGAGGAGTGCGCCTAAAAAACGCTGCAAAGTCCTTGTCACATGGGTTTATCATTCCATTGGATATACCTACAGAGATGTTGGCTGTTTATTTATTGTTTCTTTCATATAAAATAATTTAAATAGCTATCTCTGGTGGTTAACACCAATTTTGGCCCCCAAAAACAGAATAAAGTAGGTACGCTCTTTTTTTTTCTCTCTTATAAATTATCTCTGGTCATTGATAGTAGGTACCATTTAATCGTCTTGATCCACCTGTTGACACTTTTTCCAGTGTTATTCTACAAATTGATGGTGATTTCAGACGATTTCCCAGGTTTTTGACTCATAAAAGATCAATTTCGGGAGCTGAACATCTGGTAGAACCTCAATCTTCTATTCTTTGGTCAAAATCGACTTCATATTCGGTCTTCTCGTCCCCAAAAACATGAAAAACGATCTTAAAAGCTCATGTTACCAACATGTTGCTAAAACGCAAAAAGTACCCATTTTTGCACACATTTTCACTCATAACACCCCTGGGTATATTCCGATCGGACTGAAAAGTTTCGGGACACAACTAGGGCCCAAATGGAGCATTTGTGCGAAAGAACGATTTTTTTAGACCGAAAATGAAGCCTATACACGTGATACGGCGGACGGCGGACGGACATTGCATTTTGGTTTATTATTCTGTGAATAATACACCTATGTATTCGCTCAGCAAAAAATTTTTATAACACCCCCTCAAAATTTTTTCTTTTCCGTTTCAAGGTGCGTAGATTCCAAAAATGCAAAGTCCGTCCGCCGTACGCCGTCCGCCGTATCACGTGTACAGGCTTCATTTTCGGTCTAAAAAAGTCGTTCTTTCGCACACATGCTCCATTTGGGCCCTAGTTGTGTCCCGAAACTTTTCAGACCGATCGGAATATACCGAGGGGTGTTATGAGTGAAAATGTGTATAAAAATAGGTACCTACTTTTTGTGTTTTAGTAACATGTTAGTAAAATGAGCTTTTGAGGTATCGTTTTCCATGTTTTCGGGGACGAGAAGACCGAATATGAAGTCGATTTTGACCAAGGAGGGAAAAATTGAGGTTCTGCCAGATGTTCAGCTCCCGAAATTGATTTTTTATGAGTCAAAAACCTGGGAAATCGTCTGAAATCACCATCAATATTTGTAGAATAACACTAGGAAAAGTTTCAACAAGTGGATCAAGGCGATTAAATGGCACTGCCAATGATCAAAGATAATTTGGAAAAAAAAGGAGCGTAGTTAATTCAAGTTTGGGGGGGGGGGGGGGGGCAAAATTGGTGGAAACCACCAGAAATAGCTATTTCAATTATGTCACATGAAAGCAACAATAAATGAACAGCCAGCATCCAGTAGAATAATAAACCCATGTGACAAGGACTTTGCAGCGTTTTTTGAATCTAAGCACCTTGAAACGGAAAAGAAAAAATGTTGAGGGGGTGTTATAAAAATTTTTTGCCGAGCGGATACATAGGTGTATTATTCACAGAATAATAAACCAAAATCAGTGGGGAGCCCCCCCCCCCCCCGGTCTTCTTCTGATTTTCACTTTAGGATTCAGCATTATAGGAAAGGTAAAATTGTTCCTTTATGCGTCAGCACTCATCTTTCCAGGTTGGCCACATTACCATGGTTTTATAGTTTATAGTAGGTAGGTAACTAGTGGTATAGTTTATAGTAGGCAGGTAACTAGTGTTATACATACATGCATATTAATAGCCTTTCATATGGACAATATATTCGACGGAATACCTCGTTGGAATCATATTATACAGCTTGGAGGAATTAATCGCTCTTTACCTGTCGTACAGATCGCCGTGAGTACCGATCGGGACGTCAAAATCAACGAGGTGATATGCGTCGTACGGCTGAGTCACTCTTAGATCCCATTTGATGCCGGAACCTCGAAGCATGACACCGGTGCAGCCGTAGTTCAGTGCATCTTCTGCACTTATGACACACAACCCAACGGTCCTGTCTTTCCAGACGGGATTTTCGGTCAATAAATCTTCCACTTCATCCAATCTGTTGAAGTATAACATACAGTTCGTTAGGTAAAGGTACCTACTTATACTTGGTGCTTCAGGGTTGCATCAAGATTTACAACCTATCTACCCTGTTCAACATAACTGGCTCGACCAAGTGGGCCAAACCACGGATATTAGACGTACTCCGTGGTCGATCCAATAAGATCGGTGTAGCGGTGCCGACACTCCTTCGTGAAATACGTAGATCGGCATTTATTGCCGAAACAGACTTTAACTGGGCCTCATTTTTCACACTCTCCAAGAGTCTTTTTGTCTACGTACCTATCTGTTCCGCGAAAAAACTACCCTCTGCATGGGTCTTGCAATTTTGAGGGCATAATACTCGATAGACAATAGGAATTTGCTCAATAGTTTTTGGCCTCACTTCGGCTTTTCTTATAATCACTGAAATCCAGACATCCAGCAGTCTAGTCACTTCGATACGATTCTACGTTACTTGAGTCCAGAAAACGCATACCTATGATGGAATTTGCAAATGAAGTCGTGCAAATCTTCTAGAAATCCCAGGGGTAGATCTTGGCTGACCCCTCCAGGCCGGAAATAGCAACTGTGAAACCTGCCACCTGAGACTCTTTCGTTGAATTCGTACATCTTTTCCCGCTCTTCAAAGAGCCAAAATAGAGGCGTGATGGCTCCCACATCCAAAATGTGACACCCGAGGGCGACCATGTGGTTCAGAAGCCGAGCGAGTTCGCCCATCATCGTTCGTATGTACTTGGCTCTTAGTGGTACCTGGAAGTGCCGAACATGATGCCATCTATGCATTTCTTAGGTTTTAGGAACACACCTATAAGAGCGGCACCTCCTCCCCCTGCTCCTCTCATCACCACATCCTTTACTTTTTTTTGGCAGTATGATAAACATGGATTAGTCTGGAAAAGGCGCTTTCAAGTTCAGTGTAAAGTCCATACCTAATTATTCTGTGTTATTGGGCAGAAGATACCAAATAAATAGAATATACAGAAAAAGTTGAAGAACCCTAGTAGTGAAGAGGGTTTTCACTTTACAGGTAGGAGGTAGGCACCTACGTACTCAAACCAGCAGGAGATATTACCTATAATAAGGTCAATAAAATATGCTCTATATGATCACATAAGTATAAGTAGGTATCTAACCTACCTATGAATTGTATCACATGTGATTGCGCAATCGTGAAATCCCTGTGGTACAGGCACACGAGTAAGGTCCAGCCAACAGTTTTCATATTAAAAAAAAACCTAATCATAGTTACTATAAGCCAACAATTTAATAAGTTTCAGTCAAGCAGCATGGCTATAAGAGCGAATTTTCAAAGACATATTCGGCTATTGTGTAAAAACAGGATATAGCGAGAAACCATACCACTTTTCGTAAAATTATATAATTTTTTTCGTGATTTTAGCGGTTTTAACAGATTTTTGAACCCTATAAAGTCTAACTTGACCCACTCTTTTTTTGGGAAAAATATTTTTATCATCGAAATAGTCCCTCCGTCGTGAATCACACAACGTCAGGTGAATTAATTATTGATTTTAGCCCCAACAAATTTTGACCCTAAGAAATCCAAATTTGACCCCTATTCTGTAAGAAAAACAACTGAAATAGTACTTTTCAGTCTTTACTAATCTTCCATAACACTTTCAGTAATTTTCATAATCGTTCGCGATCTTAGCAGTTTTTACTGATTTTTGACCCATAAAAGTTCAAATTTGACCCCCTTGTAATTTTTGAAAATTCCTCATCTTCGAACTCATCCTTTTGTTTGGCCATACGAACATTTTGCCGAAATTCGGTGTTTTTATCATGTACGCAAGGTCAGATATCGTCTGGAGTGACACATAAATAAATAAATATATGTATATATATATACATATATATAGGTACGCACGTCAATATTCAGCAGCTTTTCCACAGCCAAACAGTACACCTGCTCGTTGCAAAGCACAGATGTGTAGTCAAGTCGGTCGAAATAAGGGAGTGCTTGAACGTATGTTTTATATTCGATCAGTTTTTCAGTACCTCGATGAAGTAGACCGATGTGAGGATCTGCTCGTACGATCTAAAATCGCAAACTTCGTTAGAATTAGAGGCAACTTACCTATCTCCTGAAAAATTACTTAATCACAAGCAAGTTTAACATTAGGTAGTTTGTTTAGATAAAACTATAAAAGTGTAATTACCGATAATAATAAAGTACTCGTACATGTATCGTCGAATAATTGCAATCTGATATGTTTATGATATAAATTTCATGTTGGGTACAGGTTGGTGCAGAAATAATGCCTATTTTTAAACTGCAGTAACTCAATTACGGAGGTGCTCTTAAAGTTCTTAATCATTCTCAGTTGTACAGCTGGAATTTCCTCATAGGCGAAATTGCTAGTATGTGTACGTAAAGATAACAAAGTTCCAGTCATGCAGCATGGCTATAAGAGCGAATTTTCATAGAAATAATCGTGCTATTTTGTAAAAAGGTATAGAGACCACTTTATAACCAATTATATAATTTTTTCGTGATTTAGGCCATTTTTACCAATTTTTGACCCATTCAAGTCAAATCTGATCCACTCTCTTTTGTAAATATTTTTATCATCGAAATAGTCCCTCCTTCGTGAATCACCATCCCACACAACGTCAGGTGAATCAGTTTCGATTTTAGCCCTTATACCAATTTCTGGACCCCCTCCTCCACCCAAATCGAAATTGGACCCCTATTCTGCATGAAAAACCACTGAAATGGTATTTTTCTGTCTTTACTTCCATATAACTTTCAGTGATTTTACATAAATTGTTCGCAATTTTAGCCGATTTTACCTATTTTTCACCAATAAAAACTCAAATTTGACCCTCGAGAATGGTGCGATTTTTGCTCTCATCTAGACTGGGAGGTGGGTACTTACGGTTTCACCATCTATCTCCAAAATTAAACGAAGAACTCCATGGGCAGCTGGATGCGCTGGTCCAAAATTGATGGTCATGTTCCTGACTTTCCATTCTTTAGTTATCCCTTCTGCAGTCCAGTGATGGGGCTTGAGCTTAGATGTTGGGGCCTTCTCATTGGGATACATAACGACTCCCTCGAATTGCTTCATACAATCAAGATCAGGGTACCATTTGGAAGCGTTTCTAATGAAAACCAAGCGGATACTTCTCAGCAAATTGTTACACTTGATCATTTAGTTGACAAATTTAATAATCAGTTTGTTATAATGTGTTAGTCCAACTAAAATAACCCAGCAATATTAAAAGCAAGTATTGAAAAGGTCACTAGTTGTTTGCAAGACGAGTCTCGAAAAGTAAACTGTTTAGTCCACCTTGCGTAAGATAACGACTCAAATGAAGAAATAAAAACAAATTTTGAGGTTTTTCATTAGCTAGGAGACGAGTGTTACGAGCAATAATCATAATAAAAATAGGGCTGATGTTCGAACCAAGTGCTGAAGGCCCTCTTTGAAAGACTAAACGGCAAATTTCGAACGTGTTTCATTTTACGGAAAATTTTGCGCTGATTCCGACAAAACTCCTTTTACCTATGTTCAGGCAATTAGGCGTAGGAGAAAAAGAGTTTGTTTCCTTTATTCTAGTTTTATTTGTGTTGCAATCGAGTGTCACTGCATGTTGTGTGTGGATGGAAGTGCGCGACCTTTTGTCCGATTCATCGTCCGCTCTGATGCCCTTCACTTATCTCCGGATCTCCGTTGGCGAGCCCGGGATGTGCTGTATGAACTAGTCCATGTTGAGCGCTCATTTTAGTAGCAACTGTGTCGACACCTCTCTCTCGCTTTCGTCCAAATCAGCGGTAAAATATCCCTGATTCTGGATTTGTCTGTTTCACTCTATATAGTGATTCAGCTCTGGTTACAGAGTCTTCTGTGCCAGATACGTGTACAGGAAGCATTATCACCTGGGTGATTGTCGCGAAAGCTATTCCGAACGGCCAGCAACCCCGAAGACGCTGCACCCGTCGCGTCGGAGCACCTTCGACGAATCAGCACCGTATGCCATCATCACGCAAGGTCGGAACGTTCCATGCTTGTAAATAGATCGAAGCAAATTCATTTCATTTAATTTTATAAACCATCTCAAAGGAACTCCTTATTTTGTACATAATTTTCTTATCTGCAAGAATAATAATTATTTTCGTTTATCCCGCAAAGTCGTTTATTTTATATCGCCAGAAAGGTTACTTCCTCCTTCCCGTACTTCGAAAACTATATTGTGAGGCTAGATTTTGTAATCTACCTTTCATAAAATCAATAACATTTTGGTAGCAGAGCGTGGTTCTCTAAATTACGGGTGGAAAGTAACATTTAATTAATACTACAACGCACAACCGTGTATTGCGGGTCATTGCATAGCCTGTATTCTTCTAAAGTAGGTACCCCTAGGGATACGTAAGATTATAGCTTTCTTGCATTTCCTAAAGTAGGTACTCCAGTGGACTACGCAGATATTACAACTTCCCTGTATTTTCATAACATTTACTTAAGTATATTTTCATTATTTCGTTGTGTACCTACAGCCGAACGTCGTTTCATTCATAGGTACCTACTTGAATATTATTTCAGTTTGTACTGCCGAACATCTTTTGCCTTCCAGGTTACTTTATAGCCACACGTATATTATAACGGTCAATTTATAATTTCCCTTTCATATTTAATTGTCCGAATCCTTACAGCATTTCCTTTTCGCTCAATCAATTCTCGCAGTCCTTAATTCTCACGATGCCTACCGATACTGCGGAACACCAGTCGGCCGAACGCTCCGCTTTTCAACGTAAAACCGATGCTTTGAGAAAACATCTAAAAAATGTAGGTGTCGAAATTAAATCTATAAATGAAGTTGCCAAAAAGGTAATCAACGATAAATCGCATCTCGCCGAATTTAGAGGTATGTTCAATTCGCTGGAGCGATACATGAAAAAATATGAGGAAATGTGGGACAAATTAGTAACCGCATACGAAGACGAAGACAAAGGGGATGATTTCCCATCAGCAGCGGATTCTAAACAACGGAAAATCGTTCGCGGCTATTTCTATGACATTCACACCACACAGGAAAAATTAAATATGGAAATTTCACGTCATTCTGTTCAGCGAGCCAGTGACCTCACGATCAGTGAACCGAAATCGTCATCACACCTTCCGAAAATTAATTTACCAACTTTCGATGGGTCAAACATTATTGAATGGCCAAGGTATCGTGACACCTTTCGTTCGCTTGTACACGAAGATGATAATATTCCGCCAACTCGAAAATTCCATTACCTCGTGACGTCACTTAGCGGAGCTGCGTACTCGGTGGTCAGTGAATTTAAAGTCGAAGAGTGCAACTATCCCCTTGCGTGGCAATCATTATTGGATACGTTTGACAAAAAACGAGTACTTGCAGCCACATACTTGAATAATGTACTATCTTTCAAACCTTTACAGGGAAAACCAACGCCTGATGGTTTGCAGCAGTTTTTGTCCAAAATTTCGGATAGTGTGTCGGCGTTCAGACTTCTGAAAATACCAAAACCGCTGGAATTTGTTTTGTTCCACATTTCAATTAAATGTCTCGATTCCGTGTCACGCGAACAATTTGAGATGGTTCATAAAGATATTGAGTTTCCAACCATTGATGACTTGACGAAATTCATCCGTGAGCGGAATCTGGCATTGCAATTAGCCGGTACCACTGCTATCGGAGATTCAAATGTTCAACAAAATAAAAGTCAACAACCTACCAAATTTAAAAATCAATATGTTAAACAAAGTCAACATGCGAAATCGACTTTGTTCACTTCGGGAGAATTAAAAGCACATTCCCAGCAAAGCAATCAACAGTTGAAGGATCCTTGTATAATTTGTGGCGGTGAACATAATTTAATAAACTGTTTGAAATTCCATTCTTTATCGGCGAAACAACGATTAGATTCATTAAACAAATGGAAAGGATGTAAAAATTGTTTGTCGAGTGCACATAATACTCACAAATGTCCATCAAAATGGAGTTGCCGTTTTTGTCATCACAGGCACAATGCCATGCTTCATCTCCCCACTCCTCAAGATAGGAACCATTCTCCAGGCACTTCAAACCTACAACCTTCTCAATCGAAAAGTGAAACATCCACACAGATCTCACCGGCGCTTAGTTCTACGTCTCATAATGAGGTTCAAGTTCTACTGGGTACTGCACTGATTGAAATTCAGGATTCTCGTGGGCAATTCCATCAAATTAGAGCAGTGATTGACTCAGGTAGTCATTTTTCGTTTATCACCCAAAAATTCTGCAATAGGTTGGGGATTTCGTTGACACGTTGTTCGAAAAAGATAAGCGGCATTGGTCAAACGCTATTTGAAGGCATCAAAGGACAATTATCATGCAATATACGTCCTCGAAATAGAGTGTCACCGCAAGTGACCGTTGATGCTTTGGTAGTGAACAATATTACCAATTACCTACCTACTGTGTCCGTGCCCCATCACATAACTCAGCATTACACCCATTTTGATTTAGCAGACCCCAATTTCTTTGAAGCCTCATCAGTTGAGTTTTTAGTGGGTGGAGATCTTTTTGGTGAAATCTGGATTGGTGAACCTATATCTGTTGGTGAAAATTTGCCTAAAGTATTTAAGTCAGTATTCGGTATGATCGTTATTGGCAAATACATCAATGACCAAAATTCGTCGAATTCAGGCACAACGCTGTTCGTTACTCAGGAACCCGACTGTTTGACTAAAGAACTTGGGCGGTTTTGGGAATTAGAGGAACCGGTTGCTACGACTACGCCAATCCTCTCTGATCAAGAACTTAAGTGTGAGGAACATTTCAATTCTAGCCACTATCGCCTGGACAATGGGCGGTATGTGGTAAAACTACCGTTTAGTGAGCAGCCTCCGGACTTCTCAAATACATCTAGCATCGCCCTGAAACGTTACAAAGGCCTTGAAGAAAAATTGAACAAAAATCAAAATTTAAAAATAAAATATAATGAATTCATGGCGGAATATTTGAAATTGGGTCATATGACTTCAACAAATACATGTTCAAAATTTATTATTCCCCATCACGCCATTTCGAAAGTCGACCGAGGAGAAGTCAAACTGCGCGTGGTTTTTGACGCGTCAGTTAAAACCTCTTCTGGCTCGTTAAATGACAGCCTTCATGTCGGTCCAAAGCTACAGAATGACATTAAAAACATCATTCTAAATTTTCGCCGCCATCCTGTAGTCTTTGTGACAGACATCGTCAAAATGTATCGGCAAATCCTGATTGATAAAGAGGATAGAGCCTTCCAACATATTTACTGGCGCTTTGACTCTTCAACGCCAATTCAAAAATTTGAGCTCAATACTCTAACTTATGGTTTAGCCAGTGCTCCATATCTAGCACTTAGAGTAATTCGGCAATTATGTATCGATGAAGGCCATCACTTTCCGCTAGCTGCTGAAATATTACTTAGAGACTCATATATAGACGATATTGCTTCGGGAGCCTCATCCTTGGAGGAAGCTCGAGAGCTCCAAACTCAGCTGGTAGCTTTATTAAAAATAGGCGGATTTCAACTGAGTAAATGGGCTACCAACTGTCCCGAATTATTGAAGAATATATTGTCTGATTCTGCGACTAGCTGTGCTTCAATACCGCTGTCTGAGAAGGATGACAATAATTTGAAAATTCTTGGCCTTCAGTGGGACACGAAAGGTGATTGTTTCACATACATGATTTCGCCTCCTACCATCACTTATACAAAACGAGCGATTCTCTCGACGGTCGCAAAAATCTACGATCCCATCGGATTTCTATCCCCTTCTGTAGTCCAAATGAAATCCTTACTCCAGGATTTATGGAAGGAAAACGTTGACTGGGATCAACCGATACCTACTGAGATTGCCGAAAAATGGAAGATTTTAGTGGATGAATTGCCCTGTCTATCAAGAGTAGAAATTCCTCGTTTCATCGGTAAACTTCAACGATATAGACTCGTAGGATTTGCCGATGCATCTCACAAGGCTTACTGTGCTACGATATACATCCAAGCGTATACCTCCATAGGTATCCAATCACGATTGATTATAGCCAAGACTAAATTGGCTCCAGTGAAACAAGTTTCCATACCCCGCTTGGAGCTGTGTGGAGCCGTGTTGCTTTCAAGGTTGTATGAATCCATTTCACATTTCATAGTTACCTTGTCCGGCAGCGGTTTGCCTGTGCGATTCTTCACGGATTCATCAGTAGTCTTGGGTTGGATAAATACGCCATCTTATAAGCTCAAGACGTTCGTCAGCAATAGAGTGTCCGAAATAAGTCAACTCACTCCCGCGTCAGCGTGGCGACATGTGCCTTCTGAGATGAATCCTGCTGATTGTGGATCAAGAGGGCTCTTACCACACAAACTCATTGATTTCGATTTGTGGTGGAACGGTCCGCCTTGGCTTGGGTCTCCTGAAGAAGAGTGGCCATCATCCAAATTTGATATCCCCAAAGAACTGCCGGAGCTTTCCAATAAGGGTGTATCTCTGGCTGTTTCTACAAATACTCCTCATTTCATCAAATGGATCACTCGCTTTTCCTCGTATATGAGACTGCTAAGATCAATTGCTTGGATAAAGCGTAAAATACAGAATTTTAAATCCAAAAACACTGGTTTGTCAGTAAAATCTGGTCAGTTCACCATGAACGAACTGAACGACTCCTTGGTAATCTGCATCAAACAAACCCAGCTTTACTACTTCTGCGAGGGTAACATTAAAAATTCGCAACAGGCTCTTCTGAAATTCTCAAAGCTTCATCCATTTATTGACCAAGTTGGCATCATACGTGTTGGTGGGCGGCTCCGCCATTCAAGCCTAGCTGAGGACCACAAACATCCTATCCTTCTTCCAGCAAACGCTCATCTCACTCAAATTTTGGTAGATCACTATCATCGTATTTACCTACATCCTGGTCCGAACGCGCTTCAAGCCCTAATTCAAATGAGATTCTGGGTGCCATCGTTGAGAAGGCTAGTTCGACAAAGGAACTTCTACTGCATCACTTGCTATAAAGCCAGAGCCAAGGGATTGACTCCAATCATGGGAGATTTGCCCCCCTGCAGACTTCAGGGTGGGCGGGCATTCCTGAATGTTGGAGTTGACTTCGCAGGTCCCTTTGTCATTCGAGACTCTCTTCGGCGCAAATCTCAACAGTCCAAGGCGTATTTATGCCTATTTGTTTGTATGGCTTGTAAAGCAGTCCATTTAGAAGTCGTCAGTAGCTTGTCGACCGAGGCATTTATGGCCACATTATCACGTTTTATCTCACGCAGGGGGCTTCCTGCTGAGATTTTCTCCGACTGTGGGACGAACTTCGTTGGAGCATCAAATACGATACGTGAGTGCCTAGAATGGTTCAACCAAGCAGCTACAGCAAATGCCATCCATCAATATGCCACAAAATTAGGGCTGCAGTGGAACTTCAATCCACCCCATTCGCCACACTTTGGTGGCTTATGGGAAGCCGGTGTAAAGTCTTCCAAGAACCTACTCCGCAGAATAGCTGGTGACGCCATACTTACCTTTGAAGAGCTGACGACGCTCTTTGCAAAGATCGAGGCCATACTCAATTCTAGGCCTCTTTGTCCTCTCTCAAGCAGCCCAGAAGAGACGGAATTCTTGTCACCTGGGCATTTCCTGGTTGGCGGGCCTCTCCTCGCTATCCCGCATCCATCTCTCCATCAAGTACGGGAAAATCTGCTGTCCAGATGGCAGCTCGTGAAGAAAATGGAGGATTCGTTTTGGAGTCGATGGAGCCAAGAGTACCTCTCAACACTTCAGGCGAGAGTCAAGTGGCACCGACCATCAGCGAACCTGGTAGTCGGGGATTTAGTCCTGATCAAAGAAGACACCAATGTATTGCAGTGGCCTCTCGCACGGGTCACCGAAATATACCCAGGGCAAGATGACGTGGTACGCGTGGCTTCCGTGAAGACTTCTGTGTCTACTTACAAGCGCCCGGCCACCAAGCTGGTTCCGCTCTTACCCTTGAAATCCTCTCCCTATCCAGAAGATTAGTAAATTTGCTTACAAATTTGGTGGGCGGATGTTCAGGCAATTAGGCGTAGGAGAAAAAGAGTTTGTTTCCTTTATTCTAGTTTTATTTGTGTTGCAATCGAGTGTCACTGCATGTTGTGTGTGGATGGAAGTGCGCGACCTTTTGTCCGATTCATCGTCCGCTCTGATGCCCTTCACTTATCTCCGGATCTCCGTTGGCGAGCCCGGGATGTGCTGTATGAACTAGTCCATGTTGAGCGCTCATTTTAGTAGCAACTGTGTCGACACCTCTCTCTCGCTTTCGTCCAAATCAGCGGTAAAATATCCCTGATTCTGGATTTGTCTGTTTCACTCTATATAGTGATTCAGCTCTGGTTACAGAGTCTTCTGTGCCAGATACGTGTACAGGAAGCATTATCACCTGGGTGATTGTCGCGAAAGCTATTCCGAACGGCCAGCAACCCCGAAGACGCTGCACCCGTCGCGTCGGAGCACCTTCGACGAATCAGCACCGTATGCCATCATCACGCAAGGTCGGAACGTTCCATGCTTGTAAATAGATCGAAGCAAATTCATTTCATTTAATTTTATAAACCATCTCAAAGGAACTCCTTATTTTGTACATAATTTTCTTATCTGCAAGAATAATAATTATTTTCGTTTATCCCGCAAAGTCGTTTATTTTATATCGCCAGAAAGGTTACTTCCTCCTTCCCGTACTTCGAAAACTATATTGTGAGGCTAGATTTTGTAATCTACCTTTCATAAAATCAATAACAACCTACAGCTAGTTTAGCTAATTAGCCATCAATAATAGATGTTTTTTTAGAACATGAAAATTAACGTGAGGTAGGTACAGGTACCTATCTGCCTCATTTTTCAACGAAGACCCTACAGGAATCGTGCAAATAAATTTCTTGTAGGAGAAAAAGTGTAGAATTAAACTTGTTGAATGAGACCAATTCTAGCTCTTCAAGTACGTTCCGAGAGCACTACCCAGAGATTGTTTCAAACTAGTGCAGCTGTTTAAAAAAAATATACGTACCCATGTGCATGAGAAAATATTTCAAGCCATGGCTAATGCAGATTTTTTTTTGTGAAACTCTGACTAAAAGAAAATATCGAGTACCTAATAGCTTTCAAAATTCCAGCCTATTTTTCTATCCAACGTTTAAAATACATAGGATGCGAACGGTAGCCTACTCATGGAAACTACCCAAATGTCTACTAATTTTTCATCAAATTCTCACTTTGGACCTTATTTTGCTGGTTTCATAAATGTTTACTCTATAAATGGCTGTAATTTCTCGAATTTACAGCTAATTTACGACATGCAGAATGTATAGAATTCTAAATGTCTAATAATGGGTTTTTTCCGTGTTTCTGCACTCTGCGCCGCGCCGTCTCCTTAGAACGCGCTTAAACATGCAATACAAGAATGTAAGGCGTGGATAGTAGAACGGGTGATAGTTTTGGCGTTGAAAAAAATTACGTTATTCTACTCGTATTATGAAAACCACGACTGCGCTCATAAGCTACGCATCATTTACCTTTTACATTTACCCGAAAATTGGAGGATATTACGATACATAACTATCTACAGTATTTTAGGAGTGAACATTAATTTACGTTAGGTATTGGTGGAAATGACAGCAGGATCAGCAGAGCTTTGTATATGTCACCTAATGATATGAATGGATGAACCTTAAACTTGTCCATCTAGAATTTGATGCTCTTGCCCTCTCTTCTTCCAAACAGGAGCGAAGACGATCTTACCCAACTACTGTTGCACTGACGGCCACCATGCCAACTTGGGGGCTGTTATAACAAGGAATCACTGAATGTAACCCCCCCCCCCCCCCAAATACTGCTGTAAAAATTTACCCGCCAAAAAGAACTTCTCAGCCGCAAAAAGGATTGATACCTATTTTGCCCACCAAAATATCACTTGGATGTATATTATACAGGGTGTCTACAGTTATTATAGAACAAACTCAGGGAATCGATTCTACAGCTAATTTGCAACAGCTTTTGTCTCGTAACAATTTTTTTTTTTAGTCCATGGAAAACCCTAGTTTTTTTGCTCTTAATTTGTTTCACGTTTTCGACTCTGCCTCATAAAATCTGCCATAACTCCCTTATTTATCAATGTAATCTCAAATCTGAGGAGTCCGTTGGAAAGAAAGTAAAATTTCCTATCTCTCTGATAATAAATCCGATTGTTTTAATTAGTCCTGATTGGTGAAAAAAATGGCCAAAGTTCAAAATTTGAAGATTCCTTAAAAATCAACTTTTTTTTATTTCTTTTTTTTGCGCTATTAGTACGGAGGTTTTTCGGCGTGCACTCCTCGGGAAAAACTTTCCCAGAATCTCAGCTTTCCAATGGAATAAGAAAAAAATTTCATAGTGAAATTTGGTGGAGAAAATGACGTTTGAGTCCTGAAAAACGTGGGTTTTTAGGTGAAAATCAGCGTTTTCCACCAAAAGCCGACTTGCTTCATGAAAATATTTGTTGGCATCTCATTTATTAAATTGATTCAGTTTAAAAAATAACATCACGAATGGGGATGGGTCTGCTGTAGGTTCTCCTTGCTGAACACAAAGGCGGCATCTTTTGAGCGCGCTCCTCCTGACGTCCCATAGTTGGCGAGCATTTTGCAACACCCCGCCGCATTTTTGCACTCTGGAAAAATAGAATGTATTAGTTTGGTGATCGTTTAGGTAGTAGCAGATCAGGTCATTGTATCCACAGAAATTTGGGTAACTAGTTTTTTGTAATTTTAGGAACTGTTTTAACACAGAATGTGTTTTAGCCATGGACTAACTAGCCAAAAAAGGTAACGAAATTTCGTAACGAAATCTGGGACGCTGTTATGAAAAATTTCTAATGATTTTCACGTACAACCGATTCGTTGCTACGGAACTTTAACTTCGCCAGTTATCATCGTACAAAAATCGTTCACCACTCGTTGGATAGCTCTCGATTTACCTAACCATATTACGTTAACCAATGCGGAGTGCGTGGCCGACAAGCTGCGGTATGAGCGTCATTGTTTAAATAATAATTGTTTACACACAGGTGATCATTCTCAATAATTTATATTGTGAACACGATTGCAAGCTTTATATAAGTACCGATGATACGGAACTAAGGATCGTGTAACCTGTTGTAACCTATGAGCAGTCAATATATCAGTCGAAAAAGGTTTATGTGAAACGCGTGAGCTAAAACACAATCTGTGTTTCTATAATTTCGTCCGAAGTATGTAAATAGAGGCAACCGGGGGTCCAGGGGGCGAGTTTTCATTACTTGGAATCTGCTTGCCTCCTGATGAGGGTTTCCCTCGTGTCCACAGCTTCTGCGTAGACTAAGGACGTCAGCGTACCCCATACTTAGAAGTCCACAGGGGTCAGAACAGGGCTCCTGGGTGGCCAGGGTACTGGCCCATAACGCCCGAATCATCCGTGATTGGATGAACGTCCATTTTCCCGGGTGGTGGATCAGTCAATAAAAAAATTTCTTAAAATTACAGAAAACGGTATTTACCAAAACTTCTGTGGATACAATGACCTGACTCTGCTACTACCTAAACGATTACTCAAACTAATACATTCTATTTTTCCAGAGTGCAGGAATGCGGCGGGGTGTTGCAAAATGTTCGCCAACTACGGGACGTCACGAGGAGCGTGCTCAAAAGATGCCGCCTTTGTGTTCAGCAAGGAGGGGGGGCATTTTGAGAACCTACAGTAGAACCATCCCCATTCGTGATGTTATTTTTTAAGCTGAATCAATTTAATAAATGAGATGCCAACAAATATTTTCATGAAGCAAGTCGGCTTTTGGTGGAAAACGTTGATTTTCACCTAAAATCCCACGTTTTTCAGGACTCAAACGTCATTTTCTCCACCAAATTTCACTGTGAAATTTTTTTTCTTATTCCATTGGAAAGCTGAGATTCTGGGAAAGTTTTTCTCGAGGAGTGCATGCCGAAAAACCTCCGTACTAATAGCGGAAAAAACGAAAGAAAAAAAGGTGGTTTTTAAGGAATCTTCAAATTTTGAACTTTGGCCATTTTTTCACCAATAAATCGTATTTATTATCAGAGAGATAGGAAATTTTACGTTCTTTCCAACGGACTCCTCAGATTTGAGGTTACATTGGTAAATAAGGGAGTTATGGCAGTTTTTATGAGGCAGATACGAAAACGTGAAAACAAATTAAAAGCGAAAAAACTCGGGTTTTCCATGGACTAAAAAAAAAATTGTTGCGAGACAAAAGTTGTTGAAAATTAGCTGTAGAATCGTTCTCTGAGTTTGTCCTATAATAACTGTAGACACCCTGTATAGAAACCTGTTCCTTCCCCCTAAAACCGTGAACGTACTTTTACGCTGTTTTTTTTTTTTTTTGCCTGCCGGGGCCAAACGCCAAACAGCGTTGACAGAAATTTCACGATTTTGGGGGAAGGAACAGGTCTTTATACACATATTCAGCAGAGGTGAAGGATTAGGTTTCTATTCATGCACATCCAAGAGGTAGGTGCCAAGCACCAAGCACGCTATTTTGGTGGGCAAAATAGGTATCAATCCTTTTTGGGGCTGAAGAGTTTTTTTGGCGGCTAAATTTTTATGACACGTTTGTTGGGGGGGGGGGGGGGGGATCACATCTGTTCGCATTGTTGAAGTTTTTTCCCCACCTAAAAATGTTCTTAGTAGGTACCTAAGTACTACCTGCTGAGTACCTACTTAGTATTAGTTAGACTGTGAGGCAGCACCCTGTCGAAGATCAACGATAACGAGTACAAGAAGAAAGGGAAGTAGAAAAACTTGAAAAATATAGATTTTTATACTTCCATTACTCCGGCACCTGACAGTACCGAGGGTTGAAACGTGGTACAGGTCCTCAGGGGCCTCTAGGGGTCCTGTGCACGAAAAACCAACACCGGAGATCTCCAGAGGGCCGAGTTACAGGAAGGTGGTAAAAAACCCTACTTGTGTTGTCGTGTAAACAGTGCCTTGGTCGCTGTAGGTAGTAATAAGGTAGGATTCGGTTTTCTTGGCGAGCAAGACGCTCCCGCGCCCCTAGATCATAATCATAATACACCTACATACCCAATATGGGTGGGTCATGCCACTCGCATGACTATGGGTCAGTCTGCGTTGACATTTCGTCCAACCTGTTGAGATGACCAAAAGATCTTGCTGGGGTAATAATTGGGTAACAGGTAAAATTAGGTAACATTCGTGAAATAGCAGCAATATAATACGCAGGTAGGTAGGTGTGTAGTTCGACATTCTCACCGAAGTATCACCAACCTACGAGTAATTAGCGGATAATTAACAAATACCTAAGTACCTTGGTGATTGTTGGAGCCCCAACTTTATTCATTTTCCATGTTTACTCATTCATTTTCATAACATTTCTCCAACGTTTTGGGCCCCTGTTTTATATTCGGGGGCCCTTGGCAGTCGCCACCACTCCCGCCCCCAGCTCAGTTAGATTTAGGCAAACTCCGTTCTTTTGATCTTGAAGCTGCATCATTATTAGTGGTAACGGATACGGTACCTACAATCATCAGGACTTCAGAAGCTTTGCAAGACAAAGACGCCCTTGATCCGGTACACTTCCCTCTCCTGAATCCCTAAGTGAAAGTGCTTGCTCCCTTCTTTCAGTGCCTCCTGACGTCACCTCCTGAAGAGGTGGAAGGCCCAACTGTCCGGCCAGTTTCGTCCGTGTTGTCTCAAGACGTAAGTCCATCTGGGGTTTGGGACTGTGAGTTTACGTTAATACCAGTGAGTGCACACCGACTTGACAGCTGCCTGTGCCAACATGAACATCAGGGTTTAGTGCGCCTACATCAAACCATCAAAGTGAAACCAAAAGCAGGTAGGTGGATAACTAATATTTTTTCTATTAATAATATTAATTTACTACGATTAAAAGAAAACAGAAATAACGCCAATATGCCAATTTATGGTTTTCAAACAACAAGAATGCGTCGGTATCAGAAAAATTATTATCAAATGAACTAGGTAATTGGCATTTCCAAGTCCTACCTGGATCACCTATACAGCTTGGGGAAGGTAATAACAAAGGTAAGATATTTTTAGATAAGTATAGGTAAAACAATATGAAACGAAGATACGGGTTATGATTGCCTCATAGTAAAGAGACGAAACTCTCCTGTTTCCCTAGGTTCAATTAATATCGAAGCATCATTATAGATATTAGCAAAATTGGGACGCCTCCCCCCCCCCATCACCCACCCCTCCCCCTCCCAGTATCTGAAATCCCAATTGGTTTTTCACTAAAATTGAGTCACTGACTTTGAACAACGTTCAGATAAACATTATTACTACATAGATATGTAGGTACCTAGATATGTAGGTACCAATTGGATATTGGGTTACATTAAACGATGCTGATTATCAAAATTAATAACGTCCGCTTCGCACATATGGCGTTCATAAAAACCTAGAATAACTATTATATCTTTTCACATTATAAGTTAGTATACCGAAGAAGAATTTAAAAAGAATTTCTATTGGACATACGTACAGAAATGTTGGCCGTTCATTTATTGTTTCATTCATGTGCAATAATTGAGATGGCTATTTGACATTTTATGTCTTTACTATGGCACATAACTCAAAAAGTGTGACGTGATTTTCACGTACAGCCGATTCGTTGCTACGGAACTTTAACTTCGCCAGTTATCATCGTACAAAAATCGTTCACCACTCGTTGGATAGAGCTCTCGATTTACCTAACCATACTACGTTAACCACTGCGGACTGCGTGGCCAACAAGCTGGGGTATGAGCGTGATTGTTTAAATGAATGTTTACGTACATAATACAGTGGAGTCCGGCTAATCCGAACTAATTGGGACTGAAGGCTGTTCGGACTAGGTACCATTCGTTGGAAATCTTGACCAAAACAATCAAGTACGAAGTACTTGGTGTGGGTGCGGGAGGGGGCGCAAAGACATAAAATGTCCCTCGTGGTTGCGTACTTGTACGAAAACTGTTATGAGTTTGTTTCATTCTTTCTACGGGCTGTCAAAGTTTTTTGATGGTTTACACCAGTTTTGCCCCCCCCCCCCCCAAACACGAATTAAGCTCCTTTTTGTTTTGTTTTAATTATCTTTGTTCATTGATAGTGCCATTTAATTGTCTTGATTCACCTGCTGATTCTACTTCTAGTGTCATCCTACAAATTTATGGTGATTTCAAATGATTTCCTAGGTCTTTGGTCATAAATATGAATTTTTGGAGCTGAAACTTCGTTACACCCCCAATTTTCCACTCTTTGGGCAAAATACTTCATATTCGGTCTTCTCGCCCTAAAAAAAAGATACCTCACAAGCTCATGTTCACTAGAACCTCAAAAACCCCCCGAAAAACCCTATTTTTACACCCATTTTCCCCCCATAAAACCCCTGGGACCCTGGGTGTATTCCGATCGGGCTGCCGAGCTTCAGAGCACAGTCAGGACCCAAATAATGTGTTCCCGAATGGGGCCCACTGTATTCGGAAGAACGACGATTTTAGACAAAAATTTAACGTAATTTTAAGGGTGAAACTTCGTCAGAACCTCAGTTTTCCACTCTTCAGTCAAAATCGACTTCATATTCGGTCCCCTCGTCCTAAAAAGCATGGAAAACGATACCTCACAAGCTCATGTTCCTCAAACACCAAAAAATCCTATTTTTACACCAACTTTTTTCCATAACACCCTTGGGTATATTCCGATCGGGCTTCAAAGTTCGGGACGCAACTAGGGCCCAAATGGAGCCTGTGTGCGAAGAACGCGTCTTTTTAGACTGAAAATAAAGTAGAATGGATGATATGGCGGACGGCGGACGGACATTGCATTTTTGGAATCTTCGCACCTTGAAACGTAAAAGAAAAATTTTGAGGTGTTATAAAAATTTTTTGCTGAGCGAATACATAGGTGTATTATTCGAAGAATAATAAACTAAAAAATAAACTTATTGGTATGATTACTACCATTTTCAAAATTTTGGAACAATAGTATGCAGATTATTTAATCCCATTTTCAATGGTTAATGTGGATCGCAGAGATACAGTCTCTAGCTGTCATACTTTGTTATGAAATTCAAAATATTCTATTGCTAAAAGTATCGGATGTCTTCTTCCACGGATGATTTCATGAAACGGTTCTCATACTCTTAGGTTATGGCTTTGCTTTCCCACTTTTTCCATTCATTTGATGCGATATAACCAGTGTTTTAGGACTTACCTAGTAGGAATTTACGCGATATGAAGGATCAAGTCAGCTGGCGATAGTAAGTATGTACTGAGAAACTGGGAACTGAGAAATTACACTTTTGGCAAAGAAACTCATATACGTCAGTTGATGTTTCGAACATTCAAGCAATTGTTATAGGATTTTTGGTATTTCATGTTCGTATTACCAACTACTGATTATACGATTGATCATAAATTGAAGTTTTCTTAAAAACAACTATTTCCTTAGTTTTGCATGCAACTGTAGACAATATTGTATCACTCTTGTCAAGACAAGACTTGTGAGACTCAAGAGTTTCCGAATCCAACATCGATGGGCCAATACATGAATCTGCTTCAATGTTTTGGTCAGGTGATCGATGGGCATGACTAGCAAGACGCATCACGTCCATTAAGTTGAATATTCGGTAACTAGGAAAGCAACGGGAATATTCAATCTTATACATACTTATTAATAAATCTTACTTCAATCCTCATCTAATTTCAACAGCAACTAGGTTTCACACTTTTTCTCTGGCCTTTCAAAGTAGTTTCCTCTTCCCAAAAGGCTGAAGCCGGAAGGCGGGTTACGCCAGACCGCCGACACGGCCAGTGTGTTTCCATGTTGTCTAATAAACCCGTTAATTACCTACCTATCACGGTTGAAAGGCTAATTCAGGTTGAGATTGCCCTCATCGATTTCACATGGGGTTCAGCACTAAGGTTGCGCCACCCCCTAATATCTATTCCCCGGGAAACACCTCTGAAATCTGATGGATACGGTACCTGTACCAAGCATTCCCCCCCTGTACCCTTTTCCTTATTCACTTCCGGTTAATAGACCTATCCAGCTATGTAATTAATAATGGGTATCAAAATCAACCTACAGAGTTTGGGAAGATGATCGGTATAACTGTTGGGTATTCTGTGAATATGTGTCTATCATTGCCTAAAATAGCATATTTTAACCTCTTCAACACCACGCGGTGAAAGTCAACATAGTTAGTAAAGAACGCAAGAAAAATAAAATAATAGAGGGAATAGAGGAGGATTGTGAATAAGTTTCGGTTCTTCCTCATCCAACATAATGAGTGTTATATTATGTGACTATCCTCCGCGCTGACTATGATTCGAAGAAAATAATTCGGCGCAGTGGACCAATATTTTGCTCATAATTCCCTCTAGATCAACTGTGAGTTTCCAATCTTTTGTTCGCAGTCTAACGTCTAACTTCTGTTGTCCACCTCTTACCAAGGTGTTGACAAACATGCCTGCCTAGAAATTCCAGTTACCGCCTTTGCAAATTATTAAGATCCGTGCGGTTCCCATCAGCTCTGTACCCTTGAAACAAAAAGTTTTTTGTCTTCTTTTTACAATAAATATAAATCACCAATATCATGGAGTCAGGCTGACTCGTTCATTCAACTTCTAAATAGGTTTGATGGCTTATCAGCATTATGATGAGTTGAACGGTGTTGGTAAAACTACCACACAGCTCTGTACGCAGCAGCTTTGTATTGTAGAACATCAGATTAGATTTAGAACATTAGACAGGGACTAAGGAGACGACTAAACCTACCACTTCCGCCGGCGCCGCACCGAAACCTAGGCTTGCCGAACATGGAAAGGCGGCTCCACACATGCGGTACTTGCCAAGTACCGAGTAACTCGGTGACTCGCCAAGTTACTTGGCGAGTCACGAGCTCCTTGCTCCACACATTCGTGGATCGTCCCGCGCAAGACTCGCCTCGGGAAAGAGGCGAGTCACTCGCAGTTGCTCGCGAGCCAAGGTAAATGATGGACGACGAATTAATTGCAGCGGCTGGAAGTCGTAATACCGTTAGTCTTAAGTGATTTGTTTGCTTCCTAAGTTGACATATATTATTTCTAATAATAAAACCTTGTTTCCTGTATTGAAAAAAAAATCTAACCCCCCCCCAATCAAATCTTAAAATGTTTATTCATTATTATTATTATTTTATTACTTTATTTTATTTATTTTTTTTAATTATAATTGTAATTTACTATGGAATTAACAGTCGCCTGGGTCGCAGTTGGTTTCATTTGAGAATATATTGTGTTGAAAAATTAAAATAATACCAATTTAAAAAAAAAAACATTGATGTTTCGATGTATCGAAACATCAATGTTTTTTTAAAATTGGTATTATTTTTTCTCCGATGTTTTTTAGACATCAATGTTTCTTCAGGAAAAAAATCTATGTGCAAACATCGATGTTTTCTTCATCGATTCCCATCCCTAAAGAGAACTAACTATGTGGATCACTACTAGACAGTGAAGGGACAGAGGGTGATGTGATTCACAGAAAAATACCTCGACCATCGGCCCCTAGCGAGCTAGCGACCCGCATGTGTGGAGCGGGGCAGTTACTCGCTACTTGGCGCGTACTTGTCTCCTTTGAAGCGGGGAAAAAACCGACACTGGACGGAGCCTCCCCAAGTACGGTTACTCGTGACTCGGCGAGTAGGGCCCAGTAACCCATCCACACTACTAGGAAATCGGCAAGTATCGACTCGGTACTTGGCGAGTACCGCATGTGTGGAGCGGCCTGAATAGATAAGCGAAATGGTCAGTTTACGAGCTCTGAGGACTAGGCATCTAGGATTTACTTTGATTGGCCGGTGTGACGTACCCAGAGTGCGTGTTGTTCAATGCAATATGAATATGAATAGGAACAGTCTCTCCGGTCAATAAGCGGTTGGGTTTATTAATCCCTATCGAAAATATAGAAAATTATCGAAGATGAAGAATTTATAGAAGACGACGTCCCTTTACCCTAGGATGACCCTCAACATTGTCACTCAAAACATGACACTCGAAATTCTGTGACCACCCGAACTCCCACTTCGTTATCAACACCTCTATCCACAGTTTCTGATTCATTAAGACAGCCAGGATGTCCTGCGTTATACTGGGACGGGTCTTTCTTATTAACTAAATCAATAAGAAAGAGTGAAAAGAGTACGAAACTAATATATGAACTGCCATGTTATATTTTACGATAGGTAGCAACATTTGTTCTCCCAAAGAGCGAAAAGTAACAGTACAGCTCATTATTCATAATACCTACCTACGTAGCGTTCATCACAATTTCGTCGCTAATCGAGCTAGCGTGTATAGGTCGCTGGCCTTCTGGAAATCTTCGATTCCTGGCGGCACAAAGACTAAGATGAGTTCTTCCCCGTCATTTCTTGATGGCATTGTTCTCCTTAAGAAAAGAACCTTGCGGCCGGTTTTCTAAAGGCCCTAATGATTCACGGTTGCGCCCTGACAACTCATTATTGGGCAGTGACCTTTTCCTTCCTCGATCGAAAGGTCGACCTACGGGTGCATATACATAGAATCCAGTCGTCTGGTTATAATCGTACCGTAATCGTTCATGCAATATGGGACCAATCTTGACAAACGGTGCTAAAAATAAATAAACAATAAAATAAAATACCTAAATAAATGGATAAATGTGCAGTGTGAATGTGTGTAACCTAAAAAAAAAAAAAAACTACAGGATAAAAATAAAATAGTCTATTTCCACGTAAAATAACAAAAACTGTAGACCGGTTTCGGTTGTTACACCATCGTCAGTACACTATAGAATATAGAATATTCTATAGTGTACTGACGATGGTGTAACAACCGAAACCGGTCTACAGTTTTTGTTATTTTACGTGGAAATAGACTATTTTATTCTAGACTAGAATATTCTATAGTGTACTGACGATGGTGTAACAACCGAAACCGGTCTACAGTTTTTGTTATTTTACGTGGAAATAGACTATTTTATTTTTATCCTGTAGTTTTTTGCTATGGATTTCCACTATTCCGCCGCGAGTGATTTAAGTTATATGTGTAACCTATGTGCAAGGCCTCTAAGAACATTGTAAAACATTTCCGGTTTACTTTGGCTGGTGCAATAGTTTATGTAGGTCTTCTGATCCACACTCAAAACAGTATTTACTCCGTCCCCTGTACCTCCTGAGCTTTGTATGTACCAGGTGTTCGTTGAAACCATACTTTCTAGCCTTGAGTTGACATTGACCTAATAAAACATTCATCCATCATCTACCTATTTTTCAATAGCCTATTTTTTCCGAAGTTTTTCAAAAAGATTTTATGTAAGAGAAACGTTTTCCACTTTATTATTGGTCCATTAGATTGTTTATTACCACCGTAGCAGGCCGAGGGGGAGTGTCCTTGCTCCAAGCCTTGAGTCGTTGCTGCCCCGCGAACGCCAAACTTTCACTCATCCACTCCGATCTACTGCCCTCTTGAGGGGCGATCTCAGACTAGCACGAAGATAACATAGAGTTAATCGATAGATTTCCTATTTTTGGGACCAATCGACTTCAAGTAAAATATATCTGTATGTAAAGGTGCAGTGATATGGACTCTTAAATTAAATTATAATAATATACCTGCTGCAACGTTGAATTTTATACGTCTAATTGGTGAATAATGCTGTGATCCCCGAATTTAAGGTTATTAATTTATCGATTTCCATTTTGAATAAAATGATAGAGCCTTGAAAGGCTCTAATATAGATATTACATCAATCACCAATCAGTCAACCATCTCTCTATATCTCTCTTTCATCCTTGTTCTTAAAATTCTATATAATGTTATTATTTTCCATTTTGCTCCATTGTAATGAGGACACACTCCTCACTGTCATCGAGAAGAAATATTGCAATCCGCTTACCAAATCCGATAACTACACAACAGTTTTTACCGGAGAATGGCCAGTTGAGTGGGGGTTTTCCAAGCGAAACATGTATAGGCTACATAGAAACTTACGTTGATTGAGCATAAGCGGAGCGGAAAGATAGAGACATAACACTGAGGGATACTAACATCAAGAGAGGCACCAAGGAGGTTTTCTCTGAGGTTTGGTCATAACGAATTTTCAATAAATCGAATGTATAAAATCTGCAGTGTTATAGAGCAAGTCGAAAAACTTCAGTTTCGCGATCAAATATTGTTTTATTGAGTGCCCTAAAATATCAAGTCGGCCGCAGTGCAGGAGATGAAAGCAATGCGGGCGTTGAGGTAAAATAGTCTTGTAATAAATATTGCTCGGGGTCTTGAGATCCAATTGAAACTGAAAATACACTGCGAATTCCTTTTCACATGGGTTTATTGTTACTGGACATACTTCAAGAAATGCTGGCTGTTCATTTTTTGTTTCTTTCGTGTGCAATAATTGAATTAGTTGTTTTTGTTGGTTTCCACAAATTTTGGCCCTCCAAAAAATCGAATTGGGCCCCTATTTTTGACTAATATTGTCTTTGATCATTGATAGTGCCATTTACTTGTCTTGATTCACCTCTTGTCTTGATACTACTTCTAGTGTTATCATACACATTTATGGTGATTTCAGACAATTTCCCAGGTTTTTGACTCATAAAAAATGAATTCTGAGAGCTGAAACTTCGCTATAACCTCAGTTTGCCACTCTTTGGTCAAAATTGACTTCATATTTGGTCTCCTCAACCTAAAAAAAACGTGGAAAACGATACCTCACAAGCTCATGTTACTAGAACCTCAACAAAAAAAAAACCCTACTTTTACACCCATTTTCCCCTCATAACACCCCTGGGTGTATTCCGATCGGGCTGCCGAACTTCGGAGCACAGTCAGGACCCAAATAATGTGTTCCCGAATGGGGGCCCACTGTGTTCGGAAGAACGACAATTTTAGACAAAAATTTAACGTAATTTTAAGGCTGAAACTTCGTTAGAACCTCAGTTTTCCTCTCTTCGGTCAAAATCGACTTCATATTCGGTCCCCTCGTCCTAAAAAACAAGGAAAACGATACCTCACAAGCTCATGTTACTAGAACACCAAAAAACCCTATTTTTACACCCATAACACCCTTGGGTAGGTATATTCTGATCGGGCTGCAAAGTTTTGGGACACAACTAGGGCCCAAATGGAGCCTGTGTGCAAAAGAACGAATTTTTTATACTGAAAATAAAGTAGATATCGATGATACGGCGGACGGACAATGCATTTTTGGAATCTGCCTGGATGAAACGTAAAATAAAAATTTTTGAGGGGGTTTTATAAAAGATTTTTGCTGAGCGAATACATAGGTGTATTATTCTCATAATAATAAACCAAAAGAGAAGTTGATATCACGACGTCAGTGTAAGGCCGTTCACATCAATAGGTTTTAATTTAGGTGGGCACCTATAACTGAGATGGGAAGAACCATACCATAAATTCATTGAAATTCGCAGCTCAGGATGGAAGTGATGATGAAATGTGGGCCGAATATGAAACGACACAGTTTGAATACCTGCATGTCCATTGAAGTGAAACAACAGGTTAATAAATTAACAGGTAATACCGACTGTAAATAGCACCTTCATCGTTTGATGGACCTATCAGAATGATGAAACATGAATTCATCTCACCTTATGCCTACAAGTAACTACATGTAACCTGACCTGTATGCTAAATATGATGAATACCCCGATTGCTATGAGTGTGTGTGAATGGATAAAACTAATTTTTTACAGTATACACCTCCTTGACCAGCGTCCAGGCCTAGTAGCTATAACAGAGAGATTTCACGGATCCAGGCGGCTGACCTCCGTTTTCACGGTATTTCAGTAACACCTAGGTTACTTTCTACATCTTTGCATTCAGCTACCTTCACCCTAATACCAATATCCTATTCATACATTCCATTAACGAATTTTTGAAAGAAAAGCAAACGCTAGTGCAAGGGGTCAAACATTTTTAGTACTTAATGAATTTTCGAAAATATTTATATACATGCCTACCTAATATAAATAGGTACTTGAATAGAACTAAACCTTTCGCAAATTGTATTGAACTTCCTACAAAATTTCGCGATTTGTATTGAACTTTCCCCAAACTGAGCTGAGAACAAAATGAATTAAACTTTTCAAAAATTGAATAAAACCTACATAGGTGAAAACATGAAAAAGTAAAGAGGGAACAATGATCCCTCTCTGTTGCTTGGTACCTTCCGCATTCCTTCTCTATTGCATGGTTCAGCATTCCTTCTCTGTCTTATCTTGGCGGGATTGATTGGACTGAAAGGAACAGAAGAATACCGAAACCTTCTCTGTTGCATGCATGATTCAGTATCTCAGTGCCTCTTTATATATTTATGTCGTTAAACTCTCCTAGTATTATATAGGTTTTTTTGTTCGTTAGCAGTGTAACTTCCGATCAAGAACCTTGAAACTGTTCATCATGAGTCGCAATGAGTAAAATCCCTCGGGCTTTGATCCTAACAGAAGTATGTAGGTATTCGTCGTAGGCACGGTAGGCGGATAATGTGTGACTTTGAATCAAGTAGGCACTTCAGGATTTGAAACCCTGCTAGGCGAAGCTAATTATATATTCTATGCTAATAATTATTCTCTTTACAGTAGTAGTATTTGTTGAAGTTTAACATTTTATGTAGAGAAAAACGGAGTTATTGAAAGGTTGTATATTTCCACTAATACACGAAAAATACACTTTCATACCGTTTCAGTGATCAAAGGAGTTATCGTTACTGACGATGGTTTGATCTCCGAAACCGGTGTAAGAGTGTATTTTTCGTGCACTAGCGGAAATGGAAATAGAATCCTTTAAATAATTCCGTTTTTATTCTTTGAAATTGGTTTCCACGATTTCACCGCGAGTGATTTAATTTGTAAAAACGCTGCAAATCCCTGCACAACGGTTTATTATTTTGTATAGAATACCCTTCCGTTACAGATCACAGCTCTATGTATAGATAATCCGTCTATATAATTTATGATATGTACTACTCTATACATACGTATAATGTAAATCGCAGACCCTCCGTAGGTTAGTACCTAACCCCGTACACGTTACTAGGTACCTACCTAAATCACGAGTTAAATGTTGCTAAAATAATTCTGCCGATGACAAACAGTACCTAACAAAAAGAAACACACACAATGAAGTTCTGAAAAGAAATTGTTGATGAGGAGTGAAAAAAGTTGCAAAAGTACCTACCAACAAACTCCAGCCCCTTCTACGTAGATGGTATAATGAACCGTTGTGTAATAATTTACCGTTGAGTAATGATTTACCGTAGTAATAATTTACCCATCAATAATACTTCAACGTTTGTTCGAGTTTCACTACCTACCAACAAACTCCAACAGAGCCATCATTTTTCAAATGAAATAATATCACAGAACAACCAACTCGACTTCATACTCCGCCAATATAATCAGGTGATCCCTACCAATGATTGGCCGTATTCACAAATTCCTATTGTGGGCGCGTCTCTGGTTACGAGATTTGGTTTGAATTGTATACAATTTCATTCACACTGGAGTCGAAAATGCCTGTCAGTGCAAACTTCGGGGCCTTACTGTGAACGAACGGCTGGACGTACGACGCTCCGGATGGTCTTAAAAAACTCGCAAGTTCAAGAACTATTTAAAACCGTAAAAATATTCACGTAAAAAAATGGTATGGGCGTTTTGAAAATTTCCACCCCTATTTTGAACCCCTTAGAGATGACTCACAGTAACGTCGAGCTTCGAGGACCAACTAGACAGCGAACGGAACCTATAACCCGAATTTCATCAATTTTCTTTCATGGTAACTAAGAAAAGTGGCCCGTACGGCGTACGGCGGACAGACAGAAATATTTTGGTTTATTATTTTCAATAATGAACCATTGGAATCGAGCATGAAAAAAAAAATTCTTACCCCCCCTCAAAATTTGATGGTTTACGTTTCAAGGTATGTAGAATCCAAAACTGCAATAAAAATATTTCTGTCTGTCCGCCGTACGCCGTACGCCGTACGCCGTACGGGCCACTTTTCTTAGTTACCATGAAAAAAAATTGATGAAATTCGGGTTATAGGTTCCGTTCGGCGTCTAGTTGGTCCTCGAAGCTCGACGTTACTGTGAGTCATCTCTAAGGGGTTCAAAATAGGGGTTGAAATTTTCAAAACGCCTATACCATTTTTTTACGTAAATATTTTTACGGTTTTAAATAGTTCTTGAACTTGCGAGTTTTTTAAGACCATCCGGAGCATCGTACGTCCAGCCGTTCGTTCACAGTAAGGCCCCGAAGTTTGCACCGACAGGCATTTTCGACTCCAGTGTGAATGAAATTGTATACAATTCAAACCAAATCTCGTAACCAGAGACGCGCCCACAATAGGAATTTGTGAATACGGCCAATCATTGGTAGGGATCACCTGATTATATTGGCGGAGTATGAAGTCGAGTTGGTTGTTCTGTGATTTTATTTAATTTGAAAAATGATGGCTCTTTTGGAGTTTGTTGGTAGGTAGTGAAACTTGAACAAACGTTGAAGTATTATTGATGGGTAAATTACTACTACGGTAAATCATTACTCAACGGTAAATTATTACACAACGGTTCATTATACCATCTACGTAGAAGGGGCTGGAGTATGTTGGTAGGTACTTTTGCAACTTTTTTCACTCCTCATCAACAATTTCTTTTCAGAACTTCATTATGTGTGTTTCTTTTTGTTAGGTACTGTTTGTCATCGGCAGAATTATTTTAGCAACATTTAACTCGTGATTTAGGTAGGTACCTAGTAACGAGTACGGGGTTAGGTACTAACCTACGGAGGGTCTGCGATCTACATAATATGCATAGAATAGTACATATTATATTATATAGACGGGTTATCTATACATAGAGCTGTGATCTGTAACAGAAGGGTATTCTATACAAAATAATAAACCGTTGTGCAGGGATTTGCAGCGTTTTATTGTAGTTTTGGATTCTACATACCTTGAAACGTAAACCATCAAATTTTGAGGGGGGGTAAGAATTTTTTTTTTCATGCTCGATTCCAATGGTTCATTATTGAAAATAATAAACCAAAAACAAGTGTTACCCAATGTTTAATTCATTTTGTGTAAAGTTTAATTCAATTTGCTCCGAACTCAACATTTCTTCAAATCAGTTTCTCACCCGAGGCAATTCTTCCAGATGAAGATCCTAAACTGACTGTTCCAGTTTAACCCTGACCTATCAGTACTAAAAGCAATGTTGGCGAAACTGGTTTGCAAGTTACCTAACAGGGTTTGACCCTTGAAAACCCTCCAAGTAGTTTTGCAGGTTACTATAGTGTACCTATACTTAATGTTTTCCGATACCAAACCACGTTCTCTCGAAACAGACGGACATTTACTGCAACTGGTCACTATCATAAGTGTGGTATGTAAACATTTCACCCTGAGAATTCCTGATTTGATATCCTGAAATTATCTGAACTATCTGAAATTAGCCATCAGTTTCGTGCCAACCGTCTCAGCCCCGAGGAACAGTAGGCAACCGCTTTAGCAAAAATCCTGTTCACTTTTGCACACAATGGTTCCTTGAATTATGTTTTTATCTAGAAATGTTTTTCAACAAAATGCCACCTAAATATTTAAAAATTCCCTCTGAAGCCTCTTATGTTAACTGGCGTTTGACTACCGTGAAGTAGGCTATTAGGAATGTTAACGTGGAAGAAAGGGAGTTTCCCTTTCTTCCATGGAATGATATATCCATATTACCATTGCTCCATATTCATGCCTACGTATTAAATCGCAAACCGGCATTCGCCTTGTGGGGCCTGCGAAACAGACCAAGGTTGTTGAAAAACGATAGTTTTGTGTATATTATTACCAATTCTCTACAGTTAGCTTACTGTCGGGCTGTCAGATCCTCCCCGTGAAAGGCCACCCCACGTTCGTCAGATTTTACTTTTACGCTTTTCAATACTGCAGCGTGAGAACGACCTTGTGACTGAAAATCATGTGTGAACATTATTTCCATGAGGTATATTATGTGATTTGGACTTCTCAGGCAAGAATAGAGGTGATCTGGTATATAAAAGAGTTAATAAAGGGATCAATTGCGGGGGCGGAATTACCAACTAAACACCAGATGAAGGGGTAATACCTACTACATAAAAACTTGTTGTTATTTAAGTTTCAAAATTGCTATGAGCTTTGCACAAGTAGAGTTTCTTCGTGTCGCACTAAAGAGTTCAATCGACATCGAGTTCAAAGTAATGATAGATAATTTCAATGAATACAACTTTACATATCATTCGATTGTTCCTCTCAGCTTTCGATGATCAGCATTCACCATTTCCTAAATGACCCCTAAGAAGGCACTAGCTTGCGGCGTGAGGTCCATCTTCCAAGAAGGAAGAAGTCTATGCAAAGAATATCCCGTTCCTCCTTTCACGGTTTATAATCTCTTGTTTGTTCGTTTGCCAGTATAAGCCGTTCAAACATTGTCCTATCGTTTTGTTGTCTCACCAAATAGTTTGTGTTCATCTCATGCTGTTGACATAACTTACCGATGCTCCTGTACTTGTGCTTCGAACTTTACTGTGGGGACTCTTCGACCAACGGCCTAGTAATACGAAAACTACAAACGCAAATTCCTGGTGCTTTCCTGGCGTGATATGTTTACAAATTGTAAGGGGGGGGGGGGGGGGGGTTGGAATTTGTTTGTCCAGCTAGCATATCAAAGTAGTATTACTAGACATATCATCCTAGACAGGACTTGGTGGAACGTCTGCAAAGTAAGTTAGGGTATTATAGTAGGTACAGCTAGCTGCCTAACCATGCAGACTTTTCCTTTTACGTTAGCTCCGGTAAAAGAATCAAGGGGGAAAAATCTAAATTTATATAAAAATCGGCATCTAATAAATGTAAGTGAAGTAATGAAGGTGAATGAGAAAGGTAAATGAGATCTTCTCACAGAAGTTAGGTGATTTCACAAATTCAGAAAGAGGTATTGTATTAAACGTTTCGCTTTCGGCCTATGCTTAGATAGTGGCCTACCTTTATGGAAGAAAAGTCAACAAAATACGAAAAACGGGCCATTAAAAAAAGCACTGCACCGTTCGTCGCAGGTCACCAGTCGCGGGTCACCAGTCGTCGGGTCCAGCCGTTCGATCACAGCAAGGCCCTAAAGTTTGCACCGAAAAGCTTCGTCAACATGATCGTGAATGAAACGGTACAAATCCAGCCCAGATAGTATTGCTAGGGAGCACCTGATTATAATCACGCATAGCTGCATGAAATCGAGTTGGTTGTTCTATGATATTATTTCATTTGAAGAATGATGGTTATTTTGTATTTCGTTGATAGGTACTTCTGTAACGTCAACAAATTAATATTGTGCTTCATGAATAACAACAAATAACTGATGATAGAATTATCGAATGAATCCACCGCATATGAAACTGTGATTCCCCGGGCGGCCCCAGTGCTCGATTCCAGAGCTCTCCTGATTTCGAGGGTAGGTACTGACCACAGAAAACAGTGATCTACGCAGAAAGGGCATCTAGACAGGCAAATACTAAACCATTGTGTAATAATTTGCAGCGTTTCAATTTTTTCAATTTCAATTTCAATTTTTTATTCAGCAAATACTTTATTCAACAAATATAATGATTTTTAGAGAGTCTATATACATAATACAAGTTCTAAACTTATACTGGTTTATGAGCCTAAGGCCAGGCTAGGTTTCTTTAAATCGCATTTTCGGATTCTACGTAGTTTGAAACGGAAACTATCACATTTTGAGCAGACAATATATACAATATATATGTCAATATATATTATGCCTTGACTAAGTACCAATTTCGACCTTTTGAACTGATAAAAATATTTCGAAAATTTTGAACAGATTATTTATAAACTTTGTAGGGCACTCCATGTGCTAGCACCCAACTTGGTAACTGTTTGAGGAGAAGCGGATTTTTGTGAGTTATAGCAGTTTGTATAGGAAAAGGTTCTTTGTCTCTTATTTTTTCAGCTTTAAACGGGCCACTTGAAAACCAAGGCCTTTCTTGGCCACCAGAAGTTACAATGGATCTGTTATAGATTAAGATGGAAATGAAATAAATCTACTTATACTAGTGGAGTACTTACACTAGTACTCTTCTATCCTCAACCTAATGATGGCTGTCGTATTACATTGATATAAAATGAACATGTAATGAAGATCCTTTTATGTACCATTCTTCACCTAAACCTTCACACAGTTCATTGTTGGCCTTTGCCAACAATGTTCAAAATTTTTTATCCGATCTTTAATGTCATTGGGGCCATTGGTTACACTGTAAACTCCAACTTATGAAGGTAACATTGGTTAGCTTAGAGAAAGGGCATCTGCAACAGTTTCTAGCGATATTGACGTAAAGATTTCTCTTGACTTCTCATTCGTCGCTAGCCTGTCGATGGCAAAGAAAGCTCAGGTGACCTGCATAGTAAACAAAGGGGAAACGGAAGATCCCTCCGAGCTTAAGTGTGTCAATAGAGCTGGCAAACGGTATTATATTACGTTGAGATTAGGCCCGTATGACTGCACGATTTCGTTCTCAATAATATGGCATTATGTTAATGCCCTCGATGCTTCCGCATGTATTTATTTAGGAAATCTAAGGATTTTGAGGCTCTAGTAAACTAGTAAACAAAAACCTGACGTAAACTCTAGTTGAAGTTTGAGCAAAATGTATACCAATTCCTGGCGATTCAACGAGGAGTCTGAAGGAATTGGGCTCAGTCAAGATAATCTACCTATTTTATTAGGACAGGTTCAATGGGAATTAGGAGTGAAACGCAAATTCGCAATGGCAGTGAGCAAGATGGACTGAAATCGCTTTGTTTTTTTCGGTTAAACGTTAGAGTTTTGTTCCTTCTTCGTATAAATATGTTTGGTTAGAAATGGCAATGACGCAGTGTGCTGCAATCATCATTTTGTATAGTTAGGTCATGCGCAGATTGGAATGAATTTGCGCAAGATGAAGTAATTAGGGTAGGCACTGAAGGGTAGGCACTGAATGGTAGGCACTGACCCTTCGCAGGGTCATTAGAGTAACGCCATTTATTTAAGCATCATAACATTAAAACTATGAATTCAGAAAGTTCTCTCTCTCAACTTTTTATACAAATACATTTTTTTAAGGTAGGTTTGCGGAATATAGCCCAGTATGCCGAGTGATGCTAAATTCCAGAGGTTTTCTGGATCATCAGTCAACTGAGAGTCAAAAGTTCAAAATTCATTTCCCCTGATCTCTTCTATACTCGGCAAATTAATGACCTTCGAAATTGCAAAAACTAATCAATCGCTCGATATATAAAGTAATATGTCGACATCGATCTTCGCCCTTCACCTGACCTAATTATATTCTAACAAGACGTCGCTTTGTCAAGGCGTGAGAGCTCTTTTCAAGAAACTACCCTTCAAATCCCCGCGTTGCGTCTACGAGGTGGAAAGAAAGCGATTAGGTCCATCAGCTGCGGTTTCGGTAAAGCAACGTTGCGCCACGGCCGCCCGTGCACTTCTATACTCTTAAACATAAAGCGTTTTTTGGTGGTAACAATAGAACCCCCGGATTGTACTAAACAACCACCTCTTTTTGTAGGGAGTCGAGCTTTAAAGCTTTTTATAAAGGGGGAAAAAAATGGTTAACCGCTCCACTTCTTTACCTTGTGTTATCTCTTACGTGGAGGATAATTGCGATTCCATTTTTTTTTGCGAGCATAGAAGTACGAGTATTTATTCGGGAATGATTGATAGTTGAATGACAGTATACGTTCGCAAGGACGTACAGCAATACCTGCTATATCAAATGCGATTTAATTCGCCACGACATTGAAGAAAACGTCTTTTATCAGAAAATTTCTGTGTAATAGCCGAGAAGTTTCATAGGATACCGAACCAGCCATTGAGCTTCTTATAACATTTTTCTGAACCCTCTGTTGAAAAAACTCGGCCATTTTTCAGTTTGCAAACATCTTTTACGAATTTTTGAGTGAAATAGAACGTTATTGAACCAAAAATTGAAGTACTAGGTATAGCGAAATTGAGCAAAGTAAAATCCTATACCTTTTACTCGCATGTATCTGGCTACTTCTTTTCCCATACTTTCGAGGAATAACCAACTATGGCATGAGCTAAATAATGTATAATTCTTAATTCTGTCCGTGCATCAAACCACTAAATTTTAACTATTTTTTTTTACAAAACGTTATATGCATCTGCAGTCGATTGATGTAATTATCTCAATTTTTCCTTGTGTCTCTTCATGTGTTGGTAATTTGTTTGTTCCTACATCACGCCTACACGAATTTTCTGGATTTAAAATCAAATTTGAGGTTATCCAACTTCAAATCTGCCATTTGGGACCGACATCGCACAGGTCTGATGGGTGCTGAAATGTTGAATCAAACAGTGACATCGAAAATAATAAACTCTAACCGACGTCAGTTTCCTGTATTGCGGGAAAATTCTTGTTGTACTACATCAACAAAAGGCCAGCCCCTTCAAGTAATATAACGAGATAAATAACTAGTACCAGGTGGAAGAATATATTTTGAACCCATCACGCCACTAACGTGAATAGTCACTAGCTGTAAGGGTAGGTAGGTACTTCGAGAGTGGGTACCACCACAACCGAATCGTAAACAGCATCCAGTGTCTTTGAAATAAGATCCCTAGACCTCCAGCATGACACTGACCTCGGCCCTTGCCGAGCCGACGATCAGCTTTGAGATAAAACGCTTGGACGTATCTGTACGGGGGAGGATCGGACATCGGTGTGGGAGCGCATTCGCGTGGGCTCTTAGCCTTTCCGAGCACATCCCAGGTTCAGTAAACTTGAGGTCGACTCTGCAAAGGCGACTTCAGACTTCCTACGCTTCCCTTTTTCCCATTTTTCATCAAGCTATGGTGGAATGATTCGCAACCTGACGACTTGAACGTGAAGATAACGGTACATTCACACAAAGCACATTAGGTGTCACATTAAGTTATCGTTGTCTCGTGTCGGAAAAATCATTCCAATAGCTCTATTTCGACTTTGATTAGCAAGGAACGAGGAAGTAATTCATTTAATAACCAGCTGCATGATATTATCATGGAACTTATCTACAGCCGCAATAATAATATATACATGAGAGGGGTTCAAGGCAACAATTCTGCCAAGATAGGTGGGGGGGGGGGGGGGGTATAGCTTCCTCACTTATTGTAACATGGACGTATAGAATCAGTTGGTAAAACTATTGGTAAAATATCGATTTTTGGTTTTCTCTATTGTAGAGGCCCGACGGCAATGAAATTCACAGGGGGCCGTCTAAGGATACGCAAAATTCCTGGAAATTTCACTAAAATTGGTGTAGTAGTTCTGAAGTTTTGCCTGTGACAACAACATCTGACACCTAACCACCCACCTACCCTCCAAATAATCGCTTCATTCTTTCTAGGTTAGTTGTGGGCTCTACAAGGATTTCACTTTGGCGCATGCGTAGACAAATTTACAGTACTTTTTCAATGAATTTAATGTGAACCATCTGTGCTCCAACCCGCGCCTACCTTCCAAATTTCAACTCACTACGACTATATTTTCGGGTAGTTATGGGCGTTACAAGGAATTGGCAAAATTTCATGTTTGCGCATGCGTATCCGAATTTTACGGTCCGAATTTGATGAAATCTATGTTGAATCATTAGGGTCCCATTCTGCATTCACCCTCCAACTTTCAGGTCTTTTCGACGATCTTTAGAGTAGTTGTGAGCTTTACAAGGATTTCACGTTTGCGCATGTGCAGACGAAATTTACAGTCCTTTTTTTAAGGCATTTGATATGGCACCATCTGCGGCCAAACCCACATCTACCCTCCGAATTTTAACTCATTACGACCATTATTATTTCGTATAGTTTTGCCCGGGACAAGGAATTGACCACAGACAGACAGACACGGAATCAAATAAATATGTTCCTTAATGTCTGGAAACGCAAAAGGTGCAAGATAATGTTTATCAGTTCGAGTGAATGCAGTTCATCTTGTAGCTGACGACATACGATTAGGCATGATGGTACTTATAACTCAAACAGGCTAACGAAGGGATTAAAATGGGAATTGATTTGTTTGCTGGAAACTGCAATGCTTATGATAGTATTCACCTGTTTGCTTGTGTCATCATTGCCAAATCTGCATATCAGACAAATATATCCACGTGTAATCTAGCAGGCATCCGTTACTCAGCAACTAGATCTTCAAAATATATTTGCCACACTTCTACAGTTCCGCAAAAGTTGTGTACGCCCTGGTGAGTAGGTGTCGGACAGCGATGTGTACCAGTAAAAACGCTGCAAATTATTACACAACAGTTTTTTTTTATTTTCCTCTATAGATACTCCTTCTGCTTAGATTTCACTGAATTCATATTAGCGTAAGGACTGTGTTATTAGGGTCGTTTTTGTGGTGGATACTAAACTGCCCTCGCAACCACACTGACAGACAAGATAAAAATGCCACGAGAAGTACGAATTTGCTCTCCAACGTTCGGCAATTTCGTTTACATAAATATGGATTTTTCCGCCGTCCACCCCATCATGTAACGCGCCATCGCAATCGGTTTGAAATTCTGATGGTCGCTGAACCTAAGTAGGCCCTCTCGACGTATTCCGAAATGTTCAACAAATTTGGATGATGCGTTCGGCCGTGAACGTCAAACATGTACCTTCCTACCTATCAACAATTACGTTTAAAAAAAAGTACCTATTAAGAAAAATCCATAATATCTACCATTTTTCTTCAAATGAAATAATATCACGGGACAAAAACTCGATTTAATAAAGCCAAGCGTAATAAGCGATAATTAAACTCTATCAATAATTCTGGGCTACAGTTATGTATACGTATGTTTCAAACTCATGTTGACGAAGCGTTTCGGTTCGAACTTCAGGACGTTATTTTGATCAAACGGCTTGATATGCAATGCTCCAAGTGGTAAAAAAAAACAAGTTTGGAATAAATTTAAAAGCTTTATAAAAAGTACTGTTCTATTAAAAGTTTCCGCTGCGGCGTTCTGAAAATGTTGACCACTGTTTTTCATCCCTTAGACGAATGACAGTAAAGCCGATGTTCGCGGACCAACTAGACCCGAAATTTCATTAATTTTGGTTCACGGTAACCAAGGAATGAGGCGACCATGCATATAGCATACCGTCTACGGCTGACGGATAGAATTTTTTTAAATTCCATTTTCGGGTTCTACTAACTACCTCGAAACGCAAACCATCAGATTTTGAGTGGGGTTAAACAATTTTTTTTTTTTTCATGCTCGATTCCAAATGTTGAATATTGAAAATATTCACCAAAAACTACGATCCGTGTATCAAAGGGATTTTGGCTGGGAAGTCCGGTAGGTACCAGTTTAATGTTAATGGCAAAATCTTTGCTAAACAACTTCCCGTCGTATAATTACAGCGATGAAAGTGGGTCATTCACGGGAGAACCTAAAGCCTAAGTAATGTTCATGAGTGGTTGCTGCTCGTTTGCCAGCAAGAGTAAAAGTTGGCAATCAGGTTGGAAGATCCGTCTGAGGCGAACGAGCCAGAAACGCTTGCATTGATCGTGACGTGCTCTAATAAACCTACTACGTAGTGTCTTAGTCCCTAGCTACATTTTTTTTAAATTTTTTAAATATTTTTATCTTGATGCAGGCGTACCCCGATAATGCTTTGGTATCTGAGTTATGGATCAAATGTGAAGAAAGAAAATAGTGCATGCGCATGAACGCGTCCATCTTGGTAGTTTGGTGCACTCTCCCTGAGTGAGATGATTGGTTAATGATTATTTTATTTATTAAGGGAACTGAGATCTCTAGTTTCGTGCAATAATAATGTAAGAAACACATGAGACTGATTTCGATTAAACGATCTAGGCACTAATGTTTACACATGGACGTAGTTTCCCCTCCTTACTACTAGGTACACGACAATCATTAAGGATTTTTGTAACCATCGGTAGTATGTTCGGTGAAAGATCAGACGCGCTTGCGCAATCCTTTCTTGTTTTGAACCTTTTAAATCGAAAATGGAAAGATTTTTTTTTAAATTTCCTTAGTATTTTTCCAAGGTGTGAATGAAAAAAACGCTCCAAATTATTACACAACGGTTTATTATTTACCTGTATAGATGCCCCTTCTGCGTAGATCACTGCTTTCTGTGGTTAATACCCACGAGCTCCCTCACGAAAGCCCTAAATAGAGTACTGGAGTTTACAAATGCTTGGGATTCAATAATTCAATAATTAATTATTTGTAGTTATTCATGAAGCACAAGGTAAATAATAAACCGTTGTGTAATAATTTACCTGTATAGATGCCTTTCTACGTAGATAGTATAATAAACCGTTGGGCAATAATTTACCGTTGATAATAATTTATCGTCATGTAATAACTTACAGTTGTGTAACCCCAATAATACTTCAACGTTTGTTCAAGCTACAAAAGTACCTATCAACAAAATCCAGAAGATCCATCTTTTTCAAAGAAATAATATCACACAACAGCGAACTAGACTTCATGTACAGCCATCCGTGATTATAATCAGGTGCTCTCTAGCAATGATATCCGGGCCGGATTTATACTTTTGATTCACGATCATGTTGACAAAGCTTTTCGGTGCAAACGAACGGTATGGTCCGGGTGGTCTCAAAAAATGCTTTAGTTCAAGATCAATTTAAAAACGTAAAAAAACTATACCCTTCTACTAAATGTTTTCGAGCAACGGCGTTCTGAAACTTTCAAGCCCTATTTTCCTCCCCTTAGAGATGACTGAGTATAACGCCAAGTTTCGCGGACCAACTAGACCCCAAACGGGGCCTACAGACCAAATTTCATTAATTTCGATTCATGGTAACCAAGAAAAATGCGAAGTACGGCGGGCAGACAGAAATTTTGGTTTATTATTTTCAATAATGAACCTTTGGTTTTTTATTGCATTTTCGGATCCTACATATCTTGAAACGTAAACCATCAAATTTTGAGGGGGGGGGGGGGGGGTTGCATTTTTTTTTCATGCTCGATTCCGAAGGTTCATTACTGAAAATAATAAACCAAAATAGAGACTGAAATTTTGAAAAAGCCGTAACTCGAAAACTTTCAACAGCTACTTACTGTGTTTTTCTGAAAATTTATGATGGTTTCCAATTTTAAGATCGATGAGACCAACAGTTTTTTCACAGTTCGGCCTTGAAGCTTGAGACGAAAAAACATCATCAACATGAGCGGTATGACTCCAGCCCAGTTGTCAGTGATAGGAAACAGCTTATTCGAATCACCAGTGGTTTTAGGAAATCGGGTTTGCCGTTTTGAGATAGTTAGGTACCCATTGAGCTCAAGAACGCGTCATTACTACAATCCCTACGGTTAGAAGCTTATTTTAAATATTTAAAAAAATGTTTGTACTTACATAATTCTAAACGAGAGGGTGAGTTCGGAGATCGGCATTTTGGGAAAAGGTACAAATCGTGGGTGATATTTGAGTTCATGTGGGTCAAAAATCTTGACAAATCATTGCCTTTTTTATATCCAGGTAATAAGCATTTAAAAGGTTTTACGTAGTGAACAGTGACCTAAAGCAACAAAAAATGAAAAAACTGAACAAAAATAATAAACCGTTTTGGAGGAATTAGCTGCGTTTAACATCACAAAACTGTAGATCGTGATGAAAAGAATTCAAAAATATGCAATATTCATTTTGCAAAATATTTATTTTACAATATTCATTTTTCAGAAATATGCATAAATAGACAATCAATCACACAGTAGGATGATGTAGTCAGTCGCGGTCCACACGCAGGTAGGAAGGTGGGATAGCTTTAGGCTACCTTCTTGAATAAACGGGTGAATAAATACGCACGAACGCACGATTAGATCAAACGGGATCAAACGGGTATACTTTTAACTTTCACAAACGGTATGGTAAGTGAATTTAAACGGGTATAATGATAATATATTGTGAGCACAAGTCAGCTTTCTAACTGTTAGAAACAGAGTAAACCAATATGGCGAAACGGAGCGTGGCGTCGACAAAGAACGGGAGGGGATGCGAACGGTGTGATTCTATTGGACAACGGGACGCCAGCGTCATCGGTCCCCTCGGAGGGGAAGTGAGGGGAAGGTGCCGCCAGCACGTCTAAGGGAAATTCCTAACGGTTTATTGAAGCCTCAGGCTGAACATCCTCCCCCCACGAATAGGGCACTATTCTAGCTATTCTTCTTTCGGTAACGGGCATAATTTGACCAGTGGTCGAATTTTTTCACCACCGGCGGAACGGACTCGGGCCACCCGAGTTGTGCCATCTCTTCCAGGCATCAACTCTGTAATCAGTCCCATGGGCCATGAGAGCGGAGGAATGTTATCCTCTTTGATGAGGACCACGTCACCAACCAAAGCGGGGCGCGTCGGGGTATTCCATTTTTGTCGGGACTGAAGGTCTAACAGATATTCGGAGTGCCACTTCTTCCAGAAGCTCTGCACTAACGAGGATACGAATTTCCATTTGGGGACTAACCTGGAACTAACCTCGGTGGGATTGGATTCGGGGAGGGCAGTGAGTGGGCGCTGGACCAAGAAATGAGCGGGGGTCAAAACTAGTACATCATCAGCGCATCCGGATTGGTAAACTAACGGGCGACTGTTGAGGATGGCCTCAATACGGACTACTATAGTGCTGAAAGTTTGTAATGTGGGAGTTTGATCCCTTAAGTTGACTTTCAGCAGTCGTTTAGCGGACTTAACGGCTGCTTCCCATAATCCCCCGAAGTGGGGCGCTCGGGGAGGAATGAACTTCCACTCCACCCCGCGGTTGGCCAATCTCTCGGCGATGACGGCTGAGGGGTTGGGAGTGGAACTAGGAGGAGAACGGGAAATAATATTGGCCGCACCTAAAAAATTGCGGCCGTTATCGGACCAAATAACGGAGGGAACGCCCCTTCGACCCATGAACCGTTCAAGGCACTGGAGAAATCCATCCGTGCTCAGGTCCATAACGGTCTCCAAGTGTACTGCCTTCGTGGCGAAGCACACAAACACGGCTAAATGCATCTCGACAGCTCGGGCTCCTCGAAGACCAGCCACGGATACTGTAAACGGACCAGCGAAATCAACGCCTACTTGCTCAAAGGCATAGGCACGGGTCACACGAGCGGTGGGTAATTGCCCCATTTCGGGTTGAAAGGAAACGGCTTAATGGAGAAGCAGCGCGTGCAGGAGGACAATAGTCGGGTTACGGTGTTACGACCATCCATAATCCAATAACGGAGTCGGAGATGAGCCAGCGTCGCTCTGGGACCTACATGCATGCACAGTGCATGTGCGTGCTTGATCAGCAATGGGGTCAGGAAATCGGAGGGCTTGAGTAAGGCAGGGTGAGCGGTTTCATAGGAACTCTGAATGTTCGACAATCGGCCCCCTACTCGGAGAATACCTCGGTCGTCTCGAAAAACGGCCAACTGCCTCATCAACTTGGTAGGTTTAAGCTTGCGGGAGATAGCGTCCTGAATGTCCGCCATACTACGGTTTTGTGAGGATCGGGTTAATATTAGATCGGCTTCTTTCAGCTCAGCGGTTGAAAGAGGGGGGCGGAGGCCTAATGGTCCCGGATTTGGAGAGCGGCGTGCTCGGCAGTTGTTGATAAAGCGGAGCATCCATGCAGTAGTGCGACGGAGCTTGGAATAACTGCTAAAACGGGATTCCCACGGGCTATCGGGAGTGATGACATGAATGAGAGGAGAGGAGGCTCTGACTTCCTCCAACACGTCCGGGGATTCAAGAATCGGGCGGATCCTAGCGATAGGCCAGTCCGATCGGGGAAGAAGAAGCCAGGAAGGGCCCTGCCACCATAATTGGCAATGTACCAGTTGATCGGGACGAGCTCCCCTCGAGGCCACGTCAGCAGCATTGTCGGGTGAACGTACATGGAACCAGTGTTCCCGTGGCAGGTGGGACAAGGTCTTAGCGACTCGGTTACCTACAAACACTTTCCAAACGGGAGCGGGTTCTGCGGTGAGCCAAGACAGGGCCACCGTGCTATCGGAACAGGCTACTATGCGGGACGGCTGAATGTGAGGATACTCGGAACGAACGACGGACATAGTCTTTCCCAACAGCTCCGCGGCTAGTAATTCGAGTCTTGGAATGGACTCGGGTTTCATGGGAGCTATGCGGGCTCTACTGATGAGCAAACGGGTAAGAACTTCCCTATCTCCAACGGCCACATGGTACACAACCGCAGCGTAGGCGGTCTCAGAGGCGTCTGCGAACCCTACTAGCCACTGCTCGGGGGAGTCGATATGCACGTGTCGGGGTATTCGGAGTGAAGTCAATTGATCGAGCGTACTAGCGAGTCGCTGCCACTCAAGGGCGAATGAGGATGGCAACGGGTCGTCCCAGTCGAATTTCGAGCGACATATCTCTCTTTGAATAAAGCGGGCTTGTACTGAAACTGGCATTACCCAGCCTAACGGGTCATAGATTCGGCCAACTTGACTGGCGAGTTCGCGTTTAGTGCGAACTGTCAGGGAGGTGGGGACCTTAAAGAAGAAACAGTCCTCTTTGGGGTCCCAAGACACCCCCAACATCTTTAACGGTTTTTCATCCTCATCCCCAAAATTGATGGAATCGGCGGGGGACAATCTATGTTCCAATGGAACTCCGGTTAGCAACTGGTCTGTATTGGACGCCCACTTGCGAAGTTCCAATCCAGCGGTGTCCAAAAGGGACGTTAAATCGGTCCGGATAGCCAAAGCTTCAGACAGGGAGCTCCCCCCACCATGTACGTCGTCAACGTAGGTGTGGTTTAAGAGGGATGAGTTTCAGCTCCGCAACCAGCCAAGTGCCGAATAACTCGGTTGGCCAAGAATGGAGCGGAGGTAGTACCGTACGTGACGGTTTTTAGCGCAAAATCTTGAACGGGGGAATCGGGGGAGTCCCTCCATACAATACGGAGCATATCCTGATCGCTCCGGGGGTGTTCAATTTGTCGGAACATTTGCCGGATATCGGCAATGAACACAAAACGGAAGGTCCGAAAACGGGTAAGCATGATCGAGATGTCAGCCTGAAGTTTGGGCCCCACCAATAAAATTTCATTAAGCGACCTACCATTGGAGGTTCGCTGGGAGGCATTAAACACCACACGAATTTTGGTCGGGGGGTCACCCTCACGGTGAACGGAGTGATGGGGTATATAGTAGGAAGGGGAAAACGGGATCTCAGAGGGGGACAGTTTACGCATGTGGCCCAGTTCTAAATACTCCTGCATGAACAAAGAGTATGCACGAAGTAGATCGGGATTACGTTGCAGGCGTTTCTCCATACGGTATAACTGCCTTAGAGCGATAATTCGGGATTCCCCCAATGAGGTAGGTGGTTCGGAAAACGGTAGAGCCACTGAGTATCGACCGCAGGTGTCCCGACGGACCGATTCCAGAAACAGTTGCTCGGCTCTGAGCTCATCGGGGGTCCATGGGCGCACCGGCTCCACAGATTCCACCTCAAACATTCGTCTCAACAACTCATCAGTGGAAGAACCGGGACCGGAACACCCCACGACCGGGGCAGTTTCCTCAGTCAAGGAAGAATTGAAAGATCGGTTACTCGGGACAATAGCCATAAAATCGGTGGTAACTCCCAAATTGGCCAGTTGAAAGAGGGGCCACACTGGGGCCTTGGTGGAACACGGGGGATAAACGGAAAATAGATTTCGAACTAGGATCGGGGGGCGGGTAGAGGCGGAAGGTACTGTCGCCGAACACCCGATGATCTGGGGTTCGACCTTTATAGTATCCATGTTGCGGAGAATTTCGGTGATCTGATTGATCATTAAACGGTGATAGCCAATGGGAAGTAGTTCGGCTACGGACATAACGAATCCCTTATGAGTGGGGAAGTCGTTAGAAGGGGCCAACGGGACAATCGACGGGAAACCTAACTTGTGATTGGCCGATAGCTGGTTAGAATATAGCTGTACTTGACAAGTGTCCCGCAAGCGGACAGATTTACGAACGGGCTTAGGATCTGGGCCCCCTACTAGGAGACCTAATTCTGATTCCCACACTTCGGGAAACGCGGGCGATCGCCCAGTGATCAATTCCGTGCACAAGTCGGCTCCTAGCAAAAGGTCAATTTTTCTTGAAACAAAAAATTCGGGATCTGCCAATCGGTCAGCAACGGGTTCCAAATGCATATATCGGGCCATCTCTAGGTTACGGGTAGGTAAATTGCTTGTAACCTGAGTGAGGATAGACGCAACAAACGGGATAGTTCTTCCGGTGGGGGTTCGCAACTGTATCATGACAGTACCTAATTTTGGAGTAGTGACGTGGCCCACCCCTCTTATCGTCTCATTGACCCTTTTAAACGGGATTCCCAATCGGTGTACTAAAGCAAGGTCGATTAAATTGACGGAGGCCCCAGTATCCATTAGGGCCCTACATTTAACGGATTTATCCCCTTGGCAGGACGTAGCTTCAACTTCAGCGGTGGGTAGTACCCCGGATTCCCTACGCCTCAAGCATGAACGGAGGCGGGTAATATATCGGTCATTCGCACAGGTTCGTGTTGAGCGGCCTAACCCTAATTCGGAACACTCAACACTGGAAAACGGGCCCCTGTGAAGGTTAAAACTAACCGGAGTGGAAGTGCAATGTGCTAATCGGTACCTACGTATAACACCGCTAGGTTTCAACGGTACCGACTCACACGTATCCTCAACGGTCCTAGGTACTAACGTGCAATAATTGCTACCTAGCGAATGACCGGAAAATTCGAGAGCTCTAAGATTTATTTTAGTAAAAGAGGTTTTAATCGGGGGAGAAGATGAACACCTAAATTTGTACCTATCGGGGAATCTACTACTGGCGGCACCTGACCCAACACTCACCTCTCGAGACTGGATCGGTGATCGGGGGGCAACATTTCAGGTGGAGGAATTTGAAAGTCGCATCCCCTGTACATTTTCAACTAAGTTGATGGAGGCGGCTTCTTCTTGCGGTTGGTCTTGATTCCGGGTAGGCGAAGGTCGGGGTGGAGTAGCGGATCTGGTAGCGGGGTATTCGTGCAATAAAGTGTGATGCCGCAGACCGCAATGACAGCGGCGATCGGCGGCACAAGCACTTAATTGATGAAGAGATGAGAAGCAATTAGGGCAAACTCCAATTTCTCGTATGAATTGTCTTCGGCGCTGAACCGGGAGGGCCTTAAATTTCGGGCAGCGGAACATAAAATGTTCGTCGCGACAATAATTACACCGCCCCCTTTTGGGCTGCGGAAGCGGTGTGCGGGGGGGTGAAACCCGAACTGATGCCAACGGTAGACCCACAGGGGAGTTAGGTCGCCGAGGCGCAGCGGGAGAAATGTGTCGGGGGGGGGGGGGGGGGGTACATGAGCGGAAGGAGTCACTCTGGCTAGGCGCAGTTGATTCTCCAAAAACTCTATGCATTCGGTAGCGGTGGGAATTTCGGCCGGTTCTCTTCGGGTATTATTAAACAGTGTCTGCAACGCCGGGGGAAATCGGGCGAATAAATCTTCAAACATGAGAAATTCCCCTAAATCGGTGGGGAGATTTTTCATTAACGCTACCCATTGTCGGGCTTGGGAGACAAAGTTATCCAAATTCGCTAACGGGACGATCGGGGAATAAGGGGAACTTGACGTGAGACGCGGTATCGCGCAACCCTTTTGGTGAGCAGCTCTCGCCAAACGGTAGTTGGAAGTGTATTCCAACACCACTGCGTCATAAATCGTGTTATAATCGGTGTTAAGTTGATTGGCTGAGGCGAATCGGGATCGGAGCTCGGGGGAAAGCTTAGACAGGAATTTCTCCTTTTTTATCTCTTCGGGCAAATTAGGTATTAGATGAACTGCGCGGTCAAAACAACTTTTAAATTGTGTGAAGGTTGTGATATCTCCATTAAATACGGGAACGGTGTGAATGAGCTCACTCATGTATTTTATGGCAGAGAAAGCGGCTTCATCGGTTGTGGGACCTGGATGAGGCGCGGGAGTTGCAGCGGCGGAAAGGGGGGGCAGGGAACGCAATAGAAAATTGATGTCTCGAGTAAGTTCCTCCTCCACCTCCAGCGTGAATCGGGCTGTCTCGATATCCGAGATCAATTTTGGGCCTTGAGTACGACAATCAAATTGTACGGGGTTCTCTACGCCTATATCGGGGTCCTGGCGCAACAATTTGACTCTATTGACCCATCTACGGACGTCTCTATATACGTTCATCTGCCCCTCAGTGAAATCATCCGTTTGATAACGGTCCATATCAATTCTTCCCGGCGACGCAACGGAGGTTCTTCCTCGCGTGCGGGTTTTCGGGGTATCGGACTTTTCTCTATTCCCTCTCTTGGGCATATCGGATGTATGTACCACAAGTATAATCAGAAGGAAAACGGTGTACTTATGGTTTGGAGAACGGGGTGATGCGACGGTCTGGACGCAGCGCTCAAACCGAGGCGAACGGATTTCCCGGGTTTCGGCACCAATGAATAAACGGGTGAATAAATACGCACGAACGCACGATTAGATCAAACGGGATCAAACGGGTATACTTTTAACTTTCACAAACGGTATGGTAAGTGAATTTAAACGGGTATAATGATAATATATTGTGAGCACAAGTCAGCTTTCTAACTGTTAGAAACAGAGTAAACCAATATGGCGAAACGGAGCGTGGCGTCGACAAAGAACGGGAGGGGATGCGAACGGTGTGATTCTATTGGACAACGGGACGCCAGCGTCATCGGTCCCCTCGGAGGGGAAGTGAGGGGAAGGTGCCGCCAGCACGTCTAAGGGAAATTCCTAACGGTTTATTGAAGCCTCAGGCTGAACACTTCTTCAACTTGAAAAATTCTAGTAATTTACAGGGAGAATTAAAATTCTTGTTATTTACAAGGAGAGTGGGTTTGGTGGAGTAATTTACAATGCAGGAAGGATTAGCTGTGCAGATACATCGATAAAGTTAGAGGTTATCGTAGGTTGAGTACAAATGTAAAAAGGAACAGAATCATAATAATAATTTATGAAATCCGTGTTACTTGAAAGCAAGTGGGTAGGTGAGGCAGTAGGTAAAAGAAAAAAAGTTGAAAAAAATGTGTTTATTTTTTAAAACCTGCTCAAAGCCGTGGGTACTGACTGAGTCATCATCTTATATGAGATCACTGGAATGGTAACGGTACTGATCTTTGTCTTCTTTTCCTTAAGTTACTTATCTTCTCAATTCGATTAGCAATGGTTTTCTCTCAACTTTCACGATGCAACGACCTAATAAAATCCCCCATTCTAAGCAATCTAAGGTAGTCATCGTAATTAACTGCTAATGGTAATTCATTCGAAGAGTACCTACTCTATCGGCCAGGTACCGGACTCTCTACTACCAGATATAATCTTCCCAGTGGAACGTGGTGGTCATTCTCGTTTTATTTGTTCACTGGTCCATAGAATCTAGAAATGGGAAGAGTATATTATATTGATAGTAGTTGCGATTGATAGAAAGAAAGACCCTGGAAATATAATTCGTTGTTTTAGATTGAATTGTTATTCATTCTTCGTTGAAGCGCAAACTCCGCTTGTATTGTGAATTTCATATTTACTTGGTGCTAGTAGCCACTATACCTGTACTGAATTGAGTGTATTGTAGTTGTACTGTAATTTTTTCTTAGATTGCTTCGATAGTGGTTCGAGTAGGTATATCCATTCTTAACGTCCAACCCCTGCCCGATTCAAAGGATTTGGCTCAACGCTTCGGAGTTGACAGGGACTGCCTCAAGAATTCATCGGTCCATCCATGGTTATATCACAAAGTGATGAAGTCGCCGAAATACTTCCGGTAGGTAGGGACTGGTATCATAGTCAGTTTTACGATCAGCTGCCTATGAGCGAACGCAAAATATAAATTGATAAGGACCAGTACGACTCAATTTTGGTTTATTATTTTCAGACAAAACGAAAACAACAAGAATAACGGTTTTCAAACTTCCATAACTCCGGCATCTGATGGTCCCGAGGGTTGGCATTTGGTACACGTCCTCAGGGGCCCCTCGAGAATGGGTGTACGAAAAATCAACACCGAGACCCCCAGTGGGCCGAGTTACGAGGGGGGAACACTACTTGGTCGCTTTCGAGTTTTTAGGTTATCTTGGCGGGCGGGACGCTGGAAGCTGGAAAAACGCGTTCTAACGGATGAGCTGTGACCCCTACTTTACAACGGAATAAAGAAATTTCTGTCCGTACGCCGTACTTCGCACTTTCTTAGTTATCATAAACCGAAATTAACGAAATTTGGTTTGTAAGACCCATTCGGGATCTAGTTGGCCCGCGAAGCTCGGCGTTACTGTCAGAGCACTGCACGCCCAGCCGTTTGTTCACAGTGAGCCCTGAAGTTTGCACCGAAAAGATTCGTCAACATGATCGTGAATGAAACGGTATCCATCCAGTCCAGATATCATTACTCGGAAACACCTGATTATAATCACGCATGGCTGTGTGAAATCGAGTTGGTTGTTCCGTGATTACCTATTTCATTTGAAGAATGATGGTTATTTTGGGTTCTGTCGGTATGTACTTTTTTAATTTGAATAAACGTTATACCTATTTCATGGATAACAACAAATAACTAATGATATAATTCTTGATTCCACCAAACTTATGAAATGTGATTGCCCGGCTGGCTGCACTACTCACTTTTAGGGCTCTCTTGTGGGAAGCACGAGGGTAGGTATTGACCACAGAAAAGAGTGATCCTACGCAGGAGAGGGGTCTGTACAGGAAAATAACAAACCGTTGTGTAATTATTTGCAGCGTTTTACATGGACAATTTTGCTTTGCTGGGGACTATCGGAATTTACCGTCAAATGAAATTCCGACACGGTAAATTTCTGATGATGTCCATAACCACAAAAAGATAGTGTGCTTACCAACCAACCTGTTTGCCATCCTCATTTCAGTTACCTGACTAAGTACTTGAAAGAAGCTGGGCAGCCTTGATTGATTGATAAATAACTTTAATGGACTTTTGGTTTATTATTTTCAATAATGAACCATTGGAATCGAGCATGAAAAAAAAAATTCTAACCCCCCCCTCAAAATTTGATGGTTTACGTTTCAAGGTATGTAGAATCCGAAAATGCAATACAAATATTTCTGTCTGTCCGCCGTACGCCGTACGCCGTACTGACCACTTTTCTTAGTTACCATGAAACAAAATTGATGAAATTCGGGTTATAGGTTCCGTTTGGGGTCTAGTTGGTCCTCGACGCTCGACGTTACTGTCAGTCATCTCTAAGGGGTTCAAAATAGGGGTTGAAATTTTCAAAACGCCTATACCTTTAAATAGTTCTTGAACTTATGAGTTTTTTAAGACCACTAGGAGCATCGTACGTCCAGCCGTTCGTTCACAGTAAGGCCCCGAAGTTTGCACCGACAGGCATTATCGACAGCAGGGTGAATGAAATTGTATACATTTAGCCCAAATCTCGTCACCAGGGACGCGCTAACAATCGGGAATTGGCCCGAGATAAAATCATTGCTAGGGATCACCTGATTATAATCACAGAGTATGAAGTCGAGTTGGTTGTTCTGTGATATTATTTCATTCGAAAAATGATGGCTCTTGGAGTTGTTGATAGGTAGTGAAACTTGAACAAACATTGAAGTATTATTGATGGGTAAATTATTACTACGGTAAATCATTACTCAACGGTAAATGAGTACACAACGGTTCATTATACCATCTAAGCTTTTGCAACTTTTTTCACTCCTCATCAACAATTTCCCTTCAGAACTTCATTATGTGCGTTTCTTTTTGCCATTTTAGGTACTGTTTGTCATCGGCAGAATTATTTTAGCAACATTTAACTCGCGATTTAGGTAGGTACCTAGTAACGAGTACGGGGTTAGGTACTAACCTACGGAGGGTGTGAGATCTATATCATACGTATAGAATAGTACATAATATATTATTATATAAAGGGTTATCTATACGGAGAGCTGTGATCCGTAACAATGGTAAATTATTACACAACGGCAAATTATTACGCAACGGTAAATTATTACACAACGGTTCATCTACCTATAAGGGGCTGGATTTTGTTGATAAGTAATTTGCAACTTGAACAACCGTTGAAGTATTATTGATGGGCAAATTATTACACAACGGTTCATTATGCTATCTACGTAGAAGGGGGCACCTTTACAGGTAAATTATTACACAACGGTTTAGGTAGGTACCTAGTAACGAGTACGGGGTTAGGTACTAACCTACGGAGGGTGTAGAATAGTACATATGTTAATAGGAGGGTTATCTATACGGAGAGCTGTGGTCTGTAACAGAAGGGTATTCTGTACAAAATAATAAACCGTTGTGCAGGGATTTGCAGCGTTTTTTCAAAGTAGGCATTCCAACCTTGTCAGCTAGTTTCTATTCTGTATTTCTTCTTCTCCCGTGGGAATGACGTCGCAGCGAGCCACTTTGACCAGTGATGTTATTGGAACAAGGACAGTGGTAGGACAGACATCTAAGAATGAGCAAAAATTTGTACACTCCTGCATAAATATGCCTACTTAAATTTATCCGCACTTCATTATCTATTCATAAACCATCAGGATGAACTTCCAATACATAGGGTTTCGTGAATACCTTCTTAATAGACACAATCTCACGGAAGATAAGGTTTACCACTCCGTCAGGAAATGAAAAGTTCTCACTCCGCACAATCTCTTGAGAGCTCCCATCCTGAGGCTGGTGGTTCGCACCCGCTCGTACCTCGCTTCTCACTTTCCCTGCTTTATTCCACCTTCGGATCCAGATCGCCCTGGAATGGGTTTCGTCATGCGACGCCAGCTTTCTATTTCAGCTGCTCCCTCGCAAGTGTTTTTGTTCGATCGCCATCGCCGCAGCTTGTAGCATGCGTTTTGCAGTGTTTGATGAAAACGTTCACACAGTTTTTACAAATTGAATAATTCATGCATTTATAATCACTATCGACGTATCTACTGCGAAAATGAGAGAGAACTACGGAATAAACAAGGTAGGTGTATGTGCCAGTCCATTTTCAACACAAGTATATCACATACGTACATATACTGTTGACATGTATAAGATGAAACAAAAATGGTCATGGATAACTCAATTTTTCATGCAGGTTACTTTCAAGTAGTTAACTTCTAGTAGTTGATTGTATAATTTAAAATACTTGTAAAATTCATGTATTTTACCATAATATTTACATTGTTTTCGTATACCTATCTAGGCATTGCGTAAGAACAATGTCTGATGATGTGACAAATACCTTCCTAACGCGATAATCGACGATCTTAAACATAATGAAAAAAATTTAATAATTTACAAGCTATAACCTTTTGGTTTATTATTCTGTGAATAATACACCTATGTATTCGCTCAGCAAAAAATTTTTATAACACCCCCTCAAAATTTTTTCTTTTCCGTTTCAAGGTGCGTAGATTCCAAAAATGAAATGTCCGTCCGCCGTACGCGGTATCACGTAATTTTCGGTCTAAAAAATTCTTTCTTTCGCGCACATGCTCCATTTGGGCCCTAGTTGTGTCCCGAGCCTTTTCAGCCCGATCGGAATATACCCAGGGGTGTTATGAGTGAAAATGTGTATAAAAATAGGTACTTTTTGTGTTTTAGTAACATGTTAGTAAAATGAGCTTTTGAGGTATCGTTTTCCATGTTTTTGGGGACGAGAAGACCGAATATGAAGTCGATTTTGACCAAGGAGTGGAAAATTGAGGTTGTACCAGATGTTCAGCTCCCAAATTTGATTTTTTATGAGTCAAAAACCTGCGAAATCGTCTAAAATCACCATCATTTTGTAGAATAGCACTAGGAAAAGTTTCAACACGTGGATCAAGACGATTAAATGGCACTACCAATGATCAAAGATAATTTGGAAAAAAAGGAGCGTAGGTACCTAATTCAAGTATTAGGGGTCAAAATTGGTGGAAACCACCAGAAATAGCTATTTCAGTTATTTTACATGAAAGTAACAATAAATGAACAGCCAGAATTTCTGTAGGTATGTCCAATAGAATAATAAACCCATGTGACAAGGACTTTGCAGCGTTTTTATATAACAGTGATATACACTCTCGCAAGCGCTCGCATTTGAAAATGAACAAAACATCCTCTCAATCAATAAAACCTGGATGCAGGGTCCTCGGTGCATCCCTTGAGAAGGGCAGCTTGGTATGTCGATAAATGTGTTGTTGTTCATGATTAATCTGCTAGAAAGCTGTTCTAAAAATCTCTCCGGGAACTACCTAGTAGGTAGAACATCCAATATCATTCAATATTAGTACTTTTTTCATACTGGGGTATGTGTTACCTAGCAGGTAATCAATGCCTAGGAACAAATAGTGTAGGTACAAGAAAATTATGAATTAATATTAGGTATACTTTATTATATAGGTGTAATGGTTAGGAATTGTATGCATTACCAACCTTTCATACTTTGCTGGTAGGTAACATTCATGGATAAGCGGGATCAAGAGGTAATTTTTTTTTAAATTTGCTTTTTTGCATTACAAGCGTAACCTATTAATTGCTATTAACGGCTATTAACGATAGTACCAATTGTAAAAAATAATAGTAATACTTTTAAATCATAGTTTCAAATAAATTTCACAGCTTAATGCTTTTAAAAAAACGCTGCAAATCCCTGCGAAACGGTTTATTATTTTGTACAGAATACCCTTCTGTTACAGATCACAGCTCTCTGTACAGATAACCCGTCTATATAATATAATATGTACTATTCTATACATATTATGTAGATCGCAGAACTGGATGTTGAAAAATGTTGCAAAAGTACCTACCAACAACCTCCAGCCCCTTCTACGTAGATGGTATAATGAACTGTTGTGTAATAATTTACCATTGTGTAATAATTTACCCATCAATAATACTTCAACGTTCGTTAAGTTTCACTACCTGTCTACAAACTCCAAAAGAGCCATCATTTGTCAAATGATATAATATCACAGAACAACCAACTCGACTTCATACTCCGTGGTTTGTGCTCCCTAGCAATGATGATCTCGGGCCAATTCCCGATTGTTAGCGCGTCCCTAGTGATGATATTTGGGCTGAATGTATACAATTTCATTCACCATCCTGTTGAAAATGCCTGTCGGTGCAAACTTCTGGGCAACGAACGGCTGGACGTACAATGCTCCGGGTGGTCTTAAAAAACTCCCAAGTTCGAGAACTATTTAAAACCGTAAAAAAATGCGAGAAAACGGCGTCCTGGAGACTTCAACCCCTATTTTTCGCTCCTTAGGGATGACTGACATTAATGCCGAGCTTCGAGGACCAACTAGACCCCAAATGGGACCTATAAACCGAATTTCGTCAATTTTGGTTCATGGTAACTAAGAAAAATGACAGTACGGCGTAAGGCGGACGGGCAGAAATTTGTATAATTGAATTTTCGGATTCTACATAATATACCTTGAAACGGAAACTATCAAATTTTGAGGGGGGAGGGGTAAACAATTGTTTCATGCTCGCTTCCAAAGGTTCATTATTGAAAATAATAAAGCAAAAAGTGTGTCCAAGTTGTACGGACCCTCGATCTTTTCCGAAACTCATCTCAGCATTCCCTTTCTAATGGCCGAGTGAGGTGCACATTCCAGGATAATATGTTCATTCGTCTCCAGATCTGCTCCACAGCAAAGCATTGGGACGATTGGACCACATTTATTCTTCGGAGATGGGCATTTGAACAACTATGTCCACTCCTTTATCTTCCGATAACTTTATAGAATGTCTTATGCGGAGCATCGCTGATATTTTTGAACCACGGTTTCACATGGCTTATGTAAACAGGGACTTGTAACGGTTCCCTGCGTGGTACATATTCCATGAATTCGTTTCTCCGTTTACCGAATAGGTCTTTTGCCAGATAGTGCTTAAGGCCGGTGTATTAAACTCCGGGCGGGCATGTGGATGAGGGAGAGAGATGACACGGTTGGCTTATCTGTCAGCCGCTTCATTTCCAGCTGTACCACAGTGCCCTCGAACCCAGCAAAATGTCACTTGGATTCTCGATGCTCTCAATTGAGTTAGGATCTGGAGTATGGTAGCTTCAGTATGGGACAGTGTTGATGCCATGGACAAGTTTACTAGTTTCGTGGTTATACTCCTCGAATCGGTCATAATAACCGCAGATGTTCATATTGAAGATCTGCTGTTCACCTTGTACGAACTCGTAGGCCTTCGATATCGCGTACGTCTCCGCAGTTTATATCGACGAATGATTCTATAGACGGGCTGTCGCACAATGCCGGTGTTGCGGACGTGACCGGAGGATCAGAATTTTCCATTCATTTCGCTTCTGGCTACCTGTGCCCTATAGGTTGGGACGAGGGACGTTAGGTTTCCGCCGTATCCCAACCACCAAGAAGTGACATAGCGCTCGGCCACAGGCTCATAAAACTGGAATCCTGCTGCTAAAGATATTACTTATGTAACAACCCGCTCAAAACGGTAGCGCCCGCGGTACCCATGAGGAGAACCCAGCGGGAAACAATAATTACCTACGTTATCATGCTTTTGTCTCGCGAGATGTCGGAGTGACGGGACATTCCGTAGCAGCGCATCCTTCCAGAGCCGTTGTTACTTTCACGAGCCTGTTACACATAACAATCTTCACTGTCGATTCGGCGCGTGTTCCTTTCACTTGGAGATGCCGTGTCCCAGTTCCGCGGAGCGCCCCAGATGCCCACAGCGCAACAACTTGCTCTGTAGCATGTTTTAGTCGAATAACCAGCTCTGAGAGGCACTGGTCGTGAAAATGGTTTAGTTGATTCAAAAGCTCAAAGTCTTGATGTACTTGCGTAATCCAGGTTTCTAATTACTTGAGATAATGGTACTCAATCCCATCTATCTACAAGTTACCATAATAATATGAAAAGGTGATAATATTATACTATATCATTAATATTTAGGATTACATTTCAATAATTTGACCGAACGTTGCGTAGTGGTGGATCCCGAAAATTGAGGTAGTGATTAGGGAGGGAGTTAGGATAAATATCTATTCCCGACCCCACTCAAATTACCCTTCAGCATAATATATTCTATGCACTGAAATAATGACCTCCTGAAAGGTACCGTTACCTTCCGTATAAGTATTGTAGGTATCTACCTAGATAACGAGCACCTACCTCACCTACCTGCTTCATCGTCAATCTTCACCGAAAAATACCAAACATACCTCGATATCACAAGATTTTTGACAGTTTTTGTTTACATGGGCACGTCATTCGATTTTTTACCTTACCTATAACAACTAACGGTACCTAATAAGGTTAGAGGTACCTATAACAATCATCAACATTGATGCTGAGCGGTTTACTGCCTTTGAATATTCCCGAAGAAGAAAGACGCTTGCCACTCCAAAACTGGGAAACTTTTTTTTAGGTTACCTACCTACCTACTAAAAAATAAAAACAACCCTGTTGCAAAATTTTACCTGTTCCTTCCCCCCAAACCTTGAAATTTCTTTAAACGCTATTTGGTAGACAGTTTTTTGCTCCCAAGGCAAAAAGCTCCCTCCAAACAGCGTTGAAAGAAATTTCAAGGTTTGGGGGCAGTGAACAGGTTTTTATATGCAAATGCAACAAAGAGGGAAGGAACAGGTTTCTATAATATGCACATCCAAAAGCGAGGAGCGAAGTGCCGAGCATGGTACTTTGGCGAGCAAAATAGCGGGCAATCATTTTTGCGGCAGAGGAGGTTTTCTTGGCGGGTAAATTTTTATAACAGGGTTGTTTTTTGAAGTATTCCAGGCATTGGCACAGGCTGCACTTCGCGTTTTAAGGAAAAATAGCTTGGCACTTGAATTAAATGTTTAAGCATCAGTCAATTTTTCCATTGTGCTATTTTTGGCGTATGTAAAGAACATTTCAAATGGCACTTGAAATGTTTAAATAATTTGTCACCACATTCATGCGCGGTGAAAAGGCCACAGAGGAAACTGTTCTCTGATTCGCAAAGGTAGAAACATCACTTTTCAACTGCCGGTGACCCCAATAAACTTACTCAGTCGGTTTCATCAGGAGATTCAGGTTCCCTTTCCAGTCTGGTGGGTCCTCGAACGGGACCTTCAGGTCTCTGTGCCACACTGGATTTTTGAGGAGCCGAGGACCTAAGCGTTTCTCAAAAGTTTCGTTGATGGGTTACCCGACGCCCTCACCACAGTCAAGTTTTCGAAAAGAGGTTTCTCCTGGTGATACATAATATCAAGATGAAACTTTCTAGTAAGGAAACTGGAACGACATTGATCGTGGAACAGTAAAAAAAACTTACTATGGTTTACTGTAAGGTATAAGTACCTACAGTAATCGGTTTTGAGTCACTGACGAAGCTGTTGGTAGGCCTCCATTACCTCCTTAATAGCAACTCGGTGAGACCACCACTTGCTATTCCACTTGCTATTCCACTTGCTATTTGTTTACAGGGATGTTCTATGCTTCAAAAATAATTATCAGTATTTTTCAAAGTATCAAAAAGTATCGCATTGATATTTTCAAGTAGATGCCTATTGATACTTTTTCTCCGAACAATTACCTACATAGTTCCTGCTTAAAAATCATCATACTGTAAATTTTAAAAAATAGGTACCTAATTTTTTATAAGACATATAGACATATCTATACCATCATTTATTAAATAGAAATATCTTTGTAACTATGCATGAATATTCTAAGTAAACGGTTCAAGTTTTTTTTTTTATTGATACTATTTTGACATCCCTGTCTGTTTACCTTACCTACTGTAAGCGGTTGTGAGATGGTGGTGTTAATAACATAATTAATGGGGAACAGACGCGCATTTACCTAATTCCTTCAAGTGATGAATTCGACAGACCGCATTCAATAAAGGACTCACGCGGGAGTCAACGCGACTTCCAAATTCACTTCGGGGCTAAATTATTGGGAACTTAGGCAGTCCGGAATCTTTGAGGGTGCTGAATCTGATTTGAGGTCAACAATTTAAAATTACCAGAGAGAACACGGCTTGAAAAATAACTGGGGAATGATTTTGACCACTGATTATCAGCTATTAATCCGATGAATTTAAACACTTTTTATTCCACGTAATGTGATTTACCTACATCTTACGACTGGATTTTGGATAGCCCTGCAGCGGAAATATCAATAGTTAACTATCTGATTTATATCGCCATATTATACTTAACACATTTTATTGTACTTACGCCACGTGAATTCATACGCACAGGTGTCCATTTATCACCATCTCGTTCTGCTTTTTCTCAGGAGGGTGATTGCAGTCTTGAGAGAAATGTTTAACAGCTATAAACATCCATTTTTTTTAGCTGAAAGAAACGCACGAGATTTCTTCTCCGGAAAAACGAGTAAAACTAAGGATGATGTGCCGAGCATGAGAAGGACTGGGTAGCACGTATTGTGAAGTTCAGGTCCTTGTGCATCTCCTTCCCACGGCATCTACCTTCACTCCGTTTCCCTCTTTATATTACATCTAGACATCTAAGATAGGTACCTACACAAAGAGCTCACGGCTGAATGCCATGAGGTCGCCAATTAATATTTCTTTGCCATCGAGGCGTATTCTTATCGGAACTTCGTTGTTAGCTTGGAATACATACAAAGATGTCTTGGTGGTAAATTCCTCCGTTGGTACACAACAGAAAACGCCGTAAAATCCTGGTCACATGGGTTTATTATTATATTGGACCTCTATTATTATATTGGACATTTATTTAGCTATTCATTTATTGTTTCTTTCATGTGTAATAATATTGAAATAGCTATTTTTGACGGTTTTCGCCAATTTTGGCCCCAAAAACTCGGATTAGGCTCCTATTTTTGACAAATTATTTTCGATCATTGAATCTTTCATTGGATTGTCTTGATTCACCTGTTTATGATTCACCTACAAGTTTATTTAACCAAGTGATCGAGAAGAACAATAACCGGCCCCAAAATTGATATTACAAAAAACGTTTTGGGCCTAAAAGTGCTAAAATTTTGAATTTTTATGTTAATATCAGAGGAAAACTGTTATTGTGGAGGAATAAGTTGGAGGGTAGTTGAAGTAGCTATGTTATGTATGCCTGCCGTCTTTGCGTATGGAAAATATCAATACGCGCAAAATCTGACCCCACAAACACTCAAAGGAACCCTACCAGAAAATTAAACTCTAATTCCGGTAAAGGTTTTGGTACATGCCTAATCAAACTAATCAAACCATAGCGCCAACGGCGGTAACATACATGCAATAACTGAGTTGTGTTATAACGTTTTTGCTAGTCAGGTATCACAGACAGACGTGTCATACATTAACCTGTAGGTACACAAGTAACTGCACATAACACAGATAAGTATATAATATGATATATTATGCCTCATGATTCATTCTAGGTCCTAGGAAATACGGAAATACTCTTATGATAGGCAGGAAGCTGTAATGTCGTCGTTAGTCGGTTGCTTTTGTAACTGACAGCTGTAACTGCCTTATTCGACATTCGCTACGCAACTGGGAAACGAAAATCCACCCGTATCCTAATGTAAATCTCGTTCCGGATTCCGTCTCAGTAAAAGTGATGGAGCTCACAGGAATGTACCAAGATGTGGATAATTCGAGGAGATCCTTAGTTGTAGGTGTCTGCTGTAATGTTACCTATAATATTTATTCATTGCGTGCAAAGATAGTCTTTGCACGCAATGGATAATAATTGAAAAGTTAAAGCCCCAATCAGCAATCACCGGTCAGGCGCTCACCTACTTCTAGAGTAAGATCATCGGAGAATATGACTGGGAATAGAAATAACCACTATTGAGTAATTTCATACTGAAACAATTTGCACGCATTTTCCGAGTTTCAACCGGAAGAAAGTGGATCATTTACAGCACGTTTTATCAGATCCACGTTTTGTTAGGATAGCACTTATCTACATGTATACCTACAAGTGACAGCCGAGGATTCCTTGATGCCAAACGGCCTTGATCTTTTAGACGAAGTTCTAAAAAATAGAAATGACTACAACCAAGCTGAATCTCCGGAGTCATGGCTAAGAAATGAAAGTGAAAACAAGACAAGGTTCCGTTCTTCATGAATAGTGCACGAGAATGTAATCCGTTACCGAGATGTTAGTCATCTTTGGCTTCCAACAGGCGGCAGCCTGTAGTGCACCGTGTATTGTGAGTAGAACGGGAGGTGAGAAAGTAGTGTACATATGAAATTTTGTACATTGAGTACGTGAGTGAAGGTTCGATACTGAGGGGTACTAAGGGGTAATGGCGCACTATAGTAATGTACTTCAACATGAACAAAGAAACAGTAAAAATTACAAGCTTCGTTTTGACTGTACTTTTCTCCAAATTTTTAGGGCAAAACCAAATTTGTAGGGCAAAAGGTGACATTCAATAACACTCTTGGAATTTGTTGAATGTTTTGTTCACTAACCAAAGGTAGGTAGGCACCTAATATATTGCGAAATACTTTAACACTTCTTTTCTGTATGTATTCAAGCACTGATCACACATAAGATTGCCCAACAATAAGAGGAATTCAATTCATTTATGATATATTATATGACTCCAAAGCAGTTTGCCTGCATAGAAATGTTGAAATAATAGAAGTAAAATACAGAGGTACACGCCTTATTTACGTAAGATGCATACCTACCTAGCATCACGGGGATTGGCACTATCTCAAAACTTCCTTTCAACCTTGAAGGCTTTCTCAACTGGATCACCGTTGCGCAACGAGCCAGCATACTCGCTTGAGACAGCCTTTTGATAGACGATGGAGTGTTCATAACAGTACAATCAAGAGTAGTTGGATTATTATTCTTTTCAACTGGCGGGAGTCTGGCTCTGTTGAAATGACATGATACCGCCGAATTTGGAGTACACCCCCCCCCCCCCCCTTTCTTTCTGAATAACTCTGAACAACTGCACATAATATGAGTATATCTAAAAAGTTATCTTAGTTATTTTAAAATATAACGTTTTCTGCAAATCTGATCAATTAAATGTCTCATCACCTCATCGGTGTGTCCACATGTTGTTAGTCAATTATATCTACCTTGATAGTTAGTTGGTATTTCATCGTGAAAATAAGCCTAGTCTTCCATTTAGTTTGATTCATTTCATATTTAAAACCTTCATCGATTGAGATTTTTATAGTTGGAATGGATCAATAGCCATCAAATGAATCAGTCGATGTGGATTGATTGTGGCACCAACAAAAGCTAGCGACGGGATTACGTCCGCCAGCAAGGCGTCGCATTCACAGGACTCATTCTTCGTCTTCAGGAATCAATGGAAAAATGCCATTAGCTCTTCCCTCTGAGTAGAGGGCTTCTCTTCAGATGGTGACGAAGCGAGTCGGCTGAACAATGACATCTTCCGACACAATGTGGTCAGCTCACTGCGGCTATTTCGCGACACCTTTATCCACGGGTTGATACACAGTTGTGGTTTTCGTTGTTGTAGAGGTCGTGCTCCGTGTCTGGCGACGAGGGGCTCTTTGGCATATTAGTTTTCCTCCGAAGCTATTCTGATGCATCACAAGGTTATAAAAATGTTCTTGCAATTGGAGTAGAAAGGAGCTTCACCGGCAGTTTTCTTGGGCACCTGAGAGAGACACCGCTGGAAGAGGGAAAAGTATGAAGGTTGGATATGAAATTCAAGACTCATTTTCGCCCTAATATTACCATGTGCTACTTCTGTTCGTTTATTTTATTGAGACCCACTTCATTAAAATAAGGTGTCATGAACTTGGGGAAGATTCCTCTTACTTAGGTTGAGTAACTTATTGGGATGTTTTCACGATTTTGTTTCCTTTTGGTTTATTATTTCCAATAATGAGCCATTGGAATCGAGCAAGAAAAAAAATTCTTACCCCCCTCAAAATTTGATGGTTTACGTTTCATGGTATGTAGAATCCAAAACTGCAATAAAAATATTTCTGTCTGTCCGCCGTACGGGCCACTTTTCTTAGTTACTATGAAACAAAATTGATGAAATTGGGGTTATAGGTTCCGTTCGGGGTCTAGTTGGTCCTCGAAGGTCGACGTTACTGTCAGTCATCTCTATGGGGTTCAAAATAGGGGTTGAAATTTTCAGAACGCCGTATCTCGAAAACTTTCGATTGAAGGGTATTGTTTTTTTTACGTTTGTGACGGTATATGGGAATCCCGTCCATCTTGGATGCGGGCTCTTCCCGATCTTTTTGACACGCGGCTGAAGGGGCCATCGATTCGCGGAAACGAATCGTCAACTCCTGGAGTTAAACCCCTCATCCATTACATGGTAGCAGAGCGTGGATTGGTGGGTATGTGCTGGATTTTATCCTCGGTACCCCCTCCACTTTTTGAGAGCTTTTCCAGAAGGAATAGCTCTGAGGTTTTCCAGAAGAAATCCTCTTTTTAATATCTTCTCTTTTTAATAACCCCTTTGTTAATCAATATACACTTCGGCCATTGAATTTTCTTTTTTCATCAAATCAAACTCATTATTATTATTACTATTATTATTATCAAACTTGATTATTATTCTTAAGGCGCTCAATGCCTGGCGTTCAATGCCAATTTTTCCCCTTGTTTTCCCAGTTGTTCCATCTTATGATGGGGGTTAGTCACCCAGAGGTTGTTCAGATGAAGTTTCCTGAACCAGAACCTCTGACAACGACTTCTTCTTTTTTTTTTTTTTTCAAGTCCGCCAAGTGATATTGGTAAGGAGCTAAGTTCTCCACCAGTAACAATTCTCAGTAGTACCATTACGATGGAAGCTATCAGCTTTGGAGTTTTTCAGATGAATCTTCCTGAATCAGAACTCCATACTACTTTCAGTCCGTGTCTATTAACTTCACATACTCCTTCTTCAAAGAAGTATGTTTTTAAGGGGAGGAGTGTGACGGTATATGGGAATCCCGTCCATCTTGGATGCGGGCTCTTCCCGATCTTTTTGACACGCGGCTGAAGGGGCCGTCGATTCGCGGAAACGAATCGTCAACTCCTGGAGGCATTGCGTTATAATCAAACCAGTGTCTCCGGGGGCAGCTGTCACACTGCCTCCCTACCTTTCTAGAGGATGGAGAGGGGGAAACTACGCTGTATGGGCGGCGTAGTTTCCATCCCCTCATCCATTACACGGTATTAAATTTGTCTTGAGCTAAACAATTTTTTGAGACCACCCCGAGCATTGTACGTCCAGCCGTTCGTGTGCACCAAAAAGCTTCGTCAACACGATCGTGAATCAAACGGTATAACTCCGGATATCATAACCACGGAGCATCTGATTATAATCAAGGATGGCTGTATGAAGTCGAGTTGTTTGTTCTGCGATATTATTTCATTTGACAAGTGATGGACTACTGGATTTTGTTGGGAGGTACTATTGCAACTTGAACAACCGTTGAAGTATTGTTTACACAACGGCTCATCTACCCAGAAGGGGCTGGATTTTGTTGATAGGTAAGTACTTTTGCAACATGAACAACCGTTGAAGTATTATTGATGGGTAAATTATTACACAATGGCAAATTATTACACAACGGCAAATTATTACCCAACGGTAAATCATTACACAACGGTAAATTATTACACCACGGTAAATTATTACACAATGGCTCATCTACCAAGAAGGGGCTGGATTTTGGTGATAGGTACTCTTGCACTTGAACAACTGTTGAAGTATTATTGATGGGCAAATTATTACACAACGGTTCATTATTCTATATCCGTAGAAGGGGAACCTATACAGGTAAATTATTACACAACGGTTTAGGTAGGTACCTAGTAACGAGTACGGGGTTAGGTACTAACCTACGGAGGGTGTAGAATAGTACATATGTTGTATAGAAGGGTTATCTATACAGAGAGCTGTGATCTGTAACAGAAGGGTATTCTGTACAAAATAATAAACCGTTGTGCAGGGACTTGCAGCGTTTTATTCTCCGTACTGTCGAGATCCATGAAGGGTTCTACTTATGGTTTTACTCTTTTCACGAACTATACTCGTAGTTTCGATAACTCTATTTCGAACTATCTTCGAATGGTAAACTTTTCTTATACATGAATGCTTTCATATCACCATTCATTTGATTGATCATCGTCAGGGACCTTGAGGGCCCCGAGCGAGTGATGCAGCTGTTGAGTCAAGGGTTACGAAAGCAAACGGTTGCCTCAATGCTCCCGTTATGAGAATCGGAACCCTCCCATCCGTTTGTTAGTATCACTGCCTCCAGTTCAGGAGTGTTGTATCTCTTTTAAAGGGACCTAGCGTTTTCCTTTTCCAAGGTACCGCGAATGCTCCCTTTGAATAGCAAAAGATTTTCTTTGTAGGGAGGTGCCTAGATAGAAGTAGGTCACATCATCTGTTACTACCTGACCAACATTACGCTATAATAATGTTTCTTTTTCTTATAATCTGAAATAGATATGATTCGAATCGTCGTCGATTTTTACCATCAAATATATTAGTGAACCTTCCGCTGTTGAGTAGTACTTTTAGTACTAAGAATCCCAGTTGAAATATGGTTGAAGAACTGAAAATTTCTCACCTTTCAGACATCGAGGATTATTGGCTGTTTGTTTTAGAAAAAGTTAGGTACCTACAAAGAAAAACGGAGTTATTGAAAAAATAGTCTATTTCCACTAATACACGAAAAACGCAAAAAAACACTGTTATACCGGTTTCGGTGATCAAACCATCGTCAGTAACACACAATAACTGTTATTGAAAAAATGAGTATGAGATTGAAAAAATAGTTAGTAAGTATGAGTTACTGAAAAAATAGTCTATTTCCACTAATACACAATAACAGTTATTGTGTGTTACTGACGATGGTTTGATCACCGAAACCGGTATAACAGTGTTTTTTGCGTTTTTCGTGTAGGTACATATTCGTGGAAATAGACTATTTTTTCAATAACTCCGTTTTTCTTTGAAATGGGTTTCCACGATTTCTTCGCGAGTGATTTAGTTCGTATTAGCCTACATAATATACCCATTGGTTTATTATTTAATTTTATTCGGATCATTTTTGGTTTGAATTTGAATTTGATTATTTGATTCTTGAACGGTTGAAAGATCTTTGTATCCCTCGACTTTGGAGGGTAGCTGGCACTGACCAAAAGATGATCACATGCCTATTAACCTCATTACAAGGCTGTCTATTACTTTGTAACACGAATAATACTTATAACTATTTTAATTCTCATCCACCAAAACTTGTGCTTTCTTTATAGCATACCTGTGTAACCATGACATGCCCGATTTGGCTGATTTTGGAATCAAAGGGATTTTCAATATTTCAATATCCTAGCACCTGTCGTGTAGGAAAAATTACTTAGCTAAGGCACTTAGTGTGAACTGAGAAAAGGAGAAGCCAGGAAAGGGGAAGCCTCGGCGATCTTTGTTTTGATAGGTAGTATACGTAATAATAGCCGTTGCCTTACACTGGGTTGGAAAAACTTGGAAATATCTGTTCTGGGTCTCCTTCTTGAACCTTCGCATTCGTTGTTCGCACCTTCGCATAGGTACCTACTCGCCAGATGATTGAACACACTTTTGAAATTATGATTTTGAGTTGAGACCATCGATTTCCAAGTGCTTCAGTAACGTCCAAAGTACGCGGATTGTATTCCCAAACGCCTACCGTCCTTCTACATGCGCTGACTCAGCTTTGGCACAACACCAGAAGAGTGAACAGCGTACCTGGTATCCGGATCTTTCGCGACCTTCTGTTTTCGGATTCCCCTGCCGGACTGTTGCCGGTGAAGTTGTTAGTCACCAAAGTTTGACGATCTGAGAAAATTGCGGCTTCTGACCTGGCTGACGGCTTACTAATGCATTCTACAGGAGTTCTACCGTTTTTACCTTCCCCGTTATTTCTAGACTTTCTTTGGGTTTTGAATATTATGACAGGTTATTGTGGTAGGTAGGTGTATGAGTTTTTTTCAATAATGTGGGCAATTTTAGCATGTCTTTTGCAATGACATAGTAGTTAGGTGCTGGCCAAAAAATCGTCACCGAGCATTTTGAAGTACGTGCAGTAGCGAATTTCCTCTCTTTTATGTCAAGTTCCTTGACATTGTTTTTAGTTGTTTGTTACAGGCAGTGATCTAACTCCCCCAAAATAAGTGCCTACAACATTTTCTCAATTAGGTAGTTATAAAAACTCGATGCAGATAACATTATCTGCCTTTTAGCACACACCAAGCATCACTGTAGTCAGAACAAGTAGGTAAATGTTATCACAGTACAGTCTTCTGCAAGCTCAACGACTTGTAGTGTATCTTCATGGTTCAGAGAGGAAGAGAAGTGCGATGGACCCTCGGCCAAGACCACTGGAAGCAGAACCCCCGAGATGGCCAGATAGACCTGCTGTCGCAATGACGGGTTATGAAACTGTTCTGCAGCCTTCGAAATCACTTGGGGAGCCGTTTCAAACGTCATTCGCTCCTCAAAATTTTGTTGTATTTTCAACTTCAACCTTTTAGTTTTGAAACATTATTTTAAAGACTACATAATTTCCAACTGTGACATCACTATACGCACTGAGAAGAACTCTGAAGCAGGTCAACAAGATTGGGCTGAAAACTAGAAGCTACCAAATTACTCATAATGATTTTCAAAAAAGCATTGGAGTATAGGTTTGGCCTTGTAAAATCATTCGTTAAAACAGTGATCATAGTTTTCATAGATATGCCAGTCGACAGATGATCTATGATTATACCTCGTTCAGTTTTGGTTTATTATTTTGTGAATAATACACTTATGTAATTGCTCAGCAAAAAATGTTTATAGCACCCCCTCAAAATTTTCTTCTTTTACGTTTCAAGGTGCGTAGATTCCAAAAATCAATGTCTGTCCGCCATACGCCGTATCATCCATATCTACTTTGTTTTCGGTTTAAAAAATTCGTTCTTTCGTACACAGGCTCCATTTGGGCCCTAGTTGTGCCCCCAAAACTTTTCAGCCCTATCAGAATATACCCAAGAGTGTTATGGGTGAAAATGGGTGTAAAAATAGGGTTTTTTGGTGTTTTAGTAGCATGAGCTTGTGAGGTATCGTTTTCCATGTTTTTTAGGGCAAGCAGACAGAATATAAAGTCGATTGTGACCGAGTAGTGGAAAATCGAGGTTCTAACGAAATTTCAGCAAAAAATTTTTATAACACCCCCTCAAAATTTTTTCTTTTCCGTTTCAGGGTGCGTAGATTCCAAAAATGCAATGTCCATCCGCCGTCCGCCGTCCGCCGTATCACGTGTACAGGCTTCATTTTCGGTCTAAAAAAATCGTTCTTTCGCACACATGCTCCATTTGGGCTCTAGTTGTGTCTCGAAACTTTTCAGCCCGATCGGAATATACCCAGGGGTGTTATGAGTGAAAATGTGTGTAAAAATAGGTACTTTTTGCGTTTTAGCAACGTGTTGGTAACATGAGCTTTTAAGGTATCGTTTTTCATGTTTTTGGGGACGAGAAGACCGATTATGAAGTCGATTTTGACCAAAGAATAGAAAATTGAGGTTCTACCAGATGTTCAGCTCGCGAAATTGATTTTTTATGAGTCAAAAACCTGGGAAATCGTCTGAAATCACCATCAATTTGTAGAATAACACTGGAAAAAGTGTCAACAGGTGGATCAAGACGATAAAATGGTACTATCAATGATCAGAGATAATTTATTTAAAAAAAAAAAAAGGCGTTGGTACCTTATTCGTGTTTTGGGGGCCAAAATTGGTGGAAACCTCCAGAGATAGCTATTTAAATTATTTTATATGAAAGAAACAATAAATAAACAGCCAACATTTCTATAGGTATGTCCAGTAGAATAATAAACCCATGTGACAAGGACTTTGCAGCGTTTTTTATTATTCAAAAAACTGGAAAATTGTCTGAAATCACCATACATTCTATTATGACACTACAAGTAGTATCAGCTGGTGAATCAAGACAATTAAATGGAACTATCAATGATCAAATATAATGTGTCCGAAATAGGAGTCTAATTCGACCTTTTTGGGGGCCCAACTTGGTGGAAACCAACAAAAATAGCTATTTCAATTATTGCACACGAAAAAAAACCAAATGAACAGCCATTATTTCTTTAGGTATGTCCAATAGAATAATAAACCCATGTGACAAGGACTTTGTAGCGTTTTTTGTATTTTAGTAACATGAACTTGTGAGTATCTTATTTCATGTTCTTTAGGGCGAGGAGACCGTACATGAAGTTGATTTTGACCAACAAGCGAAGAATTGAGGTTATAACAACATTTCAGTCTTAAATTTACGTTTAATTTTGGGCTGAAATCGTCTTTTTCCCCACATAGGCTCCATTTGCGTCCTAGTTGTGCTCCGAACTCGGCAGCCCGATCGGAATACACCCAGGGGTGTTATGGGTGAAAAATGGGCGTAAAAATAGGGTTTTTAGATTTAAAAAAAAAATATCTTTGTCGACATGAGCTTTGAGGTATGGTTTTCCGTGTTTTTTAGTGCAAGAAGACGGAATGTGAAGTTGGTTTTCACCAAATAGTGAAGAGTTGAGGTTGTAAAGGTGGTTCAGCTCGCAAAATTCATTTTTTATGAGTCAACAACTTGGAAAATTGTCTGACGTCACCATAAAGCTGTATAATAACGCAAGAGTAGTATTAACAGGTGAATCGAGACAATTAAGTGGCAGTATCAATGATCAAAGACAATTCGTCAAAAATATAAGTTTAATTCGGGTTTTGGGGGCCAAATTTGGTGGAAACTATAAAAAATAGCCATTTTAATTATCGCACATGAAAGAAACAATAAATGAAAAGTCAACATTTCTGTAGGTATGTCCAGTAGAATAATAAACCCATGTGACTTTGCAGCGTTTTTCTGTTGTACCTACTCGTCTGGGAGTGACCAATCGTAGTTAGGGAACCCCCGGATTATTACGAAGTTGCGTCATGACGTTCCCGACCGAGCCCGTTTATTGTTCTTCCTCTTGTTAGGAAAATTGTTCTCGTTTGAACTTGAAGAAACTATAATTGACAGTTCAAATGTAGAATACGTACAAAATCTTTAATAGGGAGGCCAAAGTAATTCAATCATCATCTAAATTTTGGTTTATTATTTTCAATAATGAACCACTGGAATCGAGCATGAAAAAAAAAAAAATCTAACCCCCCCCCCCCCCCACAAAAATTTGATGGTTTACGTTTCAAGGTACGTAGAATCCGAAAATGCAATAAAAATATTTCTGTCCGTCCGCCGTACTCCGTACAGGCCACTTTTCTTAGTTACCATGAATAAAAATTGATGAAATTCAGGTTATAGGTTCCGTTCGGGGTCTAGTTTGTCCTCGAAGGTCGACGTTACTGTCAGTCATCTCTAAGGGGTTCAAAATAGGGGTTGAAATTTGCAGAACGCCGTAGCCCGAAAACTTTCGATTGAAGGGTATGGTTTTTTTTTACGTTATTAAATTTGTCTTGAGCTAAACAATTTTTTGAGACCAGCCCGAGCATTGCACGTCCAGCCGTTCGTGTGCACCAAAAAGCTTCGCCAACACGATTGTGAATCAAACGGTATAAATCCGGCCGGGATATCTCATCACTAGGGAGCACCTGATTATAATCAAGGATGGCTGTATGAAGTCGAGTTGGTTTTTGTGCGATATTATTTCATTTTGATAAGAGATGGACTATTGGATTTTGTTGGTAGGTACTTGTGAAACTTGAACAAACTTTGAAGTAGTATTGATGGGCAAATTATTACACAACGGTAAATTATTACATAACGGTAAATTATTACACAACGGTAAATTAGGTATTACAGAACGGTAAATTATTACACAACGGTTCATCTACCAAGAGGGGGCTGGATTTTGTTGATCGGTACTTTTGCAACTTGACCAACCGTTGAAGTATTATTGAAGAACAATTTATTACACAACGGTTCATTATACTTGACCATAGGGTCGGTACTGACCACAGAAAACAGTGATCTACGTAGAAGGGGCATCCATTTCACTCCACATCAACAATTTTCCTTCAGAACTTCATTATTTGCGTTTCTTTTCGCCATTTTAGTTACTGTTTGTCATCGAAATAATTATTTTAGCAACATTTAACTCGCGATTTAGGTAGGTACCTAGTAAAGAGTACGGGGTTAGGTACTAACCTGCGGAGGGTCTGCGATCTACATAATATGTATAGGCTAGTACATAAATTATATCGACGGGTTATCTATACAGAGAGCTGTGATCTGTAAAAGAAGGGAATTCTGTACAAAATAATAAACCGTTTTGCAGGGATTTGCAGCGTTTTTTGTAATAATGTTGGTGTGGGTATGATGACGTTCCTCTTAGAGGAGGGAAGGACGTGGGAATGTACTACAACTTGATACTGCCCCCAGAAATATATGGCTGTCAACATGACGGGATGGGAAAAACAGAGACGAAGTTGCTAATGAATCTGGCAAAACGTGAAATCCATCTGTAAGACAGTTCAGGGAGATACAAAAACCATCTATACTAGATCCTGGGAGAGGTGAAGCCGGAATATTCTCATTGTGGTACAACTAAGAAACCAAGCCGTAATACGAGATGTTTTATTGTTTACCTATGTATAGCGACAACTACCTTGATGACCATTGATAATAATTATGGTGAGGCCAGGGTCATTAGTCCATGATGGACAGCTATAAGAACTGCAAGAGGGGATTTCCGTATGACGCGTGTGGTAAAAAAGATAAATGACGCCTGCGAGTTAGTACAGGGACGGTCAATGTCTGTGGCCTTGAGGAGAAGAGGAAGGTCGCCTGGGAAGCCTAACTGTATCACTTTCAGCTTCTTGAGTGAGATCACCTCCGTCCTCGCCCGTTCTCTTAAGAAAGGGAAAATCCGAGGGGCGAGCGGAACGTCAGGCAGCAGAAATGTCATTGCCGATATAGTGACGATCATCTGAGCGGCTTATGGTTAATTGTCCCTGAGCTGGTCGAGAATATACAGACGTACCTATAAAATAACCTTCAATTAATCAAGCTTCAGGAAGTTACAAAAATGGCACTGTACAGCGGGGACGTTCATGAAATGGTGCAGCACATGAAACGCTCACCCGTAGAAACGTTGAACCTACAAACAAATAATCGTACGTCAAGCTGAACTTCATGTGGTATAATTTGATATTCATAGAAGGCGGCAGTCTCGCATCTTAATATGGACTTTGAAAATGGTGGCATCATGAATGCCACATCACGACGTTACACTGCCACTCAACCACTCGGACATATTTATATCACGCGAGTTTCGTTCGTTATCCTTTCACCATCTTGAAAGCTTCCACTGCCTCTCTATTCTCTGTCTCAGGGAAAAAACGTAATGCGTTACATCATCCGTCGAGTCACAGGAAAACACAGTTACTTTTTGGTTGTTTGGTGAAAAAAAAAAATCATCGAAAGTGTCTCCTGCCAGCCCTTCAAAAGGAACAATGTTTTCTATTATTCGTTTCCATCACAAATTTTTGGTTTATTATTCTGTGAATAATACACCTATGTATTCGCTCAGCAAAAAATTTTTATAACACCCCCTCAAACTTTTTTCTTTTACGTTTCAAGGTGCATAGATTCCAAAAATGCAATGTCCGTCCGCCGTACGCCGTCCGCCGTATCACGTGTACAGGCTTCATTTTCGGTCTAAAAAAATCGTTCTTTCGCACACATGCTCCATTTGGGCCCTAGTTGTGTCCCGAAACTTTTCAGCCCGATCGGAATATACCCAGGGGTGTTATGAGTGAAAATGTGTGTAAAAATAGGTACTTTTTACGTTTTAGCAACATATTGGTAACATGGGCTTCTGAGATATCGTTTTCTATGTTTTTGGGGACGAGAAGACCGAATATGAAGTCGATTTTGACCAAAGAGTGGAAAATTGAGTTCTACCAAATGTTCAGCTCCCAGAATTGATTTTTTATGAGCGAAAAACCTGGGAAATCGTCTGAAATCACCATCAGTTTGTATAATAACACTGGAAAAAGTGTCAAGACGTGGTTCAGGACGATTAAATGGCACTACCAATGATCAAAGATAGTTAAAAAAGAAAAAAAGAAAAAAAAAGAGCGTACCTAATTTGTGTTTTGGGGGCCAAAGTTAATGGAAACCATCAGAAGAAGCTATTTCGATTATTAGGCATGAAAGAAACAATTAATGAACAGCCAACGTTTCTGTAGGTAAGTCCAATAGAATAATAAACCCATGTGACAAGGACTTTGCAGCGTTTTTTTTTAAGAAGTGTGGGTGTGTTGGTTTCCGCACACAACGAATTAAAAATTCGATTTGAGACTGGACTTCGAACTGTGAGGAAATTGTAATCCATGTTCTTACCTATCTTCTGAGAGGGGCCTACCTCGTTTTTTGTCGGTTTATGAGCCTGTATGTTGCCTTATAATAGTTTTATACATATTGTGCCTGATAGAGGAACTGTATGATTAAATGACGAAGCCCTTAGAGGTAAAGTTAAACCGTCGAAACAGGTATGTTTTTTTTGTGTTAAAATGGAGATAGAAAATACTCACACAGTGTGTGAAACGCTGGGGGTAATGCCATTCGCTGGCTAATCAAGATAACATTAAAAATCACCGAAACTAGCGTAATACATAATAATCAAATATACTGATTTTCTTGTTTCAGGGAGCGGGATGGCCTCCCTACGGCCGCATTTCAATCCCCAGTTGCTTAACGATGCGAGCGACGACAACACGGACGATGAAAGCACACCGCTCACGCACGACATTTATGGCGGAAGGTAAGGCAACCTATGAGTTATATTTCGCTTATCTGCTGCAATAGTGTCTTATTTCAAGTCCACTCCGAAAAAACACTTTTATAGGGTGCCAACACTTATTACGGTCATTTCTGAGCTGTCTATAGTAGAGTAGGTTGGTGTCTATACTCCCACCAGGAGTAGAAGTGTTCTAGCTATAACGTTCTCAGTCTCAGATTTGAGGTAATTATGGCACTATTGGATGGAACGAACTATTTGTGGAAATTATTTTGTAACACTAATTATAACTTGCTTATAAACACACATCACACGCAAACTTGTACATGGTCTGGATGTGCTCATCATCATTGTACGTACTTATGTGCCCTGATAGATAAAAAGCTCTAAACATATTATCACCAGTGCATCTACCTGTACATTTAGAGTGAGAGGGGTATTTTGAAAATCACTGAGCAGAACTTGACCTAATTTCGATTTATTATATTCAGTAAAGTATGGTACTGATTTCACTGAATCTCGTTGAATAATTGGGAATACTTACAACGAATTTGAGATTCGTGAGCCATGGAGACCTACCGTGCCGTTTAGGTTTTCATGTAAAACTAGTTGGTCTCATGTAACGTATACGTCGCCAATTGTGCAAATTCGTGAGAACCATTTTGGTAACAGAGTTCCGACGTCTTCCATCATGAATGTAAATTGACCGTTCTCATGCGCACATATTAGTTATTCATATCACGAATTACGCATTAAATGGAAAAGTTTACTGAAAAATCATAGCCTAATGAGGACTTGTCAAATCTTCGTCTTTTTCCTTATTTTGGTTAAAAATGTTTAGAATAGACCTTTAACAGTTCATTCTTCTTCGTAGCGTAAAGCTTTCGTTACTTATCAATATCATCTTCTCTTTGTGTGACAAAAACACTGATAGGATTATGCATATGCATCACCTACTGATCACCAACCTAGGATTATGCATTACCTACGTTCTATCTGTCAATGAAGTACTTCGAATTTGTCCCGAGCTTTCAGTTCAAGCGCTACATTTAATTCGTATTATTCGCAGAGTGAAATTTACACATCCATTTAGAAACCATATAGGTAACACGACACCCTCCAACTCTCTTTACTTTCTTGAGTATAAATTCGCCGTGAGCTCCATAACATTATAAGCGCCTCAAAGTACTAACAGGTACCATCTGGAAGAACTCCGAAGATTCACTAATTTTCTCACAATGCATCACAAAGATGCACGATGGGCATCACTTTGATACGCGAAAGCGGCTAGTGATAACGGTTTAAGTTATCGTGAGAAGTTAAAGAGGGAATTTCAACGCTTTCTAAAAGGGGTAGAGATGTACTGAGTGAGTCGAATGGGTGGTAACAGAAGGAAGCCTAGAGCCAGGTGAGTCAGGTTGGATGGTACGGACTCAGGGACGCTTGGTAAAGGTGACGATGAAGCTTTCACGTCACGAAGGGTGAAACTAGGCGGAGACTTTTCAAACATGTTCCAAGGATGTGCCGACGTCTTCGGAGATTAAAACAAAATTGATAGGAATTAGGGTTTCTTGTTAAGATTCTGTTACCTCAAAGCCGTCAATCCTATAAATCCAGATTTCGGTTTCGAGGACGCAACAATGTCTTTTCAGAGAGAAATTTCCCAATTCGGTATTACTTACGTGATCAGTTTTTTTGAAAGAACAACTTATATGCACTGACATTTCAAAGAATTATAAAAATTCGTTGATAGGAGTACGCAAAACTTGAGTACGCAAAATTTCGTTGAATCGAATGACGTAAAATTTTAGAAATTCTCATCAAATTCAAGGTCGGATTACTCATGTCTACACAACTGGAGAGATTTAGGTCTGATGACCCGAAGAGATGATCAGTATGTAGAGCAACAAATAAGTCATTAAGTACAGTAGGACTTGAAGCTGCAACAGACGCTCTGCAAATAAACCCAGAGCCGACTGGAGCACAGTTCACAATCAAGTGATAAATTGATATAAGGAGAGCTGACTAAGACTATGAGGATGACTGCTGCTCACCGTACCAGTTGGCTTCATTGCTCAATGGGCAAGAGCGACAGTAGCCTAACAATAAGCAGAAACCAAACCATTAAAGCAGGTTGCTGGTTCAAATCCCGCTTTAGTCACAGAAATTATAACTTCCGGTGAAGCATTAAAAGTAATGAAATGATTGATGTACTGAAATTGTAAACTATTTTAATGAAACCACCTGTCATTGGCGACTCTACGTGATTTCACTAGTTTACTCGACCCAAACTACTACCTACTATAATTTCTCTACACCATATTCACATTAAGGTTGCATGAGTGCTACTTCGAATGCATCTGACCCAAGATGTGTTACACAATCGGTGGGAAGTTGCATTTCAAATGTATGAGCAGAATGTGCACTGAGCGAATGAATTGAAAAGGGTTTTGATTCGACACAGCTGCCCCTCTGGACGGTCTGCTGGGGTAGTCGAGGGAGAAGGTGAACCAGTTATTAGAATCCGACGTTGGCGACTCCAAGATATCCTGGACGACCTTGGGTAGCTCCTGCCGATCTCTTGCCGTTCTTTGTCCACCTTCACCCATGTCTCGACGGAAAAATATAGAGATTAACCGATTAAACAGGGGCTCTCGAATTAGTACCAGGAAGCTATGAAGGATAGGTAATTGCAAGAATCCAAAAAGAACTTTGATGTCTGGGATGTAGGCATCTCATTTAGATTCTTGACTTGCTCAAGTATAATGCAAGTGAACTATGTTGAAGACTATTTCCACTAGACCAAAATTATGAAATGCAGACCCCCCCCAATCGAATTCAGTACAATTGAAACCTATGACAGGTACCAATTTTCATTGTCAAATTCGCGCCTGTTGAACCAGAAAAAAGGATGAAAGGGCCCCTTGCTCGGACATTACGGACGCTTTTGACGTCATAAGTAGCCGCAACATCAATTTTTTTGCTCACACCATGCTACCATGACCTGACCGTACTACCAAATTTTTGGAAAGCTCTCACTTAGATTTTTCAAATCTTGATTCGATATACTGGTAACAGTATGCTTTCCTCTTCAAACCGACCTGTTGCCAAGCTCGCAATGGCTGATTGTCCCATTTCTCACGACCCGGCAGTTTCTCACATCGAGTTGCCTTCCCAGCTTTTGTGAGTCGGTCTCTAAACTACTAATTCGGCCAAGACTTAATTATAACTGGGCGTTCATACTACCTCTTCCACCTTCACGTTACGGGAGATGTATGGAAGAACATTCAAAAAGTGATGGACCCTTAGGGAAATAAGAACAACTGTTAACGTAGCTACGAGAGGAGTAAGAACTATTGGCGTTCTGTACCGAAGGGACAGCAGTAACTATTTATTGTACCGAAATGATATTCGTTTCAAAATTGGTACCTTTAACTGCATGTTAATTAAAATGACACTATATAATTCGACATCTAAACTTTAACGTAGAAAAAATGGATTTTCTGTACTATAGTCTGGTCATCCTCCAGGACCTAGAAGGTGGGTGTTCATAGTGTTGGCGTCTGCGCATACCAACGTAAACGAGAACCCTACAGAATTCTTGTCCTTAGCTTCGCTCCATTTTTGATAGTTGGGGATCGTAGGCGTTGATTTAACACGGATCGATGTGATTATGTTCTCTCGCTGTGAAAAGTTTCATGCACGGGATAATATTCAGTTTGCGAGGTGCGGAGTTGAACACTGATATAGCTGGTCTGGAGTTAGCCTTCTGATGTAGCCATACGTTGTCTGAAGAAATCAAAAATGTTCTCGAACCTCTGCACGAGCATGTTAGAACGATATGTTTCTGTACCAATCCTTCCATCATCATGAGTATTCACCTAATGACGCGTCAAATGATCCACGAACGGGATTGCTGATGTCACCTCGCGCCAATTGGATCTGAGTCAACATCCCTGAGTTTCGTAAGAGACTGGATCGGTGTGCTGAAGACGAAAGACCCCTAGTGACCTCAGGAGTCGTCAAGGGGCAAGGACGCCTCGCGGACGCCCACTCCCTTCCAAATGCCACGCTGAGTACTCACAAAGGACCATAATTCACGTTAAAACGGACTCTGACGCAATTTTCTTCTTGCTGCCTTCAGTTAGTTAACCTTTTCCCGTTGTAGGAGAGATGAGGAGTAATGATTTTATGGTCAATGAATCAGCCGTAATTCAACGGAAGGTTCATCGCCTGATGTCTTTTATTTCTCTTCCTTCTCATGCACAAAGCGTCCTTTCTTCCCATGAATCGTCAGAAGTTGTTAACTAAATACACGTTTTCATATCCTAGGACCGGTCTATTATCCGCGTATACGCTCTTATGGGTTTATAAACCCATCTTGAATGTACATGCTGCCGTTGTTGGGTGAAAATGTGGACGTAGTTCATGATTCCCAAGGAATGGAGTATTACACTTACAATAGTTATTGTTTACTCCTGAGTCCACCATGCGGAAGCATTGAGATAACTTTTGGAAGGACAACAATTTTTGACCGCAGAAATAAAAAATTTCTCAAGCATTCTGATATATAAATAATTTTGAACAAAGTTGGTTCTGTGTTTGTCAATGTGACCAAAAATCCTCGCCGTGCCCCATACGTCACAATGATGATCGTAATAACCTGGAATAGCACGGGAAACCACAAGATTGCCGATCTTTTACAGAGCGTTCCCCCAAGAACGTTGCTTATACATAAGAACTATTCATGTACTGCATCAACTACTTTTTAAAACCATAGGAGTTATTCCTCCTCTCTACTATACCCACTCATAGTTCTGTAGAGGAGTTAGAAACCTGGCTTTCAAGATGTTCCACTCAGGTTGGTGCTCTTTTACAAAACAAAACGAAAAATACGTTCCCCTCAACCACAAGAGTGTCGTTACCGTCCAAGAGGTGGACCGTCTTCTTTTTTCCAGCTCTAGGTGGAGGAGTTCGCTAACCGGGAGTGCAGGCTTTGTTCGTTTTCTTTTCTTTTTTTTTTTTTGAAGCTGATCGTCCATAGTAGGCGACGTTCTCATCCGATTAAATAATTCTCGCCCGCGCCCAGGTACCCTTTTCTAATACTCGTATAACAGAGACATGAAAATTCATATTTTTCCAAAAATGAAGGGATGCCCACGGAGTCACGCTCGATTAGCTACCTACTTCATGGTTATAAAACCCGTATAATAACAACGTTTCGGCTGCTGTAATTTAGAACAGATTCCAAATGGTTTATTAATTTTTTTTTTTGCAGAAGCCATTCGTTTTTAATTGCATTTTCCTAACTAGATGGAAATTTCAATCCCATAGGTCAGTATCAAACTGCAATTTGTAGTTAGCTTGGACTTCTATTTTCATTCACCTCTAACAACCCTCGGTTGTTTCGCATAGATTTAAGTTGGTTGTCCACTAGGGAGGTGCCAAGCGAGGGGGATCATGATTTTGGATAAATTCCATGATCTACTGTTTGGCGGGCTGAACGGCCAAGTGCCGACAAAATAAAAGTCTCGGTGCTTCCGTTTTTTTTTTTTTAACTCGGAAATGTCATATAAATTCTCTATGCTCAGACCAAGCCGATTATGAAGACAATATTGTAAAAATACTTTTGATAAAATATAAAGAATGTACCTCATATGAAACTTAAGGGTAGAAATTAGAAAAGTTTTTGGAGAAAATAGATGCGCAATAGTAATACGTTCAAAATGTTTATTTAGGTAAGTAGGTACCTATGTACTTTTTTTATTTGGCCGTCCACTCCCTTAGACAACCACTCTACAATTATTGATACGAACTCTCATTATATCTGCAGGTAGATGTTGATTTTTTTGTGTGACAAGTTGCCTTTCTTCATTGTAATGAATCATAAATCATAATATTTATGATTTATGATTGGAATAATAGTAATGATGCTACGGCACAGGGAGGACGTAGCATCATTACTGTCTTAGGCAACTCCGTTTCTCAATATTAGGTATATGAACTCTTGGTCAATTTCGGGAATCTTATGGCGATTTATCCACTAATGCTAGGGAATCCCCTTGGCCGTAAAATGGAGTGACTAAACATCCTAAAACAGGACACCAGTATGTTAAATAGCTGTAGGGTTTCGCGATATTTTTCGTCTGAGTCAGTTCTATCATGAATCTGGTCAAGGCTTTTTTGACAAATTCACGGACAACTATTCAGAAAGTCTTCACATTCACGTGCCTACTTTGTTGCTGTGAGGATTTGGACAAGAAATTTCAAGAGTGAATGTTTGGACTTCTCACTGTAGGTAAATAGTTTTGTTCGTCGTGTTTTCATTTATTATATTGGATTCATAATGATATTTCTAACGAAGTTCGGATTGGATTAAGAATTCTTGTAGTCATTAATGTCAGCTATTACTGTGACATAGTAGGTAGGTAGATGGCACAGAAAAACTTATTAGTATCCGGATTTTACCTCCTTATGAAATGAAGGGTGAACATCAACCGCTTCATTGTATAATTGTGAAGCTATCGCGACCATAAAAACAGTTGTGCCAAGCCTGCGAATAAATCTTCTTTCTCACAGTAAGACAGCGCGGTATCGAAGTTACGGGTCACAACCTTCTTGGATCATGGCGAGTTCGGCGAAGATCCTCTTAGGTTTCAAAACGAAACTCACGAAGATTTTATCTTCCAACGTGCTAAAATACATGTTTGTCAATTATACGGCCTATTATGAACTCCTATATACCTAATTCAATCAATTTAATAGCGGAGACTCGGGAATTTATATCTATAGATAATAATTATATTATCAATATCTTCAATGACAAAAAGAAAACCGCTGTTCAAGATCTTCTGAGCGAAATTTCCTGTTTCACTTCTTTTACGAGCAATTTGACTTTGAATGCAAAAGACTAACACAGTTAATTAAATTAATGAACTATAGTTAATTAAATTAATTAAGTATAGTTAATTAAGTTGCAAAATATTAATACAGTTAATTAAATTTCTCATTCTCAGAACTATTCTCAGAGATGAGGACTAGGAGGATAATATGAAAACTAATTCTTCTCGGAGATATAATCCATTTTTCATCTAATCAAATGGAAGCTACAATCATAAATCGTAAAATATCGTTTAACCCTAGTAAACTAAACTTCGAACCCTCTCCTGAAACCTTCCACAATCTCTCTTCGCAAACCGTTAAATAAATCATCAATAAATAATTATCTTTTTAATTTAGGTTATAATTTTGCGATACTAAAATTTCATTTACCCTCTCAATCCAATGCATACCTATAATAATCGATTGATGGTATGCTTAAAAATTTGAGGACAGACATAATCTAATACAAGTTGGGTACCTAGTTAGTCCTACAAAACAAAAACGCTGCAAAGTCCTTGTCACATGGGTTTATTATTCTATTGGACATACCTACAGAGGTGTTGGCTGTTTATTTATTGTTTCTTTCATATAGAATAATTGAAATAGTTATCTCTGGTGGTTTCCACCAATTTTGGCCCCCAAAACACGAATAAAGTACGCTCCTTTTTTTTAAATACATTATCTCTGATCATTGATAGTACCATTTAATCGTCTTGATCCACCTGTTGACACTTTTTCCAGTGTTATTCTACAAATTGATGGTGATTTCAGACGATTTCCCAGGTTTTTGGCTCATAAAAAATCAATTTCGGGAGCTGAACATCTGGTAGAACCTCAATTTTCTATTCTTTGGTCAAAATCGACTTCATAATCGGTCTTCTCGTCCCCAAAAACATGAAAAACGATACCTTAACAGCTCATGTTACTAACATGTTGCTAAAACGCAAAAAGTACCTATTTTTACACACATTTTCACTCATAACACCCCTGGATATATTCCGATCGGGCTGAAAAGTTTCGGGACACAACTAGGGCCCAAATGGAGCATGTGTGCGAAAGAACGATTTTTTTAGACCGAAAATGAAGCCTGTACACGTGATACGGCGGACGGCGGACGGACATTGCATTTTTGGAATCTACGCACCTTGAAACGGAAAAGAAAAAATTTTGAGGGGGTGTTATAAAAATTTTTTGCTGAGCGAATACATAGGTGTATTATTCACAGAATAATAAACCAAAAGTGGAACCTGACCTACCTGTCTCTATCCAAAGTTCAATTAACGGTCATTATGTAATAATTTATTCACCTTAACGCTCAAGTGCGCCTATCGCCGAAATACCTATCGCCGTTCTGGCTCGATAGTTATCGAACCAGAACTAATGGAAATGAGGGTAAACAGGGCCGAGGGTGAAACACACTCGGCTCTGTACCTCCAGACAATTTTTGAACGAGGTAAGTGACTAAATGGCAGGATTTTTTCTTCTAAGTGATAGAAGACTAATCGATAAATGTTGCCGAGAGAGCGCTGCTTGTCGAATTAGCAGAATGATAAGGTCAATGCAATGCCTGTTTTTCTTGGAAGCGAAAGTTCGTTCGTGATACGGGTGAAAACTAATATATTTTGCTTTTCTAATATTGTAGAAAATCACGAGTTGGAAATGCTAAAAGTTTGCTAAATGTTATGGATGTAACATGTTTTGCCTGCTTGTAGAAAAAATAGTTTTCAATTGGTGTTGAAGAAATTGAAAAGAGAAACCACGTAATACAGCGAGCATTGTTCTCAGCTTCCTAGGAGGGAGATCTGTGTCACTTGATAGCCTTATTGTTCTCTCCTAGAGTTTTCCTTCACACTAAATAAGCGGCAGGAAATTATCTACGTCTGCCCATTTTCTTTTGTATGGAATGCGGATACAGGAACATTTCGGCACGTGAGCCATATTTATTTAAGTTCATAACGAAAAAAAAAATGAAGTGTTTACACTAAAATGTGCTGGCAGGTGGTTGGAAAGTGTCTATTACAATTTTATCGCCGTTAGGTACAACTGCAACTTATGTTTGGTATAAACATTCCAAGTTTGCTACTTCGTGTGAGAGCTTTTTTTTTAAATCCTTTTGTTCTCAAGTCTATACATATTTTTTCTGTCGAGGGGTGGCACAGCTTCCTCTTATCCGTAACACGATCGAATATTTATCATTTTAATGGTTATGGAAGAGTGAATTAACGTGGGTTTCACGTTCGTGCATGGGCAAACGAATAGTACTGTCCGATTTTGGCGAAAACAATTGCGATTATCGAGGGTCTACTGCAAACTTCCATATTTTGGTTCACTACAACCAAGATCACCTCCAGGATCACCTGCTAATATTGCTTCCGAGTCAACCAAGGTAGCGGAAGCTTCGCTTTGACTAAAGGAAAAATTTTTTGTCGCCAAAATCGAAATTTCCTCTCGCGTTTTACATTTTAGAGCTTTCTGAACAAATTTCATTCTGTGTCTGTCTGTCTGTCTGTGTATCCGCAAATACTTGCCACATGCATAAATTCCAGTACTCCCTCAAAAATGAACGCCGAGTATTTATGTAATCAAGACACTGAAGCCACCCTCTCCAACATATGCTAGAATACCAGCCGAATAGGTGCGCCATTCGGAACCAGCTGGAATGGGTAAAAACGTGGAAAGCATATGCCGGTAAATATAGGGCCGGGAGGCGCTTACCTGGGAGCAAGCAGGAGGATTATCCCAAGTTCTCAAGAACATACTCGAGGGAGCCGACCGAGACATGAAACTGGAGTTGATTCAGAGGTGCAACGATGGACAATTTCATGGCTTATACAGAAAGCTAAGGCAAAGTACCAACATCCCACATGGATTGGATTTGGAGAGACTAACATGGGTAGTAGTATGCCGTTGCGGGCTCCTCTACCTCAACTTCATCCCATGGTTACCGAACAGAGTGTGTTTATGTGGTGAACTCTGGCTCACATTAAATTATACCATTGCCGTACATGTTACTCTTTGTATCTAATATAAATAAAAAATGTTAACTGTCTATCTCTCTGTCGTGAGTCCCTCCCGGGAACACTCCACTACAACCTTAAAGCTCTCACCAATATTCCTATGTAAAAATTACCTTCCGCTAATAAACATCTGAGTGGGGAGACAGGCGACAGAATCCGGGGGACACAACCTGGTGCCCCACTACCAGCTCCCAACAGGGAGCTGGAGGGAGAGGACTCCAAGTCCTATATAACCCCGGATCCTGGAGCTTTAGCTTCATTCGACACTTCCTCTAACCAGCTCTCTCTTCTCTCTCTACCTTCCTCCTCCCAGATGCCTGGTGGTATCCGCCGCTCTGGGAATTCACCTCCTACCTTCTCCTCTTGTCTACATCGGTGGATATCCGCCGCCTAGACAAGCACCTTCCTTCCTTCACCTACATCGGTGGATTACCGCCGCCTAGGTGAATTTCCTTCCTCTCGCCTACATCGGTGGATTACCGCCGCCTAGACGAGATCCCTTCCACTCACCTACATCGGTGGATTACCGCCGCCTAGGTGAATTTCCTTCCTCTCACCTACATCGGTGGATTACCGCCGCCTAGGTGAAATTCCCTCGCTCTCACCTATTCATTCCTTCACGCCACCGTGATGATAAATTTAAATTCATCACAGTGGTGAACCCGACGTTCATCCAACCTTCTACCCTTCCTCCCTTCTTACCACCTCATGTGTCGCCCCAGTCTAGTTCGGTGTCCCAAATTTTAAATTCACATTTAAAAACAGTCAGTATATAAATTCGCAATTCTTGGCCCAACCTCACCGCTCACACAGCTCTCAACTCTCCGCCACAAGCACCTCCGCTGCCGCAAATTGCGAATTTTAAAATTCAAAACCTCACCCAATTTGAATTTTGTTTACAGACACCTCAACCATGGACCCGAACTCGCCGTCACCGCCGCTCCTCCGGCCATCCCTGCTGCAGCCGCCGACCGCTGCGACATCTGACGCAACCGACAACCCCTTCACCAGCCTCTCGCCGCCCGGCTCTACCGCATCCGCCGCCGCCGCTGCCGCCGCCACTGCAGCTGCCGCACACGCCGCCGCCGACGTCACGACGGCCTCGGCGTCGTTCCCGCTGTCGCTGCCCCCCTTCTACACGCACGACCCCGCACTCTGGTTCTTCCAGGTCGACGCTGCGTTTTCTGCCGCCAACATCCGCAGCCAGCGTACCCGCTACTCCCGCATCATCTCTCTGTTACCGTATGAGATCCTCCTGCAGACGTCGGACATCTCCCCCGACGCCACGGCCGCCTACGACGACCTCCGCGCCCGCCTCATCAGCTTATACCAGCCCTCCAAGATCGCACGTGTCGCAGCGCTGTCCCAACCCCAACATCTCGGCGATTTGAAGCCCTCCCACCTGTACCGTCGCCTACGTCATCAGCTACACGACGTCGTGACGGCCGACATCGCTCGAACGTTCTGGCTGCGAGCCCTCCCCCACCCCATCCAGATGGCGCTCGCCAGCCACCTCGACGGACCGGACGAGCCGCTACTCCGTCTAGCCGACACGGTCTACGACCTCGCCGCGGCCGCCAGCGTCACGGAAGTCGCCGCACCCCGCACCCCCACCCCACGCAGGGACCGATCGCCGTCGCAAGAGCGCCGCCGGCCCCCCTCCCTCCACCGGCGCCGCTCCCTCTCCGTCGATCGCCGGCCCGCCCCCTCCCCCGACCACCGACGCCAGCGCTCGGCCGACCGCCGCACCATCTCCCCCACCCAGCAACGAAGAGGGAGGTCCCCGACCACGACGGCCCCCTCCAACTCCGCGCGCCCCACCAGGACCTACCTCCCAGCGGACCCCCCCCACCGATGTTTCTACCATGTGAACTTCGGTGGGGAGGCCCGCAAATGCCAGCCCCCCTGCTCCTACTCCTCCAAGCAGGGAAACGCGGACGCCCGCCGGTAAATCCGGCGGGCCCCCCTCCTCGCCAACACGGGGGGGACCACCACCAACCCCTCCCCGCCCGCATTCACACCACCACCACCAAACCTCGCTACCCCTCCTACGCCGCCGCCACGGCTGCCAACCTCCCGACCGCATCTGACGTCGCCACCTCTCCATCAACCGTCCCCCCACCCCGGGACGGCCCCTCCAAGCCCACCTCCAGGGCAGCCAACCTTCCGGCCACCACTAGCGCCGCCACTACCGTTCCCCCACCCCGGAACGGCCCCTCCAAGCCCGCCTCCGGGGCAGCCAACCCTCCGGCCACCACTAGCGCCGCCACTACCGTTCCCCCACCCCGGAACGGCCCCTCCAAGCCCGCCTCCAGGGCAGCCAACCCTCCGGCCGCCACTAGCGCCGCCGCTACCGTTCCCCCACCCCGGAACGGCCCCTCCAAGCCCGCCTCCAGGGCAGCCACCCTCCCGGCCGCCACTAGCGCCGCCGCTACCGTTCCCCCACCACGGAACGGAACCTCCGACCCCGCCCCCAAGACAACCACCCCTCCGGCCGCCACTCGCGCCGCCGCTACCGTTCCCCCTCCCCGGAACGGCAAAAAAACGCCCCGCGTCTCCTTCGCGGGGGACCAACCACCGCCGTCGCATCCGCCCACCACCTCGGACGAACCAAGCCCCCCCCCCCCCCCCTCCGACGGACCCCAACACCTCAGCAATTCTACCTCACTCCGCCCCAGCTCACCAACGCCTGTTCCTGAAATGCTCGAAAACGCACGTCCCGTTCCTCGTCGACACAGGGGCGGCGCTCTCCATTTTCCCCAATAATATTCTCCGGCGACAGGCGCGTTGTTACCGGCAACTCCTCTACGCCGCCAACGGTACCACCATCCCCTCGTACGGGACGTACCGCTCATCAATTCATATGAGCGGGCTCGCGTACGAGTGGGAATTTACCGTGGCGGACGTAGAGAAAGCTATCCTGGGGGCCGACTTCCTCGCATATTTCGGCCTCCAGGTAGACGTCCGTAACACGCGCCTGCTCGACCCCTCCACCCAGAAACCCATCCCCGGGTTCATTCATGCGGTGGATCGGCCCCCGTCCCAGTTTGAACAACTCCTCCTCCACTACAAACCCCAGCGCCGCCCCTCAGCTCACATCTCACAGACCCAGCACTACATAGAAACCTCTGGCCCCCCAATATCCGCAAAAGCACGACGCCTCCACCCCCTCCAACTCTCACAGGCCCGCAAACACTTTGATCTTCTCATCAAGGAAGGCATTATCCGTCCCTCAAAATCCCCGTGGGCTTCTCCACTACATATTGTGCAGAAGCCTAACGGGGATATCCGCCCCTGCGGCGACTACCGCCGCCTCAATGCCCGAACAACCCCAGACCTTTACAACGTCCCGCATCTTCGGGATTTCTCTTCCCACCTCCACAACACAACCATCTTTTCTACACTCGACATCTCTCGTGCCTTCCATCACATTCACATCTACCCCCCTGACGTTCCTAAAACAGCTATCATCACCCCTTTCGGCCTGTTCGAGTATATCAAAATGGGTTTCGGCCTCCGTAACGCTGCCCAAACATGGCAGCGTTACATGGACAATATACTACGAGGCCTACCCTTCGTCTTCTGTTTTTTGGACGACGTACTGATCGCTTCCCGAGACCCAACGGAACACCTCACACACCTGAAACAGGTTCTTGACATCTTCGCCGCCGAGGGCCTCACCATAAACGCTCCGAAATGTGTCCTCGCCCAACCCTCCGTCCGCTGCCTCGGCCACCAGGTTTCGTCCGAAGGAATAAAACCCCTACCGGACAAAGTGCACACCCTCACCGATTTCCCACAACCCAACACCGTCTCAGAACTCCGCCGTTTCCTGGGTATGCTGAACTTTTATCGTAGACACATCAAACACGCAGCACAACACCAACAGCCACTCATACACGCTATCCCACAACCGGCCAAGAAAAACGATAAACGCCCCATCTCCTGGACCCCCACCCTCACAACCGCCTTTCAACAATGCAAACAGGACCTAGTAGACGCCGCTCTATTGGCCCATCCCGATCCCCATGCCCCCCTCTCCATCACCACGGATGCGTCCGACTGGGCCATCGGGGCAGTACTCCACCAACACACCGGCGCCACCCCCCAGCCTCTCGGCTTTTTCTCCAAAACTCTGTCCCCCACACAAAAAAATTACTCCACCTTTGACAGAGAACTCCTCGCCATCCACGAAGCCATCAAACACTTCCGTGACTTCGTGGAGGGCAGGCAGTTCTCTGTCATTACCGACCACAAGCCCCTCACCCACGCCCTCCTCCAAAACCGAAAATCAGCCTCCCCCCGTCGCCTCCGGCAACTCGAATTTATCGGACAATTCACGTCCGATATTCGTTATTTGCCGGGGGCCGACAACTGCGTCGCCGACGCGCTCTCCCGCCCCACCCCTGCGCCGGTGGCGGAGTTACTGCCCTTCCCTTCCCCGCAAACCCTCAAAAACCACCAAACTCCTACTTCCGATCCCGCACTTTCCAATCTCATCTCCGCCTCAAAATTGGAACAGCTGCCTCCCCTCGATCTCTGGTGCGACGTATCGGCCGATACACCGCGCCCGTACGTCCCACCGGAGCTGAGGAGGCAGTTGTTCCTACATTACCACTCCCTCCATCATCCCGGCATTCGGGCGAGCCGGGACCTCATCAAGACGCGGTACTTCTGGCCCCATATGAACACGGATATACGTACCTGGGTTCTTGGGTGCCAGAAGTGCCAGCAATTCAAGGTCTCGGCTCACCCCCATGTACCTCCTCAACCTATCCCCGATTCTCTCCCGTGGGAACACGTCCACTTGGATCTGGTCGGCCCTCTTCCCCCCTCCGAGGGGAAGAGGTATTGCCTCACCATGATCGACCGTGCGACAAATTGGGTAGAGTGTATCCCACTCGCCCACATTACCGCGGACGCCGTCGCCGCGGCCTTCCTCAATCAATGGATCAGCCGCTACGGCTGTCCGCGGACACTCACGGTCGATCAGGGGAGGCAATTTGAATCAGCCCACTTTGCCGACCTGCTCCGTTCCCTCGGGATTCAGAAAATCCGCACCACTCCTTATCACCCTCAATCCAACGGGAAAATAGAGCGGTGGCACTCGGTCCTCAAGCAAGCCATCTCCACATCAGCCACTTCCCCCTCATGGACCAAAACCCTCCCCTACGTTTTACTTAGCCTCCGCACTTCCGCCCGTCCTTCAGACAACACAAGTCCCGCACAACACGCTTTTCGAGACCCTTTACGTTTGCCAGCCGACATCTTCACCCCACACCCCACCCCGTCAATTAACAGGGAACCACTCCACACCACGACACCACACAACGACACCACCTATCCCACACGTTTTTACACAGCCACACACATGTACTTGAAGGAGCCCGGCATCCACAAAACATTTCAACCTCTCTACGCCGGGCCCTTCCACGTCATCCGCTCCACAAACACCACGGCTACCCTGTTAATTGACGGGAAGCCCCACACTGTACCCCTCGCCCGATGTAAACCAGCCCCCGTCCTCCCAGACACTTCGCCCCACACCACTCACCCGACCACCCCTACACCACAAACGCCACACATCACCTCCATTTCGCCCACCGGACCCCAACGTCGCCACCCACCTCCGCGACGTCCCGGGTACCGGCTCCCACCGGCTCTTCCCCTTCACCACCGCCCCGGCAGTGAAGGGGCCCCTCTGTCAGTCTTCACTAACGGGAAGACTGTTAGAGGGAGTCGCCTCTCTCACCCCATCACCTCACCTTCATTACACACTCACCACATTACACTGCACACTATCCACACCCAGGGAACGGCGGATCTCGCAACCCCGCTCAATTCTGCCTCCCCTGAACCCGTACCTAAAAATTGTACATACCTATAAATACCTGTACATACCTGTAAATACTACCTGTAAATACCTCGCAAATATCTAGCTATCTAACTACTATCTAACTATCAACATACTATCTAACTATCACTCCTCTTATCATCATCATCGACCTCATCACCTTTGTAAATATTGTCACTTCATCGAATTTTTCATCACACCCTCCTTGTACATATGTTTCCCATCATCAAATTTCGTCTGCTTACATCTACTTACATCTACTTACGTCTACTTATATCTACTTATGTCTACTTATGTCTCCTTATGTCTACTTTTTGTCTACTTAGCCCTACTTACGTCTACCTATGTCTACTTATGTCTACTTATCCTACCTCTTGTATATCACCCTAGATTTAAGACACCTCCGGTCACTCTTCTGCCTTCAGCACTGCAATTGTTTGTTTCAGCCTTCAGCTCCTGTATCCTTGTGCCTTCAGCTCCCCTTTTTTGTTTCCGCAGCCCTCAGCCACTGTCAACTTGAGCCTTCAGCTACCTCAAACATTGGTTCGAACTGGGGGGACCTCTGTCGTGAGTCCCTCCCGGGAACACTCCACTACAACCTTAAAGCTCTCACCAATATTCCTATGTAAAAATTACCTTCCGCTAATAAACATCTGAGTGGGGAGACAGGCGACAGAATCCGGGGGACACAACCTGGTGCCCCACTACCAGCTCCCAACAGGGAGCTGGAGGGAGAGGACTCCAAGTCCTATATAACCCCGGATCCTGGAGCTTTAGCTTCATTCGACACTTCCTCTAACCAGCTCTCTCTTCTCTCTCTACCTTCCTCCTCCCAGATGCCTGGTGGTATCCGCCGCTCTGGGAATTCACCTCCTACCTTCTCCTCTTGTCTACATCGGTGGATATCCGCCGCCTAGACAAGCACCTTCCTTCCTTCACCTACATCGGTGGATTACCGCCGCCTAGGTGAATTTCCTTCCTCTCGCCTACATCGGTGGATTACCGCCGCCTAGACGAGATCCCTTCCACTCACCTACATCGGTGGATTACCGCCGCCTAGGTGAATTTCCTTCCTCTCACCTACATCGGTGGATTACCGCCGCCTAGGTGAAATTCCCTCGCTCTCACCTATTCATTCCTTCACGCCACCGTGATGATAAATTTAAATTCATCACACTCTCTATCATAAATTCCAAAATTCAAATCCGATTTGGCTGACCTTTTCAGGGATTATGCGGGCGGGATGGTCTGCTATAAGAATTTCAGAACGGTTGGATCATTGGATGTCCATGCGCGTGCGCATTCGTGAAATAAATGGTTCTCAATTTCTCACAAACCTAGGTATGGCCCCATTTTGATGACATTTTCAGGAATTATGCTGGTTGGCAGGAACAGAAAGGCAGGGCAATAAAAAAATTACAACTTTCTCAAACTAAACGTTATGCATAAATAACAATGAATCAAATTAAACATAGAATTCTTGAATCCACCCAAATATGTAACGAATTGATTATTTATTATTCGTTTAATCAATAAGAGAGATATGTGCTATTATAATTTTTAGACTTTTTTAGTTGCTTTCAGCGAAACGAAGAATGGGCCGAAACGAAAGATTTGAGAACCAGTTGACTTGCTTTCACTGGTTTGAAGCAAATGAAGAAGGCCAGTATAAAGTTTCAAAGCAACTGCTAGGCATCGAAATTAGTTCCGCTAAGAGGCCTTCCCTCCACGATGATGATGTTGGTTTCGTAGGTCCGACTACAAAAATAGCGGGCAAAATGTCAAATAGCATCTCGGGAAGGTCCACCAATCATCGCCTCAAGGCTAAATAAATGGAACGGGGTCGTCTTACGTTTTAAGGTTGCAGGAAACTTCTTTTCAAGTAGCTACCTCACCCAAACTAGATGAGGAAGAAATCTTTCAAACTTACGCACTGAACGGTTTAATCCGCAGCTGCCCAGTAGGTACCTACCAAATCTAGAACTTTTCATTGGTAACTCTGGCAGCGAGCTCACTGTTTAGTGGTAGGAACTGCGGACATTATCATATTGAAACTTAATTAGTACATAATGTTCCAAATCACGGGAATTATATGTTATAATTATATAAACAGAATTTTAAAATTTTAAAATTGATGCTAGGCATTGCAGTTAGTCGTTCCATATGCTCCCAAGGCCCCTTCTTCTGTTTATTAAGAAATCAAGTAAAACTACTTTAATTATTGATATACATTCACTCAAAACAGATGAACGTAGAAACTAAGATCATGCTCCCTATTTGATGAGGGTACAATATGGCGTTAATATTAATTAAATTATTATTAAAAATTTCGTCAAAAATATTTTTCAATTTTCCTGTTTACATTGGAGATCACTGTCTACGAGTATGCATGTGATCTAGGTATTTCCTCATGTCGGGGAATCTATTCTCCAATAAAACTCAATCCTAATTATTGTACTCCATGCATCCAATTTTCACGAGTGAAAATTCAGAGCAGCAGTGCACACAAGAATGAAATTCACGCATAATTCGTTGTCTCACACAAAAATTATTACAAAGTCGAGATCCAAATAGGTTGAAGCATACTGAAAGTTTGGAGTACTGGAGGTTTGGATTGGTGGATTTGATATAAATTCATGAAGCAATTTATTATTAATAGACGCTCCATGATGCCTTTGAAGCTGCTGGCCTCAAGATCGATGTTCTCAAGATCGAGTACTTGGTGGTTGGCGGAGTGGACGGAATGGAGTCCTGTGGAGTCAGGAAGTGCACCTATGAACTATGAAGATGATCCACACCGCAATCGTAGAGAGCATACTGACCTACGGGAGTGAGGGATGGTCGCTCACCCGGAGGAATTTGTAAAGAGCGGGTGCATTTGGATTGGATGGCATTCGACGTAGCTGCCGTGTGTCGAGGTTAGATAAATCCGGAACACCACCATCCAAGAAACTATATACGGCCAGAATCCATGGTGGAATGGATTGAGAGAGGGGATCTGTCTTGTTATGTTCACATCAGTCGTATGACAGACGACCAAGATGGTCATCAACTGGTCGCCGAAGGGTCGCCTTAAAAGAAGTCATCCTAGGGTCACATGGAGAGGAGCAGTGGTCTGTTCCTGGCGCAGGCTCATCCTCGACGGCTCGCAGGTGCAATATCTAGACATTCCTGGTGCCACCACACATCTGCACAGATCTGTGAGCTCAACGGTTCTTAAAAAAAAAACCGCAAGTAGCTCACGAAGGGGCGATGTGGCCAAGGCGAGAAGCATTCACTTTTTCCCTTCTCCACCTGAACATCAGATTTCACTTTCAACTTATGAATCTCACAAAATACGGAACACGGAAACACTTCAAACCGAAATATATATATATATATATATATATATATATATATATATATATATATATATATATATATTGATTTTATTGCACTGACGTTGTACGGGTATCATTTTTGGTTGGGTGGTACATGTTGGGTAGGTGGTCGTCGTGCACGACGTCAGTGGCGCATGAGACCCCCAACAGACGTGATCGAGTTCCTTTTAAAGGGTTCCCAACACTTTCCGAACAGCTGATGTTAATGGGTGTCCGATGGTGAGTAAAATTGGTGGTTATAACATATGAGTAGACGTTAGAGTCGCCGGCAGTCTCTACAAATTGACATTTGGATGCCAGTTGGCCAACAGAAGTCCTAGTGAAAGTTTCGTCCGAAATTATTCCGAACCTGAACATTAGGCATATTCTGTCTTCCTGCTTCCATTGTCCAACCTTCCTGTCTGGACACCCAGAGCTTCCTGAAGCGAACACCTGATTTTTTCGGGGATGCTACGAACAAAGCCGCTAACAAAGGCTTGGAAGATCTGAAACATCGCTGCAGCTTTGGAGTCAATGCAATTCCTACCCAATGAACGACATACACCTATCATGCTTCCTTGAAGCTGTTACATACAGTTCTTGATAGGTAGATTGATACGGCAGTCAGTCCTACTATTTCTGAACTTCTTTATGAAGAACAAGGTTACTTCGGAGAAAAATTTTGTGTGAAAATAAATACTCAAATGTATGTATTTTCTCAGTGAATATCAAGAAAACTGGTTGTGGTTGTTGATAGCTGCATTATGTTTCCTGGACTAATGATCAGGTTAATATTTCTGAAATATTGTAGTTAGTTGATTCAAGTTGAAGTATCAAGTTACACTTACTCATACTGTTTAGTGGAGGTGACTGATCTTGAGACACTGATTTATTGATAGTTAACATTAAGACAGACATTGTTCTTGTATGAAGGAAGACTACAGGTTGGAAGTTGTAATTCTACAATCTGATTCCATAATAGGGTCTGTTTCCGTTAGTGAATGAGGCAGTGAGTAGCGGGAGCAGCTATTCCTCTTCGAAAGTGACCGTGATAAGTAAAAGTTGACTGACCGACATCAGGAAATAACGGCAGGAGACCGGGGCTAACCAGAAGTCGATTATGTGGGCTGAAAAGAGGAAAGTATGGGTTTGGCCGATCGCCCTTGGAGCAGTTGTGGTACTCAACTGAAGGAAGTCCAGTCAACGAAAGGTCGTAGCATGAGGAGGAAGTAACTGATGAAACATGCATTTCAGTTTAAAGAATTCTGTATTTCAGTGTGAGGAGCTTCCATGGATCCAGATGAAATAACATAACATGAAGGAACTCGCTATCCCGTGCAGAATTACTATAGGAAAAGCCCCAGTATTCGAAATGACCGACTGCTAAGTGAAAGGAATAATGTACGTTCAGCAACCCGTTTCGTCATACTTCCCCTGTCGAGTCGTTCAGTGGGTGTTGTGTTGCACAAGATAGAAGTCCAGTACGGGATATTTACAGTATTTCTGTTCTCGAAGGCGCACATACGAAAAAATACTTGACATATCGGTTTATATAAAGAGTATTATTCGTAACAAGTTCTCAATCAATACTTTGATTCCAACAAATCATTTCCATAATGAAGAAAATCTATTTATTAACGCAATGAGCTTCATAATATAACACAACTTCATTATCAGACTTGACCATAAAACAACTGGGGCCTTGGTTGAATTTAAAAATTTTATGTGGGTTAGAAAAACCATTTCTGTCAAGCCGTCTGTATACGTTTCTACATAGTACTAAGTATAGATCCAAACATTAATTTATCAAAGTGCCAGACAAAGTACTTGGAGAACGCTTGTTACCTACCTGTTTGCTGCTCAAGCTATTTCACTAAATTGTATCCTGTACCCCTAAAATTTGGTAAACAGATGATAACTTCAATTTACTCGAAGTAACTAACAAATCAGAAATCTGACAATTGATTGCGATTTATGTTAGAATTTTTTCTAAATTACCTCTATGAAATGGGAATAATTTACTGGAATTATTATCTCAACAATACGTGACAACCTCGCATTCACCATCAGATTTCGTGAAAAAAATTGTTGTTCGTTCAGAATAACGATAGACTCAAGAATGATATAGCATATCATTTTCAAAGGAATCTAGTGAATGGTTAGTCTTAGGTGCAGCAGCAAAAGAATTCCACACTCTTTAAAGAATGAAGGGCGTTGAAACCTTGGAGAGTCGTTGCTCCGATAAATTGGAAAGGATAGCAATCGATTTCTCGGATCAATAAATACATAAAGACGCGAGCGGTGATTTTCAAAAGCGTTGAAAGACAGTGACAGAAGTTGCTCTTAAGTTTTCACCTTCAAAACGCGGACAATGTCCGTCTAGTCCGAGAAATGCGACAGCCGATCATTGCTGATATTTCTCAGTTGTCCGAGAGGTGTCGTCAGATTTATATTATGTCGCAAGAGTCGGCGTGGAGCTGGCGGATTTCACTCGCTTTTTCTTCTCCCTTCTCTTTCGGTTTTATTAAATGATCTGACATAAAATTTTATGGGGGGATCGAAAAAAGAAAGTAAACTAAGTAAGGATGAACCATGATCAGTAGATAAATATGCAGTGATATTTACTCACTTGACGGGAAAAAAGTCTGCCAATTCGAGTAGGCAGTACAGCTTCCTCACTTGAATCGCACGAACGTATAGAATAGTTTGGTAGGTTCGTTTTGATACGGGACTATCTACGATCCAACCCGCGTGTACCCTCAAAATTTCAGCTCTCTACGATATTTTTCGCGTAGTTAGAAGCGTTACAACAACATTTCATGTTCGCGCATTCGCAGACGAAAGTTACAGAACGATTCCAATGAAATTCATATGGTAATATCAAAGTATTACTCCTGATCGACCCTCCAAATCTGAACTCATTTCAACGATATTTAAGTTAGTTGTGGGCGTTTCAAGTATTTCACATTTGCGCATGCGCAGACGAAACGATTTCCATGATTTTGAGGAGGGACCATCTACGATCCAACCCGCGTGTACTCTAAAAATTTCAGCTCTGTACGACTATTTTTCGCCTAGTCAGAGGCGTTACAAGAAAATGGTCAACATTTCATGTTCGCGCATGCGCAGAAGAAAGTTACATTGCGATTCAAATTAAATTCATTTGGAACGATCAAAGTATTGTTTCTGATCGACCTCCACGTTTGAACTCATTTCAACGATATTTAGGGTAGTTATGGGCGTTCCAAGTATTTCACGTTTGCGCATGCGCAGACAAAAGTTGCGGTACTTTTTCAATGATTTTGGTTCGGGACCATCTGTGATCCAACCCGCACCTACCCTCCCAACCATTAGTTCGGGTAGTTATGGGCGTTACAAGGAATTACCAAAGACAGACAGACACGGAACCAAAAATGTTCCTCGATGTCTGAAACGCAAAATGGTAGTGGAAATTTTCATTGTGGAGGGCATACATTTTTTTTACTCAATCACGAATTCAAGGCGTCCCTACCTTCGGTTGTGTGGAATCAATAGCTACACTATTCATAATTTTATGTAGGTTCTGTGCTAAATCTTCAAACTATGTACCCTACGCTATAAAATATTTACTGGGGCTTCATTTCAATGAAGCTCAACAATCCTCCAACTTCATTTCAGATCAAAACCCAATCGCCGAATGTTTTGATACCGACTGGTGATGGTTCCTTGTCATTACATGCGACCAGAGTGGAACATCTAATTTTGAATTCTCCTATTGATGTGCGTGTCGTTTGGTTTGTATGGACCAGTTCCTAATTACTTCCGTGTTCGGGCGAAGAGGTAGTGAGAACGTCTGAAGACAAAGCCGTGAGTAGAAAGGTTTCCGCGAATATAAGCTAAATAGACTGTTCCAATTCGGATATAAGTCGAAACCGTCTGCCAAGTTTCCTTGATTTAGGTACATAATTCGTTAAATTATTCTCAATTATGGGTACCACTCAATACATATGAAAAACCACACCCCAATTACCTATAAAACCACACCCCCAATTTCCTATGGGTTGAACGTGTCGAAATAAGAGATCATGCAGATATCTATACAGGGTGTCCGAGTTCCTTCTGGAGAAACTCAGGGAATCGATTCTACTCTTCATTTGGAACAAAAAGTACTCAGTAGAAAATTTTCGAAAAGTTCTTTGTTTTAAAGATATCCGACAATTTGTGTTTTTCTAACTTCTCATTACTTACCACATAAAAACGCCAATAAATTCGAAAATATTGAGACTACAACGAATCCAATTACACCGTTTGAAAGAACGTTACATTTCCTGTAAGATTCTTCAGTTTTCAATGGCCAGTACTTAAAATGTTGGCCAGTATCAGTTGGAACTTTTGAGAATTTCAAAATCTAAAATTGTGAAAAACTTTGTACATTCAACTGAGGATACAAAAAAATACCTATAACAAACCTTGTCAAATTTCACAAAAACCTCTTCATCTAATAGGCTTTACATTGATATACTTAGATTTAAAAATGACGTTGTAGTAGAGTCAAAAAATGATATTTGAACGTTTGAAAACATGAGCAGAGGTGAATTTTGGGTGGGGAGGGGAATTAATTAGACCTCGTAAAATAAAACTAACGCTTCCTTGACTGGTTTTATTAAACCGATTTCGAGAAATTTATAGGGGACATGCAGGCCCTGATGGTGCCCTAGCGATTGTTTTATATACTAGGTATGTACAGGGTGTCCCAGAATTAATGATCCAAACTTCAGGGATCGATTCTGCAACTAATTTTCAACAATTTTGTGCTATAACATCTTTTCCGAAACCCCCATCAAATCCGAATTTTTCACTTTTAAATTTTCCTCCCCGTTTTTTAGACCTTGAGTCATAAAAATGGCCGTAACTCCCTCAAGTTACGACGTAAATTCAAATATGAGGATACCATTAGAAAAAGCGTTAAATTTTCTTTATTCTCAATACATAATCAAAACTTTTTGTGAGAGCTGAGTAAGTAAAAAATCACGCCAAACTGAAAATTTAGTCAACTACAACTTTTTTGTTGAACTTGATAGTATTTGTTAACGCTATTGTTACCCATACCCAATCGTTCCTCTCTTCGGAAAAACATGTGCAATTCAACAGCTTTTCAACGGTGTGCTCAAATTTATTTTTATGTACAAATTTTTTGAGAAAACCGCGCTCGAATGAGGAAAAACGAGCTAATTAGCTATTGAGCTAATTCGAGAGTTTTGCAAGAATAATGATATTTTCAGGACTTGGAGAGGTATGGGGTGTATCTGGTCGGCATTCCATTATTTTTTACGCTGAATCGAATGGTGACACGCCCGAGCCTCTCCAACGTAATTAAAACTGATCTCCCGATCTCTTGAAATAGGCATACCTACAAAATCTACACCTCATCGACCTAAGGGAAATAAAGAACTATGCTTCGGAATTATAGCGTGTATTTTTACAGCAGGTTCTCAAAGTGACCACCTCCTTGTTGACGACACATGCGACCTCGTCGCAACACAGATGTGGTAGCGTCTCGAATCTCGTGATGAGGTGTAGATTTGGTATCAGGTAGGCAGATAGGTATACCTTTTTCAAGAGATCGGGAAAACAGTTTTCATTACGTTGGAAAGGCTCAGGAGTGTCACCATTCGATTCAGCGCTAAAAAATAATGGAACGCCGACCAGATACACCCCATACCTCTCCAAGTCCTGAAAATATCATTATTCGTGCAAAACTCTCGAATTTTCTCAACAGTATCACGTTTTTCCTCATTCGAACGACGTTTTCTCAAAAAATTTTGCAGATAAAAATAAATTTGAGCAGGCTATTTTTGACAAATTATCTTTGATCATTGAATGTGCCCTTTAATTGCCTTGATCCGCCTGTTGACACTGCTTCTTGTGTTATACAAAATAATGGAGATTTCAGACAATGACGAGTACCCATGACTTCTGTTTATATTTTTAAATGAAAGTAGGTTCCATTGTAAGAATTTTGAGATCAACCGCACTCTCCTACGATGAATACTCAGTTATTTTTCTATGATTTTTCGAAGATTCCAGCACTACCTTCCTCACAGTAGGTAAGGGGGTCCCGCCCAGGCGGGAGGGGAGCAATGACGTCACTCGTTGCCGATCTTTTGAAAGCTGATGGAAAAAAACTGTTCATTGTATCGGAGAGTGCGGTTGGTCCGAAGAGATGAACGATTGGGTATGGGTAAAAATAGCGTTCAAAAATACTATCAATTTCAACAAAAAAGTTGTAATTGGCAAAATTTTCAGTTTGGCGTGATTTTTTACTCACTCGGCTCTCGTAAAAAATTTTGATTATGTATTGAGAAGAACTTGAGAGAGTTAGGTACGGCCATTTTTATGACTCAAGGTCTAAAACACGAAAAAAATATTTTTAAAGTGAAAAAGTCGGATTTGATGGTGTTTTCGGAAAAAATGTTATAGCACAAAAGTTGTTGCAAATTAGTTGTAGAATCGATCCCTGAATTTTGGATTATTAATTCTGGGACACCCTGTATATACCTAGTATATAAAACAATCGCTAGGGCACCATCAGGGCCTCATGACCCGTATAAATTTCTCGAAATCGGTTTAATAAAACCAAAGATCTGAGCGTTTTAAGGTTTACGTTGTATGCACATGCTCAGAAGCTACTATCATTTCGACTGTAACGAAACTCAGAGAGGACAATCAGGGACGCAGTTGAAATGGTGCCTGTCATTGAAATTTGTCCAGTTGTACAGGAGTTACGGGAATGTCAGGAATTATATGTCTGCGAATGCGGTGAACAAAAGTTACGGTCGGATTTTGATGAAATGGTGGGACCATCTTTCGACCAATCCGTGCATACGTTCCATGTTTCAGCTCGTTCGGATTGTTCTTATGACAAGATAAGGCGGTTACGAAAAATTGCGACCAGGCAGACAAGAAATCAAAACTTGTATCGTGTTGACTGAAACCATTCAGATGCAATTCAGCATTCATTTATTAAAGCAAGCATCCTCGAACATGCTAATATGATCAAACCTGAACTAAAATACAAATATTGCACCAACTTTCCATGTGAAAAGAACGAAATGAGAAAGACTTGGTCCCAGTGGCGATAGGAGAAAAGCTACACCGTCCTTCTGGAGTTCCATCGACTCGTGACTCGGACATACCTTCCTCGAATACTAATTCCTCGACGCCAACGTTCTTACTGAGGTTCCAACTTTTACAGTTGCGAGATGTTCAGGTGGCCCGTTATATTAGATTCATTATGTATGAAAGCTCACATCACGGAACCTTCATAGAAAATGAAAGAATTCTGTTACACACATGACACACCGTTGATTGTGTAATAATTGACGGTGAGTGGTGAGCAATACCTAATATTGAATTTCTAACTCAGTTTGTTAACTGAAAGATATTATTTATTGGTAGGTATCTAATATTAAAAACATCAAGCGTATAACCGGATGAGTTGAAATTGTAATAATTGAAGGGAACTCAATGATGATTTCATGTTTTGATTGAATGGCGTCACATGAGTGAACGTTTCGTTGGGAAATCAGTTGTGATGAGGGGAAGACATCCGATGAGTTGTCGGGACCCAAAAACACGTTTGGCAGAGACAATAGACTGTCTCGAACGCGAGTCTAGCCATGAGAACTGGGTGGAATTTGCAACATGTTGCAGGGATTGAGACAGACTACAGAGATTTTCGTACGGGAATGGAGTTTGAAAAGCAGTTCACGACTTGGGACCGAAATATTGAATGGAAGAATAGATCGATCTACCCAGCATAATGACCGGCCCATGAATATGATGTTCACTCGTGAGCAAATCACTAGTGTTTAACAAGTACGCTGTTAGGGTGGGTGACGAGTTCTATTTTGAATTTATACATAAATAATGGATTAATGCATGTAGTAAACTATTATTAGAATGAAACATGTAGATTATTAGTAAGCAGTAATGATGTTTAAAAAAGTTCTACATATATTGAGTTGACGAAGAGCACTGTTCATGAGTAGATGGGAATTGAAATAAATAAATTGCATAATAGTGCTATTGATTTCATTAAACCCCGTGAAGCTTCTTGCTATCTTATACCACACTAGATACTAGATAGATGAGTAGATAGCCCCACAACGGATATGACGGCCTTGTACATTACCCCCATATCCGTGTATCACAGTTCGCTATCTCGTATTTGATGTCTTTGTTCTCCTTTTAATGGATGTTTGATGTTCCGTTCGCTGTTCTGCGAGAAACGATCGTATACTGATCGCAGAAAGTTCAGAGCAGCCTTCACCTTTATAGGATAGTTTTCTTTTTCTCCTCGCTTTATATTGTAGCTCGAGCTGTAGAGTAATTTCATACCCCCGGTTGAACGAGCCCTGCCCCACCACACCCCGCAGGCCACACCTATGGTGACCTCGGATTTCGTCCCTGAACCGAGGGCATAGCTACAATACAAATGTGTGGGCCACTTCTGGTTGCTTCGAGTACCGAACGGTTCCTTTGTACCATGAGGACAAGGTACCTATATACCTGGTTACCTGATCTTAATCTTATAATAATCACAACTCAACATACTCTTATCATGAATATAATAGTATAATTGGGCAGTACAGTCCATCCAAGTCCTGATGATCAGTGTTTTACTCAAGCAAAGACTACAAATAAAAAGAACAAAATAGGATAGTTAACGTCGATTGTACCCTTTTGAAAGTAGTAAGTACCTACCTTTAATCACACACAAAAATAATTCCAGGTGTGTGCATGCGCACTGCCAACCGTACTATAAACTCGGTCTACTGCTGATGTCTATTTAGCTTGTCTATTGCTATAGGAGGTTGTTAGAACGTTAATTTCTGTTTTCAGTTCCCCAGAATACATTAATTGAGTGTTCTGGTACATTAATCAGACACACCTAAGTCATTAATGTCCGTTTATGGATTACGATCTGCAGAGCACATCAGGAAGTGAAGCGTTGTTTTCCATATATAGACACCTCAAACAGTTGGAGAATTGTTCCAATCCAGAGAATTGTTGTTCCTTCAGACGTGTAAGTAAACTCATCTGAAGGAACGAAAATTTGTTTGAGGATTCGTTCTGTTTGAGGTACCTACATCAAAAGCAATGTGCTAAAGTGCTGATTAAGGTTTTCTTTTCACCAGAAACACAAATGTGAAACTTAATTGAACAATAAAAAATTCACTTACACGTCTACCAGTGATAACTCGCCAGCTTGTGATGAAGTATTGATTGATAGATAGGTATGTCATAAATTCCGATACCCGAACGTGCAATGATAATTATTCACAATTGTAATAAATACTTGAAACGTATGTGCTCGTTTCTTCTGACGATGTCTTGTCTACATTTCTTGAGCACCATAGATGATACATGTTAAAACGTGACAACCAAACAAGCGTCATTGTTTACTATCCATTTATAACATTCATTTATATAGTTATAGTATGAAACTAGGAAATAAATACCAAGAACAAATACGAAATAAATTCGTGATAAATCAAGAGCTTTCCAACGAATGGAAAACGATTTTTGTCCGATGAAAATGAAAGAAGTTTCATTTCCCTAGCAACTACTCGGTTGTACGTGAAAACCACTATGCATTGTGCGCGAAAAAATTTGACGCTTAAAATTGACGCTCAAATTTGACGCTCAAATTTGACGCTCAAAATTGACGCGCAAAATCGACTCGCAAAAAATGCTAGTACCCCAGGGCTAAAACATGATACATGTTAATAAAAATTACGAAATGGGCTGTTATTTTTTGACCAGTGTAGTCAATTTATAAATGACTGGTAAATTGAAAGTACAAGTTGGACCGGCAGGTTGCCATACATGTAAGTTTGAAGAGAAAGGATAAGGTTTTGAGTGCCTTCCGTCAGTACCTCCCGTATCACTTTATATCAGACTTGAGGTAAATCGTGTAAATGAAGCACTGAATCATGTGATGTTGCCGGTGTAGCTGGAGAGCCGAATGAGCCTGCAAGTTTCTGGTGGTAGATAGTGACCTAAACGCTGGGAAAGGTCATATCCACGGAGTTGGGTACTACTAGAGAGTGAGGCAAAAAACCATCTGGAAACATACGACACGGGACTAAAACAATTTTAGGCTTCTCGTTAATGTTATAGAACTTGTTTGTTATGTTGTATCTGAACTGAACTGCGGGAATTTTTGTGACGGCGTGAACAACGGTCAGCAATAAGACATGACAAGGTGGGGTCATTGTTTTATATTGCTGTGATGTAATAAATCACTTATTACAAACTTATCTTCGTGACAAATTCTGGAATTAACCTAACTGATACCCTTTCTTATGATAACTCGCGAATTGAACATAATGATGTATTCCTCACAAATGCAAAAGCCAATTCTAATCCATTAATTTCGCCTTTTATGGCTGCATAAGGTAAAATTTGTGTGTTTGTTACAATCGTTTTAATATTTTTTCCCCCTTCAATATCCTAATAGGACTTTGTGACAAATTCTGGAAGTAACCATCTGATACCCTTTATGATAACTCGCGGATTGAACATAAAGATGTATTCCTCATAAATGCAAAGCCCAATTCTAATCCATTAGTTTCGGCTTCGATGGCCGCATACTAGGTAAAACTTGTTAATTTGTTATAATCGTTTCAACTTTTTTTCCCGCAATATCCTAATAGGACTTCGTGACAAATTCTGGAAATAACCTGATACCACTGATTATGGTAACTCGCGGATTGAACGTAAAGATGTATTTCTCATAAATTCAAAGCCCTATTCTAATCCGTTAATTTCTCCTTCTTCAATAGCTGCATACTGGCTAAAACTTGTCAGTTTTTACCTTTTTTCGCAATATCCTAATAGGACTTCGATACGAAGCAGATTACAACAATGTTTTTTGAAATTAGTTATTTAAAAACATGGCACTTGATCATATGAGATGATGAGGTTGATTGAGGTATTTGTTAGGTATACTGAGATTCAGTAGTCAAACTGTAAAAACTCCATTTGTTTGAAGCTCGATTAAAATTCTTTCCCTCTGGTGAACCAGCCGAGGAATGATTTTGAAATAGGAACTTCGGAGTGACCTTGTAACCTTTCATCTCCTCTACCAGACATTCCAACTCATAAGCCAGTTGGTTTCCGTTGAGTACTTACCTGCTTGTTTTATAAATCTCATAGCAGCCGAACCTAATAATTAGCCCTGTCTACCGCAAAGTCACGGGGATTATTAACGGTGGCCAACTCCTATTTGTTGTAGAATATAACTTGGACTGGAATGGCAAGGATAATAATCTTTTGGGCAGCCAATGTCCTCGGTCGATGTTTCCTTCACTAACTGAATGCACATACCCATTCAAGAATTTGCCAGTACCTACCCATATCGTTCTCGCATAACATGGTCATAATAATACTTCACCCAAGGACTAATGGCAAAAGCACTAAAAGACTTACAGAGCAATCGGTGGAAACTATACATTGCAAACGAATGTACCAAAACTAATATGATGGCATTTGTATGGCACCCTTCAAGGGCCTAACCACTTGAAACCCTACAACCCTATAGTATTACATACCTGCATTCGCGATGGAATCATGGAACCACATTAAAATCACAAAAATAATAGGTAGGTACCTAAATAGAGATCAATAAAAGTTAATTTAAAAAAAATTATTTATTGAAACGTTTTCTATTTCTAATAAAAACTAAATAAACCAGTTTCGGTGGCCAAAATAAATATTGTTAGTAAAAAACCATACTAAGAGGAATAAATTGTTAAATTTGGAGTTTTTCAAGGTTAAAAACGATGGAAAATATATGAAAATATATTATATACCTAGGTTAAAATCAGCAGATATGGTTGATAAACTCGATACCTAAATTGTTTGATGAATCATCGAAAGTACCGCTATTGATGAGAACCTTGCGCAAATTAATCAATAAACCTTCATCCTCCTCTAGAAGGTATCCAGTGCTATTACTTTCAATACATTTGAGGGCCATTGTCAAAAGCTGGATTGCGCAAAACACAAAGAGAACGCTATAATTGGTGTTATAGGAATGTGAAAAGAAAACCAGAGGATACGCAATTCCTATGAAAAGCCTCGACGGATGTGACCGACGTCTGACGCGGAAAGTGATTGTTCCGCTTGAATCGATTAGGGAGATTGGATCACGGCGTCCCTTTTTCCATTAGTTCCTTTGGGTAATGAAGATTTTCAATCGTCTTGGCGACTCGCGCAAGGACAGTCAGGAGCGCCACCTATTGTTTTCCTATCTTGTGGGTGGCCGTCGTCCAACTATGCGATCGCAGAGTCCTTGGAAATATTGGGTTTACTTTTTTCATCTGAAATATCTTGATGTGAGTTTACCAAAATGTATCAAGCCTGACCGATTAGCAGTCAAGTTCGCTGGCCATTCCCTCAGTTGACATTCAGCGCGGGACGCCACGTGCTTTCTTCACATCCGTTGCAGAAAATTGGCGCTAGGGGGTTTTTGAAGACGCTGATTCTGATTTTTTTGGTCATAAATACAAAATACCGACCCATTCGAGTGCCCAACGAACAAGTTGATCTGGTAGGAACCCCGCGCTGAATAGATAAAATACCCTTTAGAAAGATCCGCACTGAAACGTTACATTTCTACCATCGAATTAATACTACACTAGTTCGAGCTATAATACTACTAGTATAATTCGATGATTCCTACCAAGGCCCGGACTCCCTAGCTCGCGCCTTAACAACGAATTCCAAGCCCGTTCATAGAGCCCTTTATTGTAACATCAGTTTGTTAGATTGCTACTTTCTTCAATTAAACGAACTATAGGTACGCTTGTTTTCTGTATCTTTTTCGGACCCCCAACTCTATGGTCCCGAACTCTACACCCGATTCTGGGTGTTGGTTGTCATTTCTGTGTGATATAATAATTATTAACATGTATCATGTTATAGCCCTGGGGTACTAGCATTTTTTGCGAGTCGATTTTGCGCGTCAATTTTGAGCGTCAAATTTGAGCGTCAATTTTAAGCGTCAAAATTTTTCGCGCACAATGCCTAGTGGTTTTCACGTACAACCGAGTAGTTGCTAGGGAAATGAAACTTCTTTCATTTTCATCGGACAAAAATCGTTTTCCATTCGTTGGAAAGCTCTTGATTTATCACGAATTTATTTTGTATTTGTTCTTGGTATTTATTTCCTAGTTTCATACTATAACTATATAAATGAATGTTATAAATGGATAGTAAACAATGACGCTTGTTTGGTTGTCACGTTTTAACATGTATCATCTATGGTGCTCAAGAAATGTAGACAAGACATCGTCAGAAGAAACGAGCACATACGTTTCAAGTAGTAGATTTCTACCTAGCCTTCACTTTTCGAGTTAATAACATGATACATGGTTGCAATTTTTGGTTCTTAAACATAAATAAATTTATGATTTATAACACCCCCTCAAAATTTGTTCTTTTACGTTTCAAGGTGCGTAGATTCAGAAAATGTAATGTCCGTCCGCTGTATCACGTGTACCGGCTTCATTTTCGGTCTAAAAAAGTCGTTCTTTCGCACACATGCTCCATTTGGGCCCTAGTTGTATCCCGAAACTTTGCAGCCTGATCGGAATACACCCAGGGGTGTTATGAGTGAAAATGGATACAATTGTTTTGAAAAGTCTCGTGAGGATAGCAGATTTTTATTGTTGGTTACTATGTAATTATTATTGGTTCTGCCGACTGGTTGTCAGTTCTGTTTTCTTCATCTTTTTTTCCCCTCCCAAGAACTATAAAGTTATGGCATTGGGTTGCCAGGAGCTATTACTAACTACTATTAGTTCTTTTCATTGATCAATCTGACATTTTTGACTGATGGATGCTTCTAGTTTATTCCGTTTAGGAAATAGTAGAACCTTCAATCAGAACAAGGGAACAAGGATCTTGTATGTTGTAATAGTGATTTATTGGTGCTTGAGGCTTTACAACCGATCCGATAGAAATGTAACAGAAAACGTGAACATCGCCAATGAGTTCAATGAGGCGTGAGGCTGTAATAAGGGCAAACAGTACGGGCCTGGCACAGATAAAAGCTCCATACTGCAGAGCAGACCTCGCTGAACTGGGCGAGAAATGATGCAACAGCAAAAAGTCACGATCTGGAAACAGATTATAAACCTTTGGCGAGGGTAAGAGGGGAGGATATTTCATAATGGAGCGCAGACCCTCTCGTCCGCACCCACAGAAGTGGTGCAACGCCCTGGACCTCCATTATCCAACGGCCCTCGGAAGCCATCGGCCAAAAGACACTGGGTATTGAGTCGGTGTACCTACTATAGTATGAGACGCGTGAAGAACACATCTACTCTCGCCTATCGGAAAACGACACAAGACTCCAATGAAAGTATTGATGTTCGGAGGTATTGCCGGGTCTGGTACGAGTAGTTTCTCTTGGCATTTACAAGTGAAAACACCATAAAGTGGTTAAAACTGCGTATCGTAGGAATCATGAGTTTCAAATGTCAAGAGTGATTAAGTAACATGATTACGTACTGTTTATTATCATTTACTGGCCGGACAAAGCCATGGAAGTGCAAGAAGATGATTGGGCATGAACAAAACTTTATTTCTATGTAGGATATTCAGTCCATACGCAAAGCCAAGTTCATCCAAGTCCATCTCGACTAGATGATGATCATAGTTATTTTCCATTAAACATTCAAATCAAGATAAGGAAAATCTACTCGAGGGAAGAAAGATCTTTTATCGACAAATTTATAGAAATTAATCGATCGTACTCGGAAAACTCCTTCGGAATCAATTAATGAGGCTTTTGAAGGATTTCGCATTTGCGTGTGTGACTGTTTATCGATAAAAATTCATTAAATTCATATGGGATCTTCTATATCCCATTCCACACCTACCCCCCAAATCTCGGTTCATCATGATTGTTTCACAGTTTTGCGAGTTATAATAATAGATATTTTTTTTAGGTCATTCAGATAGACACGGAACCAGAGTTGTTCGAAAAGATCTAAAACCCAAAACGCAAGTAAACATGAATTTGGATTTAGGGGTTTTCGAACAAGCCCCCAAAGTTGTGTCAACAATGCTTCTGATACCCAAAGTTGTGTCAACAATGCTTCTGATACCCAAAGTTGTGTCAACAATGCTTCTGATACCCAAAGTTGTGTCAACAATGCTTCTGATACCCAAAGTAGATTCGTAGATGCCGTTGATTACGGATTACCAGAATCTTGATTATCTTCTCCTTCACCTACCTCCCTCATTTAGGGCCTAGGTACGAGACGGCCTTGAAAAACCCAACGTTTTGATCGTAATTAGAAACTATCCCCACGGGCTTTTACGTGCGAAAGAGAAAACCAACACTTTCAGAACGTTCAATGCGTGCGGTTGCGGTTAAACAGACATGGAAAGTGTGGACGACTGCAATAGCCCAGGTGTTGCCGAGGCGGGCCTTCGGCTATGCCTGTTAGCTCAAGGCTACTATTATGACAATTCTACACAGATGAAATAAATCACGGTTCAATCGCCTCGAAAGCGAGAAAACCTTTGGTTTTCTTCTTTTTTGGCCACTGAAAAAACTAGGGAACGTGATCATTGTAGAATTGGTGAAGAAATCGCTGTATGCTATCATAAAGCATAATTTCAAAGCATCGCGAGAGTTCTTAAGAACTGTATTCTTACACCCCCCCCACAAACAACCCTGTTTACCTGCCAACAAAACCTCCTCAGTCGCAAAAGGGTTAATATCCATTTTGCCCGCCGAAGTGAGTAGCTTTTTTTTAAATTTGTTTTCAACTCTTTTGGTTTATTATTCTGTGAATAATACACCTATGTATTCGCTCAGCAAAAAATTTTTATAACACCCCCTCAAAATTTTTTCTTTTCCGTTTCAAGGTGCGTAGATTCCAAAAATGCAATGTCCGTCCGCCGTACGCCGTATCACGTGTACAGGCTTCATTTTCGGTCTAAAAAAATCGTTCTTTCGCACACATGCTCCATTTGGGCCCCAGTTGTGTCCCGAAACTTTTCAGCCCGATCGGAATATATCCAGGGGTGTTATGAGTGAAAATGTGTGTAAAAATAGGTACTTTTTGCGTTTTAGCAACATGTTAGTAACATGAGCTTTTAAGGTCTCGTTTTTCATGTTTTTGGGGACGAGAAGACCGAATATGAAGTCGATTTTGACCAAAGAATAGAAAATTGAGGTTCTGCCAGATGTTCAGCTCCCGAAATTGATTTTTTATGAGTCAAAAACCTGGGAAATAGTCTGAAATCACCATCAATTTGTATAACAACACTGGAAAAAGTGTCAACAGGGGGATCAAGACGATTAAACGTACTATCAATGATCAGAGATTATTTATTTATTTAAAACAAAAGAAAAAAAGCGTACTTTATTCGTGTTTTGGTGGCCAAAATTGGTGGAAACCACCATAGATAGCTATTTCAATTATTCTATATGAAAGAAACAATAAATAAACAGCCAACATTTCTGTAGGTATGTCCAATGGAATAATAAACCCATGTGACAAGGACTTTGCAGCGTTTTTAAAAAGCGCTGCAGTTTAAAACGCGAAAGTTACAGCACTCCAAACGATGTCACCAATGGGTTCGTCATGATAACTCGGAAATTCGGTCAAGTACCTACTGTACTGAGTGTTAATACTTTGGTTTGATATAGTCGATGGCAAGTAGGGTCGTTTTATTACGATAGGTCGTTGAACCTATTTGAAGAAAGAGAATATATTCGGTCACGTGATGTCGCCAATGGGTTTGTCTTGATAACTCGGAGATTCGGTAAAACACCTCCTGTACTTGATTGTTTTGTTTACTATAGTCGCACGGTAAGTAGGAATAGGTATATTTTTTAGGTAAATATGTAGACAGCTAATTTGTTGAGCAGCGGGTTCTCTGTCGAACTGAAGTTGGACACCACACCGGTGTCTACTTCATTGCAGTGATATTCACGATCTAGTGATGTAGTCACCACTTGAATATAAATAGATTATGTACCATAAGCATTACAATGTTAAAGGTTTGGCATCGATAAATTTAAAGTTGGAGTGATTTTTCCACAAACTCTCATAATAAGACTGAATCAGTGAAAGACCAAACCGAAGCTGGCTCTTTCAATGGTGGCGTTATAATTACATAATCAAAGGAACATAATATGATCGAATTATTATAATGAAGCATTTTAACAGTGTGTAATTTTTACCAACACTGGTTGGCTTATATAAAGATACATTCGTCCTCCGTATATCACTTCCCCCGAATCGAGGGCGAAATTGTACCCACCTACTCTTAAGGGGCATAAGTGAACTGGATGTATAGCTGAGCGGACTAATCGAAGTAGAATTGATGAAAACTTCCGTAACTGCGCGCGCATTCGACGTGGCGAAAATGCCCGCTCAAAGGCAATAATATTTTTCCACTGGTTTGCGACGGTTTGCAGTATTAACACCGTTGTTTAATTTAGATCAGTTTTCTTTTGGGCCTAATTCAACCCGTCTAGGAATTAGGCATCACTTCGAGCTGTCGAACTCGGTAACATGTACCTATTTGCTAAACAAAAGAGAGAGTAAAAACGAATGAAAAAAACATGAATAATTTGGGCAGCCAAGATCGGGATTTCAACACCCACGAGCTTTGAGAGATCGTGCTGCAATACTGGACCCAACATGACTCCGACCTAAACCCATTTAAATGTCACGAGTTGCGAGTTTTAAACTCGGTGCCTGTTATACTTGATAGTATTCCGGTCTACATAACCACTCCAGCTCTGTAACGATGCCAGTTTACAAATTTTCTCGTAATATCGTACATTTTCAGATCGAGCAATACTGTAAAGAGAATTTTTCAAATCCCTACGCAGTTTGGAAGCCTAGGGTTCTGATGAAAAGTCAGCATATAATACGTGTTCTATATTCAACTGGAACCCTAAGGGTATATTATGGCATCTATATTCCTCCTATGAATAAATAGGTATATATATATAAGGGTATATATATAATATAGTGTTGCTATCGACCGTTGATATATAGAGAAGTTCTACAGTTATTGAGGTACGGTCGGTGAAATAATGCGATGTTTATTCCAACGTTTCGACGATTTATTTCGTCATTTTCATGGAATCTACAAACAATCTCAAAATATGCCATACTTAGTCTACGCTGAATAATATAAGAGCCATGTTTAGTTGAATTGAACTGGATATGAATGTGCTGAATATGAAAGCTATCTTACATTTATTTGATATTACAGGGTATATATTAGAAGTATTGAATAAGGCTGTTACTTACATGAGTTGGCAGGTAGTACACACACGAATAGGTAACTTATATAACGACAACTTTAGTCACTATTTGTAGATTCCTTGAAAATTACGAAATAAAGCGTCGAAGCGTTGGAATAAACATAGCATTATTTCACCGACCGAACCTCAGTAACCATAGAGCTTCTCTTCATGTAATATAGATACGAATTCCCTTATAAGGGTATAGGTATATACCTGTGGTGTCAAAGATACAAGATTAAACAAAAGGCGAGCTACAGACATCCATGAAAGTTGATGAGCATTATAGAATAACAGGTGCATACCTACTATCTCATATATAACTGAAGTAGTATATTGCTTCAAAAAATAAATAAAGCAGGAGTACTGTTGCAGCTATCTCTATTATAATCTTTAAAATAGCGGAGTGGTACCATAACAATACGATTTGGAAAAACCTGTAACAGGGATTTGATACAAGTTATTATGGTTGCAGTAGGATGGTATAATATGTTATATGATGTGTCCTCCTAAATGAGTCTTCAGCTAATTGTCATGTAGATGACAAGATGAGAACCGTTCAAGTATTCAAGAACTGTGCCTAGTATAGATAGCATTTTTGAGGCTGGGGCTCTACATCTACGTCTAATCCGACTGCCCTTCCAGTCCTGCAGCTGTCTTCTAATGGGAGGATCAGAATTCGTTCTGATGTTGCCTCACCCCGATGAAAGGAGAGGTGTTCGCCCAACAGCCGCTGCGTGGGACATACTTGGCCGTGTCACCATGTGTCACGTCGGTCACCCATCCAAGTATTAACCACAATCGGGGTATCAATTTCGGTGATCCCACGAGAACCGGTTTATTCTGCCTGCTAATACTGGTAAGACTGTTTGGGGAGGTCCGGTGCGATCCAAGTATCGCATCGTCAGAAATGAAAAAGAAACAAATGATCCAGTAATAATTGATATAAGTAACTCAACTATGTGACTGAGTGTAACAGTGGGAGTGGACCCTCGAGAGTCCCCCTCCTAGACCAGCGAGATTATCACCGGTTAAGAAGGGATATCGATTAGGCTTCCCCAAAACGATCCCGTCTCCACCGGAAGGAAAAATGTACACTCCTCCCCACATGACATACTTCTGGGTAGTAGAAGTATAAGAGGGAATGGGGGAAGTTCTGGTTCAGGAAAAGACATCTGAACGACTTCAAGGTGACTGACCTCCATCGTTATGGTACTACCTCAATAATATTTTACTGGTGGAAAACAAAGCTCCTACATACGAGTATTGACGGATAATGTTGTCAGAGGTTGTTGTCCAGTGAATTGTGCTCATCTGGGCAACCTGCAGTCTAGGTGATCAACCTCCATCGTTAGGATGGAACAACTATCGGACTTATAAATTGGGACATGGCATCAATCGCTTTCTAATGAGCTCAGTATATTTTAATTATACTGACACTCTAAAGGGTGGAAAGGGGCTGGGGAAGCCAACAGATGTATGTATTATCAAAGGGACAGGTTGTTAGTAAAGGAATCCTTCTGGGAAACCTTTGGGCTTATTCTTCTGGTAAGCCCACAAAAAGTGGATGGAGTATGGTGAAGTGCTCAGCGCATACTACCGAACCTGCTACCATGTGACAGAGTGTAACAGTGGGGGTGGACCCTCGAGAGTCCCCCTCCTAGACGAGCGAGATTTTCACCGGTTAAGAAGGGATATCGATTAGGCTTCCCCAAAACGATACCGTCTCCACCGGAAGGAAAATGTACCGAGAACAGCCCACACTGTTACAACTATGAATGATAGGCTAGATAGGTAAACACTGAATAATAACTCCAAGGCACTATCGGACCTCATTTTATTCCTTGCATACACTTTTTATGGTATATTATACGTATTTTTAGTTTCCCCGCTTTCTTCTTTCATAAAAGTTATAAGTATTACAATTTCCATGTAATTATTTTTTCAGCACTCGGACTGTCCAAGAAACGAAAGCATGGGACGTGTTCAGAGTCCTGCCACCCAAGACGGAGTCTGGTTCGATGGAAAACCAGGCCTGCTTGGAGTTCACCGTGAGAATCCTCAAAGTCGTCGCTTACCTCGTAACGTTCATTATCGTTTTGGGTTCCGGCGTCATATCCAAGACTGCACTCCTCTTCATGAGCTCGCACATTAGGCCCGATAGAGTAATTCCTTATTGTAACAAAGACTTAGGTAAGTGTAACTACTAATTTGCTATCAATCACAGGTTTAGGAAAAAATATTACCTATTACTGCCTGTTGCCTCTAAATCTCTAGTTCACATTTTTTGCAGGGAGGGACAAGACGTTCGTAGTAAACCTGCCAGCGGAAGAGCGGGTCGCATGGACATGGTGTCTCCTTATCGCTTTCGCAGTTCCAGAAGTTGGAACATTCATCAGATCACTTAGGATATGCATATTCAAATCTTCGAAGACTCCTCCCTTCACAGATTTTGTGTTTATATTCATGATGGAAACCCTCCACGTTGTGGGGCTTGCATCCTTGGTCCTTATCGTCTTGCCCGAGCTAGATGTCGTCAAAGGTGCCATGCTGACCAACTGCGTTTGTTTTGTGCCAGCACTTCTGAGTAAGAACCTACTATAACTGCAGTACCTACTATAACTGCGTACCGTTCCAGTGTTTCGGCTAGCCTGACTTCGTTCCAAAACGCTTCAAATCTGCTACATAACGCCTAAACTTCATTTGATATTCTTAAATGATGAAATCTTGTCCCACAGCCCTGGTTTCGAGAAACACAAAAGGGTGTACTAGTCGTAGCGAAAAAACCGAAGTTTACATGAAAGCTGTTGTGGACGTTGTTGCGTTAGCTGCTCAAGCAACTGGTTTTGTCGTGTGGCCGATACTTGATGGTCACCACAGGCCCAATCTCTGGCTCATCCCTGCGACACTGTTTTGTATCAGCTGTGGTTGGTGGGAGAACTTCGTGAGCAAACATTCGGTTTTCGGTAAGAATTCTAGTTTGCATTGTATCAACCACTTCTATTATTATTTTTGCTCAAACATACCCTCAGCTTAAGTAAATATGGATAAGACAAATTCGTCACGTTTGAGTCATTACTATGGTTTTTAATTGCAGAAACACAAACCATGATCATGGGCCCTCGTTATTTCGTCTAGGAATTTTTGATTCATATAATAAAATCAACCAATTTTGTTTCGCTCTTGTTTTAATCCTTTCAAATCCACAGCATTTGTAGTACGTTGGTATGAGGACAGGCGGAGGCGTTTGGGAAAAGATCCGAAAATCCCCTGTAAGTAAAATGAACTAAATCGAAGCAGCAATGCTCAGCTTCCATTGATGCAGACCATCAACGTTGTTTGAAATTGGTGATCGCATTTAGAAAATATTGAAGCTTTAGGTGCGAGCATGAACAAGGAGAAGTGAAGTTTGTCAAAAATATAAAAGCACAGTAAGGGTTATGTGCGAGTATGGTATACCTAGTCAAAAACACAGCATGAATTTAAAATTATCGTACCTACCAACGGATTTCGGGCATGAAATACAGGTATTGGCTTGCTGCTTTTCTCTTGAAATCAGATATACTGAAGTCATGAGTCTGAAGTTATGAGGACGAAATATTCAATAAACTGGACATCCAGGATACACCAACGTCCGCACATGAGCACAACTATGTGGACGAGGGTAATCATTGTAAATAGATGCCGTTACAAACCATTCACCATCGTTTGACCCTAAATGTTCTGGAAAGAACACATTTTTTTATTCATGGTGTGCGCACATTTTGTGGTTTTTGTTGTTGTTGTAGGTATCTGGAAAATTAATGATGATAATAGGGTGGAACACCTGATGATTGATAACCTCCAAATTTTTTCTCCAGGGTTTTAAAAACATCACCACCATGGTCCTGTGTTAAATTATCTTTGGAAACCTAATAAGCGACCACTGCATGATCTATGGCTCAGCGAATGTCAACCAAAGTATTGTCACAGTAGACGCTATACGTAGTGCCTACCTACATACCTAAAATCCAAATCCGCCCGTCACTGCATAGCTTCTCTGGGTAGGATGAGGTAATGCTGCTATAACTGCTAACGGTGCTCTGAATGTCTTTCAGTTTTCATGAGGCCGCTGTGGAAAGTTAAGGAGAGGCTGAAACGGACCCGGTACTTCACCTACATCTTCATGTCCTTCTGGAAAGTCGTCTGTTTCTTTCTGTGCACTCTGGGTATCCGATGGTACAGAGGGGAAAGCGTTAACCATTTCTTCACATTGTTCGCTAGAGGGTTCTCATCACATAAAATCCGAATAACCGAGGTATGCTTGACTGGAACATAAGTAAGATTTTGAAATCTGGGTAAAAGTTATATTGAACTTTCGTTCTCACTAGGCCGATTTCAATAACAAAATGTTATTTTAACCTCACTTAAAACCAACTTTTTTGTTTCGTAAGATAATAAAGACTGGAAAAATTGTTAATGCCGGGAGGGCTGACCAGAAGGGAGACTTATGATAGTGTATGCACCTACATCTGTTTACTCTGTGTTTACGAAATGGTTAAGAAAATTGCAGAGAATTGTCAATGTTCGTATGAGTCCATTATTCTAAAACTCTGGATATATTATAGATAAGGCCAACGTTCGGGTCTTCGAGTCTACCTGACTTGGCCGACGTTGTGCCTACTGGAGAAGTGATCGAAATCGACGCCGAATTCAACACTGCCATCTACGTTCTGCTCATTCAAATTTGTGCCGCCTACCTCTGTTACATTTTTGGTGAGTCTTCCCACCGTACACGCTTTTGGACCCCTCCCACTCTCTCAGTAAATAGCCGCCAAATTGCCGGATGTAATCAACAACGTGACAATAATGCAGGTAGATTGCTCGAATCTACGCGGTATTTCTCAATCTAATGGGTTCATGTCGTTGAACTGGTTGAAAGAATCCATCATCATACGGGCCTTAAAGGCACATTCCAGGTGCCTGCCGTTTGTGATCATTCGTGTCTTTGCTTCCTTATGTTTTAATAAAAGTCTTTTCTCTCTGTCTCTCATCCTTTGAAAGGTTTGCAGCCCCTCCCCCCTCCACCATTCACTTTGCAGTTCCCTCTATCGTACTGGTCTAGTTTTTAATAATAGTTATTTCCTTCCATAGGTAAATTTGCCTGCAAGATCGTGATCCAAGGCTTCAGCTACGCTTTTCCGGTCAATCTCACGATCCCGGTCACTATTTCCATTCTCATCGCCGTTTGTGGGATTCGACACGACGACCCCTGCTTCTTTCACAAAGTCATTCCAGATTATCTGTTCTTCGAGTCTCCTCCGTCATATTTCCTTGACGATTTTATATCTTTCATCTCAAAACAGGTGACAAAGAGCACAAACCACCTAACGGCAGGATACACAAATATTCGAGCATATGGTGGTGGATTTTACCTATTTTCTTTCGTCTAGTATCGTTTGTCGGAACTAACCAGTATTTTTTTTTTACTGCTTTTAATATTGTTACCGTATGTGCGTGATAAGCCTTCATAATTATGTTTCACTATTTAATCTGTTTCAATTAAACCCCTCAGCACGCTTGGATATGGTTACTCTGGCTCCTCTCTCAGACTTGGATCACTTTGCACATTTGGACTCCGAAATGCGAACGTTTGGCGACAACGGAAAAACTATTCGTCCTCCCCATGTACGATTCTATCCTGATAGATCAATCGTTAGGTTTGAATAGGAGAAGGGACGACGAAAAGGACGTGAAAACAGAGGTTGGTAAAACATTTTACCCTACACACCCATAGTTAAGGAAGTTCTATACACTACCTACGAGTATTAAGAGTGACATAATGTACCTACCGATTTCGGAATAGGTACATACATAGTTTTCCACATGTCAGCTTCTAAATGGTTACCTACTTACATTTGAATTGTAGGAATTGGCTGAGAGGGAAAAGGACCCAGACGAATACTACGAGACCATTTCAGTGCATACCGATGCAAGCAGTACAACTCCAAAAACCGTCAAAAAGAGTGACTCCATCACTCGCATCTACGCATGCGCAACTATGTGGCACGAAACGCAAGATGAGATGATGGAAATGTTGAAGAGTATCCTGAGAATGGACGAGGACCAGTGCGCGCGTCGTGTAGCGCAGAAGTATCTGAGAGTCGTCGACCCTGATTACTATGAATTTGAAAGTTAGTGCTTAAGTTGTTGATGTACATTTTGCTGTTCGTTGTTGGGTGGGTTGCAAAAATGATGATGGGCTTTTGAATAACCAAGGAACAGAAATGTATGTTGTTAGTTACGTATGGTATACCTACAAGTAAATGGTACAATGGCACGTCAGAATTCATCATCAGCATATCTACATGAATGAAAATGTTGTCATCACATAACCGAAGTACATAAAGTTAGGTAGTAGGCGGAGGAACCCCCTGACCCTACATTTCGAGCCACAATTTATTAATTTCTTCGAAATTCCATACTTTCACTGTCATCATAATTATGCCTACAGCTCATATCTTCTTCGATGACGCCTTCGAAATCAGTGACGTCAACGACGACTGGTCCCAAGTGAACAGGTTTGTCAAGCTTCTCGTCTCTACTCTAGACGAAGCAGCTAGCCACGTTCACGAGACTAACATCAGGATCAGACCCCCGATCAAATATCCAACTCCCTACGGCGGCCGACTCGTCTGGACACTTCCTGGCAAGACGAAGATGATCGCCCACCTCAAGGACAAAGCCAAGATCAGGCACAGAAAACGATGGAGTCAGGTAACTGGACCCCGCCTAAGTCGATGTACACATTGTCTAACATTGCCTGTCTTCCAGGTACATTCATTTTTCGAATTGACACTTGGTTGTGGCACGGTCACTTGAACATGAAATGCTTATAACTTACGTACTCCCACAAATTACTGGTCCGATATTGCTGAGTTTGATTTTAATTTCTGTCGAAGGCATGATAGCATAAATATTCCTACAGAAAAATTGCCTGCCGCGAAAGCGATCGCTAATTTTGCTCATATCTTATGATGTTCGAGGACTGGCTAGTAAGTACAACACCTCCTCGCGTACCTGTGAGGATATGATTCATGAATACTACTCGATTACGAGACTTGCCCACGCATTCATTACTCGACTAGTGTTGTATTATGACTGTGTAATCATTAGTACCACTGTGAGATTACCTATGTATGCAAACCAGCACGACGTGACGGTCATGAGGGTAATGTAGATCCTGCAGTTCAAACGAAAAATACATTTTATTCAGCATCTAACTTTTCCTCTTAGATCCTGTGTGCCACTAAGCATTCGAATATTATAGCTCAGGGGAGAAGGGAGTTGGTTATGGCAATTTTTGACATTTTCTTGTCTTTACTTTGGCACACAAACTCGAAAAGCGTTACCAAAAAGCGACAGGAAAACGCGTTATACGCCATTTCTGATGATTTTCACTTACAACCGATTCGTTTCTACGGAACTTCATGTTTGCCATTTTTCATCGTACAAAAATTGTTCAAAACTCGTTGGAATCGTGTGATTTTATTGAATATTTTCTTGTTAACCGTACCCCCGTACCTTGCGCGGTAGCTGAGCTGAGCATGATGAAAAAAATGTCATTGTTTACTAGTATCGAATGTGGTAACTTTGCACCAGCTGTGTAACCCGGATCGTGGTAACCTTGCAACCCGTAAATGATTCCGTAAATAATTATCCCTAAATTGTTATAATTATTTCCTTTCAAATCCTGAATCAAGATTAAGAAGACGTTCCTTTGTTAATTGCGATTACTTACCCGTTTTGTGTTTCATTCATTATCAAGAAGTGTTTCATTCGAGAGTTTCGTCAGTTCATTATCGATACTTCTTTCTCGCCAGACACCACTGGAAAAGAAAAATATAAAAGAGAGGAAAAGGAAATTGCAAGCCGAAAGACAATGAGAATATCGTGCGCTTAAGAAACAGCCCAAGTTATGTGAAAGAGCGCAAAATTAAGAAATCACACCAAACAGCGTTACAATTTCTTTTCTGATGATGAAGAAACAACAAGCGAGAATGATTCTTAGTTACCTTGTGATACAACATGAAAATGTCTCACTGTGTTGCGGACTTGTACGCATGCTTCGAATGTATAAATCAAATCATATAGAAGATTTAAAAAAAAAAGACGAAAATTCCTCTTTCTCCGAGACCGGGAGTGCCGCAGTATGAGAAGCAGTGAGAGTTTTTGGTTGATTTTCACTCCTAGGGAATTTATCCTAACTTATTACAGACTTCTATAACTTTAAAAAATCATTAACATGCTTTTATTTTATTATTTTCCCCCAAAACCATAGCTGTCGAATGTTTCCCAGCGGGTGGAATACATTTGAAACAGGGGTGGGATACTTTGAACATTAGGGGTATACCTATGTATTATCAAAACCTCCAGTTTTTAAGGTTGTGAACATTTTGAGGATATAGTATGTACCTAACTAATTTTGTGGACATTACATAATGTAGGTAAATTACAAATGAACCTATTGTGTTTCAAACATAATTCTTCAAGTACCTATATCTGAATAGTGATACGGCTCACTTTCTAATACATCTTTTTCGTAACAAGAACTCCATAGTAGTACTTCAAAATAACCCACAGTTGTCCAAATAACGTCCGCTGTTCTTTCATTGTTTAAGGCGCAAATTCGTAGCAGCATCCATGGCGGATCAAGAGGCTGTTTTCTATGTGTTTTTTTTCAGGAATATAATAGTCCTTCAGAAGAGAATGACCGAGCAGGTATCTTGGCGGATCATTCCTTTTTAAGAATTTTTATCAAAGAAAGGATTATCATGTTGAGTGAGTGCGTTGAAAATTTTTCATCCAACATGATAATGTTTGAGGATTGTTGAATAGGTAATATTAGGTATATAGGCTGTAGTAGACAAGATTGTATAGATAAGATATTATTAGATTAGATTAGAAGATTTTATAGATAAAAATATGGCTTCGGAAACAAAATTATAGGCTGTGATTTTTGAATAGATAAGACTAGATATTGGCTGCAGTTGACAGGTACAAGTTCTATCGATCCACGTTCGTATGTCCATGATAATGCAACATTGCCATGTGCTCATCCAGGTCATGTACATGTACTATTTGCTCGGACATCGTCTGATGGAACTCCCAATTTCCGTCGAGCGAAAGGAGATGATGGCGGAGAACACTTTCCTCCTCACTCTGGACGGCGATATCGACTTCCAACCCCACGCTGTTAGACTGCTGATCGATTTGATGAAAAAGAATAGGAATCTCGGAGCTGCCTGTGGCCGTATCCACCCCATTGGGTCAGGTAAATAAGAATATCGGTTGTGATAACTGTACCTAGGTAAGTTTGTGACAGATTAGGCTTCCCCAAACCGATCCCGTCTCCACCGGAAGGATAAATGTATCGAGAACAGCCCACACTGTTACACTCCTCCCCTCATGACATACTTCTGGGTAGCAGAAGTATGGAAAGGAAAAAGGGGAATGAAAAGTAGTATGACGTTCTGGTTCAGGAAAAGACATCTGAACAACTTCAAGGTGACTAACCTCCATCGTAATGGTACTACCTCAATAATATTTTACTGGTGGAAAACAAAGCTCCTACATACGAGTATTGGTGGATAATGTTGTCAGAGGTTGTTGTCCAGTGAATTGTGCTCATCTGGGCAACCTCTAGGTGATCAACCTCCATCGTTGGGATGGAACAACTATTGGAACTTGTCAATTGGGACATGGCACCAATCGCCTTCTAATGAGCTCAGTATATTTTAATTATATTGACACTCTAAAGGGGGGAAGGGGGGTGGGAAGCCAATAGATGTATGTATTATCAAAGGGACAGGTTGTTAGTAAAGGAATCCTTCTGGGAAACCTTTAGGCTCATCCTTCTGGTAAGCCCACAAAAAGTGGATGGATTATGGTGAAGTGCTCAGCGCATACTACCGAACCTGCTACCATGTGACAGAGTGTAACAGTGGGGGTGGACCCTCGGGAGTCCCCCTCCTAGACCAGCGAGATTATCACCGGCTAAGAAGGGATATCGATTAGGCTTCCCCAAAACGATACCGTCTCCACCGGAAGAAAAAATGTTACCTTCCACAATTAATCCCCAACTCTCCTTCTGTTCATTTTGACTGGAATTAGTTGGACATAACATTCAAGTATACAGATTGCTGAATTTTCTCAACCGTATGACACGTAACTCTGTCTTGGAAAAATAATTAATAATAATAACCGACAACCAAGTAGGCAGTTAGTTCCCCTGCTGGGTGTGGTTGGGGGTTAGGTTAGATTTAGATGTGGCTCAGATTCCTTATGTATGTGAGTAGAAACGAAACCTACCATTGCCAACATTAGTCATTGGAATGGATGCTGAGAAAAAACAAAAATAGCGCTGTATCGTTAGGGCATTCTTTCCTTGATTTCTCTGAGCCTCTCTTAGTTGATTGATGAAGTTTTTTGCCGGAATAGAGATTCCTAACTATGTTGCATGGATTTGAAAAGTAGTTTCAAAGTGTTAGTTTCAAAGTGTTACCAAAAAGGATACAATAGATGAATCACTGTTATATCACTTTTAGTCGGTTGTAGTGCTTTCAAAATCGGACTAAGAATTGTATTGCCAGCAACATGACTGCAATTGTATTACTCACAGGAAGATTACTTTCTTTTTTTGGTTTATTTTGTTGTTAATATTTATATTTCAATATCCTTCATTCCCATTATAAATTTATCTATTGGTCACTACAAGAAAGAACAAACAAAAAAAGCTACAAAGAAAATACATCAATCCTCCTTTGAAACAGGAAGAATAATTTAGGAAAATAATTCCCCATATGGGCACCAGCCCGTGGCGGGAGATAAACCTAGTCATGTCTTCAAAAAATTCTGACAAGGGACAAGGTGTAGATACTTGCTATTTTAAAGATACTGAAGTAGAAAACATCCCTTTCAATAATACCGACCAATCTTTATTACAGGACCTATGGTATGGTACCAGATGTTCGAGTACGCTATCGGCCATTGGCTGCAAAAGGCCACCGAACACATGATCGGTTGTGTACTGTGTAGTCCTGGTTGTTTCTCGTTGTTCAGAGGTAAAGCGCTTATGGATGACAATGTCATGAAGAAATACACTATCAAGTCTAACGAGGCTCGTCACTACGTCCAGTATGATCAAGGTATAGTACCGAGAAATTCATGGATCTGTTGGTTTATCTTCAAATCACAATTCGGTGCTATTATAGTATGTTGTTTATAATTTTCCTTTTCTCCTGTAGGAGAAGATCGTTGGTTATGCACACTGCTTCTACAAAGAGGTTACCGAGTAGAGTATTCGGCTGCTAGCGACGCTTACACTCACTGCCCCGAAGGATTCAACGAGTTCTACAACCAGAGACGTCGATGGGTCCCATCGACTATGGCTAACATTATGGATCTTCTCATGGACTACAAGGCAACGATTAAGATTAACGACAACATCTCTCTCCCTTACATTTGGTACCAGGTATGACACCTATATTAATCTGAATGGAACACACAGTTTCACTTTCAACTTCAACAGTAATTTCAACAGGTAACTAAGCAAAAAATTACGCACACCTGATTTGCCAAAACTACTTGATAGGTCCCATGTGTCTGTACAAATTAATCGTGTGGGTACTGTTTTGCATTTTGTGTTGATAACCATCCAGAAACTCACTGTTACCTAGTTATTTGCTCTGTGTCTTCAGTTCATGTTGATGGGCGGCACTATTCTTGGACCTGGAACCATATTTCTTATGTTGGTGGGTGCTTTCGTCGCGGCTTTTAAGATTGACAACTGGACCAGTTTCTATTACAATATCTTCCCCATCATGTTCTTTATGTTGGTATGCTTTACATGCAAAGCGGAAATACAGGTAAATCCATTTTTAATCCATATTAAAATTATTATTACCTTGTACATTTTAGTTAGGCAGTGTTACGTGAAAATCGTTGTCTTTCTTTTTAGTTACTACTAGCACAAATGTTATCGACTGCCTACGCTCTTATCATGATGGCTGTAATTGTGGGTACGGCTCTACAATTGGGCGAGGACGGTGCAGGATCTCCTTCGGCGATTTTCCTCATGGCAATGACAGGGTCGATGTTTATAGCAGCCTGTTTACATCCTCAAGAGTTTTGGTGTATAGTCCCAGGATCAATTTACCTTCTGTCAATCCCATGCATGTATCTGCTCTTGATTCTGTATTCCATCATCAATCTCAACGTAGTATCATGGGGTAAGTGCCAAACTTATATGGACTTGTCGAGAAATGCTTCAACACCTTCAAAGTTGAACAGAGTACTTATCAATAATCACTAACCACTGGATGAGTGTGCCAATCATATTGGCGCATTAAAGGATGCTTATATTTGAGCTCAACATGCTTGATTTTATATAAACTGATATTATGCCATTTAAATATACCTATTACCTTCATCATTATTTTGTAGTTGGTCAGTTGGAAGGCGATGATAGCGTTTTCTGTTCGGCGTTGATGTTGTTAACAGTGATTTATACTTCCTACGTTTTCTGAAAAACGCTTTCCGTGGTTTTTCTACTTGACGCATCCGGTCTAACCTGTACTTTCAGGAACTCGTGAAGTGGCTGTCAAAAAGACCAAGAGAGAGCTCGAGGAAGATAAGAAAGAAGCTGAACAAGCCAAGAAAGCTGCTAGCCAGAAGAATCTCCTTAGTTTCCTCCAAAACGTTCCTCAACCCGGGAACAACGAAGAGGGTTCCATCGAATTTTCTTTGGCTGGTTTGTTCCGTTGTATGTTCTGCACTTATCCAAAACCTGTCGACGAGAAAGAACAACTTGTTAGAATCGCTGAATCGTTGGAAGCTTTAGAGAAGAGATTCGAATCAATTGAAAGGTTGGTTTGATTCATTTAGTAAAACTATGTAGTTCCATATTATGAAACCTCGATTAACGGCTGTTCATACTGTACACGTAATACCCAAATCTTGAGTTTTGAGTTCGTTTGTTTCCTCAGGGTTGTGGATCCACATGGCCAAGTCACTCATCACCATCACAGAAAACGAACGACTTCTGCCAGCAGTAAAGACCACAATCTTGCTGCTTTGAGCGAGGATCCGGCAGAAGAAGATCAGCTTAGTGAGGACAGTGATACTGCTAGCACAGGTAAGTTAGGTATATGAACATAATAGATTATAATTTTAGCGCGAGCTAAATGTAGCAATTTTTTGTTACTTAAGCGCATTGTTGTATGATACCAACCTATGTTTTCTCCCTTAGTATCTGCGAGTATGTATCGACGTTTATAGTTCCCAATTTCCCATTAATAACCTTCGTCTAAAAAAGTAAAAATTCTCCCTACTCTAGATGAACCGAAAATTGAACGTAATGACGATATCAACCCCTACTGGATCGAAGACAAGGAGCTAAAGAAAGGATCAGTTGCTTTCCTTTCAGCAAATGAGATGCAGTTCTGGAAGGACCTCTTGGATAAATATCTGTATCCAATAGACGATGACAAGAATGAGAGGGTAACACAATCACAAGTCCAAAAACCTTCAGAGACTTACTTTTTTTAAAATAATTATTCAACGATTTAGTGTAGCTTTATTTAAACAATAGTTACCTACCTATCTAATACCTATTCTGTTCTCTTCATAACACCATTTTTAGCTATGCATTCGTGGATATCCCCGTTAATGTTCCTATGTGAATAGTTAGGTATGTCAAAAGAAACAAGTATAGACCGCTCCATGGGATCTTCCCAATATTGCCGTTCTATTTGTGGAACTAGTCTGATATGTTTTAGGAAAGAATAGCCAAGGATCTCATCGAACTAAGGAACTCGTCAGTGTTTGCCTTTTTCATGATCAACGCGTTGTTCGTCCTCATAGTTTTCCTCCTCCAGCTCAACAAGGAACTGTTGCATTTCAAATGGCCCTTTGGAGTCAAGACAAATATTACATATGATGAAGTGACCCAAGAGGTGAGGTGAATTCGGTCTCCTCCCGGCAAAGCCCCAACTAACCCAAAAAATGCCGGGACGGAGACCTATTTTCTACATTATTGTACATTTTTTGGGTGTTTTGATTTTTTGTTTTCAGGCGAGAATCGCAGCAGATCTCAAAGAACTAAGGAATAAGTCCGTTTTTGCCTTCTTTATGATGAACGCACTTTTTGTCCTTATCGTGTTCTTGCTGCAACTCAATAAGGACAGCATAAACGTTCATTGGCCGTTTGGGGTCAAGACGAACATAACTTACATAGAGGAAACGTCTGAGGTATCAGTTGAACATCTCTGAAAAGCATCGAGCATGGCTCCCAGTGGTACACACGTTCTGTTTTGGGGCATCCACCCTCTTTGTAAATCTTCCTTTTGCGTGGTGGTTACCGTAACTTAAAGCCTCACACGCCGACACCACCTAAAAACTAAGTAATCACTGTTCAGTCGACATGTAAGGTACACCCTGCTTACTAGCCCTGCAGTGTAGATACACCGAGAAAGGATAAAGGATCCAAAGTTCTGGAATGCACATGTGCGCAAAAATGACGCCGACCCTCCAAAGACATTCCTAGATAAAAACTCTGTGAAGATGGAAGCGGCACGGCCCCACTAAGTCCCATAGTGCTGCCACAAAAGGTGGTTCCATGTCATTAAAAATGACTAGGTACTTGATTCAAAATTCAGCCATGTCCCTACATGATGTGCACCATGGAGAAAATATTTAAGTCGGACCTTCCGATCCATCCGTCTGTTCCCCAGATTGCCCACGATAAAATCAATACGACTGATAATCTGTCAAATTTCTGTACCAAAAGTTGACAGAAATTTTGTCAATTTAATACCTACAAAATAGATTTTGCTGAAACCACTTTCTCTGCATAATTCGACTGAACAATAGGTATATTATATTATCACATTCAAAGTCTGATCAAACAAGCTCAATCGAAACTGTGGATAAGACAATGTTCCCACACTTTTAGAACAAACGAAACTCAATTTTATTGCACATTTATTACTAAATTCTACATCTGAATCTCATCTATGACGTTTTCGACTGAACATTATAGGATGAATCAAAATCAAACAAAATAATTTTCAAACTGCCACCACACTTTTCCTGGTTTTCCGAATAACCATCATAGAATGAAATCCACTGTGTTAACTCAAAATATTCACCAAAAGCACAAAGTTTGAATGAAGCATGGTTTTTTACAATTCTAACACTTTATGTATAACGCCATATTTTAACACATCCGCAGCTGTGGCATTTTCCAAAGCAATTCAATGCTGCGTTCAGTTATCTACAGCATCCGCAAGTTAACAAGTTATTCTACCCCGGTACGGCAGACGGACGTATCGTCTAATTATCTTGTCATAATTCTTTTCTTCTCTTCTTTTGTCACATCTACTACTCATAATTATTTCTTCGTTTCATCATTATATTAGCTCTCTTCTCTCCATCAATTCATTCACCAATTTGATTCATTTTTGTTCTTGTTCCACCTCACACAAAATTTTCATTCCCATATTTCAGGTCATTTTCAAATCCAGTGAAACATGCCACAACTCTTCAATGTGTTGAACGTTTGAACAATAATATAGAACTTATGCGTTCAGATAAATAACAAACGGTGCTTGGTGGTTGGCAAGTGTCATTTATTATACCTGTGTTGTTATTTATCTAACCATTTTGTAAATATTTTACGTTTAATGCAACAATGTTTCGGTGATTAGAATAGGAACTCACCCCCCCCCCCCCCCCCCCCGCCACCTGTCGATTTTATATTGTTTGCCCATATCAGTATCGACATCAAGCTAGATCATAATGAAATCAACGTAAATCAATCTCTTAAAAAGGTTTCATCTTCACTATTTTCTAATATGCCCAACCTTCATTTAAAAAAAGTTCTTCTTATATGATTTTTTTTAAAACAATTTATATGAGCACTATGAGGTTCTTCATCTTGTAAATAAATTATGGGATTTGGAAATAATCAATGGCAACTTTACCTATCATTATAGCAAATTGATGTTGTAAATTGTATAAAAAATGGGCATGTTATACAAGGTTTTTCAGTGTACATTATCTGCACAGTAATAATTAAAACTGTACATAGTACATCATGTCGAGCGCTGAGTAGGATTTAAGCAAGAGCAGCTTTCCTCAGTAGCATTATCTATTACTTGTTACTTATTACGCTTCGTACGAAAGTCAATCGTAGAATCTTCTTTTTATCACTGAATTTTAGTCAGGAAGTCGGTATTTGTCCCATCAAGTTACTACTAATTTATTTCAATATTTCCTTGATTACTGACGTTTTATTTTTTTCCTCTGAAGGTGCTCATATCGAAGGAGTATTTGCAACTTGAGCCTATCGGTCTGGTGTTTGTGTTCTTCTTCGCTCTGATCATCATCATTCAATTTACCGCTATGTTGTTCCATCGATTTGGAACGATCTCACACATTTTGGCCTCAACGGAGCTCAATTTGTGTTGCAACAAAAAGGTACCTGAATTATATTATGAGAAAATCAATATATGATATTTCATATAATTATGTTACAAAGGAAGTGCGTCCATTCCAAACAAAATGAACTTTATTTTACTCGATTTAGAGTTCACGAAAGGGTTTCAACAATAGTCTCAGTAAATGTAAATGATTGAAGTATTGGAGCTTTATATGTCTGATTGATCATTCCAGGTTGAAGATATGTCACAGGACAATCTGCTAGATAAGCAGGCAGTGGACATTGTGAGACACTTACAACGGTTGAAAGGCATCAACGGTGATTATGATAATGAGTCTGGCTCATCGGCGGACCGGGTCGGTAGAAGAAGAACGATTTATAATTTGGAGAAACAGAAACAGAAAACACGGACGATAGGAACTCTCGACGTTGCATTCAGGAAGAGGTTCCTCCAGATGAAAATGGAAGAAGGCGAGGATGCCGACCATGGTGAGTGCTATAGGTTTAATGAATCTGGAATTTTAGGTGAAAGGAACCCCAGTCGATATCGCTACAATCTTCAATCGCTATTTTCAGCTACCCCCGTACTAGGCCGCAAGCTGACTATGAGAAGGGAAGTCCGAGAAGCACTTGAGGTGCGAAGGAGGTCGCTGCAAGCGGAAAGAAGAAAATCCCAGATGCAGACGTTGGGAGTCCAAAACAACATCGTCCGCGGCCAAAGGATATCGAACGCCGGCTCTCACGTCAAAGATCTTTTCGAGGGTCACAATCCAGCATACGAACCGGGAGATGATGAAACCAACTCCTTGAGGATGACGAGCGTCGCGAGGAATTGGGCCGAACTGGAGCGCAATGGAAATGCCCATTTGTAAAACGAACTGCCAAACTCAATTTGAAAATATGAGACCGCAATCTCGGTAAATGATCGAAACAAATCGAAACCTCATTATGGTGAATAACCAAAACCTGTCCATTGGGCTGAGGTCCAGTTAATTGAGACTTGATACGAACCCGAGCAAGAAATGTCTTGTACAATGTTTAGTAATATGTACGCCACATCTGTAATACACTGCCACGATGGGATGTCTATCGGCGAACCTTACACTGCCAAAGTTGGGATCTGTTCAGATCTGAACGTAATGTGTAGGTAGATGCCCTATACCATTCGTTTATCATTCATAACTCTGATAACGTTATGGATAAATACCCGATGGCTCGGATGAAGAATCTCGTTATTCATATCGACTTGAACAAGTTTTCGACTGATATAGAATTTATAAAAATCAATTTAGCAAGTATATTTTCACTCCATTTTTTATGTCTACGGACTAAGAACTTAAAGTTCTTCGTAGATCTTATAGACCTAGAAAGTTCGCTTCACCTAGAACGGACACTGCCTTTGAGATTTTACTATCAACGCTTACCTACTTTCTGTTAATATTAGTTTAATACTTATTCTAGTTAGATTTTTGATCGCTACCGGATCACGAAACTCAAGAATACTAGTGATTCACAAATGTATTGGATTAAATTAAACTATTTCGACACACTGGTATTTCATCATAAACCGATTGATACTTAGTGAGCTAAAAAATAGTAATCCAGCAATATAATTGCTTTTATCGCCAGTACAAAAAATAAATCTGCCCATATTGGTGATATAATAGTATGTTGTTCATTATGATTAAAATCATAGTAACATTTAGGTTTACTGAGCATAAAATGTTTACATTTTCTAATATATTTCGATCTGTGCTAACGAAATTGTACATAATTCTGTTTGTCCAATTATTTATTTGTCTCTAAAAAAATGCTCAATTTGTTTCCTTTATCATTTTCGGAGCAGTTTTCTGCGAAGTACGAATAATAACTTGTATTGTAAGAATATGTGATTTTGTGATTATTTCACTATCTTTGATTATTTGCAACATTTTCTAAAATATATGACCGAAATTGTGATACATACTCACTCGTACTACCAAATTATCCCTTTTATAGAAGCCTTATCCCTTTTATAAAATCTTCCATATGCAACAACATTAATTGATCAAGTAGCAAGCAACTGATGCCACAACATTAGTAACAGAAGAGGGTGAATTAGTCGGCTGCATGCTGATTGTTGGTAAGGAATTGCCAGGGTTCAGCCAAAGGTTCACAGAAAAGATTACATTTCCATCATTCATTTCCGACCGGACATTTGCCGCTCTTTCCGAAAAAACGCTGCAAAGTCCTTGTCAGATGGGTTTATTATTCTGTTGGACATACCTACAGAAATGTTGACAGTTCATTTATTTTTTCTTTCGTTTGCAATAATTGAAATAGCTATTTTTGATGATTCCACCAATTTTGGCCCCAAAAAACGAATTAGGCTCCCATTTTGACCAATTATCTTTGACCATTGATAGTGCCATTTAACTGGCTTGATTCATCAGTTGTTGCTACTTCTGTTGCTATTACAAACGTATGGCGATCTCAGACAATTTCCCAGGTTTTTGACTCATAAAAAATGATAAAAAACATGGGAAACGATACCTACAAGCTCATGTTCACTATAACCTCAAAAATACCCTCGAAATCCCCTATTTTTACACCCTTTTTCCCCATAACACACCTGGGTGTATTCCGATCGGGCTACCGGGCTTCGGAGCACAACTAGGTCCCAAATGGAGCCTGTGCGCGGGAGAACGACGGCTGTGGACCAAAATTTAATGTAAATTCAAGGCTGAAACTTTTAGAACCTCAGTTCGACTTCATATTTGGTCTCCTTGCCCTAAAAAACATGGAAAACGATGCCTCGCAAGCTCAGGTTCACTAAAACACCAAAAAACCGCATTTTTACACCCATTTTTCACCCATAACACCCTTATACATATTCCGATCAGGCTGCAAAGTTTCGGGACACAAATAGGGCCCAAATGGAGCCTGTGTGCGAAAGAATAAATTTTTTAGACCGAAAATAAAGTAGATATGGATGATATGGCTACGGCGGACGGACATGGCATTTTCGGAAGTCACGCACCTTGAAACACAAAAGAAAAAATGTTGAGGGGGTGTTATAAAAATTGTTTGCTGAGCGAATACATAGGTGTGTCATTCGCGGAATAACAAACCAAAATCGAACATTAGGCGTCCGGTTCAACTTTCAGTTTTCGACCGGACATGACAGCTTGATCAAAGGTCGGCCGAGCAATTCTACATATCTGCACTATATGGATGTGCACTAGATAGCCAGGATTGTTGAATGGGGGGGTTATCGGAAATAGAAAATTAGATTAACAAAGGTGAATGTAAATTTAACAAAGCACTACATGTTACAGGTAACATTAAGTATGATAAACTGATAAACTAAAACATATTTATTTGGCAATAATGTTGTCGAATTTTCAAAGAAAATGAAGCTATTGCAATCTGTCCAAAATTTTCAGAACATGTAGTTTTGAAATTTATATGCAATCCTTTTCAGAGCATATTGATTCATCCCTAGATTTTAACAAAAATGTAGTTGTATATTATTTATTTTATTTATTTATTTATGTCACTCTAGACGATATCGACCTTGAGTAAATGATAAACTTTCCAAATTTCGGCAAAATGTTCTTAATGCCAAACAAAAGGATGAGTTCGAAGATGAGCAATTTTCAAAAATTCTAAGGGGGTCTAGTTTGAGTTTTGAACGAGCGAAGAATTGAGGTTCTAACAATGTTTCAGCCTTAAATTTGCCTTAAATGTTGGTCTAAAATCGTCGTTCTTCCGCACACAGTTTGGGTTCCCACTTGGGAACACATTTGGGTCCTAGCTGTACTCCGAAACACGGAAGCCCGATCGGCATACACTTATGGGAGAAAAATGGGTGCATGTAAAAATAGGGGTTTTCGAGGGATTTTTGAGGTTTTAGTGAACATGAGCTTGTGAGGTATCGTTTTCCATGTTTTTTAAGGCGAGAAGACCGAATATTAGGTTGATCCTGACCGAAGAGTCAAGAATTAAGGTTGTAACGAAGGTTAAGCTCCCGAAATTCATTTTTTATTAGTCAAAAACATGGGAAATAGACTGAAATCACCATAAGTTTGTATAATAACACCAGAAGTAGTATCAGCAGGTGAATCAAGACAATTGAATGGTACTATCAATAATAAAAAATAATCTGTTAAAAAAAACTCGTGTTTTTGTGGGCCAAAATTGGTGGAAACCACCAAAAATAGTCATTTCAATAACTGCATATGAAAGAAACAATAAATTAACAGCCAAAATTTCTGTACGTATGTCCAGTAGAATAACAAACCCATGTGACAAGGTCTTTGCAGCGTTTTTGGTTTATTATTCTGTGAATAATACACCTATGTATTCGGTCAGCAAAAAATTTTTATAACACCCCCTCAAAATTTTTTCTTTTCCGTTTCAAGGTGTGTAGATTCCAAAAATGCAATGTCCGTCCGCCATATCATGTGTACCGGCTTCATTTTCGGTCTAAAAAAGTCGTTCTTTCGCACACATGCTCCATTTGGGCCCTAGTTGTGTCCCAAAACATTGCAGCCCGATCGGAATATACCCAGGGGTGTTATGAGTGAACATGTGGTTAAAAATGGGTACTTTTTGTGTTTTAGCAACATGTTAGTAACGTGAGCTTTTGAGGTATCTTTTTCCATGTTTCTGGGGACTAGAAGGCCGAATATGAAGTCGATTTTGACCAGAGTGGAAAATTGAGGTTCTACCAAAGGTTCAGCTGCCAAAATTGTTTTTTTATGAGGCAAAAACCTGGAAAATCGTCTGAAATCACCATCAATTTGTATAATAACACTGGAAAAAGTGTCAACACGTGGATCAAGACGATTAAATGGCACTACCAATGATCAAAGATAATTTGAAAAAAAATTAAAAGGAGCGTACCTACCTACCTAATTTGTGTCTTGGGGGCCAAAATTGGTGGAAACCATCAGAAATAGCTATTTCAATTATTTCACATGATAGAAACAATATATGAACAGCCAACATTCTGTAGGTATGTCCAATAGAATAATAAGCCCATGTGACAAGGTCTTTGCAGCGTTTTTGGTTTATTATTCTGTGAATAATACACCTATGTATTCGCTCAGCAAAAAACTTTTATAACACCCCCTCAAAATTTTTTCTTTTCCGTTTCAAGGTGCGTAGATTCCAAAAATGCAATGTCCGTCCGCCGTCCGCCGTACGCCGTCCGCCGTACGCCGTATCACGTGTACAGGCTTCATTTTCGGTCTAAAAAAGTCGTTCTTTCGCACACATGCTCCATTTGGGCCCTAGTTGTGTCCCGAAACTTTTCAGCCCGATCGGAATATACCCAGGGGTGTTATGAGTGAAAATGTGTATAAAAATAGGTACTTTTGCGTTTTAACAACATGTTAGTAACATGAGCTTTTGAGGTATCTTTTTCCATGTTTTTGAGGACGAGAAGACCGAATATGAAGTCGATTTTGACCAAAGACGCGGAAATTGAGGTTTTACCAAAGGTTCAGCTCCCAAAATTGGTTTTTTATGAGTCAAAAACCTGGAAAACTGTCTGAAATCACCATCAATGTGTACAATAACATTGGAAAAAGTGTAAACAGGTGAATCAAGACCATTAAATGCCACTACCAATGATCAAAGATGATCTTAAAAAAAAAAAAAAAAGCGTACCTATTTCATGTTTTGGGGGCCAAAATTGGTGGAAATCATCAGAAATAGCTATTTCAATCATTCCACATGAAAGAAACAATACATTTAACAGCCAGCAAAAATCTCTAGAACTCCAATAGAATAATAAACCCATGTGACAAGGACTTTGCAGCGTTTTGGTTTATTATTCTGTGAATAATACACCTATGTATTCGCTCAGCAAAAAATTTTTATAACACCCCCTCAAAATTTTTTCTTTTCCGTTTCAAGGTGCGTAGATTCCAAAAATGCAATGTCCGTCCGCCGTCCGCCGTACGCCGTATCACGTGTACAGGCTTCATTTTCGGTCTAAAAAAGCCGTTCTTTCGCACACATGCTCCATTTGAGCCCTAGTTGTGTCCCGAAACTTTTCAGCTCGATCGGAATATACCCAGGGGTGTTATGAGTGAAAATGTGTATAAAAATAGGTACTTTTGCGTTTTAACAACATGTTAGTAACATGAGCTTTTGAGGTATCTTTTTCCATGTTTTTGAGGACGAGAAGACCGAATATGAAGTCGATTTTGACCAAAGACGCGGAAATTGAGGTTTTACCAAAGGTTCAGCTCCCAAAATTGGTTTTTTATGAGTCAAAAACCTGGAAAACTGTCTGAAATCACCATCAATGTGTACAATAACATTGGAAAAAGTGTAAACAGGTGAATCAAGACCATTAAATGCCACTACCAATGATCAAAGATGATCTTAAAAAAAAAAAAAAAAGCGTACCTATTTCATGTTTTGGGGGCCAAAATTGGTGGAAATCATCAGAAATAGCTATTTCAATCATTCCACATGAAAGAAACAATACATTTAACAGCCAGCAAAAATCTCTAGAACTCCAATAGAATAATAAACCCATGTGACAAGGACTTTGCAGCGTTTTGGTTTATTATTCTGTGAATAATACACCTATGTATTCGCTCAGCAAAAAATTTTTATAACACCCCCTCAAAATTTTTTCTTTTCCGTTTCAAGGTGCGTAGATTCCAAAAATGCAATGTCCGTCCGCCGTCCGCCGTACGCCGTATCACGTGTACAGGCTTCATTTTCGGTCTAAAAAAGCCGTTCTTTCGCACACATGCTCCATTTGAGCCCTAGTTGTGTCCCGAAACTTTTCAGCTCGATCGGAATATACCCAGGGGTGTTATGAGTGAAAATGTGTATAAAAATAGGTACTTTTGCGTTTTAACAACATGTTAGTAACATGAGCTTTTGAGGTATCTTTTTCCATGTTTTTGAGGACGAGAAGACCGAATATGAAGTCGATTTTGACCAAAGACGCGGAAATTGAGGTTTTACCAAAGGTTCAGCTCCCAAAATTGGTTTTTTATGAGTCAAAAACCTGGAAAACTGTCTGAAATCACCATCAATGTGTACAATAACATTGGAAAAAGTGTAAACAGGTGAATCAAGACCATTAAATGCCACTACCAATGATCAAAGATGATCTTAAAAAAAAAAAAAAAAGCGTACCTATTTCATGTTTTGGGGGCCAAAATTGGTGGAAATCATCAGAAATAGCTATTTCAATCATTCCACATGAAAGAAACAATACATTTAACAGCCAGCAAAAATCTCTAGAACTCCAATAGAATAATAAACCCATGTGACAAGGACTTTGCAGCGTTTTGGTTTATTATTCTGTGAATAATACACCTATGTATTCGCTCAGCAAAAAATTTTTATAACACCCCCTCAAAATTTTTTCTTTTCCGTTTCAAGGTGCGTAGATTCCAAAAATGCAATGTCCGTCCGCCGTCCGCCGTACGCCGTATCACGTGTACAGGCTTCATTTTCGGTCTAAAAAAGCCGTTCTTTCGCACACATGCTCCATTTGAGCCCTAGTTGTGTCCCGAAACTTTTCAGCTCGATCGGAATATACCCAGGGGTGTTATGAGTGAAAATGTGTATAAAAATAGGTACTTTTTGCGTTTTAACAACATGTTAGTAACATGAGCTTTTTAGGTATCTTTTTCCATGTTTTTGAGGACAAGAAGACCGAATATGAAGTCGATTTTGACCAAAGACGCGGAAATTGAGGTTTTACCAAAGGTTCAGCTCCCAAAATTGGTTTTTTATGAGTCAAAAACCTGGAAAACTGTCTGAAATCACCATCAATGTGTACAATAACATTGGAAAAGTGTAAACAGGTGAATCAAGACCATTAAATGCCACTACCAATGATCAAAGATGATTTAAAAAAAAAAAAAAAAAAAAAAGCGTACCTATTTCATGTTTTGGGGGCCAAAATTGGTGGAAATCATCAGAAATATCTATTTCAATCATTCCACATGAAAGAAACAATACATTTAACAGCCAACAAAAATCTCTAGAACTCCAATAGAATAATAAACCCATGTGACAAGGACTTTGCAGCGTTTTTTTTTCTTCTTTCATATCTAGAGCCCTGGTGCTCGTATCATTCGACGCAGTTCAATATCGTACGTCAACTTTTGTAGTGAACAGAAATAATTTTTAAAAGGTGGAGCTTATGGCGTCTACTGAAAAACTTGATAACAAATGTGTTGCATCAAGTTAAAAACTTGATAAAAACGCTGCAAAGTCCTTGTCACATGGGTTTATTATTCTATTGGAGTTCTAGAGATTTTTGTTGGCTGTTAAATGTATTGTTTCTTTCATGTGGAATGATTGAAATAGCTATTTCTGATGATTTCCACCAATTTTGGCCCCCAAAACATGAAATAGGTACGCTTTTTTTTTTAAGATCATCTTTGATCATTGGTAGTGGTATTTAATGGTCTTGATTCACCTGTTTACACTTTTTCCAATGTTATTGTACACATTGATGGTGATTTCAGACAGTTTTCCAGGTTTTTGACTCATAAAAAACCAATTTTGGGAGCTGAACCTTTGGTAAAACCTCAATTTCCGCGTCTTTGGTCAAAATCTACTTCATATTCGGTCTTCTCGTCCTCAAAAACATGGAAAAAGATACCTCAAAAGCTCATGTTACTAATGTCGGGAATTTGGACTAGTTACAATTTGTCCCGGTGGAGCGCTGCGCAGTAACTTTTTTATTCTCTTCGTCTATGAGTAGATGTCTCCAATTTTACACTTTGTTTTGTATACAGCCCTAGTAATTTGAGTCAGTCCACGTTTTATGTCGAATTTATATAGCCACTCTCGTTTTATTTAGTTTTATTATTACCTCAATTTTATTTGTAACGCGTTCGTTAGTGCGAGTCAAGGAAATTAAAGTCTCCTTTGTTTATCGGTGGAATCGGTGTTTTTCTTTGCGACCCTTAATCGTCAGTAATCCTGACAATTTGGCATCCCTTGTGGGGAAGTGAAGGAAACCTTGTGAACCATTTGTGATTCTTACCGAAGGAGAATGTTTGATGACTCAATTGGTAACTGAGAACGTTGTGTTATTGAGGTAAGAGTAAGGTAATTCTTCATATTGACTGCAGCTGTTTTTTTAACGATGGCAACTACATCCAAGAAACGTAGTGTTCAGCGTCAACTGTTTTCAAAGCTGTACACCGACTTGTCATCTCTTTTGAATGCCGAGGTGAGTGATCTCACTGTAATTTTAGCAAAGTTTCGTGTATTTGAACAAAGATATTCAGATCTGACTACGTTGAATGCACAAGTTAGTGAGGAACTTTGCGAGTCTATAGATGCGAAAGATTTTGAGAGTGTCATGTTAGCTGAAGCAGAGTCCTGCATAAAATATGACGAGAATTTTCACTCCATCAGGATGAAAGTGGATGCACATCTCAGTCCTCCTGTTCATGTTATTGGTGCACCTTCAATTGTCTCAAATCAATCGGATCAGGAAAGAAAGACAACATTGAAATTTCCACAGTTACAATTTCGATCTTTCAATGGGGAGGTTTCCCAATGGATAGGATTCTGGTCACAGTTTAAAACAGTTCATAACGATAGTTGTCTCTCTAATGAAGAAAAATTCCAGTACCTCATCCAAACAACAAAAGAGGGTAGCAAGGCCAGGGCACTTGTTGAGAGCTTTCCTCCTTCAGGGGAGAATTATGAAAAATGCATTACACAGATTAAGGCACGATTTGGAAGGGATGAGTTGCTTATTGAGCATTACGTTAGAGAGCTATTAAGTCTTGTGCTCATGCATGCTAACAGCAAAACTCCCTTGACCTTGACCCAGTTGTCAGATCGTCTTGAGACTCAACTTCTAGCACTAGAGAGCCTTGGTGTAACATCTGAAAAGTACGCCTGCATGCTGTATCCCCTAGTTGAGTCTGCCCTGCCTGATAATGTCTTACGTGACTGGGAACGGTGTCGCAGGGCAAACTACCAAGGTAGTGCATCTGATTTATCATCTACTGATGCTGATGGAATGATGGCTAAATTGCGAGATTTTCTTAAGAGTGAGGTAGAGAGTGATGAGCGCGTTTCTGCCACAAGAAATACCTTCAAACACTCTTCAGAATCTGCCAAGCCTAAATCAAATTCTAATAAAAATGACAGGAACCCTAGAGTAGCGACTGCTGCTGACCTTGTAAGCCTGGGAACAGAGAGGAGGCCTTGTGTTTTTTGTAATAGCACAGATCACCCTGATGAATTTTGTGGTAAAGCCAGATCTATGACTCCTGATGAACGATGCAATCTGTTAAAGTCTAAGAAATTGTGTTTCAGGTGTCTAGAAGCCTTTCATGGACAGAGGCGATGTAAGAGGCAGGTCAAGTGCTTCATTTGTTCTAAAGGCCATTGTACCTCTATGTGTTGGGGACCTCTAGAAGACAAAAGGGATCAAAACATGAGTTCAACTTCTGCCCCTGCTGACTCAGTGGAACACAGCTATGGAAACTTGAATTGTGCCCCAGTATTGATGCAAACCCTCAAAGTAAGAGTAAAAGGGGACACCACAGTGACTGCACGATTATTGATAGACACAGGCTCACAGCACAGTTATGTCACTCGCAGACTGGCTGATAAAATGAAATATAAGTCTCTCAGAGTTGAAAATTTAGTGCATGCGCTTTTTGGAGGTACAACTACCAATGTGGTTAGTCATCAGTGCTACAGAGTAAGATTACAGAGCCTGACAAGTGAATTCTCCTGCAATTTTGAGGTTTTGGAATCCAATAATATTTTCCATGCGGTTCCAGCCATACCTAAAGGCCCTTGGTTGACAGAGCTGAAAAATCTAAATATTTCTTTAACAGATACTGAGCAGGGTGATGTGGACCTACTTGTTGGGGCTGATGTGGCTGGCCGACTTTTTACTGGAAAGAAATATGTTTTAAGTTGTGGTCTGGTGGCCATTGAAACAACTTTAGGATGGACACTTATGGGTCGAGTGCAACAAAGGAAAGCCAACATGCTGAACGTTGCAAGTATATGTGCTCTGGACCTTTCCCCATCAGAAATTTGGCGACTTGATGTCATTGGGATCAATGATCCAGTGGATATCAGCACAAAAGAAGAAGCACGTTCTGCAGCACGTGAACATTTCCTCCAAACAGTTAAAATCCTAAATGATGGCCGATATGAGGTGTGCCTCCCATGGTTAGAAGGCCACAAACCACTGCCTCGAGGATATGACGTTGCCATTAGTAGATTGGAAGCAACTAAAAAGAAACTGCGTTCATCAGGATTAATTGAAGAATATGAGGGTGTATTCAAGGAGTGGCTTCATGAAGGAATAATTGAACAGGTTCCTATTGAAGATTGGGATCATGGACACTACCTACCTCATCGTGCAGTTATCAAAGATGGTAGCACAACAAGAATCCGTCCAGTCTTTGATGCCTCAGCTCATAAAGCGGGTCAACCCAACCTTAACCAGTGTCTTGAGAAAGGTGAAAACCTAATTGAATTGATACCAGCAGTCCTTCTACGATTTCGACTGAACCAGCTTGGGGTTATTTCAGACATTCGCAAAGCCTTTCTACAAATTTCTATTTCAGAACCTGACCGTGACTACTTGAGGTTCTTGTGGAAGGATAACACAGGTCAACTCACCATATACCGTCACAAACGAGTTGTTTTTGGTGTCACAAGTAGTCCGTTTCTTCTTGGCATTGTGATTGACCATCATTTGACTAACTGTGAGAGGATGGCCAAGCAGGGTGAGGCACCATATAACCTGACAGTCATAGATAGACTGCGACATAGCCTTTATGTTGATAATTGTGTAACCTCTATAGACAAACTGGATGAAATGGAGGCTTTTATTGAAGAAGCTAGACAAATTTTTCACAGGGCCTGTTTTGATCTCAGAGGGTGGGAGTGGTCGGACCCTACTCTTGTAAGTAACACACGGACTCCTGTCCTTGGTATACTCTGGGACCGAAAACTAGACATTTTAAGGCTCAATCCTCCTAATTTTGAGGATTTTGATATAAACCAGGTCACTAGGAGGACAGTACAGTCAGTAGCACAGAGAGTGTTTGACCCAATTGGTCTTTTCTCACCTACCACTATCATGCCCAGGCTAATAATTCAGAATAGTTGGCTTGATGGAGGGTCATGGGATGACCCATTGAAAGAAGGAAGCAAGAGAGCATTTCTTCAGTGGGTATCAGAGGCTTCTGCCTTGAATGATATTAAAATTCCTTGTTGGGTGAAGAAATCTTGGGGTGGTGCTATCTCACTACATACCTTCTGTGATGCTAGTCAGAAAGCATTTGCAGCAGTTTCATTTCTTAGAGTGGAAACTAATGATGAGGTCTCAATCACCTTGGTTGCAGCAAAATCCCGGGTAGCACCTGTCAAAAGGATTACCATACCTCGCTTAGAGCTACTTGCGGCTACTATTGGAGCAAGATTGACTCATAATATTTTGAAGGAGTTAGGACCCATGGACTGCTATTTATGGAGTGATTCCACTACTGCCTTGAGCTGGATACGTCGTGAGGAGCCGTGGGGTGTCTTTGTTTTTAATAGAGTACGAGAAATTCGGAAACTCACCCGCCTGGAGGACTGGCACCATGTTTCTGGCAGTGACAATCCAGCAGACCTTGCAAGCAGGGGTTGTAACCCAGCATACTTCCTTGAGTCAAGATGGTGGGAGGGTCCCAGCTGGCTATTGAACCCTCCATCTGAATGGTCATCATCAGAAGGCTCGCCTAATGAAGAAGAAGTTCTGCAGGAACGAAGAAAGATTACAGTTGCTACTGTTAACCAACTTGTATATCTAAGCACAGCTCAGTTCAGCAAGTTTTCCCAGTATACTAGGGTTGTGAGAGTTGCTTGCTGGGTAATTCGGTTTATGCTCAACAAGTTCTCTGGAAAACAAATGAGTGAAGTAAGAATCAGTTTAACTGAAATTGACCGAGGCGAACGATTAATTCTGCGTTTAGTTCAGGATGAAGCCTTTGAAGGTGTGAATGACCCAGCACTCAGGAAATTGAAGCCGCATGTTGACAAAAATGGTCTTATACGCCTTAGAACCAAGATTTGGGCAAGGAAAGACAGCGAAGACTTCCGTTCTCCAATTATTCTACCATCAAATCATGAGGTTGTTTTCAAATTAATAATGGAGATACACAAGAGGAATGGTCATGTGGGTGGCCAGAACATGTTGAACCTCTTGCGTGAACGGTTCTGGGTTCTTAAAGGCAGACAAACCATCAAGAAAATAATTACTGAGTGTGCTGTGTGCCAAAGGTTCCGCGCCAAATCCCTGGAAGTTGAAACACCACCTCTACCAGAAAATCGTGTTCGGGATGCTCATGTATTTGAGGTTATTGGAACCGACCTAGCTGGCCCATTGTATCTTGCCAATGGAGATAAGGTGTGGATATGCCTATTTACTTGTGCAATCTACCGTGCTGTACACTTTGAAATAGTCTCCGCTCAGTCCACAGAAGCATTCATGTTAGCTTTTCGGCGTTTCATAGCTCTACGGGGAAGACCTAGTGTGGTCTATTCAGATAATGGCCGGAACTTCAGAGGAGCTGCTAATGCCCTACAAGATATTGACTGGGATCAGGTAGCTGCCAAAGGAGCTTTGGATCGTATTGACTGGAGATTCAGCCCACCTAGAGCTGCTTGGTGGGGAGGATTTTGGGAACGCATGGTGGGAGTATTAAAGGTTGTTCTGAGAAAGATCCTTGGGCGGGCATCTCACAGTTATGAGGAGCTTAGCACCTTAGTATATGAATGTGCTACTCATGTTAATAGAAGGCCAATCACTTATATGTCAGAGGACCCTCAGGATCCAGTCCCCATTATGCCTCAAATGTTTCTTCAAGAGCTGCCTTCAAATGGTGTCCCCGACCTGGATACAGTGACTTCTGCTTCAATTAAGCGTAAACTGCAGCGGCAAATCAAACTAAAGGAAGAGCTCCGCCATCGCTTCAGGAGTGAATATTTGGGACAACTCATTTGCTCAATGGGAGGATTCAAGGACAAAAGGACCCCCATACTTGGAGAAGTGGTTCTCATTGGATCCTGTGAGGACAAGCGCTTGGAATGGCCCCTGGCTGTAGTAGAGGAGAGGATCTTTGGAAACGATGGTAAATGTCGTGTTGTCAAACTTCGCACAGCAAATGGACATCTGACTCGTGCAGTGCAGCATGTCTACCCATTGGAGATCTACCCGGATGGAGGTGAAGAAGAACTTCAATTGGAGCAACAACTGGCAGATACCACTGAAACCCCTATTCATGATAATGAAGCTCTACCAGTTGATGTGAAGATATTACCAGAAAAGAGGAAAGCAGCGCCAAAGACTATTGTGAAAGACTGTGAAACTCGTTGTGGTAGAAAGGTTAAATTACCAGTCAGATACCTTCATTAATGTAAAATTTATTTGTACCGGATTATCGTTCCTTTTAATCTTTTCTTGTTACTAGTGAAAATCTTTTCTTATTACTAGTGCAAATGTTCTATCTATGTATATGTTGATTTCTGGTTGCTCACTTGGCTGTGTTGTTTTGTACAAATTGGTGAGTCGTTTTACTCCTCAGGTGGGAGTGTGTCGGGAATTTGGACTAGTTACAATTTGTCCCGGTGGAGCGCTGCGCAGTAACTTTTTTATTCTCTTCGTCTATGAGTAGATGTCTCCAATTTTACACTTTGTTTTGTATACAGCCCTAGTAATTTGAGTCAGTCCACGTTTTATGTCGAATTTATATAGCCACTCTCGTTTTATTTAGTTTTATTATTACCTCAATTTTATTTGTAACGCGTTCGTTAGTGCGAGTCAAGGAAATTAAAGTCTCCTTTGTTTATCGGTGGAATCGGTGTTTTTCTTTGCGACCCTTAATCGTCAGTAATCCTGACAACTAACATGTTGTTAAAACGCAAAAAGTACCTATTTTTATACAAATTTTCACTCATAACACCCCTGGGTATATTCCGATCGGGCTGAAAAGTTTCGGGACACAACTAGGGCCCAAATGGAGCATGTGTGCGAAAGAACGACTTTTTTAGACCGAAAATGAAGCCTGTACACGTGATACGGCGTACGGCGGACGGACATTGCATTTTGGTTTATTATTCTGTGAATAATACACCTATGTATTCGCTCAGCAAAAAATTTTTATAACACCCCCTCAAACTTTTTTCTTTTACGTTTCAAGGTGCATAGATTCCAAAAATGCAATGTCCGTCCGCCGTACGCCGTCCGCCGTCCGCCGTATCACGTGTACAGGCTTCATTTTCGGTCTAAAAAAATCGTTCTTTCGCACACATGCTCCATTTGGGCCCTAGTTGTGTCCCGAAACTTTTCAGCCCGATCGGAATATACCCAGGGGTGTTATGAGTGAAAATATGTGTAAAAATAGGTACTTTTTACGTTTTAGCAACATATTGGTAACATGAGCTTCTGAGATATCGTTTTCTATGTTTTTGGGGACGAGAAGACCGAATATGAAGTCGATTTTGACCAAAGAGTGGAAAATTCAGTTCTACCAAATGTTCAGCTCCCAGAATTGATTTTTTATGAGTGAAAAACCTGGGAAATCGTCTGAAATCACCATCAGTTTGTATAATAACATTGGAAAAAGTGTCAACACGTGGTTCAGGACGATTAAATGGCACTACCAATGATCAAAGATAGTTAAAAAAAAAAAAAAAAAACAGCGTACCTAATTTGTGTTTTGGGGGCCAAAATTAATGGAAACCATCAGAAGTAGCTATTTCGATTATTACGCATGAAAGAAACAATTAATGAACACCCAACCTTTCTGTAGGTGTGTCCAATATAATAATAAACCCATGTGACAAGGACTTTGCAGCGTTTTTTTGGTGTTCTAGTAACATGAGCTTGTGATTTATGTTCCGTGTATTTTAGGACGAGGGATCGAATATGAAGTCGATTTTGACCAAAGAGTGGAAAATTAAGGTTCTAACGAAGTTTCAGCTCACAAAATTCTTTTTTAATGAGTCAAAAACCTGGGAAATTTATTTACAATTTTATGGTGATTTCAGACAATTTCTTTCTGAAATCACCATAAATTTGTATAATAACACTAGAAGTAGTATCAACAGGCGGATCAAGACAATTAAATGACACTATCAATGATCAAAGGTAATTTGTCGAGAATAGGAGCCTAATTCGAGTTTTTGGGGTCCAAAATTGGTGGAAACCATAAAAAATAGCTATTTAAATTATTGCTCATGAAAGAAACAATTAATTTATTTCCAGAATTTCTTGATAAACCCATGTGACAAGGATTTTGCAGCATTTTAACTTGATCTCGAAGTTGAGCATTTTTTTTTAGACCAACCGGAGTTCTGTACATCCAGCCGTTCGTTTGCACCGAAAAGCTTTGTCAACATGATCGTGAATGAAACGGTATAAATCCGGCCCAGATATCATTGCTAGGGAGCACCTGATTATAATCATGCATCGCTGTATGAAGTCGAGTTGTTTGTTCTGAGATATTATTTCATTAGAAGAATGATGGTTATTCAAGATTTTATTGATATAGGTACTATTTTAATTTGAACATAGGTTATGATGCTCCATGGTTAACAACATTTTTTATGAAATGAGATGCCTGGCCGGCTCACTGCTCGATCTAGGGCTTTCCTTAGCGGAACACGAGGGTATGTAGGTATTGAAAACAGTGATCAACGCAGAAGGGGATACTGATGAATAATAAACCGTTGTGTAATAATTTGCAGCGTTTTTGGAATGTACGCACCTTGAAACGGAAAAGAAAAAATTTTGAGGGGGTGTTATAAAAATTTTTTGCTGAGCGAATACATAGGTGTATTATTCACAGAATAATAAACCAAAAATGGGGAATGCGGGGTTCAACATCAGTGCAAGACCACCTATTAGTTCTATGAAATCTATGGAGATAATTCTGGACATAACGAGAATTGCAATGATAGTTGAATAGTTGAATAAATGAATGTACAAGCATTACACTACTTTTTAAGCGTAAGTCCATCAATTTTTGCCCCGCGTGGTCCGACCCGCCAAGCTGTTACCCTGGCGCAATCCGAATGCAGATCCTCCGCTCCAGTCTCACGACCTCTTTCGAGCAAGTTCAAGAGGAGTCGTATCGGTCGCTCGGCCGTCAGGGAAGAGTTTCCTTCACTGCACATCCCCGAGGTCTGTTTGTTTAGGTAGGAAGGCAGGTACCTCTTGATCAAATCATCACTGGGACAAGGAGCTGGGTTGCATCATTCCTCTTGAACAACAATTTTAGATCTCACCAATATTAAGCCGGACGGAAGGCAGCATCGAAACAGATGCCCAGCTGAAATAGGATTTAAAATTAGTAACACGAAAACAACGCTTTTTTTTTACAAATGGCAAACAAATAAATCTTCAATCGGAAGTTTCACCAGAGTTGGAAGACTGAGGAAAGGAAGATGAAGATTCCTACACAACCTTCGTTCGGGTAGTTTAAGGGTTGGTGGTGGATGATTTGAATTATTATTTATTGGAAATGAATAATTATATATATTTAATAAGGACAATAAGGGCAAAATATCATTCCAAACAAAAAATTCGAATGCCTTCCCGACGTGGAGCTACGCAGAAGGCGGACAGGAATAGCTAATCATCGATCTCACCCTTTCGTTCGCTATCACAAACATTTTGGCAAAATTTAGAATTTTTGATCTCGTAGCCAAGATTTCATCTGCAATGACAACATATTAAACACCCACGCGTCCACGCAACACACACACACACACAGTGCTGTTTTCGATTTATAGACGCTTGAGAATTATATAAGTTACATACTATATTGCAAATTGTTGATTCATTAATCTTTTTTTTTTTAAAGCTGATGTTCTAACCTAGAAAGACTCTCCGGCCGCCCTTCTTCGATTGTTGAATTGTGTGTGTGATTCTTTATTACAAAATCGAACTTGTTAACCGAGTTATTTATCTGGCGGAGTCGGTAGGACCTGCTGGAGATAATTTTTGGACCAAATCGCGAAAAATGATCGTGTTTCAACACTTAGCCGAGGAACATAGGTCATCGTATCACACAGGACGCCGACGCGACAACGGATAAGAATCGCCTGTGAAGACCACCAGAATCAATTCTTAATAAGAAAACCAGGACCCAGTTTTCTCATTTTGAATACCAACCAACAAATATCGAACATTTTTGGTTTATTATTTTAACATGGATATGTTTTTGCCCTGGGGGGTCATTCTAAAATTTGCGACCGAAAAAAATGCAACGCTGCAACCGATAAACAATTTGGAGATGTGCGTGTGTAGTTACCGACAATACCCAGCGAAACAATAATGAAACTATCTCCACATCTACGGATTATACTAAACAATGGGGTATGCGCAGTTAGTTATATTATTTTTTAAAATGAAAGTAGATTCCATCCTGAGAATTCGACACCAACCGCACTGTAAGGCCCTGAAGTTGATGATAATAATCATGCATGGCTGTATGAAGTCGAGTTGGTTGTTCTGCGATATTATTTCATTTGGTGAATGAGCACAAACCATTTTATTGAACGAATTGGAAGGTAGCGATTGGAAGGTAGCACCTAAAAATGTGCCTTCTAATAATGAAATTATGATGATGATGTTGGAATTTGTTAGATCCGAATAGTGGTCGTCTACGTGCAGCTACATAAAGTAAGTACCTAGTGAACGAAAATACAGCGCCCAAAAACATATCCATGATTCAATGTTTTTCCATGAAGTGGAAAAATTTTCTTGAATTTTAGCCGTAGGCTCTAAGCAGTAAGCATCCGGGGGTCCAGGGGGCTTGCCCCCTGGCGAGGCTCGCAGCGCCGAGTTATTAATTTTACTAACTATTGAACACTCGATTTCAATATATAGGTAACACTGGTGTTTATATAAATACGGCAGTAACTGATATCATCAACCTACCAAGTGCCTAATTCAAGACGCGATTTGGACTTCATCCAAAAACCAGTGCCAATTTTCAAACAAATTGGCGCATTTTATGGCAACGTAGCTAACTTCAGAGTTTGCAAATCAAAACATTGAAACCACAACAATCTATTGTTGATCTCAGTGAATCCAGTATCGTTTTTACTGAATTTGGCTGGAAAGAAAACGAGAACGAAACAAAACAAGATAATAATTAACAAAAGTAAGAAGAAATAAACAAGGTGTAATTTGACGGATACACCAAAGTAAATTTATTGACATAATTGTATATAAAGTAACATTGGTAGGACCAAGTTTAATAATGAACCTTTGGAATCGACCATGAAACAAAATTGTGTGATCCCCCCTCATAATTTTATGGTTTACGTTTCAAGGGACGTAGAATACGAATATCGAATAAAACGTTGCAAATCCATACACAACGGCTTATTATTTTGTATATAACACCCTTCTGTTACAGATCACACTTCCCTGTATAGAACACCCTTCTTTTACGGATCACAGCTGTCTGTATAGATGACCCTTCTATATATTTATGTAGATCGCAGGCCCTCCGTAGCTTAGTACCAAACCCCGTACTCTTTGCTAGGTACCTACCTAATCACGTGTTAAATGTGGCTAAAAAAGAAACACAAATGCAGTTCTGAAGGGAAGTTGTAGATGTGGAGTGGAAAATATTCAGTCCCGGTTGGGTTTCGATCTCGGGAACTTTGGCGTTCCAGTCCGTCGCTTAGACCACTGCTCTACAGCGCCAACCTGGCTGAAGGATCAGTGATGTGCGCTCTCAACTCTGCTAGATACCTGCATACACGCTGCTCTTTAGGGCAAATTTTTTAGCACATTTTATGGCAACATCGTAGAATGCTCCGGATGGTCTCAAAAATTCAGAAAACATCAAACTATTTAAAAATGGGGGAAAAACCCACACCTCCAAATGGAATTTCCCGAGACAGGGATACTCCCGATATTTCACTCCTTATTTTTCACCCCTTAGATTTGAATGACAGTAACGCCGAGCTACGAGGACCAACTAGAGCCCAAACGGGACCCGCATACCAAATTTCGTGAATTTTGTTTCATGGGAACTAAGGAAAAATCTGCGGACGGCGGGCAGGGGGAAATAATTGTATCGACATTCGTATCCTACGTCCATTGAAACGTAAACCATGAAATTCTGAGGGGGGGGGGGGGGGGGGGGCAAACAATTTTTTTTCATGGTCGATTCCAAAGGTTTATTATTGAATATAATAAACCAAAATATTTCCGTCCGTCCGCCGTAGGACGTCCGCAGCTTTTTCCTTAGTCCCATGAACCAAAATTCACGAAATTTGGTATATGGGTCCCGTTTGGGCTCTAGTTGGTCCTCGATGCTTGGCGATACTGTCACTCAACTCCAAGGGATGAAAAATAGGGATTGATATATCCAGAGTATCGGATCTCGGAAAATTTTGCTTTGAGATGTGGGTTTCCTCGAATTTTTAAATAGTTGGATTTTTATTTTTATTTTTGAGACCACCCGGAGCATTCTACGATCGTCATAAAATTTGCTATAAAATTTGCCCTAAAGAGCAGCGTGTATGCAGGCATCAACGTGGGTTGAGAAGGCACATCACTTGTCTCTCGGCCAGATGGCTTCGCAGCAGAGTGGTCTAGGCGTCTGCTCTTACATTTAAAATCAGAGGTTTGAATCCCGGTCCCGGGACCGAATATTTTGGTTTATTATTTTCAATAATGAACCATTGGAATCGAGCATGAAAAAAAAATTCTTACCCCCCCTCAAAATTTGATGGTTTACGTTTCAAGATATGTAGAATCCAAAACTGCAATAAAAATATTTCTGTCTGTCCGCCGTACGCCGTACGCCGTACGCCGTACGGGCCACTTTTCTTAGTTACCATGGAAAAAAATTGATGAAATTCGGGTTATAGGTTCCGTTCGGCGTCTAGTTGGTCCTCGAAGCTCGACGTTACTGTGAGTCATCTCTAAGGGGTTCAAAATAGGGGTTGAAATTTTCAAAACGCCTATACCATTTTTTTACGTAAATATTTTTACGGTTTTAAATAGTTCTTGAACTTGCGAGTTTTTTAAGACCATCCGGAGCATCGTACGTCCAGCCGTTCGTTCACAGTAAGGCCCCGAAGTTTGCACCGACAGGCATTTTCGACTCCAGTGTGAATGAAATTGTATACAATCCAAACCAAATCTCGTAACCAGAGACGCGCCCACAATAGGAATTTGTGAATACGGCCAATCATTGGTAGGGATCACCTGATTATATTGGCGGAGTATGAAGTCGAGTTGGTTGTTCTGTGATATTATTTAATTTGAAAAATGATGGCTCTATTGGAGTTTGTTGGTAGGTAGTGAAACTTGAACAAACGTTGAAGTATTATTGATGGGTAAATTATTACTACGGTAAATCATTACTCAACGGTAAATTATTACACAACGGTAAATTATACCATCTACGTAGAAGGGGCTGGAGTTTGTTGGTAGGTACTTTTGCAACTTTTTTCACTCCTCATCAACAATTTCTTTTCAGAACTTCATTATGTGTGTTTCTTTTTGTTAGGTACTGTTTGTCATCGGCAGAATTATTTTAGCAACATTTAACTCGTGATTTAGGTAGGTACCTAGTAACGAGTACGGGGTTAGGTACTAACCTACGGAGTGTCTGCGATCTACATAATATGCATATAATAGAATAGTACATATCATATTATATAGACGGGTTATCTATACATAGAGCTGTGATCTGTAACAGAAGGGTATTCTATACAAAATAATAAACCGTTGTGCAGGGATTTGCAGCGTTTTTCACTTCACACCAACAGTTTCCCTTCAGAACTACATTTGTGTTTCTTTTTGCCATTTTAGCTACTGCTTGAACATTCAACGCATGACATTAATTTGTAGTGGCGAATACGTACTAAACTGAGGGGCTGTCATCTATACAGAAGGGTTATCTACATATATACAGAGCTGTGATCTCTGACAGAAGGGTGTTCTACACAGAGAGCTGTGATCTGTAACAGAAGAGTGTTCTATACAAAATAATAAACCGTAGTGTAGGGATTTGCAGCGTTTCTCTTCCCCTGGGCCTAAAAGATATTCGAATAGATTTCAACATTTTTTTTTATTGCATATCAATACATCTTTTAATGTTGATAGAATATTAATTATATTATAGGAATTGTTTATTGAATTAGAGTTTGTTATTTTGACCTAGTTTTTGTGTCCGCACAAAGAAGGTAAGTAGGTTATTCTTGATCAAAATGACGATGTAGGTAGGTATGTGCACTTAGTGACCAGTAGTTGACTAAAATTTTGATTCCTCAATAGTAAACCTCTGGAATTGAAAGAGATATTTTTTAAATCCCCTCAATGTGAATAAAGACACATGAATGTAATAAAAGTAGGTAGATAAACTAATTTGTATTATGAAAAATAAAAAACAAAAACATAAAAAATAACCTTGAAATGAAAGCTATAATAATTAAAAAACTAAGGTTTTTCCCTTTACTTGTTGAAAAATAACCTATCGTGTTCCTGCTTTGGAGTTGTTTTACGACCAACCATGTGTGCCGGAACAACGCCGTCTGGAAATCGCAAGAGCTCAGAGTCAAAGTTTTAAGGTATAATTTATGTAACGCGTAGACTTTGTGTTCAAAGTTTTCTTTAAATAATTTTGTATGTACGGGTCGTTTTATTTAAGCGCTCGAAAACCAAGAGGGGTAAAGTATGCCTTGCTTTGCTACAGTCAGTGTGATGAAAGAAAAGGAATTTCGATGCAAGACTGCTCAGGAGACTCCAAGGTTTTGAAAGGTAAATCATTATTGCAGAGAGTGAAGGCTGCAATGCGAACGTGACGGGAGTGTAGTCGCCTTTTTAGACTGATTGATGCAGTTTAATGTCAGCTCATTAAGGTAATATTGTAGCCTACAGGCGACAGTGCAACCTTCCTTGTCTTAACGTCCACCATGGAGGTTGTAGAAGTGCACCCATGCAGTTTTTAGAACCCTCCCATCAAATCGACGATTTGACCAGTATTTACTGAGTGAAATTAAGCCCATCTGTAATGTTGATGTTTTATTATTTTAAATTATGTGAATCATGGGAATCGAACGAAAAACAAAAAAAGTTTTCCCTTACTCTTCCCTCCCAAAATTTGATGTTTTACGTTTCAAGGTAGGTACGTAGAATCCGAAAATGGAATTAAAAAATGTCCGCCTGCCGTACGCGGCACTTTCCTTAGTTACCATGAACCAAAATGAAATTTGTCAAAAGTCACACGTGAAGATGGTATCGCGCTTCACGAGGCGCCAAAATAGATGAATTATTGTCACCAGGGCCGGGAGCTGTCGACAGATGAGTTCCTGACTAATTTGGCTTTATCCGTCGCATTATCACTGAACGTAATGACTTTCTTCCCTAGCGGACTTCCTCAGTGCACCATAGTAAGCGCGACCTTGGAGGACGTCGGACCTCCTGCGGGCACCATCACGTTTCACCGAGCAAATCGCTCGATCTGATGTGCCGGATTTGATTTTATTCGTCAACTTCCCCAAACGTGTTGTGCTTTGATCGGAAGACGTCTTCCTTCCTTCTTCTGTTTTCTTCAACTTCACATATGTAACTGTACAGCCGCTGCTTCCAACTTCAACTCAGTATTTACTTATATATTTATTTATTTATAATAATACGGGCATGCCCAATACAAATAGTCAAAATATAAAATAATGGTAATTAGAGAAGAAAAAAAACACACAAAAAAACCACAGTCATGCAGCATGGCTATAAGAGCGAATTTTCGAAGAAATAACTGATTTTATGTAAAATGTGATGTTTGGGATATCCCATTCAAATATGGGGAATCTTAAACTTATTGGGTAATTATAGCTATTCAAGTATGTACGTATATTGTAGTATTGGTACTACAATATACGTACAGTTACTTATCCAACATACGTACAGTACGTAGGTTACGTATCCAATACAAAGTAGGTATTGGATACGTAACAAATTTTTTGTTCCATTTTTTGCCGAGTAACACCTCGGTTTGTAGATTTTCCAACGCTGAACACGATGGTGAAGTCGGAATTGCGATATCCCATTCCGTTATCAGATTAGAGCAGACGAACCAGGAAGAACATCTCAAGAAATAACCACGTTCCTTCATCTTCAAAGTGCTCCAGTTTGAGAATGGAATGAGATATCGCAATTCTGATTTCACCATCGTGTTCAGCGTACAAAAACCTTTAAAATGAGGTGTCACTTGTCAGACTTTTTCATTTTGGGAATTTATGGGTAATTTCCCCCCCCCTAAAACTCCCCAAAACTCCCCCTTAGAGTGACCCGATTCTGCCCATCTACGAACTTAGCCTGTCGATTGCCAAGACAGATTTTTCGTGCAAATTTGAACTTTTTATCTCAATTCTTTCGAGAGTTATCGTCTGGAATGACACGTACATATATAAATATATATATAAATATATAAATATATATATATATATATATACATACAATTTTTGGTGTCTTTCGGTAGTGAATTCAGGATGGTCTGAAACGGATTTTGGTATAAAAATCTTTCGGAAATTCGAGTTTTAAAAATTTTGGACCGAGAACAATAGCTTCCTTTTCTTCGAAAATTCGCTAACAGGTAAACAGGATTATGTACTCGATGCTGGTAATGTCTGTCATTATTCAATAGAACTAAAACTACTCTCCTCCTAACAGCGTCGGGATATTGAAAAAATAAATCTATATCAGGGCACACGTCCATCACTTGGTTCAACCCATGCGGTAACCTGCACATCGGGTGATGGTGGGCGTAGTTTGTCGCAGAAAATGGAACCCAAAAGAGGCTTCCTGAACGTGAGCCAAGTTGGGGAACCAGGAAACGCACCATTGAAAGCAGTGTCGGAGAGTCCATCTTACCCAGAACCAACTTACGGAAAAAATATGAGTCGGCCAAAAGTCTACGGTCCACAGGATTGAGGGTGCTGCATCTTTTGTTGAGCTCATCAAAGCTTATGGTCGCCAGGTTAATACCAAGCTTGAACCCCGCATACCTTATAGAAACCTCCGATGGACTCGCTCAATCTGGTCGATATGGCACTTATAATATGGACTCCAGACCACCGAGGCATACTCCAAAATAGGGAGGACAAGCGTTTTGTAGAGAGTAGTGATGGCTGGAACATAATCGAACTCCCGAGTATTGCGTTTGACAAATCCCAGGACGCGCATCGCCCGGCTGGAGACAGCAGATATATGCTCGGAGAAAGAGAGCTGGCAATCCAGGAGCACCCCCAAATCCCGCAACAAAGTGTCTCGTTTCAGGTCATCGCCTCCAATAGTATAATGATGAAGATATGGATCCTGTGAACGATGAAACGTCATTACCGAGCATTTAGACGGATTGAGTGCCAGGCTAATTCGTGGACACCAGAGAAGTAGGCCATCAATGCAATCCTGCAGGATCCCACAATCAATTGGCGTCTCCACAGAACGGTAGATTTTGAGGTCATCCGCAAATAAAAGGAATCGTGCTCCACCGAGAGCAGTGCAGATATCATTGATGACCAGCAGGAAGAGCAGAGGCCCCAAATGGGACATTTACAAGAATGGTTGTTGACTTCACAGACAAAAGGACCTAGGTACATAATTAATTGTGCCCTAGACCCTAGATAACAGTGCGATTCTCATACAGATCCCATACAGATTCTCTTCTCTAGATCCTTCACTCCTCCGCACACTGTTAATTATACACCACCATGCATACCGCATTTGTACCTCTAAAAAATAAATATTGAAATGTAAGTAAATCATATTTTTTCAGAACCCTCACTAATGACAGAACACGGCGTTTCACTTAATGGATATGTCCCATGCGCCTCAAGTATCTACATCACAGTGTGAGAGTACCATAACTACGGAGCGTAGGAACTTGAGAGCGTAGCTGAGTGCCCTTCTCTGCCTTTTCATTATTATTCAAAGATCCGAAATGAGGAAATTCTTTAGTGAACACCAAACTGCATCACACATTGTTCAATTCATATTACACAAAACGTAAAAAACAAAATGGAGGAAGCCCTCAACTTACTCGGCTGAAAATCTGAGGGACCTGGAAACGTGCCGTATTTACTCTTTTTTTTAACCACTTATAGAATCCTGCGTATTTTTATGACACTTTAATTCCCAGGCCGGCTCCAGAACTCGATTCAGGGTTTTCCTGGGGGGAGCACTAGGGTAGGTACTGACCGAATATTTCAACCCCTGTTTTTCACATCTTAGAGTTGAGTGACAGTAACGCCGAGCATCGAGGACCAACTAGAGCCCAAACGGGACCCACATACCAAATTTCATGAATTTTGGTTCATGGGAACTAAGGAAAAAGCCGCGGACGGCGCACGGTAGGACAAAACGCCTATATATTTATAGGTATCTAGCGGTTCAAAAGTCGAAAAATTAAGAATTTTTTGGCAGGAGGAAACCTGTTCTCCTATCAGAGGTGATCTTAGAGAGATCAAAACAAGATGTAATAACTCTGGAAGTTCCCGTTGTACCGTCTGAGTAAACAAAGACGATTTGACAAACAGAGGCGATGAGAATGATAGTGCATTCAGTTGTAGTTCATGCGAGTGAGAAGAAGCTGTGGTTCTGTTTTTAAAGTGCATCCAGTTTTATTTTATGCTAGTTAGAAGAAGCTGTGATCCTGATTTTACACATTTTTTCCGATGGAAATCTTGGAGAGAGGTATGTAGAAATTTTTTTGCACATTAATTTTTCGCCTTTTTGCATAGAGTTGTTTTACCCTCCGTTTATGGACTACCATTTCCACAGAACCTAATGGAACCTGGAAATTGAAATAGTTTTGCTTTCTCGGGACCTTTCTGAAGGGCTCAAAAAAAAAAATTGGTTCCCGAAGTTTCCCCTAAGGGCGCTACAGAATTATGAAATTTTTCAGGTACGAAAATCGTCGCAGGTGACCGTTTCTTGGTGGAGGCGTTAAAGAACCGTCAGGGCTAAGAAAGGGGGGGACTTTCTTCGTTTTTTCGAAGGAGTTGGAAATGTAGGGACTTTCTTCGTTTCTTCGCCCTGTCGGTTCTTTAACGCCTCCACCAAGAAACGGTCACCTGCGACGATTTTCGTACCTGAAAAATTTCATAATTCTGTAGCGCCCTTAGGGGAAACTTCGGGAACCAATTTTTTTTTTGAGCCCTTCAGAAAGGTCCCGAGAAAGCAAAACTATTTCAGTTTCCAGGTTCCATTAGGTTCTGTGGAAATGGTAGTCCATAAACGGACGGTAAAACAACTCTATGCAAAAAGGCGAAAAAGTAATGTGCAAAAAAAATTTCTACATACCTCTCTCCAAGATTTCCATCGGGAAAAATGTGCAAAAACAGGATCACAGCTTCTTCTAAGTAGCATAAAATAAAACTGGATGCACTTTAAAAACAGAACCACAGCTTCTTCTCACTCGCATGAACTACAACTGAATGCCCTATCATTCTCATTGCCTCTGTTTATCAAATCGTCTTTGTTTACTCAGACGGTACAACGGGAACTTCCAGAGTTATTACATCTTGTTTTGATCTCTCTAAGATCACCTCTGATAGGAGAACAGGTTTCCTCCTGCCAAAAAAATTCTTAATTTTTCGACTTTTGAAACGCTAGATACGCGTTTCGTCCCACCGTGCGGCGTACAGCGGACGGACGGAAATATTTGTATTCGATATTCGTATTCTATGTCCCTTTAAAAGTAAACCATGAAAATTTGAGGCGGATTAACAAAATATTTGATGAGCGTCAAGAAACGTTTGAGTGTTTATAAACACTGAGCGCTCGAGCGCAGCTTTGAGGAACTAATGCTCCCGCTCCCGCCATGCTCTCGTCATTTCCACATTTAAATTTTACCATTAGATCCTTAATGAACATTTGCTCGTTTTCTCGGAGCTCGATATTTTGATTTAATCTGAGAGTGACAGGCTATTAATGTTTAGGCATTTCAAACAAAAAGACAGAAGACAACAACACGTATAATAATACTGCGGGTTTCAAATTGGAATACCACGTAGGTATGCGTATTTCATCTGCTTAATTTGCGTAGCCATAAAACATAAAATATATTCTTTGTCCACATTCAGCTTCATTATGTGTTCAATCAAGCAGCACTCAACTCGTCAAGCAGAACTAGTAAGTACCCATAAATGATGATCGGGGCATCAGATTCAAAGATGATGGTAGGTATACAATAAAACCTGTACGGAAAATTAAGATTGCTAGCAATCGAAGAACTGTGCAATGACTAAGAGATGAAAAAAAGGAAGGAAGCTCAAGGAAGTCGCGGAAGGATCTGTTCGTCGTATTAATTATACCGTCAACTTGACCTTAAAAAACGCCCAAGGTGCCAAGCAATGAACCGGCGACCTTTCCTGTGGAGTTAAAGTATTCGCAAGACCTCCAGTTCGTCCAAAGACTCCTCCTTGAGTGAACCATTCGGCTATCTATGATTTACATTCTCTGGGGTCGCAAGCCCCTTCAGTATGCATTGTCCATCCCTACAAGTGTTATCAGTCTGAGGCACTTTACAATCAAAGTGCACTTTGCAACGATGAGAATCATTCATTGCGTTTCATAGTTTGGTCTACACGTTCATTATAATACATTTCAAACAATGAATAGCAGAAACTTATATCTGATTTAGCCCTTCAGTAGAGGTTATCGCTATTATACTGAAGAGAAGATTCAATGAGTTTAATGTGAAATTAGTATAATAACTGCAAACAATAAAGTCACAAACTGTCTGATTATCGCACTGCCCATTAATACAAGAAAATAGGTAGGTGCGTTGACAGGGTGGTTGCATGAATATTGCATTATGTCCAAGCATAGTGGCATAGCTGTAAGTTGTAATCCATCATCACCTTTCTACATCGACGTTACGACCCCATTACAATTATGGAATCTTGATGGTTGTCAGTTATGTTAGATGTTTTTATTGTAAACGTATTGTAGGTATTTGGTACTACCTGTATGAATGACGAACTTCTAATAACTCATTATAATATAACTCATAGTAATATTCATAAGGAATTCCATTGGAATCCCTCAACGCACTGAAGCCGACTGCACCTACACGGTATGTATTAATTTTCCCAACGTAATGCCAGTACCTGCTCAACATTCACTACCTAATGTTTGTGTATGTCGACAGTGCCTAGATATCTCTTTTTACCTCAAACATATTCTTCCTGGGGGCCTATTCACTAAGCCAAAGAGACATCTCTTTCAGGTCCGACTCTCTTTTGGCAAAATAGATTTTTATAGTATCCATGACAGGGTTATTCAGTAAAAGAGAGAGTTGGCGGCCATCTTGGCATTCTCGATCTCTTTCAGAGAGACAGCTAATTAGGTGTCTTTCCTCGAAAGAGAGTCTATTTCTCTTTTGTTTCACAGTGATCATGTAATATCCTCGTTCATCCGCAACCACATCGGTAATTTTGATTGTGTATTTTTTTCATTTCATAAAGTTTTTCATCATAAAGTTTTTCATTTCATAAAGATTAAATTTTTTATTTCAATTTTGATTAAAAATATTACATAATTATTGATTCATGATTAAAAACGTCCAAGTACGGGTTGAGGTAGGTACCTACCTACCTTAGGCCCGTTCATTAGTTGTAGATAATAATACAAGTATTAAGCTCTCTAATTCGACTTTTTCTGTTTATAATTGAGACTTTTTTTCAATTTCATTTAAACTTTTATCCGATTCGTGAGTGAAAACGTCCAAGTATGGATTGAGGTAGGTAGGTACCTATTGAATAGGTATTACTAAGAAATGCGTTCATTATTAAGGAATTGAACTCCCGGGGGCACAAACATCTCGCACTTAATGGATACTATGGCATTTTCGTGTATTAGGATCCATATCTCTTTCTCAAGGTGTCTGGAGCTATTCAGTAAAATAGACGAACCCGGGAGACATTGGAACTACTTCAGCTGATCCGACTTGCATCAGCATTAGCAATACAACCCCTACACCTGCAAGAGTCTGCACACGCACATTCAAAGCCGACCTTGGTCTGGTGATCTTGAAACTTCTCATCACACGCGCTGGCGGGGAAGTGAGGCAGTTATTAGGAACCTCCGAGGCGACCCCTACTTCGCGGGGTCCGCCCAGCTGTCCGTCCTCACAGCTTTTCCCGGTAAAACTGCCGTCCTTCTCTTGGGCATCCGATTTCCAACGCATCCATCATCCCAACTTGAATATTATTTAGTCATCCAATCATTTCCAACTGATAATTAGGTACGAGACTCACGGCTTTGCCAAGAACAAACTGTGTGGGTGTTGATCGGAGCATTGTTCTCAGAACTCATAGAAATCCGTATGTCCTCTTCCTCATTCCTTATTACCATCAACAAATTTTTACAGACCTATTTACCAACTCAATAACCTTTTGGTTTATTATTTTCAATAATGAACCATTGGAATCGAGCATGAAAAAAAAAATGCTTACCCCCCCTCAAAATTTGATGGTTTACGTTTCAAGGTACGTAGAATCCGAAAATGCAATAAAAATATTTCTGTTTGTCCGCCGTACGCCTAACGGGCCACTTTTCTTAGTTACCATGAATAAAAATTGATGAAATTCGGGTTATAGGTTCCGTTTGGGGTCTAGTTGGTCCTCGAAGCTCGGCGTTACTGTCAGTCATCTCTAAGAGGTTCAAAATAGGGGTTCAAATTTTCACAACGCCGTATCTCAAAAACATTCGATCGAAGGGTATGGTTTTTTTACGATATTAAATTTGTCTTGAGCTAAACAATTTTTTGAGACCACCCGGAGCACTGTACGTCCAGCCGTTCGTGTGCACCAAAAAGCTTCGTCAACACGATCGTGAATCAAACGGTATAAATCCGGCCGGGATATCATCACTAAGGAGCACCTGATTATAATCAAGGATGGCTGTATGAAGTCGAGTTGGTTGTTGTGCGATATTATTTCATTTGATAAGTGATGGACTATTGAATTTTGTTGGTAGGTACTTGTGAAACTTGAACAAACTTTGAAGTAGGTAATTGATGGGTAAATTATTGCACTACGGTAAATTATTACACAACGCCAAATTATTACACAGCGGTAAATTATTATATAACGGTAAATTATTATGTACACAACGGTAAATTATTACAGAACGGTAAATTATTACACAACGGTTCATTTAACAAGAAGGGGCTGGATTTTGTTGATCGGTACCTACTTTTGCAACTTGACCAACCGTTGAAGCATTATTGACGGGCAAGTTATTACACAACGGTTCATTATACTTGACCAGCGGGTAGGTACTGACCACAGAAAACAGTGATCTACGCAGAAGGGGCATCTATTTCACTCCACATCAACAATTTCCCTTCAGAACTTCATTATTTGCGTTTCTTTTTGCCACTTTATTTACTGTTTGCCATCGACAGAATTATTTTAGCAACATTTAACTCGTGATTTAGATAGGTACCTAGTAACGAGTACGGGGTTAGGTACTAACCTACGGAGGGTATGCGCTCTACATAATATGTATAGGCTAGCACATATTATATAGACGGGTTATCTATACAGAGACCTGTGATCTATAACAGGAGGGTATTCTGTACAAAATAATAAACCGTTGTGCAGGGATTTGCAGCGTTTTGATCAATAGTAATAGGTGTGTGTACATACCTAGGTACTGTTGCATGCTCGTACAGTAACAGTCAGCCGGCCTAGACTTACTCGTGTTCAACGATAAAGCACTGATGAAATAGAATAACTGTAGGATCGAAAAACTGTTTAATCTGATAAGGCTTGCTGTCATTTCCGTTGGCACGTTCAAGTTTACATTTGCCAAGGAATGATATGTTGGAAGAGGCGCGTAGGGAGCAAGAAACTAAGGTGCGAACATTTCTGAAGCATTGCATTTTCACTGTTGATTCATTTTAACCCAGTCTCACCTACGTTGATTTGAAAATACCCTTATTTAATTCAGTGGAACACGAGCGAACTCATCAGTGTGTCTGTTCAATGCGCCACATTGCATAAGTTTCGTATAAGAGTTGAACTAACGATATATGATTAAACACTATGATTTAAATATGTTAAACTAATATAGGTAGGTACTAGAAATGCATTAAAATTTGAGACTGCGTTTGTACATTTGAAGTGTGCGTAGGCTTCTTGTTTCTATTGGTCTGACTGACGAGAAACCCCCATTAATCGCATACATGCGGTCATGTCCAAATCCAAAATCCACTGAATAGATACCTCCTGAATTTTCCTCGTTTGGTCTGCTTCTGTAAAATGAGCTCCCAAAGATAAAACCTGAGGAGTGGGCATAAAATAGACGCGTTATTTCACATAACGGGGTCTGAAGTTCGTCGCTATGGAACGTACCTAGGTACCTAGTTGAAGGATGCGAGATACACACTGTATTATAATGTAGACCGGCGTAAACCAACCAAAGGGGTGCGATTTTGTTCCAAGAAAATGAGCAGTTAACGAATGTTGATGTTGTAGGTGAATATTCATTTAGAACTTGGATGAAGAGTTTCGTAATCCTCACCTATGTGGGAGTTTTTCTTCCTTCGAGCCTCCAATTAACGGACATCGAACAATGAACGATCTCAAAAAATGAACATGTGTGACTGGTATCTATGGTGAACAAGTTTCCGTTTCTTCCACGTGACAAAGACAACGTTTCAAGTTTTACTTACTCAAATACCTTTTCTTCATGTCTAATAGGATTCGACACTGTTTACATACGTTCATGATAGTTTTGGTTTTATCGAGCTTGTCTGGAAGTACTATTGGAAGGATCAATAACAAACGGCAATCAATATCATCCATCCATCACTAACACAGACTCCTCTGCAACTCACCAAATTGATTTTCGCAGAAGCCACGTATCATAGGTATACACTTGGTTTTTATCATAATGGTCAGCTAACCTTTGCCCGGAATTTTGGTTAGCCGGATCATTATAATTCGTTCCCGACCAACTCAACTCAGTCCAATTTATTGGTGTGAATACCTAAGTCTCGCAAGATAGAATCAAAAAAGTTGCAGTACCACTGATTACTCTCTTATTTAGCAATACAGCTGCTCTAGTTGAGGTTCTGAATGCGAAAACTAAAATCCATAGCTCTAAAAAAGGGGTCAAACAAAATATTTTTATTGGGTCTCCCAATACACAACCGAACGCTGTCCTTCATTCAAACCCACCAAACTACCAAAGACCCAACATTCTCAGAAGATAAATAGGTATATGTACCCCTACTAAATATATGTACTTCCTATATTCCCCTATGCTTTGTGATAAATATTGAAGGATTAGTTTTAGGAATTCCAAGGGACATTCGATAAGTAACTGCCAAAGATTCTAACGATCTGTGAGTGGTGTGAGAAAGCCAGCTAAATGCAACGAGTTTAGTTGCAAAATCCACCACCACGTGGCAGCACCAAAATAAATCAATTTAATTCTAATTCTCATTTGAGAAAGGAGCGAGATATTTCAATTCAAAAAACGGATTTCTCATCAATATTGATATAAAACTCCGGGTAAATGGTTAAAAAATTGTGCATTTTTTGCTCACTGTTTAAAAAAACTGCTGTTCTAATTTTGAAAATTTTTAAAAAGCGGCGTAATAGGTATTTGCGTTGGACTCTAGAGAGTACAACTCCATTTTCAGAATTTTTCTAAATAGGATTGTGGAACAAGATCGGGAGCTTCTGACTGTGTTGGGGGGGGGGGGGGGGGGTGAGTTCTTGGCACCTCAGACCTTCCCATTTTTCTACTTCTGTGTCCTGACATTGAATGAAATGGACGTAAATTGGCACAGGAAGTGGATAAAGTTTTTTCCACCGTTCCAAAAACGTATAGCTAATATTATGTTGGAAGTTTGAACATTACTGAAAAATGACCCTGTACCTTTTTGTTACCCTTGAACTAGTTGGTTCAAAGTGTGCACATTTTTGCCCTATGTTTAAAAACTAAGGGATGAAGGAAGTGTTTTTTGTTTTAAAATTACCTTATAACAAGTTATTACTACCTTATTACCTAGTCATTAGTTGCACGTTGCATTGGTTGCATTAGTTGGTTCGGAAACAACAACAAATTTGTTGCCCTCTTTTCCAATATCCGTAAGACATTTCTTCAAATTTTGAACATTTTTGAAAGGTAGGTAGCCTCATAGATACCTAGTCACTGATTTCTCCTATGACTTTACAAAGTACAAAACCGAGTAGGTACCTACTAAATGTTTAAGATATCGGATAGCAACCGGCGTAATTGCGTTTTTACAGTTTTAATTATTCAAGTAAACTATCTGGCTTGGAAAGCTAAAATCTTTTGCCCCCGTTCAATAAACCGTAGAGTAGGAAAGTATCGGCGATACTTGAAAGGAGGCCGTAAACAAGTAACCAGCTTCTATAATATTAATTATGAAAGGTACTAAATTGATTATTAGTTGTACATAACGGAAGATAATGATAAACAGAATACCAGTAATTCCTTCTTAGTTGAAGAGGTTTCATCGTGCCTCTTCGGAACTGAAATTTCTTCAGACTTTTTTTCTTCAGGTTGTTTTGAAGCGTTCTCAGAATGGCTCAAAGTCGTACAAATCTTTTCGATTCTCTCTCTCATGAGCATACAGCATAGCTGCGCGTTCAGGAGCCAGTTCACTAGAGGCGAGCGCGGATTAAGCCAGTAATTCTTGTTTTTCTGTTGTATTTTAACTTGTTTTGTGTTCGATTACAAGTTCGCGAGTGAGGCATGTTTCTGATAAAAGGAGAAAACCAGGGCCGAACATGATTATAAACCATTGTGGTTCCCTCGAAATACCCGTTGCATGTCCATCAAGGAACCACCTGTGGAGCAATTTACATCAATGTGAACGCTAATCATTCTTATCCTAAAAATACACATTACTTTGTCCACCCACATAAAAATATTTTATTGTTATCCTCGAGATGTACCTACGTTTTTAATAATATTTGACCCCCTGTGATCACTTAGGTACTTCAAACGTGCACAATTTCATTCGGCACTCGACCTACAGTGAGTTTATTTTTATTTATTTTTTTGTAGTTTTGTGTGGCATGATGAGTCCGAGCATTATTACCAGTACACCTAAACGCGTTTCGTTTCAAATACGGAAGTGACTATTCGCCTCATGGTACACCTACTTTCCGAACCAACTTAGTGCAACGAGTGACTAGGTATGTAGCCACTTTTCAAGACTGCAAATTCATACCAAGAGGTAGGTACCTACGTACCAGTTTAAACCGATTTCTGAACCGTTGGGGGAGGGGGGGGGGGGCAAAAATTAGCAGTTTTTCTGTGCAAATTTACTACTGCTTCAAATTTACTGGACGTCGGGGCAGCGAAGTTGAAAATGGGAATGTCCAAGAACTCTGAACGCCCTCATAGAGATACCCACAGACCAACGCTTCAGTTCATGACCTTTGCCACCAAATCCTGGAAGAAGATTCTTATAACGTAATAACATAAATAGAGCAACTTTTGGATTTCAGAATTTGAACATCACCTACCTAACAGTTTTTTGAACAGTGGGCCACAATGAGCATAGTTTCTGAACCTACTATTCCTAGTGCAACTACGAACTAAGTGAAATACCAATTTCCAAAAATGATTGAAATTTGGACAATCACCTACTACATGAACAGTGGGCAAACATTTGCAAATTTCCTAACATTACCACTTGATAACTGGGTAGTGTTTTCTAGCGCAAGTAGGTGTGAGAACAGTTTCCCAATATGATTACTATGTGAAAAAATATACATGCATAAGTTAACAGTTTTTTGAACAGTGGACAGAAATGTGCACACTTTATGTGCCAGTCTATTACTGCATCTAGTTCATTCAACGTAAGGATAGGGAAGTTGAAAAATGGGAAGGTTTGAGGTGGCCCAGAACTCTCTACCCCCACAAATTCAGAAGCTCCCGATCTTCACCATTGCCCCCAAAATCATGGAAACGACAATATGACGGCTACAGTCGTTAGAAAAATGCTGAAAACGGATTTGTATTCTCCAGAGTCCAATGCAAGTGTTTGTTAACCCAAATTGTGAAAATGTTCAAAATTTGAACATTTTTTTGGAACAGCGAACAAAAAAATTTGCACACTTTTTGAACAATTACCCGGAATTCTACGTGAATGTTGATGAGAAACCCGTTTTCCGAATTGAACTATCTCGCTCCATCATCAAATGAAAAGTAGACTAAATTTGGCCCCGATGGTGCTACCATCTCTTAACACAGATTCACACCAAAACGTCGCGACATTTAGCCTTAATTGTGTCTTCTTGAGGAAAATTGTGTCACCGTCCTTTTCTCATTGAGCAATTATAAGGTGGGATTGTAGGTATTGAAGAAGCAATCTTATCTATTCTGACATTGCGAGTTTTTTATGAACCGATACCGATCTTTTACTTCAGGGACACCGACTAATTGTTTATCTTTCTTATTTGATCCATTTTTCATTTCACATTGGCCCCTATTGCATCCCGAACAAGAAACGCCGACTGCAAGGGCGCCCTGCCATTGACCCAGGGCGCTGATCTACAGCGGGTGGAGATGGTTTTGGAGGGGACACCGGTGCTGAGACTTCCTCCTGACCTTGCTGTCCGCTTCGTCACCTCTATAATATATCGAACTCCCTCGTAACTTCTGAGTGTTCATGTGCCGGTCAAACAGTATGCTCAGTCTCGCGTGTTCCCTCCTTGTGTGGACTATTTTCACCGTCCCTACATGTGCACTAGTCACCAACTGTAAGTACCCTACCCAAGTAGAAATTTAGGAAGGTATTAAATGAAAATTAATTGAAACACATTATGACTACCTAATTAAATTTTAATTCGTGATTTGGACGTAGAAATAGTTTTTGGTACATAACTATTCACCATCATTACCTCCTAATTAATGGTTTTTCGGAGAAAATGCTGCATTATAAGGATTTAAGTTAATTATTTTCAATTATACCCCCCGGAGCCCTATTTTACATTTCAATATGTAAAATTTAAAAAAATTGAAGTTTAAAAAACGAGAAAAAAAATCAGTTTGTTCATGAGCCTGTAATGAACCATAGTAATTATTATGAATTGCTTCAAACTCTGAATGTTAATATGTTTCTTGAAAGCCGTTACGTATCTACCTACTTTTGCCAAAATGTAAAAAACTTTTCGGTTTGTTGTTGTTCTTGTTGTTTTAAATGTTATTTTTCAAGAGTATTATGAATTGTTTCGAGGACCATCTCCGGACTGGTCTGAATGGAAAAAAATATGCAATTGTTCTCATTAAACCGTTGTGTTGATCATTCGGTGCAAAAGAAAATTTGGTGGCGCTAATTATTCTACCGGTTAGTTAGTTATTTACAAATACAACATCGAACTGAAAATTCGCTGGGGCATAAAATATTGCGAAGACCACGATGAAAGTTTGTGGTTGTTGAAAATGTTTGGATGTATTTTTACCACTTGCACTATTTGTATGTCTGCATCAAAACTTGTAAACGGTGAATTGAATACAAATAAATTTAAACAAACTTTTTAAGAACCACGCTTATAATTATTTAAATGCACTAAAAAGGGGGGGGAAATTCCTGGTTCTCCAAAATTGTTACTTACCTAACAGGAAAAAGTACCACAATTTGATATGAAGTAGAATCAAATTATGAATTGAAGCTGAATAAAAGCGTGGAGCGCACGACAATTTTAATTTATAGTGAATTAGCGCCCCACGCTTGTATTCATAGCCACTAGGTAATATCATAATTTGATTCAATTTCATATAAACTTGTATTTTTTCCTGGTACTTGTTGTATATTTAGAGAACCAGGATAAAATAATTTTCTCCTTTTTAGTGAATTTAAAAATAAGCGTGGTTTTTTAAAGTGTTTTCAGTTTATTTTTTGGATACCATATAATTTTGAATATAGTTTGGATATTTATGATGTATAAAAATTGGATATAGTAATGCAACGATAAGTTTAGCACTACCTCGCATACAACACGGCCCATCATACAATTACCTCCACATAACCGTTTTTCATTCAATTCGGAACATAAAGGTATTTTTGCTGCATTTATGCAGTTCACAGCGCCCTATAGTGGCCTGAAACAAAACTACCCTCGACATATCCCCAAAATTTTGTTTAATCCGAATGATAGCTGTAGTACCGGCGAAAATACTGACAAACAGAGTTTTGAATCAATGGTGCCGATCGTCTGCAAATGGCATACAACGGAAACAAAGAAACATGAAATTAATATAGATAAAATGAAGAAATTAGAGATTGAAAAGAATTTCAAGATGGTCTTAGCAACCCTAGGTAACCAGCAAGGGGTCAACGAGGGGGCAAACATAGGTGACCCCGTAAATTGTAATAGAAGAGTAAAAAAATACACTTTTTCAGGTAGGTACCTCCCCATCCTAATTCGACCTCCGGTACGCTGTTCGCACGAAGCTTTTGGTTTATTATTTTGTGAATAATAACATCAACTATTCGCTCAGCAGAAAAATTTTCGGACGCCCCCTCAAAAAAAATTTATTTAAAAAAAAATGTTTTAAGGTGCGCAGATTCCAAAAATGCAATGTCCGTCCGCCGTACGCCGATCATCCATGTCTGTTTTATCTTCGTTCGTTCTTTCGCACATAGGCTCCATTGGGCCGTTGTTGTGTCCCGAAACTTTGCAGCCCGATCGGAATATACCCAAGGGTGTTATGGGTGAAAAATGTGTGTAAAAACAGGGTTTTTTGGTGTTTTAGTAACCTAAGCTTGTGAGGTGTCGTTTTCCATGTTTTTTAGGGCGAGGAGACCGAATATGAAGCCGATTTGGACCAACGAGCGAAGAATTGAGGTTCAAACAGTGTTTCATCCTTAAATTTGCCTTAAATTTTGGTCTAAAATCGTCGTTTTTCCGCACACAGGCTCCATCTGGGTCCTAGTTGAGCTCCGAAGCTCGGCAGCCTGATCGGAATACCACCCAGGGGTGTTATGGGTGAAATGGGTGTAAAAATAGGATTTCTCTGAATAATACACCTACGTATTCGGTTCGGAAAATTTATTGGAACACCCCTTCAAAATTTTTTGCTTTTACGGTTCAGCGCCTGTAAATTCCAAAAACGCAATGTCCGTCTGCCGTCCGCTGTATCATCGATATCTATCTTAAAAGAACGGGCTCCATCTGGGCCTTAGTTGGGTCCCTAAACTTTGCAGCCCGATCGGAATACACTCAAGGGTGTTATGGGTGAAAAATGGGTGTAAAAATGGGTATTTTTGGGGTTTTGGTGAACTTGGGCTTGAGAGGTATCGATTCCCGTTTTTTTTTTTTTTTTTTGCTAAATCAATATTTATGGTTCAATAACCTGCGAAAATGTCTGTGATCACCAGAAATTTGTATAATCACACAGGAGTTAGTATTAACAAGTTAATCAAGACTGTTCAATGACGACTTCACTGATCGAAAATAATTTGACAAAAATAGCAACCTAATATTCGAGTTTAAAACCGTCAAATTAGCTTTGTGAGTCTCTTCACTGAAATCCCAGTCGTGCCGTATTCAGTCGAGAATAATAAACCCGTGTGACAAGGACTTCGCATCGGTTTTTTTCTTCCGAGTGTAACAAAGTAGCGGAATCCAAAGTGGCATTTGAGAGGAAACAAAAATATCGAAATTTCCGCTCGCGTTTTGCGTTATATGTACCTTTCTGAACTAATCTGGTTCCGTGCGCGGAAAATATGTCTGCCTGTCTGTCCGTCTGTGTGTTTGCACTTCATCGTAACGCTGATAACTACATGGAGGAATGGTCATAATGAGCTGAAAATGTGAGGGTATGTGCGCGTTGGGACCTAGATGGCCCTGTATGAATTTCATGAATATCTGTACTTGAAAGCCTTCGTCTGCGCATGCGCTACCGTGGAAAATATGTCACCTTTGAAAATATACTGACTTGACTTTATGATCATTTTGGTAGATGGTTAACCACAAAAAATCAACATAATTTAACCACAAACAACCCTCAAAGTCATTTCATCTCCCTCAACCACCTATCATGGATTGATGAATGGATGGATGAATTAATTCACAACAGCCATGCCGTTTGTTTCAACTTATTAACGATCATCGAGTTTTGCGAGGAAGCTATTTATCACATATCACACCTTGGTATTGCTTTTAGCGAATTTTCAAAGAAAATGAAGCTATTGCAATGGCTTCGAAATTTAAATAATATAAATTTTTGGAAATTTTCTTCATAGAAATCCGTTTCAGACCATTCTAAAACGATTCCTGAAATTTAACACTTTTTTATATGTATATATATATATATGTGTCACTCCAGACGATAACTCTCGATAGAATTGAGATAAACAGCTCAAATTTGCACAAAAAATCTATCTTGGCAATCGAAAGGCTAAGTTCGAAGATGGGCGAAATTGGCCTACTCTAAGGAGGGTTTTGGCGCATTTAAAGTGCGCAAAAATTACCCAAAAATCCCCAAAATGTTATTTTCCAACAAGTGACCCCTCATTTTAAAGGTTTTTGCACGCTGAACACGATGGTGGAATCGGATTTTAGATATCTTGATCCGTTCTCAAATTAGAGCATTTAAAGTGCGCAAAAATTACCCAAAAATCCCCAAAATGTTATTTTCTAACAAGTGACCCCTCATTTTAAAGGTTTTTGCACGCTGAACACGATGGTGAAATCGGATTTTAGATATCTAAATCCGTTCTTAAATTAGAGCATTTAAAGTGCGCAAAAATTACCCAAAACTAGGATAATCTTTAAACTCTTACCCCCCCCCCCCCTTAGAGTGGTCAGATTGAAAAATGTGAGAAGTATTAATTGAAGACGAGAGTTCGAAGCAAAACAAAACCATAGCCATTAATTCGAATATTTCTTTGAAAATTCGCTCATTAAGTCATGCTGCATGACTGGTTTTTTTTTCTTTCGTCTTCTTCTCTTTCTTCTTCTGTAAGACGCGTTTAACCACTGAGGTCATTGGTGCATTTAAGGTTAAGTATGAATTGAGTGAATTTATAGTTTAGTATACACTGGTAACTGTTATACATTGATGGAGGTAACGTTTACAGTCCATGTATAGTTTGTGATGAATTGATACATTTTTGATGTAGCGTGTCCATATTTCGTGGAGATTCAAAGTCTTAGGTGAGCACTGCAGGTTTCACACTTTCCATTTCACCCAACTATATCCTAGTTCGATGCTTTCGAGAATTTTGCAATGAAGCAGTCGGTGAAAGCTGAAGTTTCGTAGTGAGGAACCGCAGATTCAAATCTCGCATCGTTCAGTGAAATCAATTCATTCATAACAATACCGTCACTAGGTAAGGGTGTTTTTCGGTCTAGATCAAGATTATAGTAAGTATTGTCGCGGTACTCAGGTTACTTCGTCCTCAATCTATGGAAGAACTCCAAAATAGTTACGACCTGATCCGGAACCCCGGGACCCGGACCGGATCCGGTTTACCTTAGCAGCTCGCTTGCCGATTTCTGTGCAGAGTCTTATGGTTCGTACGTTTCATCTTCTAAAATGCTCTTCGATTTAAAGAAAGACAGTTCCAACACAATTTCAGTTACCTATATGTTGACGCGTACCTACTCATCGATGTCGATCAGTTTCAGTGAAGAATTCAGAAATTAATGGCCAACGGTTTAGCCATGGGTTGGTCGTTGGAAGTAGGTTGGATACACGTTAGATGTAGAACCGCTGCACATTTTGGCGATCGATCTGTCAATCGATCGAGCTGATCAGCAGGGGCGTTGCGTCCATAAGGCCACTTGGGCTACTGCCCCGGCACCCAAAAGCACTATAGTAAGAAAGACCAACCACTGTTCAGTTGGCATCTGAATTTCCCTCCGTACACTGTAAGTACCTACCTAGCATTTTTCACAAGTTCAACAACCACGCCAGAGTTATGTGGATATGGATATTCAATATTCTTGTAGAGCAACCATGGTGGTTCCTTAATGTTAGCTCCATAGACCAAGCATGTTATCAGAATAAAGCGACAGTAATCGATGTCCTGCAATCGAAATCGATGTCCTGCAATCGAAATCGATGTCCTGCAATCGAAATCGCAACCTAGGCTCCTGAAACAGGAAGGTAGGTTCTGGGTCCTGGGACCTAGTGTCGCCATGGCAACCGAGAAAAGTGGCCCATCTGCGCATGCTCAGTCGAGTAAAAATGTTGTTCACCACGCCCACTTTGGGCCCCAGCCCCGTAATCTGATTTCAACCCCAAAATCATTCATTTCACAATCGATTCGATCCCTTCGATTCAATTTGTCATCTCGATACGAGATGCTTCTTTTTCTGATTTTTTTTTTTTTTTTTGTGTCTGAATCACGTGTTCGACATCTACAGATGACAACTAAGCTGAGAACTTCACTCCGCTGAATCACATTCGCTTTCTCTGTCTGTCAGTTTTCAATTTTTTTGCGTTAAATTTTGCGGGTTTTGCGTTCGGTCCGGTTCCGATGACAGATTTGTATTTTTGGCACCTACTTGCGTTTTCTCCTGTTTGCTGTTTGTGGATTATTCGGCGTCAACACACAGACCTAGCTTCTAGTCAATAGCTTCTCCATTCAAGTAGGCACCGGCCGAGGGGTCATTGTTTTGTTGTATTTTAGTTACTATATTTTGTAACACATGAATTCGGTCGCTAATTTGCAGTAGAAATAGCCGACGTTGTCGTACGATGATAGAGTGTTGATTAAAAGGGATAAGCTTTGCTGAATATCACTGAATCAGTAAATAAGGGAAGGGTGTTGTTGCCTTGGGGTATTTTGTAGACACCTGTTGGTTTTGTGTTCTGGTCTGGTGCCCCACTGTTTTCAGACCCCACGCACCGCTACTTCAGTCAAAGGAAAAGACAGTGGGTTGGGATTAGAGGGATCTAACATATTATTAAATTTGTAACCTTCTGGAGAAATTTTACGTAAATCCGAAAACAGTATTGTTTTGCTTGATGTTCTCAGCATTTGCATTTATTTTGATTACAGTTGCTGACATAGCATGTGGAAGAGGGGGAAGGTCAGGGAGGATCGTTGGAGGGACGGACGCTTCCCCTGGAGAGTTTCCCTGGATTGTGTCAATCACCAGACGCGGTGGACACTTCTGTGGAGGATCCGTCATCAACAGCAGATGGGTTCTCACGGCGGCGCACTGTCTTTGCGGGTAAGTCCTTTTGGTTTATTATTCTGTGAAAAATACGCCTAAGTATTCGCTCAGCAAAAATTTTTATAACACCCCCTCAAAATGTTTTCTTTAACGTTTCAAGGTGCGTAGATTAAGAAAATATAAAGTCCGTCCGCGGTATCACGTATACCGGCTTCATTTTCTATGTAAAAAAAATTCTTTCTTCCGCACACATGCTCCATTTGGGCCCTAGTTGTGTCACACAACTTTGCAGCCCGGTCGGATTATACCCAGGGGTGTTATGGGTGAAAAATGGGGTAAAAATAGGTATTTATTGTGTTTTAGTTACATGAGCTTTTGAGGTGTTCATTTCCATGTTTTTTTTGGGACGAGAAGACCGAATATGAAGTTGATTTTGACCAAAGAGTGGAAAATTGAGGTTCTAACGAAGTTTCAGCAATAAATTTACGTTAAATTTTGGTATAAAATCGTTGTTTTTTAGCACACAGTTTGGCTCCCCATTTGGGAACGCACTTGGGTCCTAGTTGTGCTCCGAAGCTCGGCAGCCCGATCGGAATACACCCAGGGGTTTTATGGGGGGATAATGGGTGTAAAAATAGGGGTTTTCGAGGGATTTTTGAGGTTTTAGTGAACATGAGCTTGTGAGGTATCGTTTTCCATGTTTTTTAGGGCGAGAAGACCGAATATTAAGTTGATTTGGACCGAAGATTGAATTATTGAGGTTGTAACGAAGGTTAAGCGCCCGAAATGTATTTTTTTATGAGTCAGAAACCTGGGCAATAGTCTGAAATCACCATAAATTTGTATTACAACGCTAGGAGTAGTATTAGCAGGTGAATCAAGACAACGAAATGGTACTATCAATGATCAAAGATAATCTGTTTACAAAAAAAAGCCGAGCGTAATTCGTGTTTTGGGGGGCCAAAATTGGAGGAAACCATCAAAAATAACTCTTTCAATTATTGCACATGAAAGAAACAATAAATGAACTGCCCACATTTCTGTAGATATGTCCAGTAGAATAAAAGACCCATGTGACAAGGACTTTGCAGCGTATTTTTAGAATCGAGAAGTACCCCCCCTTCCCACCATTTCTTTTCTGTTTTGAACATAGAAATTTCAACATCGGTGGTCTGATATGTACCGATAGGCAACCCGGAGCCTAGGCAGACCGCTATGTTCATGTCCGGGGCGGCAAAGTTCTCAACTAAGCGTCGTCAGTAAGTCTTATTAATTTCTCGAATGATGAGACGGAAACAAACCTTTGTAATGGAGGGCAATGGTTGGCAAAAAAAGAGCCAAGTTCCAGTCATGCAGTATGATCATATTATCTTGAATTTAAACGTTCCACCTTATAACTTTTTTAGTGATTTTATAGCAATTTGTACCAATTAAAGGCAATTTAGAACTGATGATGGCGATATGTTAATAAAATTCTTTTTAACCAAGCTGCACTCTCAACAACATCCTGGTAGGAAGTAGGTACTAGGGATGGAGTAAAGCATATGTGTGGAGCGCAAGATGGTGTGTGTCTTTCAATTTGTTCTTTTGCTTGAATGCTGTCCATCTTCTTGAACATCTATGTACGTACGATGGTCCAAGTTCAAAAATGCTGCAAATTCTTCTAAAACCGTTTATTATTTTTTCTGTGTAGATAACCCTTCTGTCTCGGTCACTGTTCTGAACGCAACACCCTAGAAATGAACAGACTTCTTGGTCCCTTTAGTTGGTTATCCAAATTCAAAATTTTCAACAACGTACCACAAGGTTTTCCAAAGACGTGATAAAAGCATTCCGTATTACGAATAGTTACCTCCAGTTTGAAATAAAACCCCGTTCATGAAGTAGGTAGGTAGGCACTTTAATTTTACTAAAAAGGTTGAAAATTATTTATGTGGCTTCAATCCGCAACAGCCGGACGTGGCGCAACTCCGTCGAAGTTTTTATCGTCTTGTCGTATGTACCTGCCCAACTATTATGTAAAATACAAGTTTTTGGTTTATTATTTTCAATAATGAACCATTGGAATCGAGCATGAACAAAAAAATTCTTACCCCCCTCAAAATTTGATGGTTTACGTTTCAAGGTATGTAGAATCCAAAACAGCAATAAAAATATTTCTGTCTGTCCGCCGTACGCCGTACGGGCCACTTTTCTTAGTTACCATGAAAGAAAATTGATGAAATTCGGGTTATAGGTTCCGTTCGCTGTCTAGTTGGTCCTCGAAGCTCGACGTTACTGTGAGTCATCTCTAAGGGGTTCAAAATAGGGGTTGAAATTTTCAAAACGCCTATACCATTTTTTTACGTGAATATTTTTACGGTTTTAAATAGTTCTTGAACTTGCGAGTTTTTTAAGACCATCCGGGGCATCGTACGTCCAGCCGTTCGTTCACAGTAAGGCCCCGAAGTTTGCACCGACAGGCATTTTCGACTCCAGTGTGAATGAAATTGTATACAATTCAAACCAAATCTCGCAACCAGAGACGCGCCCACAATAGGAAATTTGGCGGAGATGAAATCATTGGTAGGGATCACCTGATTATATTGGCGGTGTATGAAGTCGAGTTGGTTGTTCTGTGATATTATTTCATTTGAAAAATGATGGCTCTTTTGGAGTTTGTTGGTAGGTAGTGAAACTTGAACAAACGTTGAAGTATTGGGGTAAATCATTACTCAACGGTAAATTATTACACAACGGTTCATTATACCATCTACGTAGAAGGGGCTGGAGTTTGTTGGTAGGTACTTTCGCAACTTTTTTCACTCCTCATCAACAATTTCTTTTCAGAACTTCATTATGTGTGTTTCTTTTTGTTAGGTACTGTTTGTCATCGGCAGAATTATTTTAGCAACATTTAACTCGTGATTTAGGTAGGTACCTAGTAACGAGAAAGGGGTTAGGTACTAACCTAAGGAGGGTCTGCGATCTACATAATATGTATAGAATAGTACATATCATATTATATAGACGGGTTATCTATACATAGAGCTATGATCTGTAACAGAAGGGTATTCTATACAAAATAATAAACCGTTGTGCAGGGATTTGCAGCGTTTTTAATCGTTGATTCCCAACTCGCTATTATATTGTAATACCAATTGTAGTTTCTAAGGTAGTACCGATAAATAGTGTGGTTTCGCCATAATTACGAACCATTTCCATTCATAACAGGACGAGAGTTGAGTTATCTTAGTATAACAGCGCGTATTATAACTAATCAAGATCAGGAGCCGGTCCAATGTCGAAGAACAAACCAACCGCGCACCGGAACTCGATCGAGAGGAAGCAAACTTGACCCATATGAACTGGTCTTGAACAATAGGTGGAATGAGGCGCGTGCAGAGGTTCCTTGTGGCCGTAGGCTGAGCTGAACTTGACATTGGCTTGCCTAACGGGCAGTTTACCACGTTGGTATCGTAAAAATCAGTTGACGGTAAATTCCAGCTGAAATCGACGAGTACGTCTACCGCTGACTCGTAGCGTTCCAAAACCTCATCCAACCTCATCCAATTTAATAATGGCGCTTGATACAGCTTCCTCGTCTCGCTAACATGATCATATCGACTAAGACACAAACGCATAATTGGACTTATGATTTGCGCATGCGCAGTGGCTACAATTTACGCGATTGTTATGAAATTAATTAGTTCTTTCTTAGAAAAATACCCTAATTACCCACCTAATTCGAGCGAACGGGCGCCGCTGGTTCGTGTAGGTTTGGTTTGCGCATGCGCAGTGGCTATACCAATCATTCCATGAAAATTATGAAATTTATAGGGGACCATCAGGAAGCTTCAACACCCTAACCACCACCGATTTTGAGCGAAATCGGGCCATAGGCTCGTAGGAAATTTATTGACCCGACTTTGGTGTTTGCGCATGCGCACTGGCTTTACTAATAAGCCGATCGTTCTGAAATTCGGAGGAGCCTAGGGCCATAATGATCCCTGAAAATCTCATCAAAATCGGATTCGAATTACGTGTCAAAAATTTTCGCACAGACAGACAGACGCCGAACCAAATTGGTTCAGAAAGCTCTATGTAAAACACAAGTGGAAATTTCAATTTTGGCGAAAAATGTTTCCTGTCCAAACTCAAAGCGCCCGCTACCTTGGTAGACTCGGAAGCAAAATGGGGATAACTGCTCTATTCTCCAAAAGAGGAGCTAGTACCCATGACTTCTACTTGTATTTTTGAATGGAATTAGATTCCATTCTAAGATTTTGAAGACCAATAGCACTCTCCTAATATGAGTATTTCTTTTTCTATGGCCTTTCAAAATTTCGGCAACAAGTGGCGTCATTTGGCAAGGGATCGCCCTTGCGGGATGGGTGCGATGACGTCATTCGTTGCCAAAAGCTTGAAAGCTCTTAGAAAAAGAACTATTCACCGTAGAAGAGTGCGGTTGGTCTCAAAATTGTTAGAATGAAATCAGTTTTCATTTGAATATGGGAAAGTAATATAAACAGAAGTCATGGGTACTCATCATTCAACTACCTACACTTATCTATTAAACTACCTACACTTACCTGTTTCTGTAATGTAAAATATGTATCTTCAATGCTCAAGTATCCATGCTAAGGTTCTGACGCTCGATGATCATTGGGTCAATTGAGGAAAGGATTTCAGAAAGGTTCTCCTCAAATTTTCCTTTCGCCAACCAAGAAATACAGAACGAGAACTGCACGAATCATTGTACGATGGTGATTTTTGGGTCAATGAGCAATTTCATACTTCTTGCGCACAGCTCAAAAGAACAGGTGGATAGGTACCTATTGAGAAATCAACGACGTGCTAACGATATCAGTGATATAACAGAAGTCATGGGTAGGTATTCCTCATTATAATCGCCAGGCCGAGTCCGTATCAACCGAAACCTGATAATCTACGACTTGGTGCCTACTTCCTGAACCGATTAAAATAACTAAGGTCCCAAAAATGTTCCTGTCAAATTTGCTTCCGTGCAGAAGAGTGGAATTTTGTTAAAACAATAGTTTTGTCAAACCATCTGTCGTTCCTCTCATCATGTTTCCATAGTTGCTGAGTTGCTTTCCAAATTCTGTCATATTTCCCACGAACAATCCCACTCATACGATTTTAAGACATTGTTACTTTTGAATAATAAATTATTCGTATACATACTCATGAATTATATGGCAGTCAAATCAACGCGATTTTTTTTTTCTTTTTTGAAATGGATCATTTTACAATGAATGTTACAGGAGTTCGGTATTCCGATAGCGAACAAAATTAATACTTATGACAGTAAATATCTTATAATTGATTTAATCATTCTACCTTGAACTGTTAAGTACTGAGTGTTGATATTTCCGATAACTACACTCTAAAATGGTAGGTTAATTATCCACTAGTACGATTCAAAGGGACGAATGGGTAACAGATGGTGAATTTATAGGGCGTGTGAAGAATTTCCGTTGTTACAATGCTCACTCTGTTCCTGACGTTTCAGCGTACTGGGGTAGGCCTCAGTAATAATTATCCGCATTTTACCGAGAACCAACTTGAATGGAATTGGCCTCTGTTTCCTCTGGTATTTTTGACGGGCGCCTAATTCACGGTCTCACGATTGGCTTTCACCAACACGATCGCTCGGTTTCTTGAAGGTGCTCGTGAACTTGTAGGCTGGAATTTATTTTGAACTGCGTTAATGAATGGGGTATCTCATTACGCCAAGAAACTGGGTCACTGGGTTAAGACGGAAATCTACATAAACGTCGCGAGATAATGCGCTATTTTTCGACATTCGTTTGGAGGCGATGCACTAACGCCTGGCGCCCGAGCGTTCACATTTCGTCAGCTGACATTGGAGTCGGTAGTGTGCAAGGTTACTGTCGAACGACTTTGATGACATTCTTGAGGCCATTGAAATATTCATCGATTTAAAAACAGCCTCTTCGTGTGTACGAGAATGATCAAAATCGTTTTCAAATATATCTACATATATATTTTTTTAAATAATAATCATCTTAAAAAAATAAAAAAGTCTGAGGCTGTTCAAAAAAAATGAATAATGGATTTTGCCCATTGGTACAAGTATGTTATAGCCCCGCCAATATCGATTGTATCGATTATCTCAAATACATCGATCCTTGTGGTATCGATGACGTGTATCAGACAAGACGGTGGGTGTACAAGAAGTTTAGTTCCCATTCCGCCGCTCGCATTGTCAAGCGATCTGGGTGCTCGCTGGCGCTCGCATCTCAAAAAAGATAAACAATCCCAGAAACTATCCCGTGAATGAGCAGGTTGTTTGGGACTTCTGAATAGATGGTACAAGTATGTTATAGTCACTCTTATTTTTTGGTGTCCTTACAATGGTCTTCCCGTATTCATTTTGAAAGTTGATATCGGCACCCGGGATGTAGGCATCGGGACGCCATATTGAGCCGTCATCGATACCACAAGGATCGATGTATTTGAGATAATCGATACAATCGATATTGGCGGGGCTATAACATACTTGTACCGAACATTTATTAGAGTGTGAATGCATCGTGCCCACCACAGTGACATCCGCATACCTTCTCGTATTAGCGTCGAATGAGCATGTAAACAAACACGTCCTTGGCCGTCGACGTCGGACTTATCCACGGGCGATGTCAGCTTACTAATCGGGTGAAGGGTGATGGATCACGCGTGACACAAATTATTAAGACGCATGGCCGACTGGCCGTGAACTTGAGCATTGCATTTGAACGTCAACAATAGGCAGTTAATACCTAGTCAACAATACCTAGTAGATACACGTAAACACGGAGAGGTAGTAGGTAGACATGACTTTTAATGCATGTTGGTCTACTTGGTAGTAGGTTGGGTCTTCAGTGTACCCAGCATTGAAGACGCTGAAGATTTTCAAAACTACAAAAGTTGTAGTTTTGCAAATTGTTCATCACCGGACCGGAAAAACGAAGGGATGCATTACCTTGTAGGCTGCTTGCATCAATGAGAAGATTGTGGGAGCCGTTTGATTCGTTCGGATCATTTCTGCAGTAGCTAGATCCCATTAATCTCCTCTACCTTCTATCTCTTCTACCTTGCACAAGATAACATTAATTTGGGTTACATTCATAACTTCCAAAAATCTCCTAATGGAGTGAAAATGTACATTCGCATATTTTGTAAAATAGAACCAATCAATCCTCCGACAACTCCACCAGAATCAAACTAATTCTATTGTTGAAATGTCAGTGGTCCAAACCGAAACGTCTACAAAACTAAAAACCGTCTCCTTATTTCTCGAGATAGATACTTTAGGCAGAAAAATGTCAATATTTTAGCAGGCCTCATTCATATAATTCCTGACGACTCATAGTACTCGAGTTGAACAACGTAGTCAACTCGTCCACCACTAACATTTCATTTAAATAGAATAATTTCAAAAAACGCTCAAGTACCTACTACCTATCAACTGGACAAAACCTCCACTCGTTTCCTGCACCCCCTTATTTGTCCTGTATAAACCGGCCGTTCCGATTCTCACGATTCCGATGATGTCAGATTTCAAGTTGGGTTGCCCAAGATGTATTCTCCGTATTTTATTCAAATCGGACCACCGCTATGCGGCGGTATTTTGTTATAATTGGGTAGTTATATTTCTTACGCATAAACTTCCTCCCGGTCGCAATGTTACGTTCTGATTACCCAGAACTCTCCTAAAGACCAATTCATCAAGTTCCATTCAAAGCGTACCATCCAGGTACCTACCTGTAGTATTTCACTGATCTTCAGTTTGAACTACCCCAGGCTTATTTTCAAATTCGTCTAATTCGGATGATTCGTTAAGATACGCGATCTGTAAACAATTACATACAAACAGATGGAGAAACTTTGGGATTGTTCACTCCCAAACAGTAGAGAAGAGAATCTGGCTGGATTCTTCGATTTTAAAGGTTTTATTCGGGTAACTATACGTATAGCTATCTACATAACTGTATTTACAACACTGTTATGAATGTATAACGGATATTTGACAAAGGAATGGAATGGTGTGTATTCACGACGGAACGGTTTTAGATGGCTGCTTGAGGAATATATTGTGTTGTGGGTATTGAATTGGAGGTGCGAAAATAGGGTTATAGTAGTGATGGGGACATACATCCGGCATTGGAAGGTAACGGGAAAGAGAAGTACAGGCCAGGAAGAGTACGGGAAGTATGAATAGTTTGCAGAGAGGCTGTAAGCTGTTTTGTGATGAATAGTACGCAACAGGGCGCTGTTTCAACCAATTTCAAATAGCATGAAGTGGGAATTAAACAAAATATTCCTGATAAATGTACAGACCGACAGGATAAGGAATTTATTATATCTATATAATACTTTGCCAGCTGAAATTCCAACACCAGACAACGATTTTAATTATAGCTTATTTGCAGAGGGACTCACGTGTTAACACCTTCTGAAATCAAAGTGAATGTAGGTGAGCATGACCTGAGGCGACCAAGAGGAAGAGTTATTACAGTCTCCCAAGTTCTCATGCATCCTGACTACGTCTGTGACAGGTAAATCGACTTTCTAAGATTAGGTGAAAAGTGAACAGGAAGAATTCGATGGTTTACATGACGGTTCTAACAAGAAAAACTTACCAAAACTAATGAAATACTTACTAAAAACTATAAAATAGGGTTAGTACTCCAATGTACCCCACCTATTAACGTTTTTACCAATTAGCTCGGTCATTTAAACATAATTATGTATTATATAATACATAATTATATAATCATATAATCATGTATTATGTATTATATAATCATGTATTATGTATTGTATTATTAGCGAGTGCGATAGGTGAATAATACTGGCAATTTATTTAAACTATTGAGTAGAAAAAAAATTAATGTTGACTTTGCTGCTTCAACGTGATTTGGAGCAGATTTCCATAAACTATAGGTGTTGACTGCTATGTTGCTTTTAAGTAACTTAGAATTGGTAGTAACATGATTGTGAATACATTTACTAGAACTGTGTAATACAACGAAGTATCACAACCAAGTTTATCCTGGATTTGAAGCCACATGGAATGGATATGTACCTAATTATTTTCCTTGAATCTCTCTACTTTTCGTTATCTGAGATCCTGAGTATACTTTCTACGAGTGGTTCTCACGAAAATCCATCATTGCTTTCCAGTACTTGAATAATTCCAGTTATACGACTCGAGTAGTTTCTTGGGTACATAATGATGTCGATAATTCAGTAATTTTGAATTTGTTCATTAAATTTTGAATATTCATAGTAGAACAAAAAAGCTACATGATTGCAATGGTCTTTCTAAGGTGAATTCACCCAAGGTAAGCAGACCATGGAGTGCTTGCCTCGTGGCTGTTCCTCGCTAGGTCCTACCCAGGGAACTGTTATTCCCATGTTGGGACCTACATCATACGTGTATCCAATCCTAAAATATTAATGATCTAATAATAATTAGTGAGAAACAGTTCACCTGTATTTTCATTAATATTGACAATAGATACCTACCTCCTAATCAACAAAAGGAAACCATTTTCTCTCTATCTCACTTTGTTCTGCCCTGCTTAACTAAAGAATTCACTAAACATAGGAACCTTTGTTTGCGAAGAAACTTGGTTAAATAGTTAGGTTCCCATTCGGCTGCAGATGACAGATCCCGTATTTTATGCTAAGTAGCACTTGATGAAGTATGTACCAATAACATTATGATCGTCGTTAGCAACCCAATTGTATATCATTTTATTGATTGAATAGCTAGATCAACAATGATCTGTATTATTATACTGGGAGTAGCGTCGCTGAAATAAAAGCTATAATTCAATTCAATCGATCGCAGAAACATTCAGAGAAATTTATCCGATACTCGTCTTTCTTTTGAGGTACACCAACGATATTGCAATGCTGGAGCTCCGTGATGAGCTGTCGTGGTCGGAGGCTGTGCGACCAGCGTGTTTCCCAGCCCAAGTAGAAGATTCGTTCAGCGACAGCGACGCAGTGGCGGCTGGATGGGGTTGGACAAACGAAGCCACCGGAAAAGGTATCAGTCATAACAATTTTAAATTCAAAGCTTCATATCTTTCGAATAATATTTGTCTTATATGAATCACTAGAAGACTGCAATAGGTGATTATGATGTAAGGCTTTGATGGTTAGTACAGTATCTATAACGATTAGTTTGTATGTGTATATATCCAGATAAAACCTGTTATTTATTATCTTACGTGTAACGACACCGACATTAAAAGGCTACGGTCTGATGAAAAAAATGAAAAAAATATTGCCGCCAGCAAACACAAATTAGGGATTCGTATTTCGAGAAAGATATACCACAAAACTGCTGGATGATATGATGTACATAGCCTAGCGCTGAAGTTCTGGTTATGCATTCTCATTTATTTTCTATTTTTAGGCAAAAACATCATTATAAATGGTTTGTTTAGCTAGCAGTAAGAGTGTGTAAGAGTGTCTTTCATACGAGCAGCATCTACTTTCATTCAATTACTTCCAGGAGAAAAATAATATTATGCCCCTGATTTATATCACAGATACTGTTGGGAAATAATATAATCATAATAAACCAAATTATTGGTTAATGAGGATTATGATGAAACTTTTTCATTTTGTAAACTCTTGTATATTCAAGGGTTTGAAAACCTAGCTGTGTTAATGCCGTAGGTAATAGAAACAGCACAGTGCGGTATCCCTCCAGTTCCCCCGTGTACGAGTAATATAACAAAAAACGTAACTAGTAAGATGTTATTAATCGAATCCACACAACATCCAGATACAAACAAAAACCCTTTCATCCGGGGGGGTAATATCGGAAGCCCTTGGTGTGTGCAATGAGCAGTCAAAATTTTAGGGCTTGGGTGGGTGCTGCCTTCTCAAAATTGATGTGAAGGGAGACGAGAGGTTTGCTTGCTGCAACATATATCCAGAAAGCGTGATTCACGATACCTAGTTCTGTATTTTATATTTACCAACTTTTAATCTACAAAACATCGTTATTATTATAAATGTAAAATTTAGAAAGCGTATCCAGTTTACGATCTGACTGCTCGTAGGTATCTACCGACCCATATTGGACTAATTTACAAGTTGAACCGTTAATGATAATTCTAGGTGGACGAGCGAATGTTCTTCAGAAAGTGAGTCTCAACGTCTTATCCAACGACCAGTGTACAACCTGGTACCGATCTCAGGGGAAGAAAGTGACCATTCAAAACACGCAGATGTGTGCAGGTTTTGAGGACGGTGGACGCGACGCTTGTTGGGTATGTTTTGCCTAACCAAAGATACAAGGGGGCTATGGCCACACCTTCGCTAACGTTTTTTAGAGCATTTCTATAATTATAGAGTTTGAATGTTGTTGAGTATTACCAAAGTCCATTGGAACGGCGCGAAGGTCTGCAACTCGTTCCCCCCTTCAAGACCGATCGGTCGTGCTGGTTTTGCATACCTCGATGAATGAGTAGTTTTCTATATCGACTACGAAATATGCCCTACATGACTTTCGTCGAAGGCATTTAAACGAAGAAACAACAACAACAACACTATATCGACTGTAGGTATACCTACCTACCTACTCGACCAACATGCCAGTTTTTGGGTGTTTTGTTAGTTTGGACGCGGTGGTTTACTAAGTACCTACGAAATTATGGTTTTCACATTATTTTTTTCTATATTCCTCCAACTAATTTATCCTATTAATTAGGTACGTATCATCGACAATGAAAAATGGTAGACGTTTTTGTGCAAGTGCAACCATCTTGTGGGCAGGAAGGTGAATATTATAATAGTTCGCACGTACAGAAAAGAAAAATCGCCTTCCACAAAAATCAAATTGTTAGCATTAATTCATCCAAGTAAATAGGTTGGTCATAGGTTGGTAATAATTGTTTTGCCAACGCCTGGGTTTGTAGTTTAGAGGAGAAATAAAAATTTTCTTGGGAAAATTTATTTCTACTCAGAAAGCTGTGCAATCCAAGCCTTTATCAAACCGGGGCCGTCCTTAACCATAAACTATCAAAGAACCACTGAATACAATACTCGGACCCCCCCCCACTTTGTTGTTTCTTATTTTGAAGGTTCGTATATGTACGAAAACGACTCCGCATTCCAAATTTGAATTTGGGAATTAGGTACTTACTTATGGAGTAGGTACGTGCCTTGGAAGGCAGAGTGGTCAAATCCGTAAAGGAAAAACATACGAATTATTATTGGAATTATAGACCATACTTGGTCACTGTGTCTGTGAAAGCAAAGGAGTTACGTGAACCGCAACAGCATTAGCTGCTATTTTCCCCCATAAAAATGGGCAATGTCACCTGGGGGCCTATTCACTAAGCCAAAGAGACATCTCTTTCAGGTCCGACTCTCTCTTTTGGCAAAATAGATTTTTATAGTATCCATGACAGGGTTATTCAGTAACTTTTAAAAGAGAGAGTTGGCGGCCATCTTGGCATTCTCGATCTCTTTCAGAGATTAGAGAGACAGCTAATTAGGTGTCTTCTCGTTTGTTTCACAGTGATCGTGTAATATCCTCGTTCATCCACAACCACATCTGTAATTTTGATCGTTTATTTTTTCATTTCATAAAGATTAAATTTTTCATTTCAATTTTAATTAAAAATATATACATAATTAATTATTGATTCATGAGTAAAAACGTCCAAGTACGGGTTGAGGCATCCAGCGCTGTACCATATGAAGAGCATCATTGGAGCCCCTCTGAGACAGCCCTTGAGGGAAGATTGATAGATGAGAAGGAGCAACACCTCCGAGTGCTTTAAAAATTAGCAACAGGAGGCGGAGTAATAGTTATAGCCAAGCTCAATTTTAATTTTTCAGGCTGACAGCGGCGGTCCTCTGATGGTGGGCACCGGAGAGAGTACGATGGTCATTGGTGTGGTATCCACGGGCATAGGCTGCGCACGTCCCAAACTTCCAGGTCTCTACACCCGTATCGCCAATTACGTTCCATGGATTGGAGAAATGCTTAGGAGATGAACTCAAACAGGTTGGTACCTACCAATGTATAATAATTTAGGTTTCCTATGATAACAAAATTAGTTGATCTTATAATATACAAACCTATTTGCCCATACACCCCTACTGCAACCTCCTGAGACTGTCCTTGGGCGCAACCTATCTGCATCAGTAAGAACCCAATGTGAGGAACCCATAATCTAACAGTCAACTAGAGAGGTTATAATAGGTAGGTACCCTATCTCCAACCAACTCATGAGGTAGGTACATGCACGTCAAATAAACGTAGGTATACGAGAACACCAGGAGGAGAAACATCAGAGATGCTCCAGCCAACACCTGCCTGCCTTACGAGACATCGTAACGTGTATTTTCTCTGTTCACAGATGAGAAGGACTTTTATTAAGTGCCTCCCTACTTGGTGCTTGAAAGACTCGAATCGAATGTTCCTTGCCATCTCGTTTCTACCTTCCTACTAAAAAACTAGAACCTCTCGTTACCGTCTTTATTGACACCATTTGTTACTTCAATCACTTTGTTACTAACTTATACTGGTAAAAGCACTCTTACTTCCTAATATGTAAGCTAACTTATTACATTATTTGTAAGAGTTTTCATGAAACTCATTACTAAAGAGTGGTACACCCAGTTGAAACTTAATCAATAGCATTCGTTAACTTATTATAATTTATGTAGGTGCATTATGTCTAGTCAATCGTTGATAAATACCTACTATTTTGTTCTGTGTGTAAATTTTGTTGAATGTTATTCATGTCTTATTACCTTCTTACAAAGTTACCTATTAAAAATATTGAAAAGTTATTGAAATATAAAGCATTTGTTGAAGTTTATAATGTGTTAGTTGTGTTTACTTTTCTAACGAATCACCGTGTTTTGTGGAACAATTTATAATTCAAAGCGAAGTTGATACAAAGAAAGTACAAAATGGAAAACAGGGAAGGTTGCTGCAGAAAATGCACACCAAAAGATTCATTCTAGATTTATTCTTATCCATTCATAGCCATCAATACATTGATGATTCGTGAACTATTGAGAAGGGGGCAGTCTTCATAGTAATGAAACGCAGACTAAGAATTAAATCACATCAACAACCGTTAACAGTCAAGAAAAACTATGTTCGGGTAATATATTCAAGTCAAGACTACATAGGTAGGTATCACATAGGTACTTTCTTACACTCGTCAACCATTACCTTCTACCTCACTAGATTACATCAACTTACATCAAGTGAAAAATAAAACTAACAAGAAATTTACGGTTTATAAAAGTAAAAAATAATCCCATCACCAAAAACAAGTATCAGAGTAACTCTTAAACTCGGAGAAATTGAAATTAAGCAATGCTAGGTAGACACTGTTCATTAGGTTAACTACAATACCAAAGAAGGTACATGTAAAGCCAAATTAACTAACATGAGATTTGGGTAAAGAGGGTACACTCAGACTTGAAATCGCAGATACGATGTCAAATAACGTGAAAAATACAGTCAAGGGTCCAAATGGATCAAACAACGAATCAAGTTATGTGAACCAGAGGATTTTCAAATTACTGAATACAAATAATATCAACACGAACAAGTAAACAAAAAACATCTCTCAGTTCGACCAATTGGAAATCTGTTTGCATTTTTTCTCAATAGTTTATGAAGTGAAATACGCATTGAGGTGAATCGGGAAAATATGCCTCCTTAGTATTTTGAGACATTCAAACTCTAGAGATTTCAAAAAAGAGGCGGAGAAATGGATACCTGCTGTTGCCAGTGACCTAAGGATATGGGTTCTGATTGGCTGGTCGGTGGCAGCTGGTGGGAAATGGGCAAGATGGACGTAAGCAAGACGTTTCTTCCAATTGCCTCTTTCTTTTACTGTTTTCTTCATCCATAAAGCAACTTTTCCCTCGACTTTTCAACTTTTTTCAAATGCGAAGAGGAATATGACTATAAACCCAGTACCTACCAAAAAAAGTGTGACAAAAAAAAGAGAACTGCCCATTGTTAGTGTACATTCTTACATTTAAAAATATTATACAGTAGAACGCCACTTAACCAACTTCCAATCAACAGTCCTCAGATTAACCATGGAACAGAAGTTTTTTCCATATTCTGTTTTATGGAAAATAAAGCAGGGTGACTTGGCATTAGGTTAGTAACTACAGGACTAAGTATTGGACGTGATGAACGTAAAAACATGGAGACTTGGCTTTCAGAAAACCTTTGAACAAGGATTTGTAGGTGTATATACATTAAGTTTTCAAAGTTAATGCAAGTTTGTGATATTTAGTTTTTCATGTTCATTTATGTATGTATGTACGTACAATAAAATGGGTTGCAATAACGCCTTATTTGTTTTTGTTTTATTCATGAAACCTAGTGAAATAATTGTTGGTTCTTTTTTAACAAAAATCGATTTTCCATGGAGTATCAACCGGTCAGACGACAGGTAACCGGCCATGGTCTTCGCCCCCAGCCAGACGGGTTGGGGACACCGTACAGTTATTATTATATAGGTACTAAATTAATTGTACGTACGATATTTTACTAACCATAAGTGCTCAGTTGCAATAGTTTTAGAAAACAAGAAAGAATAGATGTCGGACCTGGATAGTCAGTCAATGGCCTACTTGAAGTTTAACAGCAAATTTTTCAGACCGAAGCTTTACATCTAGGTGCCTTGCCAGCGTCCGATACCTATTGCCTCATCACCATAGATTAGGACGAGGGACGTTGGGTTCGAACCAACGAACAGCAGTTGCCGTCCAAATCCTAACCACTGAGTGACTGACAAAGCCATCAGCTCGCTCCTGTCAAAGGCATAGGAACTTACATATTTTCATCCTAAAACTGCATTTTATTACATACCTAAACTAAAGGGAAGATAATTATAACACTTGTGATCTATATCCAAGATTGATAGGTACGTAAGAAAAATAGTTACAGCCTAATAACTGTTTTCATACACTCATTTAAATGCTAGGTAAATAAGTAGAATTTAGCTCGGGAGTTTCACCTTTCACACTTCGTCATGCTCAACGGACACTGACTTTCATGAACCTCCATCGGGCCACCTTTTGCCCTCACACCAGTACCCGAATTCAATTTCTGAGCCTTTTTAAATTCTGGTAGAAATCCCCACAAATTATTAAAGTTAGAGAACAGAGAAAACAAGTCCCTGTGACATCAAACGAGAAAACTGACAATATTTTGAAACTGGATGAACAGTGCCCTTCCATAAAGCTTCGACTTACTGAATGCATCTAACTGTTCGGCCATCCACGTAGATACTGACATAAATTTGCTACTTAAATGAAGCGTTGATTTCGTTAACACAGAATGAAGTGTTCATTCATCTGATTCTACGAGGATAACTAATTCGATAGACTAAATATAGTTCTTAATGCAAACAGAATGATATCGGAATCAATGCATACCTGACGCTGAATTCAATACTGACTTTGATGATGACAACATGAATATAACACATGTCAAAATTAGGGGCACTTGACGAACTTGGAACATCAGCTACACTCGATTTGATCTGTGCATACACTCGAAACAATCAGAAATTTATAATTTCTTCGAAACACATTCTTCTTAACAGCATTTGCATTACCCGCCTACCCATTTTGAAAACCTGCAGTCAATCAATAATCATTATTATTTACGCTTGGAATTGTATTGATTTTATAGCCTAACAAGAATACCCTTGACTCCTAAAAGATCAGACTTTTTTGGTGACTGCCGTCATTCAATTTATTAACCTAAGGATCTACAGACACGTTATCAACTTATGTGTAGACGATACCATCTTCAGATTGCTGAAACGCCGTAGCTCTGAATCGAGAACGATAGAGTTAGCTGTGGACTGGCTGTCCCTACCTTAAAGAATCAATATTATTTAGAGACACAAACATAGTCAAACGTAAGGAGGAACAATTCCGTGTTCCTTCAGCCCTTGAAAGCCCTAACACTGGAGCGAGTAACCATTTTAGAGGAAGATCGAGTGACAGGCGCCTTGGACAATTTGCCACTTTTCTTGGGAATAACGGTTGTGACGGGTGGGGGCATAGTGAGACTAGTGGTGCCTGTCAACATGGCGGAGGTATTCTTCCCGAAAACAACTCGTTCGGCTTCTTTCACAACAAATGCATCCTGCTTCATCAGCGGCATCATCACAGTCAACTTGGTGGAAGAGTAGATTTCAATCACAGGATAAGCGCATAAGTAGTGCTTCTGCAACAGTAAAAGTTTTAAAAAAAAGTAAAGCAAATAGACATTCCAGGCAATTCAGTTCAATAGACATTTATGTGCCTTACAGGCGTCACAGACGTGATTGGCAGTCCTCTCAGGAGGATCAGGATTTGATACTATAATTTCACCCATTGCCTCAATACCCTGGGTTGGTCGAGATGCGCTGGGATTTGAACGAAACCCAGCCACCCCCAAGCCCAATCCCAACCACCAAGTGACAGCATTCACACACACAACCATTATCGAGCTCTAGTGTGACCGATCTTGATTTCAAAGTTGGTTACGAACACCATACTCCACTCTGTTGACAACTGGGTGACAAAATGTTTGCTACCAGTGATTCTCAGACTCCTTTCTGGCAGTGTTATCCTGCTATCCAAAGCCAGTTTGGATAGCACAGAAAATCTGCTTCCCGATTCCCAACCATACATAACCATACCAGGAGGTTCTCCAAGTTGCGCCTAAGTTGGTCTATAGAGCCTGTGCTACCTCTCCCCTCCTCGCCCCTCTTCAACAACAGGCGACACTTAGAGAACGTGCTAACCAAACCCTTCCAAACTCTTGTCTAAAAGTCGGCTAACCATCAGAAAAATCCAGTGCAAATGATACTTCTGGTAATTTCTTCATGTTCTTCCTAGTGACCCTAAATACGCTCTGGCGCAGGAACACGGCAGGGTGCTGTACCCAGAAGCACTCTCTTTTTTCAATGGTTACGGTGTCGAAATTCTATTAGGAATTGTAATTTATAGCATTGCTTCAACGATAAACGAAGAATATAAGCTAAATAAAGTGTGCTTTGTTACCTACCTAATCTTTCAAGTCAAACTGGCCCTGGGTACACAGAGTTACCCTGTCTGTTCTTATAGGTTGTATCATTGTGATGACATGATGGGCCAGCATCCTTGAGCACATAAGGGTCGACTACTTCACAAATACGAATTTTCGCTTCATAGTGCAGCAGGTCGGTTTAATATAGGAAACTGTTTTATCCCGCTCACGATAAATAAAACGAATACTGCAATATAATTTCAATCCAAAGAGAAGATCGAAACTGTTGTACAGCTCCCACAAATGCACAATCAGATAAGTAAGTAAATTAGGCCCTGGTGAAAACACACCAACACAGTTATCAGTGCTGCCAGGATCACAAGCTGAACAAAGTTATTAGTTCTGGTTTAAGTCACTTGACGCACCCCAACCAGAAACGTTATAAATAATATTAATGTAGGACTAGGTAGATGAAATACCTACATAATGTTGATTTGTAGGATTGATTGAAGGCTAGAATTAAGTCCGGCACCTGGGACAATATGGGATGCTATACTTAGTTCCCTCCACCCCCCCTTCCCAAAATTGTTAGGCCCTACTAGCGTCGCCCACCTGAGTCGATACAACCTGTACATATTAAAAATATGCAAAAAAAACCTGTTGTTTTATGTATATTTTCGACTTTTTCCTCAAAACTTCCATAATTTTTATGAAATTGCCATTAATCTCTCTTTTCTCTAGCCACTCATATGAATTTAATCAAAAGAGGATGACGAGCAGAAGGCACTAAGAGTTGGACGCATGGTCGTTGCCTTTGGTATCGAGCCACAAACCTACTAACAGCACCCTTAGCCTTACCTACTAATAGCAACAGCAGCATTATAATATTCAACAATACTCTTCGACGTAGCAGAATCCAATTTTTAACCACTAGGTATATTGTTTTTTTGTTTTTTCAACATGTCTGTTTGGTATATTATGTTGCTTGCTTTATATGTATTGCACTCATACACTGAACAAATCAAGCTCTCTCTCTCTCTCTTTCAATGTTACGACCCAATGTACTTGGCCACTAAATCGCTAACATGCACTACCCCATGAGTAACCCATGAGTTGGAAAATGTCAAACCGACTCCACCTAGGCACATATAAACTAGGCAGTTACCTTGACGAAGGAATCAAGTTTAGGGTATGCCAGAAGAACAGCAATCAAAGAAGTGATCGGTAGCCACCAGACCACCGGGTATTGGATGTACAAAGCGTGAGAAATTGATGGCGTTCTGTGAACCGAGAGCCCCTTCTCCGCCAAAGTAGCCAGCAGCTCTGGCGACATCCCTTCCGATATTATAGCCCCATGAGCGAATTCCACGCGCTTCGTCTGTTGAACAAATGAAAAGAATATAATATCTAAACAGTGCCGACTAGCAGGTAAAGAAATATTAAATACAAACATAACTAGTCGGAGCCTGACCGACCCTGATTCATGAAGACAACGAACGTCTTCGGGCACCCACACACACTTTTACCTCGCTGTAAATAATAAGAGGTAGAGGGTTTACAACAAGTATGTACCTGCGGCCCAGTGTAACAGAATTTAATGAAACGTCGTCCTGGAAGAAGGTCCTTGATGAAACGCATACTGTGGAACTTCGTCTTGGCAAGATAGCCATATTTGTAGGCAATCAGAAGTTCACCCTCAGGTGGAATTCCTGCAGCAGGTCTGACTCTCCCCACGTGAACGAGATACCAGAGAAGTAGGCCCAGAAGAGCAAAGCTGAATAGCAAACCAATCATCCTGGAGACTGCTCCTCGTGAAAGCCCCACAACTAAACAGACAAGATTTGTAGGTATATTAATACTTCCTGACAACTTCGCCTACAAGTTTTACTGTCGAAGCTATCAACGGCAAATGCTCCAGGTTTTGGCAAATTGACTATGTAAGTAGGTATGGCTTTCATGTAATGGAAAAAACGTATCTCAACGTACCTAACTTGAGTGAACGATAAACTCAGCCGGGTTGTGCTGCTGGGCTTCACTATTCAAACTTCGCACTCCGATGGCCGATTTCTACTCAATTCTTCATGCTGAAGGGTCGGCAACAAGAGCTCTTGCTGATTCAGATTCTGATGGATTTCCTCGTTCAATTTCCAATGTCAGCAGCAATTCGAGACTTCAAGACTTCGAGTTTGATGTTCTTCTTTTTTTGAGTTCGATGTTCGAGCTCAAGCACAAGCACCCGCCGACCCGTGGATACTACTACTGTACTAACCATCCACAATAATAGTATCCATGAGACATCTGCTACTTTTTTTTCTACCCGTTGCCGTCCACGTTGAATGGTTGTAATTTGTAAATTCTTATTTTTTGCATTAGATAGATCAGCAACCCTGACGGATTCCCATTATCCATTAATCTCCTCATGTCTTGAAGGATGATTCATACTTCTTTGTGCGATTCAAATATAATTATTAGTGAAATATAATTATTACTGGTGATTAGTCTCATCACCAGTGGAAGATAAATATTCATCCTAAAGTTCTTCAAAAAGCCATGGAACTTTTAGTACTTGATGTACTTCAGTAGTCAGCACTCATAACTCATATCTATGATGTATATACTTCATTCAACTTCATGTTGATTACGGAGAACTTGTAGTAGGTCCATGCAAAAAGCAAGAAAACTCATTCAGATGGAAAAGAAGAAGAAGAAGGAGGAGGGGAGAAAAAGAAGTTGATAACGGGAGCTGTGTATTTGATAACAGTGGGTCAGGTCAAAAGCTCGTTGCACGTGTCGGTCGGGTTTGGATTCGGAGTAGGTAATTGTAATTTTTTTGTTGCGGAAGATTACTACCGGTCACGTAGACGTTTAAAACATCTTGCAGAATGGCAACTCGAGTTCAGTTCGAAAATAATAATGAAATCGGGGTTTTCAGCAAGCTCACAAATGCTTACTGTCTCGTAGCCATCGGAGGATCCGAGAATTTCTACAGGTAAGTTGCGCCCTTCATACTCAGGAATAGCTTTGTACAACTGAGCTGAATTGCTCTGTATCTACCTGGTTACTCGTAGATGCATTTATTTTGTCTGGGCGTGAAGTTGCCTCCGGCATATTTAGGTTTTAGGTCCTACTGCTGCATCACCAAAGATGGTGGTGGTGATTGCTCTGTCACTGAATAGTACGTTCTGTTTCTATTCATGTACTTCAGTAGTCAGCTCTAACATCTATGATGTACTTCATTCAAATTCATTTTGTTTCCGGAGAACTTATAGTAGGTAAATATACCTATAATATATGAGTATTGTTTGATTGACTTTTCTTGTGCACCATACCAGGTACCTACTCAGCAAGGCAGCTAGCTATCCATTGTGAAATCAGGGGAATGTGTTTATTTTCGCTTTCAGCCCATTTGATCTCCGTGAGTTTAGAATCACTGCCCAAGAAATGATGCATGCTTGATGGGTCCTACATTGCATCTCACGGTGCAGCTTACTATTTTGCAATACCTTAATGGTTTATCTAGCATTTGGGTTATTGTTGGGAAAATTTTTGAGTAAGTACCTACTGAATTTAAAAAAGTGGCCCCTTAGTGATTTATGGTTGCGTTTTTTGTCGTGAATTTTGGTAGAGACCCAACAGGGGCTTGAAATGAGGTTTAATAGTTTGTTGTCAGCAATGAAGTTCTGACTTATAATATATATAAAACGCCAAGTGTTCGCTTATGTTACATCATCACGTCTAAACTGCTCGACTGATTTTAATTACTGCAACGATTTTTCCATCAACTTCGGAAAATCTTATCCTCTCTGTAGTGTTTGAGGCATCTAAAACTGTACCGTTAATTCATAGATTAACCATAGTAATATTATTATATCAGTTCAACGCACTGTCCCTGACAACTTGTTTCATTTGTTTTGTGCTCATTGGTAGCTCCAGAAGTGGTGATGTTGTTTATTTGTTTAAATAATGTATTAACTACTTATTACACGCACTTAGCCCGGGGGGGATTATGGGTTTAACTCACATGGTGTTGAATTGTGCCTTCCTAGTAACGAATGACATACGTCATCGTCATTTTATGGCAGTGAAAACCGGCTGCCAAGTGCCGGGCCAATGCCGTACAGCTCCCACGCATCGTCACTTTCAATCGTATAATTCGTTAATGTACTTGGGTGTCCGGAAATATTGACAAGTTGTACTGGATGCACGGTATCGTCCTACCCCATAATTATCCCCTAAAACTGTCAAACTTGGGCACAGTCGGACGAGGCATCCACGAGGTGAATGTTGCAGAATGAGAGACGAATTAAAATTTTAGCCAAATTGGTTGAATAGAACCGGAAATTTGAGCGTTACAGTCTAAACGTTGTTCAGATCGTGATGAAATTCACCATTTTAAATTATAATTTGAATAATTGCATGACAATTTCACCAAAACCGGTATGATGCGCGTTTAAATTAAACCCAGCGAATACCTTATTACCACTATAAAGTTCCTATATACCACTGTAAATTACATATTCTGTCAATTACCTTTACCTGTACTTTTCAAGGTAAAAAGGTAGGTATTTTTCAGGGATTTTATTTTGGAGGACGTGCATTTTGTTTGACACTTACGGTGGCGGCTATCTCAGTATTTCTATCAAAAACTCACCTATGTAGAAACAGCTCTTGAAAATTTAAATTCCAAGTTTCTAAGTGGAGTAATGTTATGTTATTCAAAATAAAACAATTATTATTTTATCTATTCTTTTAATTTTAGTAAGAAAACATCAGCTTTAAACATTGTCTGACAAAATTAAACAAAGCACCATTAACATGTCAGCAATTGTTCTGTACGTTCTAGTTGTTAACTTTCATATGTAAACTTTTCTCATTCACGAGTACTTGAACATTTTCATCTATTTCCAGTGTATTCGAAGGGGAGCTGGCCGAAACGATACCGGTAGTGCACGCATCTTTAGCTGGTTGCAGGATCATTGGTCGTATGTGTGTTGGTAAGTGATTCCAAGCCTTTTCTCCCTTATTTCTTCTTTTAGTCAAAGTTAAGCTAGTTAAAACTTTTATGCTGGAAATTCATGTAAGAATGTGACTGTGCTGTTATTAATTACAGGAAATCGTAATGGTTTGGAATCTGACTATGCTGTTATTAATTACAGGAAATCGTAATGGTTTGCTGGTCCCTAGCTCCACCACAGACACAGAATTGCAGCATCTTCGAAACTCCCTCCCCGATTCCGTTCGAATCCAGAGGGTGGAAGAGAGGCTATCAGCTCTTGGGAATGTCATTGCTTGCAACGACTATGTAGCGTTAGTTCATCCAGATTTAGATAGGGTACGTATCTGCCTACCTGTGCTTTGTGTAACATTCTGAACATCGGATAACTAATATTAATTTTGATACTTCAGTTCTAATCTGTCATAACTTTCCTCCAGTCGCTTCTACACCACATTGTGAAGTAATAGGGAGGACCAGTGGGTGTGGTTAATTGCTTTCTGGCTCCAGCAACACCATGAATACTGTCCTCTGGAAGGTCATTACCATCCACAGGAACACTGGGAGGTGCAGCGTATTGTTGAACCGTTTCTCATAATTTCCTATTTGTTGTCCTGATGTTAGTGGTGAACGTTCTCTCTTTTTCCCCTCCTCCTTCTTCCGTAAGGCTGGTCATCCACTGGAAGCGGAAATCTGCGGCTAAGCACTGCCAGACAACCTGCAACGAGACGAATTGCAGAGTTCACCCACTTCACCCAACCAGATACTCGACTGCTATGAAAATTAGCGCTAACAGCGACAAGTTAATTGATACCAACAAATCCGTTTCTGAGCATTCTGAATTCATCCCAAGACTTCAGATCGGTAAAGTTTGTGTCTCCAGACAGATATTGCTTTTGTACATGATGACGAATTCCAAGTACCTTCTATGCAGGTCAAAATTACTAAAGTGCCTATGTCAAAAATTAGGAGTACCCATGAGCGTGTACCCTCAGAATTTCAGCTCTGCGACTATTTTTTATTTGTCGCGTAGTCAGAAGCGTTACAAGGAAATGGCCAACATTTCATGTTCGCGCATGCGCAAACGAAAGGTACAGTACTTTTTCAATTGATTTGGTATGGGATCATCTGTGACCCAACCCTCACCTACCCTCCAAATGTCAGCCCATTTCGACCGTTATTTCGGGTAGTTATGGGCGTAACAAAGAATTGGCCACAGACAGACACGGAACCAAAAAGGTTCCGTGATGTCTGAAACGCAAAATGGTTGTGGAAATTTTCATTTTGGAGGACATAATTTTTTTTTACTCGATCACGAATCCAAAGGGCTTCCCTACCTTCCTGTGGTGAGGAAGCAAAAATGAAAACCCTGACAAATATTTTAGCACAAAACGACGTTATCAAAACTTTTTACTTTAAAAAATACCTACCTTCAAGCCCCCCACCCCCACCCAAGGAAAGTTCTAAATCGACAGCTGGAGCCAGCCCGGGAATAGCATTTCATAAAAATGCGCGGCATTCACTATTGTTGTTATTCATGAAGCATAGCGTTTGTTCAAGTTGCGGAAGTGCCTAGCAACAAAATCCAAAAGAGTCATCATTTTGGTTTATCATTTTCAATAATGAACCATTGGAATAGGTAGGTAATTGCAGCAGTGGGCAAAACCCCAGATATTTTTCTAGAATTGTGTTTTGCATTGACGATGTTGCTGGGGGTCTTGTAGCAGTATCGCGAAAAAGCAACCATTCAAACACAGAACTGAAAGGTTATTACATGCGTTACCGGAATAAATTAACAAGTTTATTGAGGGAAGGTAAAGATGATTATTTTAAAGAAACAATTAGAAATTGTGAAAGGAATTCGAGAAAAATAAGGATTGTCATAAAGTCAGTCATCTGAAGAGGAAACAAGGATATTGAGGTGGAGTTGATCAAGAACAGTGAAGGGGATATTTTGGCATGGAGGTGCTGATACATTGGATGATTTTTCGTTGGGGTCGGTGAGGCTAAGTGTACTTTTAAAAAAGAAGAAGAGAAGAAACTAATTTCCAGTATGAAAGGAATTAGGCATCCTCCTTAGAATTCGGATCGATGCAGGCTGAGAGGTAACCGAAGCAATTGAATCTCTGAGAGAGCGGGAGTGGTCCTTGACAAGACTTGATACATACCAGTTGAGATGGTTTGCAGAGTGTCTGATTCAGTATTACCAGTTCCACTCCATGTAGTTCATCTAAGTTTGAGGGTCGGCATCTATCCCGGAATCCTAAAAAAGTTCCATTATTAGCAGACTAATTTTTAAACAAGGGGACCGAACTCCGCCGATTAATATTCTAGACCAGTCTCTTTCGTCTCAGCTATAAACATAATAATAGAGAGCATTTTCGAGAGAGAAAATCTAATTTTATAAATACTTAGTAACCAACCAATTTCGTCCAATCAAATTGGTTTAGAAATGGGAAAAGTACCCAGGCAGCAATTGTGGAGGTAACCAAAGATACTGGTACGATTCGACCAAGGGGAAAAAGCAGTTTTGTTTTTTTTTCGGGCGTAGCGAAATTTTCTGATTGTATCGCATTCGCTTCTCCTGGCGAAACTTAGGGAGTTGGGAGTTTGAGGGACAGGGCTGAATTGGTTCTTACTCGAGCGAAAGAAACTGTCGAGTTAAAATTCATGAAAAACGCTACGTGATCCTAAGAACTCGGAGTACTCAGTTCCCCATGGAACAGTTTTACGGCCATCTTTTTTTGCTGCTTTTCGCAAACGATTCGTGTGAGTTACCACTGAAACATGGAAAGTTGATTTAATTTGCGGATGACTTGTGTTTTGGTATGTCCGGGATGTGATGAAATTGTGTTACAAAATAATAGCCAGAGCAGTGGATTGTTATTCTTACAGATGTAATTCCCCACGATTAATGCTGAAATAACTGAATTTTTTCAGAGTAGATTAAGAGCCCCAACGAGCGATACAATGAATGTAGTAAATGTTTGCCTTAGCGTCCACCAGAAAAGCGGTTCTAGATCTCATTGTAATAGTTGCAAACAATTAGAAAGGGTTGGTTTAATGGGGGGGGGGGTTCATCTGGATGAAAACTTGAAATGGAAAACTCAAATCGAGAATACTGTAACAAAATTAAGAAAGCTGTGTCACGTCATCAAGTCTCTAAGAAACATTACACGTGCTCAACATTGAGAACTGTGTATTTTGCACTGGTACAAACTCAGGGGGCCTATTCACTAAGCCAAAGAGACATCTCTTTCAGGTCCGACTCTCTTTTGGCAAAATAGATTTTTATAGTATCCATGACAGGGTTATTCAGTAACTTTTAAAAGAGAGAGTTGGCGGCCATCTTGGCATTCTCGATCTCTTTCAGAGAGACAGCTAATTAGGTGTCTTTCCTCGAAAGAGAGAGTCTATTTCTCGTTTGTTTCACAGTGATCGTGTAATATCCTCGTTCATCCGCAACCACATTGGTAATTTTGATCGTGTATTTTTTTCATTTCATAAAGTTTTTCATCATAAAGTTTTTCATTTCATAAAGATTAAATTTTTCATTTCAATTTTAATTAAAATATAATACATAATTATTGATTCATGAGTAAAAACGTCCAAGTACGGGTTGAGGTAGGTACCTACCTACCTAGAGTGGCCGTTCATTAGGTGTAGATATAATACAAGCATTAAGCCCCCTAATTCTACTTTTTCTGGTTATAATTGATACTTTTTAGCGAATTTTCAAAGAAAATGAAGCTATTGCAATGGCTTCGAAATTTAAATAATATAAATTTTTGGAAATTTTCTTCATAGAAATCCGTTTCAGACCATTCTAAAACGATTCCTGAAATTTAACACTTTTTTATATGTATATATATATATATATTTATATATATATATTTATTTATATATGTGTCACTCCAGACGATAACTCTCGATAGAATTGAGATAAACAGCTCAAATTTGCACAAAAAATCTATCTTGGCAATCGAAAGGCTAAGTTCGAAGATGGGCGAAATTGGCCTACTCTAAGGAGGGTTTTGGCGCATTTAAAGTGCGCAAAAATTACCCAAAAATCCCCAAAATGTTATTTTCCAACAAGTGACCCCTCATTTTAAAGGTTTTTGCACGCTGAACACGATGGTGGAATCGGATTTTAGATATCTTGATCCGTTCTCAAATTAGAGCATTTAAAGTGCGCAAAAATTACCCAAAAATCCCCAAAATGTTATTTTCTAACAAGTGACCCCTCATTTTAAAGGTTTTTGCACGCTGAACACGATGGTGAAATCGGATTTTAGATATCTAAATCCGTTCTTAAATTAGAGCATTTAAAGTGCGCAAAAATTACCCAAAACTAGGATAATCTTTAAACTCTTACCCCCCCCCCCACCCCCTTAGAGTGGTCAGATTGAAAAATGTGAGAAGTATTGGGGCGAGTAATGGGCGAAATTGGCCTACTCTAAGGAGGGTTTTGGCGCATTTAAAGTGCGCAAAAATTACCCAAAAATCCCCAAAATGTTATTTTCCAACAAGTGACCCCTCATTTTAAAGGTTTTTGCACGCTGAACACGATGGTGGAATCGGATTTTAGATATCTTGATCCGTTCTCAAATTAGAGCATTTAAAGTGCGCAAAAATTACCCAAAAATCCCCAAAATGTTATTTTCCAACAAGTGACCCCTCATTTTAAAGGTTTTTGCACGCTGAACACGATGGTGGAATCGGATTTTAGATATCTTGATCCGTTCTCAAATTAGAGCATTTAAAGTGCGCAAAAATTACCTAAAAATCCCCAAAATGTTATTTTCTAACAAGTGACCCCTCATTTTAAAGGTTTTTGCACGCTGAACACGATGGTGGAATCGGATTTTAGATATCTTGATCCGTTCTCAAATTAGAGCATTTAAAGTGCGCAAAAATTACCCAAAAATCCCCAAAATGTTATTTTCCAACAAGTGACCCCTCATTTTAAAGGTTTTTGCACGCTGAACACGATGGTGGAATCGGATTTTAGATATCTTGATCCGTTCTCAAATTAGAGCATTTAAAGTGCGCAAAAATTACCCAAAAATCCCCAAAATGTTATTTTCTAACAAGTGACCCCTCATTTTAAAGGTTTTTGCACGCTGAACACGATAGTGAAATCGGATTTTAGATATCTAAATCCGTTCTTAAATTAGAGCATTTAAAGTGCGCAAAAATTACCCAAAACTAGGATAATCTTTAAACTCTTACCCCCACCCCCTTAGAGTGGTCAGATTGAAAAATGTGAGAAGTATTAATTGAAGACGAGAGTTCGAAGCAAAAAAGGGGGAGGCAAACGATTAGTACAACTCCTTGAATTTACCCACAGCGATCAAATAAATAAGCACTTAGTACAATTACGTAATAAACAAACGGTAGAATCAGGATGGACAAAACGTACAAATTAAAATAAATACGAAGAGAATATACATAGAAAACCAAATTTTAGACCGAAGTTTTCCTTTATTCAAAACCATAGCCATTAATTCGAATATTTCTTTGAAAATTCGCTCATTAAGTCATGCTGCATGACTGATTTTTCGTCTCTACCCTAAGTTCTGATTTCCTTGACATGTCGGCTTTTGCATGAACACTCCTCATAATATATACCTAGTCTCCTGTGTTGTGGTCATTTGGCAGTGACGGATCTTCAGGTTTCGGCAACCAGAGCAAAACTGTTGAAATTTCGAATCTTGCATGCTTACCTACAAGATCCCGTCCTTCAGTAGGTTGTGAATCAGGAAAATAATGAAATAGGTCAACTTCTCCAGCGTGATCAGTCTTCTTTTAGCGAATTTTCAAAGAAAATGAAGCTATTGCAATGGCTTCGAAATTTAAATAATATAAATTTTTGGAAATTTTCTTCATAGAAATCCGTTTCAGACCATTCTAAAACGATTCCTGAAATTTAACACTTTTTTTATATGTATATATATATTTATATATATATGTGTCACTCCAGACGATAACTCTCGATAGAATTGAGATAAACAGCTCAAATTTGCACAAAAAATCTATCTTGGCAATCGAAAGGCTAAGTTCGAAGATGGGCGAAATTGGCCTACTCTAAGGAGGGTTTTGGCGCATTTAAAGTGCGCAAAAATTACCCAAAAATCCCCAAAATGTTATTTTCCAACAAGTGACCCCTCATTTTAAAGGTTTTTGCACGCTGAACACGATGGTGGAATCGGATTTTAGATATCTTGATCCGTTCTCAAATTAGAGCATTTAAAGTGCGCAAAAATTACCCAAAAATCCCCAAAATGTTATTTTCTAACAAGTGACCCCTCATTTTAAAGGTTTTTGCACGCTGAACACGATGGTGAAATCGGATTTTAGATATCTAAATCCGTTCTTAAATTAGAGCATTTAAAGTGCGCAAAAATTACCCAAAACTAGGATAATCTTTAAACTCTTACCCCCCCCCCCCCCCACCCCCTTAGAGTGGTCAGATTGAAAAATGTGAGAAGTATTAATTGAAGACGAGAGTTCGAAGCAAAAAAGGGGGAGGCAAACGATTAGTACAACTCCTTGAATTTCCCATTTGACATATAATTGTTATGATACCTTCATAGATAGACAAGTACCGGCCCACGTATTACTAGAAGGAAGACGAAAGAAAAAATCTATTTCAAATTATTCAATTTAGGTACTAACAGTAGGAGGAAGAAGGTTAGGTAGGTATCTTATCAATTTATTATCAGTATCATACGAATATTTGATATTCAAAGGTAGGTAGGTACTTAACATGATAAAAATAATATCAATGAAGAAGGAAGGATCTACCTACCTAGTAGAGCAAATCTTGAACTGGTTTTAGATACCAGGCCTGAAATCGTAGTCAAGAGGAAAGGCCATTCAGAAGGAACAAGGAATCTACTCATAACAAACGGTAGAATCAGGATGGACAAAACGTACAAATTAAAATAAATACGAAGAGAATATACATAGAAAACCAAATTTTAGACCGAAGATTTCCTTTATTCAAAACCATAGCCATTAATTCGAATATTTCTTTGAAAATTCGCTCATTAAGTCATGCTGCATGACTGGTTTTTTTTAGTTTCATTTAAACTTTTATCCGATTCGTGAGTAAAAACGTCCAACTATGGATTGAGGTAGGTAGGTACCCATTGAATAGTTATTACTAAGAAATGCGTTCATTATTAAGGAATTGAACTCCCGGGGGCACAAGCATCTCGCACTTTATGGATACTATGGCATTTTCGTGTATTAGGATCCATATCTCTTTCTCAAGTTCTCTGGAGCTATTCAGTAAAATAGACAAACTAGGGATGTGTAAGATCCGGTCAATTCCGGGAGTTAACTCCCACCAGTTCACTCTTTTCTGGGATCCGTTCACCGTTCTTCAGTTCTTCACTCTCAAGTTTGACCCTCCAAAGCCCGTTCAGGTAGAAGGTAGGTGAAGGGAGGGTGATGTGAACGGTAAAGGGTGTTGGGAGGGGCGATGTGAACGGTAAGGGGTGTAGGGAGGGGTGAAGAGAACGTGAAGAGTGAAGAGGGGAAGGGAAGGAGTTGAACTTGATTCTGTTATTCCGTGGAGTTGATGAACTGGTCAGTCAACTCTCAGCTCAAGGGATAAGGGAAGGGAGGAAAGAACGGTAAGGGTTGAAGGGAAGGGCAGAAAGAGAGGAGCGGCGAGGGGAAGGGTAAAGGAGTTGAGAACGAGTGGTGACAAGGAGAAGGAGTGGGATCGGAGGAAGGTACGAGGAGTGAGGACGTCACAAGAGGGAGTCCATGAACTGGTGAACGGCAACTCTTTGGGAACCCGTTCAGTTGGGATACGTTCAACTGAAAGATCCGTTCAGTTCGGATCCGTTCAGTGCAGAACGCCACATCCCTAAGACAAACCCGGGAGACATTGGAAGAGACTGTCTCCCAGGGGAGACTATCTCCCGCGGGAGATTTTCAAAATAGATAATCTCTTTCCACTATCTATTTTAGTGAATAGGCCCCCAGTTGTCATGCGATCGTAGTTCGGGGATTATACGAATAATTATTAGAAGCAGCTATGAAATTAGGTCAACAGTGTTCGAAAAACTCAATATTCTCACAATAAGCCATTTGTCCGGTCCATTCGGAGTTTTGCTAGATTAAAGAGAAATCTCGTGTCACATTCAGCATGCTAAATTTACAAGAGCCGAACTGAGTGGGAAATTTTCCGTTCCGAAGATGAATACATCAGTGGAAAAGCTGGTAATTATTTTATGCTAAAATCTTAAATGGTATGTATTCATTCGAGGATACGAAGAATGTGGCAAGAACATCAAACACTGGTTAGGGTGGTCGTCCACTGGAAGCGCCTTCGCGCGTCGGGCTTCAGTTTGTTTTCAAGTGTATTCAAGAAAAGTGGGGACTGTTCCTTTTTATTCGTCATGGACCCAGAGGAATGTTATTTCCTTGAAAGCAGCAACCATTTGCGAAGACAGATGTTGAATCAAAGAGCATGTTGGGTGGACCCGATCCTCTCCAAAAGGGAATCTTTTGGGGAGTTTCACCTTCACCATTAACTTGAGGCTGACCCTTACATATTTTTCAATTATTATCCATTTTATTAGTGTGGTTTTATTTTATTTACGACGTTATTTGTATGTGTACACCATTAATTTTGTATACCTACCTATTTGTATTAAAAATTAAAAAAGAAAAAAACTAAGTATGCGACTATCTATTTGGTCTGTTGCAGGAAACCGAAGAGATACTTGCAGATGTTATGAAAGTAGAAGTTTTTAGGCAAACTGTTGCATCTAACGGGTTGGTCGGTACCTACTCCCTCCTCTCCAATCAAGGTGGCTTGGTACATCCTCACACCACGACACAGGATCTTGATGAGCTCTCGTCACTTCTCCAAGTTCCTCTTGTTGTAAGTGTTCCTGGAAAGATGTCTCTTGTATCTAATTAGGGTGGGTAATTATAATGCATGGGCTCTTGTAGAACCATGGTATGAATCGTGGCTTGAATACCTTGATTTTAGCGTAGTTATTCATTGGTTTTTTCTTGAAAAATGTGTCAATTTTTATCCTTTAGGCCGGTACCGTGAACAGAGGTTCCGAAGTGGTGGGTGGGGGAATGGTCGTCAACGATTGGGCAGCATTCTGTGGAATGGACACGACATCAACCGAAATATCTGTGGTTGAAAGCGTATTCAAGTTGAATGATGCAACCCCAGCGGCAATTGCCACAACAATGAGAGCTTCACTCATTGACAGGTATGTCTAGTGCTTATTACGACAGTGCCTCTGCACTATCGTACAGGAGGGTCTAAGCTACATGGCAACTTTCAGTAATTTAAAGACAATATATTCTGGTTTTCTATTAATTTGTCCAACTCTTGGGTTTTGTTATTAATAATGAATTATTCATTTTCTCAGTATGGCGTGAACAATTACCGACATCCCTGCAATACATTGGCTGGGCTGGATATCGTCACAGTATGGCTTACAGTACCTACTCTTACCTCGATTAATCCGTAAATTACAAAGTTTGTGATAAATGGTCACTTTTTTGTGAATACAGTTTTTGACACTCGACAAACTTCGTTTTGTGCTAAATATCCCGGTAGAATGGGTCAGGTGCAGCCTGCCTCGCAGATACCAATATAAAGAAGGCTTGTTACGTTGTTTGTGTCCGAAGTTCGGAGTTGGCAGGTCTTGGGAACAAATTATGTAATATTCATAGTATTAGGGTACCTACTGTTTTCAAAGAAACTACCTTCTAGCAATCAATGAGGAACTTGCACCCATCTGAAATGCTGTATGAAAACTTATTTAATCTACAGTACCACCTGCGGTTCACGAAAATGAGATCAAATACCTACGGATAAAAATATTGTTTTAGTAATTAAAATCGAATCTGAAAATCGTGAGAAGGAGAAGCTATGTGAAACGCTGTGTGATTGGTTGACAAGCATGTGAGGTCACAGTTCTGTAACCCGTGGGGGGGGGGGGGGGGGACTAGACGATTTCCGTGCTTCTCACCGTTCATGTAGCAAGTTTCCTTTTTGTTATCTTCTGTGATGCTTCAACATCTACTCAACAGAAGTGACAGCAGCGCATTACCGTACTGCATAACAACAAGCAAATACCTCGAAGAAGAAGAACGGAACCAACAACCAAACAGAAACAAAATTGGACAGATTGTGGTATTGTGGATGCACAAATCAGGAAGTTCGTGGTGCTATTCCTTAATATTTTGTTGTTATTACGAAAAAATGTTGTACAAATATTGTATTTTGCCAAATTATGCCAGCTCAACTGGTAAATCGCCCGAAAAATGGTTCATTGCTGTGCCAGCTGGCCAGCAAACCCAGAAAAAGTGGTTTGACCTGGTAAGAAGAAAATGATATATATATTATAGTTCACCCGTAAATCTATGTAAACAAACCGAAATTACCTACTCGTTTTACCTACGTATCTATGCAATCCGTATATAAAGATAAATTTCTCCCTTGAGAGGGAAAAACATTAAATCATGTTTAATGTTTTTCCCTCGCAAGGGAGAAATTAGATATAGTTTTTTAATGTCAAGAAAAAATGAAAGCCACAATTTCACTGAACTCTACAAGTATAATGTTGCATTTACTGTACTTATTATAGAACTCGCCATCAACATATGGTTGCTACAACAGAAGGTAGTAACTGTGTAGTAACCAATGAAAAACGTAGCTATTTGACTCTTGTTTCTTTCGAGTGCGATATTCTTTATGGTTGCTACAACAGAAGGTAGTAACTGTGTAGTAACCAATGAAAAACGTTGCATATTTGCGTGTCGGAATTCACAGAATGACCCCCAGCCCTAAAACATTAAACATGTTAATTTGCGGAGATCATCTTAATGTAAAGTAGGTATGAATATTTACTAATATAGGTGCCTGACGGTGATCAAATATCCGTCATACCTTTGCTTTTTATCAATGGAAAATTTATTTCAGGTAGGATAAAATTAATCGTCAGTTTTGTTTCATTACCAAGTACCTACCGAAGGTAGAAAAGCTGTGTATGGAAAAAGTCAAAAAATTGTATCCTCCAAAATCACTAACTTGGTTTATTGTGTAGGTGTTCCATTTTATAAACGAAGCTTTTCCCACCTATAAGCATACAACATTTCGCATCATCAAATTTTTGTGAAACCATCCACCCCCCAACTACTCTGAGCTGCAAATAATAGAATGGGCGGTTTACTTTGAAGCAATGTAATGAATTTTATAGAAAATAGTTAGTCATAGTTGGTAGGCAGGTAGGTGAAACGTGCCTACCTACTGTTCCCTCACCTTTCCTTACTTTATTAACTTGGAGGAATAGTTCGGTAGCAGGTAACTAGTAAAATTTGTGGCGAACTGATAGGCTAGGATAGAATGCTTGTGGTAGAATAATATAGGTGTATGGTACCTATGAGTTACAGTAATAACTGGGGAAAAGGTTCAACAAGAACTCAACGCATTTTGCACCTCTAAGAATCAATTCCTGTTGTTGGCAGGTTAGTTAGGTACATAATTTCATAGACTACTACATTAGCTACTTGTAGTAGTACCTAGTTGATTCACATAATAACGGCTTACGTCGACATCTTCAGTCCTTACAGGCCAAATAAACAGAGGTGGCAAGCTGAATGACGACGCCTCATACCCTTCCTTCACTTTAGGTATTTTGTCATTATTGTGAATTATTGTTGCATCAGTTGCTCGAAATTCGCGAAAAACACAACTAACGGCTCGGTAACGTGGACAGGGGAAGTGGATGGTGGATCAAGCCATACAGACACGAGAAATGTGACGTCGCACTCGGGGAGTGGGCAGAATCAGCTGATTCGGGCGTTTTGGCGGGCTCTCAGACATCCAAATTCATTTATTTTTATAAAATCACTGGCGTCTCGGAAAAAAATTTCTTTCACCATTCATCATCAAATTCAATCCACTTTTGATTTCCGCAATTAAAAAAAGTGTGCAAGTTCCTCATTATGGTGGTTTAGAAATTCCTACTACATCAGTAATAAATGGTCATGGGATGGATACACAGTTACGTCAGAATGACGTCACCCAGAAATCCAGATATCTACCACCTATTGTTACATGATTATTTCCCGGAGGCCCAGGCATCATTGTCGCATCTCCATCTTTGGTTCAGTGGATAGTAATAATATCATCAGCAGGACTGTAGTTGTATAAGGTTATGTACTTGCCAAAAAGTGCCAGCCATGCAGCATACCATATGAGTGAATGTTCGATGTAATGCTCTTACTCCGTTTACAACATCAATCATTTTCCACCGTTTTTACTCATACGTTTTCGGTGGATTTGGAGCTTACTGCCGATGTTTGACCTACAGAACTCAAATTTTGTCCAAATTTTAGCTCGGCCACTTCTGAGGAAGTTTTTACACTCGAATAATAACCCCTTAGATATCTGTTGTTGGTGAAGTAAGGTAGGTACCCACTCCAAAACTGGGAGTTGTTCCGAGTAACGATTAAAGGCCCCCATACACTGTGCGATCACTGTCCATATAAGATCGCCCATACACATATCAGCTGATCTGAATGATATGATAGAGAAAAGCTTTACCTTTGGAAAGGTTTTATTGCACAGAATCGAACACGTAAGAACAAATGGAATAATGAGAATTTCAGAATATGTTGTTACACAACGCGATCGTATGGTTACCATGTAACCATGATAATATAAACTGGCTCAATCTCCCCCACTCAGGATGTCACATAATCCCGCAAATAGGCAGGTGGTCTCCTTTTACGGGTGCTTCTCCTCAACGAAGGTAGAGATTGATCCGGTGAAGGAACAGGCTCTGAACAGGCCCTGTCTTGTTCATAATTTGATTCTTCATTCTGTTCTTGGTTTGAATCTTCGAACGTTACCTCTTCCCCGGGTTCAAAATTTTCAGGTTGGGGTGAAGCTTGTGAGATCTCTGGCAGATCCATTTGTCTCTCTCCTGTTGGAGCGAGATGGCGAGTAGAGACTGTGGTTTCTCTTCCATCCGGATACTTGATGTGAGCGTATTCGTGGTTTCCTTCGAGGAGCTCTACTTCTTCCACTTGGGGTTCATATTTTGAATTTCTGTTGAACCGCTTCAACCATACAGGTCCTGGTTTCAGGAGCCAAGACGGTATTGAATCACCGTTTGCGGATCGTCTCTGGTGAGAAAACAGGCGTTCATGAGGGGTACTATTGGTTGACGTACACAGTAGTGAGCGAATAGAATGAAGAGCTTCTGTGAGGACGTCGTTCCAGTGGGTGATTGGTAGTCCTTTGCTCTTCAGAGCTAGCTCGATGGTTTTCCATATAATGCCGTTGTACCTCTCCACCTGTCCATTCCCCCGGGGGTTGTAGGCGGTAGTACGGCTGGTAGCGACACCATACGACGTTAGAAACTCTTTCAACTGTTCCGACATAAATGAGGCTCCGCGATCAGAGTGGATGTACGCTGGGGCCCCAAAGATGCTGAACAAGTTTGTGAGACAGTCGATGACAGTTGTTGCGCTCACATCTGCACAAGGATATGCAAATGGAAACCGGGAATACTCATCTACAATTGTCAGCAAATAGCGTTTTCCGACAGATCTGGAAGGGAGAGGGCCTTTAAAATCAATGTTGAGTCGCTCAAATGGTATAGTAGATTTTATCAGAGTGCCCTGCTGACGGAAAAATCGCGGTTTGAGTTCAGCGCAGACGTTGCAGGAAGAAACAACTTGCTTCACTTCTTCGACAGAAAACGGTAGATTTTTACTTCTCAGCCAATGGTATAAGCGAGTTACCCCTGGATGACAAAGAGATTGATGAAGAGCTTGAAGTTTTTCCTTTGAGTTAATGAAGCAGACGCGCGAGAGAGCATCCGCAGCATGATTGTTAGTCCCAGGGCGATAGGTGATGTCATATGTATAGCAAGAAAGCTCCAAACGCCAGCGCATTATCTTCTCGTTCTTGCATTTACTTTTATGTTGCGTCGAGAACATAAAAGCGACTGATCGCTGATCGGTGATCAACCTGAAGTGGCGACCTAATAAGAAATGACGCCAATATCGTACGGACTCGACAATAGCGTACGCTTCTTTCTCGACTGATGAATGGCCGATCTCGGAGCTTGACAGAGTTCGTGAAAAGAACGCTACAGGCCGACCATCTTGAGAAAGTGTAGCAGCTATAGTGGTGTCAGAAGCGTCAGTTTCCACGCAAAATGGGGCTTCGTTGTCTATCCAAGCTAAACTGGCTTCCTCTATACTTTTCTTCAAATTTTGAAATGACTGTTGGGCATCTGTGGATAAAGGGAAAGACGAGGACGCTAGTGGGCGGATTTTCTCAGAAAAATTTTGAATAAACTTGGAGTAGTGAGAAAACATTCCCATAGCTCTTTTGAGAGAAGGCCCATCAGAGGGGACTGGTAACTCCCGAAGTGGTGTCAACCTGGAAGGATCCGGTCGTAGTTGGTGATCACTGATCGAATACCCTAACAGAGATATGGACCTAAGGGAAAATGAGCTTTTTTCGTTGTTTATCGTGAGGCCATATTTACGAGCAGCTGCAAAGAATTTTTCCAGATTGATGTCGTGATCGAGCTGAGTTTTACCACCAATCGTTACATCATCCAGATATGCGAAAGTGTCGGTCAGCTTTTCTTTGCGAATGACCTCGTCGATGCAGCGTTGGAAAGCCGCGACTCCATTCGTGACTCCAAAAGGGATACGAGTCGATTGATAAAGTTCCCCACAGGCCTCGAAAGCAGTATATTTGCGATCTTCGACAGGGATTGGCACTTGATGATAGGCACTACGTAAATCAATGGTGCTGTAGACGTTGTAGCCGGCCACCTTGTTTACAATGTCGTTGATTCTGGGGAGTGGGTAAGCGTCTAGATCGGTAAATCTGTTGATGGTTCGAGAATAGTCTACTACCATTCGTCGTTTGTGAAAACCCGTGACGACATGAACCTGGGCTCGCCAAGGAGATATGCTTTTCTCAATGATTCCGTCAGCTAGCAATTTCTTCACCTCGGCTTCGATGAATTTGCTATCAGTATCGGAATGTTTACGCGATTTAATAGCTATCGGTTTGATATCCCCAGAAAGGCTTGAAAACAGTTTGGCTGGTTCGACTCGAGCGGCCTCAAAAACGCATACTTGTAGAGGAGCTCGTAACCCCCCAAAATCGAATTGGACACTGGAATGGAGTTGTAACACATCCCTGCCGATGATAATTTCAGCACATAAGTTTGGGAGGACAGAGAGAGTGACTGCAGAATAATGATTGTCGAGCATGTACAGATCAGTGGAACAGTATCCAAGTATTGAAACCCGATGGGAATTTGACGCTAGTCCTACTTCCTGTTTAGTTGGCTGTATTTTCAGGTGTAGAGCTCGAGCAGTGGACTCGTTGATCAAGCTGATGTCGCTCCCTGAGTCTAGCATGCCGTCGAGAGCACGTCCACCTACCTGTACAGTGGTTCTAACTTTGGAAGCTGCGAAAGAACAGATTTCAACAGAAGAAAGGACTGATGCAGATTTTGTTTTCAGATTTGAGCTCTTCTCCCCTCCTTTTGACTGACACACGTTTGGCCAATGCCCTTTCTTTGAACATCTTGGGCAAATATCATCTTTTGCAGGGCATTTAACTCGAGGGTGGCGAGATTGACCACAAAAGAAACATTTTTGGATTATTGGGGCTGAAGTGGAATGATCAGGCCGATCTTCTACCTCCTCAGCAGACCCAGTAACAGCGTTTACTGTAAGAGACTGCTCTTGATAAGATTGAGCATGCTGGTGAGCCAATTCGAGGGCTCGAGCTTGAGTGTGGGCGTCGGAAAGCGAAATGGTTGGAGTATTTTCCAGTAATCTCTGGCGAATTATTGGGCTGACCAATCCTCTAATGAAAGCATCGCGGATACAATCATCTCGATTCATCTCGGCTGTAACTGCCTTGAACTGGCAGTCCCGACTGAGGAGCCGAAGTTCTTCGAGATATTTGTCGACTGACTCATTGGGCTGTTGTTTTCGAGTAGAAAGTCTGTGCCTGGCGAAAACTTCGCTTACAGGTTTCACGAAAACCGATTTTAGTACCGAGATAGCGTCGTTGTAAGTTAAACAGCTTCGAATGTGCTTGTAAATGTCTGCACTTACGTAATTGATCAGAAGTCTGAGTTTTTCTTCCTCGGACGCTTCGGGGACACTTCTCACGAAATTTTGGAACCGGTGGTGCCAGTGGTCCCAAGTTGTAGAGGCTGATGTGGACTCCGGGTCGAGATTCAGTACTTCTGGTCGTAGAAGACGTTCCATTCTAGTGATTCTGTGCAATAAATTGATATGATAGAGAAAAGCTTTACCTTTGGAAAGGTTTTATTGCACAGAATCGAACACGTAAGAACAAATGGAATAATGAGAATTTCAGAATATGTTGTTACACAACGCGATCGTATGGTTACCATGTAACCATGATAATATAAACTGGCTCACTGAACATCGTGGACTGCAGTTTGTGTGAGATGGGGAGGCGAGGATCGGACGAGAGATCAAGCCGATCTTGATCTTATGCCCAGCGCCACACAGGAGGGTCTAGTGAGAGAACTGGAGCCAAACTTGGCCGAACGCAAAACGAACCCGAACATTGCCTAGTCCTCATTTAGAACCAGCGGCTTCATATAAAATATAAGGATATAAGCAATGAGAACTTCAATAACCTAAATACTGTGATCAATGAATTCAGTCGTTTGAGTTTCAGTCACTCAAATGTTTCATAACTCCTTTTCCCAGTTCGCTCACCATGATTGTATGTACGTGCACTTTTGTTATTGGCTTGGTACCTAACTAGTCGTACGCGCCTTTAACATAACAAAAAATCCAACTGATCCATCTTCACAGATAAAACAATGTAAGTAGGCACCTACCTACCTATTCATTTAATTAGAATATCCTTCAAATATGAGACTGCAAAAATATCAGTTTGAAGCAATAGGTGGTTACCTACACATCAAGTAAAAGATGGTCTGGGGAATGTAACAAATAGGTAACTAAAACTTTTTTACTTACAAAAAGGTAAGAAAAAACAAATTTTAATGCATGAGATAGGTACCTATATCTTGAGTTTTATAGTTTCGTAATGGTGGTAACCTTTCTCACTCTCCTCCCCTTACTTTGGCACATGTTTAAAAAACACAGGTCGTTAGTATTTTTTTCTACCCTTCTTTTTTGCGACAGCCTCTCCTTATCTTACTGGAGATGATAACTAGTTCGGCAATGTTCGGGTTCGTTTTGCATTCGGCTCCATTTCTACCGCTGTACACTCTCCTGCGCCACAAACTGTCAGTTTATAGTAGTATAGTAGTGTTTTCTGTGCTGTCAGTCGGCCTGCAGGCACATGACCGGCCTTATTGGAATCCTGTGGTTTACCGCAGTCGGACTGCAGGCCATTTCTTCATTTAGTATTGTTCGTCGTTTGCGGACTGAAGTGAAAGTGGTTTGCTGTGAAGTGAAAATTGACAACAAACCTCAGTTTCATCGTTTCTGATGTATGTATAATACCTATTACATGAAAATAAAACGCTGCAAATTATTACACAACTGTTTATTATTTAACCTGCATAGATCACTGTTTTCTTTGGCCACTCTTGAGCTCCTCCCAGGAAAGCCCTAAATGGAGTACTGGGGACGGCCCGGGAATAACAGTTTCATAAAAATGCAAATACATCATAAAATAACAGTCATCAGTAAATTATTTTTTGTTATTCTTGAAGCATAACGTTTCTTCAAGTTACAAAAGTACCTGTCAACAAAATCAGCCATCAGTCTTCAAGTGGAATAATATCACAGTACGCGACTTCATACAGTCATCCGTGATTATAATCCGGTGTTCCCTAGCAGTGATATCTGGGCCGGATTTATACCGTTTGATTCACGATCATGTTGACGAAGCTTTTCGGTGCAAACGAACGGCTCGACTTACAATGTTCCGGGTGGTCTCAAAAAATTCTTTAGTTCAAGATCAGTTTTAAAACGTACCAGCTAGACCTAAAACGGGACCTACAAACCAAATGTCATTAATTTTGGTTCATGGTAACTAAGAGAAGTGCGAAGTACGGCGTACAAATTTGGGGGGGGGGGGGGGGGGGGGTTAAAAAAATTTTCATGCTCAATGCCAAAGGTTCATTACTGAAAATAATAAACTAAAAATACGATTGCACCAAATCAGCTGGTATTTGAATGGCAATAGTTCGACCTATCCTCAACTCTGTTAAACGATTTGTTAAAAATGTCTTTTAACTAAAAAAAAACTCTGTTTTTAACTCTGTTAAAAATAGTCGTAGAGTTGGCATTTGGAGGGTACACGCGGGTTGGATCGCAGATGGTCTCATATCAAGACGAACCTACCCAACTATTCTATACGTTCATGTGATTCACATGAGGAAGCTATACTGCCTACTTGAATTGGCAGACGTTTTTCTTTCAATTTTGGTTTATTATTTTCAATACTTAATGAACCTTTGGAATCGAGCATGAAAAAAAAAAATAAAAAATTGTACCCCCCCCCCCCTTCCAAATTTGGTGGTTTACATTTCAATGTACGTAGAATCCGAAAATGCAATAAAATAATTTCTGTCTGTTCCCCGTACTTCGCACTTTTTTTAATTAAGTACCATGAACTAAAACTGATGAAATTTGATTTTTAGGTCCCGTTTGGAGTCTAGTTGGTCCTGGAAGGCCGGCGTTACTCTCAGTCATCTCTAAGGGGTGAAAAATAGGGGTTGAAGTTTTCAGAACGCCGTAGCTCGAAAACTCAGTATAAGGGTAGGTATGGTTTTTTTACGTTTTGGTTTATTATTTTCAATAATGAACCATTGGAATCGAGCATGAAAAAAAAAATTCTTACCCCCCCTCAAAATTTGATGGTTTACGTTTCAAGGTATGTAGAATCCAAAACTGCAATAAAAATATTTCTGTCTGTCCGCCGTACGCCGTACGCCGTACGGGCCACTTTTCTTAGTTACCATGAAAAAAAATTGATGAAATTCGGGTTATAGGTTCCGTTCGGCGTCTAGTTGGTCCTCGAAGCTCGACGTTACTGTGAGTCATCTCTAAGGGGTTCAAAATAGGGGTTGAAATTTTCAAAACGCCTATACCATTTTTTTTACGTAAATATTTTTACGGTTTTAAATAGTTCTTGAACTTGCGAGTTTTTTAAGACCATCCGGAGCATCGTACGTCCAGCCGTTCGTTCACAGTAAGGCCCCGAAGTTTGCACCGACAGGCATTTTCGACTCCAGTGTGAATGAAATTATTGTATACAATCCAAACCAAATCTCGTAACCAGAGACGCGCCCACAATAGGAATTTGTGAATACGGCCAATCATTGGTAGGGATCACCTGATTATATGTATTGGCGGAGTATGAAGTCGAGTTGGTTGTTCTGTGATATTATTTAATTTGAAAAATGATGGCTCTATTGGAGTTTGTTGGTAGGTAGTGAAACTTGAACAAACGTTGAAGTATTATTGATGGGTAAATTATTACTACGGTAAATCATTACTCAACGGTAAATTATTACACAACGGTTCATTATTATAATCTACGTAGAAGGGGCTGGAGTTTGTTGGTAGGTACCTACTTTTGCAACTTTTTTCACTCCTCATCAACAATTTCTTTTCAGAACTTCATTATGTGTGTTTCTTTTTGTTAGGTACTGTTTGTCATCGGCAGAATTATTTTAGCAACATTTAACTCGTGATTTAGGTAGGTACCTAGTAACGAGTACGGGGTTAGGTACTAACCTACGGAGGGTCTGCGATCTACATAATATGCATAGAATAGTACATATTATATTATATAGACGGGTTATCTATACATAGAGCTGTGATCTGTAACAGAAGGGTATTCTATACAAAATAATAAACCGTTGTGCAGGGATTTGCAGCGTTTTTAAATTGAGAACTAAAGAATTTTTTGAGACCACCCAGAGCATCTACGACCAGCCGTTCGTTTGCTTCGAAAAGCTTCGTCAACATGATCGTGAATCAAACGGTATAAATCCGGCCCAGATATCATCGCTAGGGAGCACCTGATCACGGATGGCTGTATGAAGTTAAGTTGGTTGTTCTGTGATATTATTTCTTTTGAAAAATGATGGATCTTTTGGATTTTGTTGTTCGCAACTTTAACAAACGTTGAAGTATTATTGGGTAAATTATTAGACAAAGGTAAATTATTACACAGCGGTAAATTTTTACACTACGGTTTATTATTTACCTTACGCTTCATGAATAACTACAAATAATTAGTGACTGAATTATTAAATCCCGCGCATTTGTATGAAACTTTAATTCCCGGGTCGGCTCTAGAACTCCATTTAGGGCTTTCCTGGGGGGGGGGGGGGGGGGAGTTCGAGGGTACTGACAACAGAAAACAGTGGTCTACTTAGAAGGGGCATCTATACAGGTAAATAATAAACCGTTGTGTAATAATTTTTAGCGTGTTGATTTTTTATTCGATTTTGGATCCTGTAGGTATCTCATCTTGAATCGTATACCATCAAATTTACCGGGAACTTCGTATATTATCTTCAAAGCTTGGGCCCGTTGCGAAGTGGCTGGCCAGCAGTTTTCAATCAGTTGGCCTGCAGGCAGCTGTCGCACAGTGTGTGGTGTCTTCAGACACACATCCACAGTTCAGTTCGTTCGCCTGCAGTTGATCGACTGGTAGTGTTTGTTCTCCGTAGGCCACCACCTGCAGGCCATCGTATCTATCTATGAGGCCTAGAAGGGATCGTCTGATAGGGTTTGCTCAAGAGCTTCCCAGTTGAATAGGTAGGAACAAGATTTTCTATAGGATGCATACCAAGTCCTCAGTCAATTAGGTCGACCTACGTCGTTAATAGCTATATTTAGTTTTCTATTAAAAACGCTGCAAAGTCCTTGTCACATGGGTTTATTATTCTATTGGAGTTCTAGAGATTCTTGTTGGCTGTTAAATTTATTGTTTCTTTCATGTGGAATGATTGAAATAGCTATTTATGATGATTTCCACCAATTTTGGCCCCCAAAACATGAAATAGGTACGCTTTTTTTCCAGATCATCTTTGATCATTGGTAGTGCCATTTAATGGTCTTGATTCACATGTTTACACATTTTCTAATTTTATTATACACATTGATGGTGATTTCAGACAGTTTTCCAGGTTTTTGACTCATAAAAAAACCATTTTGGGAGCTGAACCTTTGGTAAAACCTCAATTTCCGCGTCTTTGGTCAAAATCGACTTCATATTCGGTCTTCTCGTCCCCAAAAACATGGAAAAGGATACCTCAAAACCTCATGTTACCAACATGTTGCTAAAACGCAAAAAGTACCTATTTTTATACACATTTTCACTCATAACACCCCTGGGTATATTCCGATCGGGCTGAAAAGTTTCGGGACACAACTAGGGCCCAAATGGAGCATGTGTGCGAAAGAACGATTTTTTAGACCGAAAATGAAGCCTGTACACGTGATACGGCGGACGGCGTACGGGCATTGCATTTTTGGAATCTACGTACCTTGAAACGGAAAAGAAAAAATGTTGAGGGGGTGTTATAAAAATTTTTTGCTGAGCGATTACATAGGTGTATTATTCACGGAATAATAAACCAAAAGGGGGGGGGGGGGAATGTATCACCAAAAAATGGGTGGGGGGGGAGTACCCGTGACCTATATTTCTTATATTTTTAAATTGAAGTAGGTTCCTTTCTAAGAATTTCGAAACCAACCGCACTTTCCTACGTTGAATAGATCTTTTGGTTTATTATTCTGTGAATAATTCACCTATGTATTCGCTCAGCAAAAAATTTTTATAACACCCCCTCAAAATTTTTTCTTTTCCGTTTCAAGGTGCGTAGATTCCAAACATGCAATGTCCGTCCGCCGTACGCCGTATCACGTGTACAGGCTTCATTTTCGGTCTAAAAAAGTCGTTCTTTCGCACACATGCTCCATTTGGGCCCTAGTTGTGTCCCGAAACTTTTCAGCCCGATCGGAATATATCCAGGGGAGTTATGAGTGAAAATGTGTATAAAAATAGGTACTTTTTGCGTTTTAACAACATGTTAGTAACATGAGCTTTTGAGGTATCTTTTTCCATGTTTTTGAGGACGAGAAGACCGAATATGAAGTCGATTTTGACCAAAGACGCGGAAATTGAGGTTTTACCAAAGGTTCAGCTCCCAAAATTGGTTTTTTATGAGTCAAAAACCTGGAAAACTGTCTGAAATCACCATCAATGTGTACAATAACATTGGAAAAAGTGTAAACAGGTGAATCAAGACCATTAAATGCCACTACCAATGATCAAAGATGATCTTAAAAAAAAAGCGTACCTATTTCATGTTTTGGGGGCCAAAATTGGTGGAAATCATCATAAATAGCTATTTCAATCATTCCACATGAAAGAAACAATACATTTAACAGCCAACGAAAATCTCTAGAACTCCAATAGAATAATAAACCCATGTGACAAGGATTTTTTTTAAGATCATCTTTGATCACTGGTAGTGGCATTTAATGGTCTTGATTCACCTGTTTACACTTTTTCCAATGTTATTGTACACATTGATGGTGATTTCAGACAGTTTTCCAGGTTTTTGACTCATAAAAAACCAATTTTGGGAGCTGAACCTTTGGTAAAACCTCAATTTCCGCGTCTTTGGTCAAAATCGACTTCATATTCGGTCTTCTCGTCCTCAAAAACATGGAAAAAGATACCTCAAAAGCTCATGTTACTAACATGTTGTTAAAACGCAAAAAGTACCTATTTTTATACACATTTTCACTCATAACACCCCTGGGTATATTCCGATCGGGCTGAAAAGTTTCGGGACACAACTAGGGCTCAAATGGAGCATGTGTGCGAAAGAACGACTTTTTTAGACCGAAAATGAAGCCTGTACACGTGATACGGCGTACGGCGGACGGCGTACGGCGGACGGCGGACGGACATTGCATTTTTGGAATCTACGCACCTTGAAACGAAAAAGAAAAAATTTTGAGGGGGTGTTATAAAAATTTTTTGCTGAGCGAATACATAGGTGTATTATTCACAGAATAATAAACCAAAATATCTAATTTGTGTTCTGGGGCCAAAATTGGTGGAAACCATCAGAAATAGCTATTTCAATTATTTCGCATGAAAGAAACAAAAAATGAACAGCGAACATTTCTGTAGGTATGTCCAGTAGAATAATAAACCCATGTGACAAGGACTTTGCAGCGTTTTTCTATGAAATTTCGGCAACGCTCGACGTCACACTCGGCAAGGGGGTCCCCGCCCAGGCGGGAGGGGTGCAATGACGACACTTGTTGAAACTTTTAAAGCTCATACAAAAACAACTGTTCATCGTAGGAGAGTGCGGTTGGTCTCAAAATTCTTAGGAACTTACTTTCAATTAAAAATGGGGTACAAGTATGTTATAGCCCCGCCAATATCGATTGTATCGATTATCTCAAATACATCGATCCTTGTGGTATCGATGACGTGTATCAGACAAGACGGTGGGTGTACAAGAAGTTTAGTTCCCATTCCGCCGCTCGCATTGTCAAGCGATCTGGATGCTCGCTGGCGCTCGCATCTCAAAAAAGATAAACAATCCCAGAAACTATCCCGTGAATGAGCAGGTTGTTTGGGACTTCTGAATAGATGGTACAAGTATGTTATAGTCACTCTTATTTTTTGGTGTCCTTACAATGGTCTTCCCGTATTCATTTTGAAAGTTGATATCGGCACCCGGGATGTAGGCCTCGGGACGCCATATTGAGCCGTCATCGATACCACAAGGATCGATGTATTTGAGATAATCGATACAATCGATATTGGCGGGGCTATAACATACTTGTACCAAAAATGGGAAAGTAATGTGAACAGATGTCATGGTACAAATGATCCCAATTTTTTTCTGAAGTCGCGGTATTTTAAAATTTACTTTAAAACAGTGTCCTGTTCGTTTCTTCTGTTTTCCTAATTACATCCATCAACGTTTCGACCACTGCGACATCGATGGTCGTCACAAGTAATTTATTGCTTGTTACGCATTTTGGGCTATTACCTACCTACCTGTGAGAAATAAAAAGGTGACAACTTCTTCGAAAAGATTTTGGCGGATTCCCCCGTCTTTTGGCATGTAGGATTTGACGACCAGTTCAAAAATGATGGGCGTGCAAATCACCGAGCCGGTCGTCCTCGAAATGATTGCCCCAGTTGCTATTATTCCTGTGAGGTCCTTATGTGGGATGGCGCAATTAAAGACTGTACAGGATGTCATCAACAGAGCGAAGCAAAGGCTACTTCTGAGTTAATCACGAAAAATAGCATTAAGGCGAACGACGGGTTAATATACACGATTAGACTCTTCGATGTTCTCTCTGATTACTTGTCTACATTTGTGCGGTGGATGGTGTTTTCTAGTCGTCGAGTCATTTACTCATCGAATACTTCAGTGTGGATGGAATGTGAGTTTTTTGATTCTACCCTATAGCTACAGTAGGTTTACCTACGCTCGGGGCTCGGCACGCACAGCAAATGAAGATTGGTACCGGAGCCAAAACTGTTGAGATTGACCAAATGTATCATAATGTTACACTTACATCTTTAACCCGCCAACCATCGTGTTACATAAAAATAATTTTCCAAATTAATAGTGGCCGATACCTGCATACCGAACGAACATACGAAAAGGCGATCCGCATGGGTCAGAATTGTAGCGTCTGAAATATCAACACGCAGGTCCTTATTAAGATCATCCAGGGGGGAATTGATAACCATAATGAATGAAGCAACTTCTCCTACGATTTTGTGAGATCTTTCTCTATTACTACAAACAATAAAATGACCATTAGCTAACCCCACTGGAACATTTATTTTGGAAGTGGCTCGTGTTGGATGTAGGTAAGCCCAATTTCAGCCAAAGAAAGTCTCCTAAAACCTCGACAGAGCGATTCATGTAACTGCTCACGAAGTCTGTTGTCTAATTTTTCAGGACGCCCCTCAGTAGTCCTTATATGTATTTGATCTGGTCAGAAGAGGACAGACAGCACTCAGTCGAGAATGAAAAGAACCAGATTGATTTCCGTTTCAGGCCTTCCTGAATCCAAATCCGGGAGTGTGCGTGGTTCTTTTTTCGTTCGATGCAGAAAACTGACTAGTGCCCTTCGTCGCCGGAATTTCGAAATTTACTTCTAGATGGAGGGGGGGGGGCGCTGCCCAGGGCTTAATTCTCAACTGATCCACGTGGTTCTTTTGGTTTATTATTCTGTGAATAATACACCTATGTATTCGCTCAGCAAAAAAATTTTATAACACCACGTCAAATTTTTTTCTTTTACGTTTCAAGATGCGTAGATTCTAAAAATGTCCGCCGTCCGCCGTATCATGCATATCTACTTCATTTTCGGTCTACAAAATTCTTCTTTCGCAAACAAGCTCCATTTGGGCCCTAGTTATGTCCCGAAACTTTGCAGCCCTATCGGAATATACCCAAGGATGTTGTGAGTGAAAAATGGGTGTAAAAATAGGATTTATGGTGTTTTAATAACATGAGCTTTTAGGTATCTTTCCATGTTTTTTAGGACAAGGGGACCGAATATGAAGTCGATATTATCAAAGACTAGAAAATTGAGGTTATAACGAAGTTTCAGCCTTCTTCACGTTAAATTTTGGTCTAAAATCGTGATTCTTCCGCACACAGCTTCACCTTTCGTCAGTCAGCATGAAGTCCACCTCCCTAACAGAAAACCTCCAGAACCCTAGAGAAAAACTTTGTCAAGTTCACTACCATCCCCCATCTAGCACAGTATGCCTATGAATATGAAGTCGATATTATCAAACTAGAAAATTGAGGTTATAACGAAGTTTCAGCCTTATTTACGTTAAATTTTGGTCTAAAATCGTGATTCTTCCGCACACAGCTTTACCTTTCGTCAGCATGAAGTCCACCTCCCTTAGAGAAAACCTCCAGAACCCTAGACAAAAACTTTGTCAAGTTCACTACCATCCCCCATCTAGCACAGTATTCCTATGAATATGAAGTCGATATTATCAAACTAGAAAATTGAGGTTATAACGAAGTTTCAGCCTTATTTACGTTAAAATTTTGGTCTAAAATCGTGATTCTTCCGCACACAGCTTCACCTTTCGTCAGCATGAAGTCCACCTCCCTTAGAGAAAACCTCCAGAACCCTAGAGAAAAACTTTGTCAAGTTCACTACCATCCCCCATCTAGCACAGTATGCCTATGAATATGAAGTCGATATTATCAAACTAGAAAATTGAGGTTATAACGAAGTTTCAGCCTTATTTACGTTAAATTTTGGTCTAAAATCGTCATTCTTCCGCACAGAGCTTCACCTTTCGTCAGCATGAAGTCCACCTCCCTTAGAGAAAACTTCCAGAACCCTAGAGAAAAACTTTGTCAAGTTCACTACCATCCCCCATCAAGCACAGTACTCCTCCAGAGAACTAGTATAATGTTAAGCTGCAAATCTGAAGCCGACTTCGCCATCACGACCACGTAATCCGCATACGTAAGCGCTGTTATTGTTGTGCCTCTCACCCTCGTACCTCGTGGCAAGCGGTCAACCAGATCGTTCATGTAGAGGGAAAAGAAAAGCGGGCTTAGTAAGCACCTGTCTCCACCTCAGATCTGTCGGAAAGCCCTTCCTTCCACCAGACACTGGCCGTGATTGAGTCATACCTACATCATCCGGATAAACTTAGGACTCACGCCCACTCCATCCAGCTTACAATACAGTAGTTGGTCTTGCCGAACACCATCGAACTTATCCTTAAAGTCAATAGGTAAACTATAATAATAGTAGCTTCCTGGGTCCCTTATTCATATGCAAGTGAGCAAGGCCTACCAGAGTAAATATTGCGCCCGTTGTCCGTTATGCTTGCGGAAACCCGTTTGTAGGCAAAGACTCGAGGCACAGGAGCAGCAATGCCCCCAAACAACTTTGCGAGGCAGTTGATACATGATAAAATCTATAGTTTATCTCATCCTGGAAGTCTCACTTCTTGTGCAGAGGGAAGATTATTGCTGAAGAAAAGCCAGATAGCTGATCCTGTCTTCTCCTGAGGCTCTTTGCCATTCTTTACGCCCACAAGCACTGTCTCCAGCTCCTGCCCTGTGAACTGGCGATCTATCTCCCTTGCGTGGTTCTTTTTTTGCTCGATGCAGTAAACGGTCTAGTTGTGCCCTTCGTCGCTGGAATGTCGAAATTTGCTTCTAGAAGAGGGGTTAGTGCTGGAAAAACTTGGGTTTTTTGGCTAGGTCTTGTGTGCGCTCCCCAGGGCTTGATTCACGCAGTTCTTTTACTTCCGAGTCTGCGAAGCAGCGGAAGCCTTGTGTTCACTTTCGTGAGCCAAAAAATTTTTGTCTTCAGAAATCAAAATTTCCACTTGCATTTTGCGTTTCAAAGCCTACTGAACAAATTTGGTTCCGTGTCTGTCGGTCTGTGAGTCTGTCTGTCCGCATTTCCTTGTTACAGCCATAACTTCCACGATTTTGAATTGATTCAGCTCAAATTTTGAGGGATGGTGCGGATAAGGCCCCTTGAGGTCCCATACAAATTTCAACATGATTGATCCAGCGGTACGCCCTGCGCATGCGCTAACGTTAAATTCAAGAAACACGCATAACTCACAATTTTGATTCAATTTCGCTCAAATTTTCAAGGGTTGTTTGGACAAGGCCTAGTGAGTTCCAGTATGAATTTCAGCATGATCGGACCCTCGGTGCGCTCTGCGCATGCGCTGGCGTGAAATAGATTCAATTTCCTTGTTACAGCCGTAGTAACCAAAGATTTCACCCAATTTCAATGTAATTCTCAGGGATTAAGCGGGTAGGGCCCATTGAGGTCCCATATAAATTTCAACATGATAGAGCCAGCGGTTCGCCCTGCGCATGCGCTAACGTGAAATTCTTCAAACACGCATAACTTTCGCAATTATGTATAATGGACGTAATGTATTATGGACGTAATGTTATGTAATATGTATATTTCATGTAATGTTATGTAATGTAATATTATGTAATATGTATATTTCACGTTATGTAATGTAATGTTATGTAATGTTATGTAATGTAATGTTATGTTATTTTGCTTCCGAGTCTGTTCTATTTTATAATGGGTGACTCTGATTGTGACGAGGAAGCTCCTGTGCCATCACCTTGGCAGTGTATTTTTTCTTTTATGACGCAGAAATCGGTCTAGTTGTGCCCTACGTCGTCGGAATTTCGAAATTTATTTCTATAGTGGCGAGGGGGTAGGGGGTGGATTTTCTGCGAATCTTGTGTCCGCTGCCCGTATTTTCAACTTTTGAAACTGCCGTACGACATAGGTATATAAGAAACAATGTGTAGGTAGCAACCTGATCTTAGATCAGTCAATCAATTTATTCACAATATTCCTGGGGCATTGTGTGGGGGTTACCCACAGTATCAATACAAATGTGCGCGACCCAAGCTATTATAACCCGTCACCATGTGCCTATATAATTAGCAGTTGTAATACACAATTACTTTCTTTTTGACATTTTCATGTCTTTCATATGGCACATAACAAAAAAATCGTCACGAAAATCGTCACGAAAAATCGTCACGAAATTTGCTCACGAAAATTGTCCCAAGTCGCCACAATGATGATTATGACCATCAGAAGTGAAGTTGGAATTAGGTAGGTACTTTACAGTTTGTTATGTCTTTGCTATGGAGAAGCTGAGTGGCTCATGAAGCTAACTTCTTTCCTATCAACCGTAGGAAACTGAAATTTGGCTGGTAGCCTCCTTAGGACATGAACAATACGGTGTACAGGGTCTTGATCAGCAGAGTGGCTCCTGAAGCTAACTTCTTCCCTATCAACCGTAGGAAGCTGAAATTTGGCTGGTAGCCTCCTTAGGACGTGAACAATAAGGTGCAGAGGGTTTTGATCAGCTGAGTGGCTCCTGAAGCTAACTTCTTTCCTATCAACTGTGGAAAGCTGAAATTTGGCTGGTAGCCTCCTTAGGACATGAACAATAAGGTGTACAGGGTCTTGATCAGCAGAGTGGCTCCTGAAGCTAACTTCTTCCCTATCAACCGTAGGAAGCTGAAATTTGGCTGGTAGCCTCCTTAGGACGTGAACAATAAGGTGCAGAGGGTTTTGATCAGCTGAGTGGCTCCTGAAGCTAACTTCTTTCCTATCAACTGTGGAAAGCTGAAATTTGGCTGGTAGCCTCCTTAGGACATGAACAATAAGGTGTACAGGGTCTTGATCAGCAGAGTGGCTCCTGAAGCTAACTTCTTCCCTATCAACCGTAGGAAGCTGAAATTTGGCTGGTAGCCTCCTTAGGACGTGAACAATAAGGTGCAGAGGGTTTTGATCAGCTGAGTGGCTCCTGAAGCTAACTTCTTTCCTATCAACTGTGGAAAGCTGAAATTTGGCTGGTAGCCTCCTTAGGACATGAACAATAAGGTGTACAGGGTCTTGATCAGCAGAGTGGCTCCTGAAGCTAACTTCTTTCCTATCAACCGTAGGAAGCTGAAATTTGGCTGGTAGCCTCCTTAGGACGTGAACAATAAGGTGCAGAGGGTTTTGATCAGCTGAGTGGCTCCTGAAGCTAACTTCTTTCCTATCAACTGTGGAAAGCTGAAATTTGGCTGGTAGCCTCCTTAGGACATGAACAATAAGGTGTACAGGGTCTTGATCAGCAGAGTGGCTCCTGAAGCTAACTTCTTCCCTATCAACCGTAGGAAGCTTAAATTTGGCTGGTAGCCTCCTTAGGACGTGAACAATAAGGTGCAGAGGGTTTTGATCAGCTGAGTGGCTCCTGAAGCTAACTTCTTTCCTATCAACTGTGGAAAGCTGAAATTTGGCTGGTAGCCTCCTTAGGACATGAACAATAAGGTGTACAGGGTCTTGATCAGCAGAGTGGCTCCTGAAGCTAACTTCTTCCCTATCAACCGTAGGAAGCTGAAATTTGGCTGGTAGCCTCCTTAGGACGTGAATAATAAGTTGCACAGGGTTTTGATTAGCTGAGTGGCTACTGAAGCTAACTTCTTTCCTATCAACCGTAGGAAGCTGAAATTTGTCTCGTTAGGACATGAACAACAACGCTACTGGAGTAGGTGATGTAGTCTGGCTCGAAAACACAGAAGAAAATGTCCCAATGTGTTGCAGACTCGTATGCAAGCATTTATGATTTTTTTTGGCATTAGCCAGTAGCCATAGCCATGAAAAAGTTTTATTCAGAATACATTTTTACAAAGCTTCCGTCATATTAAAATAATTTCATTTACAACATTTAAAATAAAAAAAATTATTACTACGGTAAAAAGTTTACCGTAGTAATAATTTAAAATAAAAATTCTAATAAAATTGAAATAATTTTTTTTTCGCGCACTGGAGTTGAAATACCTAAATTTTTACATCAATATTATTTATAAAAGAGTATAATATAATTAGCTCTGTACACTGGAAAAGATCATTTGGTGGTAGCAGACTGGGCTCTCCAAGTGTAGTGCCACCTGGTCCATCAGTTGTCGTCTTCCTGTGTCATGTCTTCGACATTCCATGACGATATGGTGCAGTGTTTCTCCGGTCTCCTGGCAGCTAGCACTGTCGGGCGAGGCTCGCTGTCCAATTCGATGTAGGTAATCCCCGCACAATCCGCGATTTATTAAGCGCAACCGGCAAATTATTCTTCTGGCCTTTCTGTTTAGCTCACAAGTACTGAACCTTGGCCTCACAGATTCCATTGATTCGCTTCCATTGACAATTACATTGATTCGCTTGAAATAATTAATAGTAATTAATTAAGTCGCTTGAAATAATTAATTAATTAATATTAATATTAAAATATTAGAAATAATTAATTAATTCGCTTGAACAAATCTACTCTAAACCAAAACAGAACTCATAGGACAAACGCCCTATAATTGGTGACCCCGAAGTGATACGCAACCTTCTGATCAGATGACGTGGTTATGGCGAAAGGCGACTCTTCCGTGCTGAGATCAGCACTGCAACAGCTCTAAACCACAGCAGCGGTAGCCTAGACGCTCGCGGACTCGGGCCGGAGAAGAAATAGAATTAAAAAAGAAGAAAATTTCTTCTTAGAGAAATAGAAGAAAAAACAGAAAAATAGAAGAAATACAGACGCTCAAGTTCCCAAGACACGGTCGGTCCGACAAGTAAAGTTCCCGAGCCGGTTTCCCTGAAGCGAAGAACTCCTCGCTAGTAGCAGCTCAATTGAGAAGGTACCTACTCTTATGTGTGTAGGTATATACGTTAACCCTTGAAACTCACATCACTGCTAGAAAAATGGCCGAAATGAGCAGAAATTCGATGCGAGTTGGTGTCCAGATGGTCCCAGATATCAGTTTTAGTGAATTCTAATTGTAACCCTTACTTGCTGCGAAGTGTTTAGTGTATGACTGGGCAGATAATTCCAGACGGAGTCAAGTAATCAATTGATTGCACTAGCTAGACCAAAATGAAATCTGGATCACGAAGAAAATCGTGTCCCAGATTTCTTAGGGAAAAGTTATTAGTTTCCATTTTCGTACCTAACTGACCGAGAAAAGTTTCAAATTGGTCCATCATGAAAGTTAGTATTCCATTCCTTTATACTTACCTAACTTCTTCCAGAGAGGTCTTAGCACGCTGTCGCTTACTCTCAAGCAAACTTTTACCACAAATAAGTACTACAATAACTCGTTGAAGGTCCTTGGGGGAAGGACGTGGAACTCCTTGCCGTCTGTGACGCGTGGCATGCGCTCGCAACGTTCCTTTTTTCTGTGTCCTCTTTTCTGCCCTGTTTTCTTTTCTTTTGTTTCTTTTTTTTCAGCTACTATCTTCTCTCGAAGTTTACTTATAATTCCTTTCCAAAAAAAAGTAATTTGTCTCCTACGATTCTGCCATCTTAACACTACATAATTATGTTATTACTTTGTACAGTATTATTACGGGGTTTTTAACCCTACCACTGTGTAACAATAAAGAGTTAAAAGTTCCTTTGAAGAAACTTATAGATTCTTACGAGTGCAGTAAGTATCCCCCCCCCCCCCCTCCCCCAAACAACCCTGTTGTAAACGAAACCTCTTCAGCCGCATAAAGGACATCAGTCCTTTATGCGTCCTTTATGTCCTTTATTATTTTGGTTTATTATTCCGTGAATAATACACCTGTTTATTCGCTCAGCAAAAAATTTTTATAACACCCCCTCAAAATTTTTTCTTTTCCGTTTCAAGGTGCGTAGATTCCAAAAAGGCAATGTCCGTCCGCCGTACGCCTTCCGTCGTACGCCGTATCACGTGTACCGGCTTCATTTTCGGTCTAAAAAAATCGTTATTTCGCACACATGCTCCATTTGGGCCCTAGTTGTGTCCCGAAACTTTTCAGCCCGATCTGAATATACCCAGGGGTGTTATGAGTGAAAATGTGTGTAAAAATAGGTACTTTTTGCGTTTTAGCAACATGTGTTGGTAACATGACCTTTTAAGGTATAGTTTTTCATGTTTTTGGGGACGAGAAGACCGAATGTGAAGTCGATTTTGACCAAAGAATACAAAATTGAGGTTCTACCAGATGTTCAGCTCCCGAAATTGATTTTTATGAGTCAAAAACCTGGGAAATCGTCTGAAATCACCATCAATTTGTAGCATAACACTGGAAAAAGTGTCAACAGGTGGATTAAGACGATTAAATGGCACTATCAATGATCAGACATAATTTATTAAAAAAAAAAAAAGAAAAAAGCGTACCTTATTTGTGTTTTGGGGGCCAAAATTGGTGGAAACCACCAGAGATAGCTATTTCAATTATTTTATATGAAAGAAACAATAAATAAACAGCCAACATCTCTGTAGGTATGTCCAATAGAATAATAAACCCACCCATGTGACAAGGACTTTGCAGCGTTTTTGCGACTAAGGAGGTTTTGTTGGTGAGTAAATTTTTACAACAGGGTTGTGGGGGGGGCGGAAGATATCATATATATATGTTTTTGCATTGATCCATTTTTTCGCATTTTTTCCCAGTAGGTATGTACCTACCTAAAAATTCTCTCATTATGTACTTACTCAGTACTATCTACTTAGTGCCAACTCATAACTGTACTTTGTATCAGTTTTCCCAGTACCTACCTAAAAAAATTGCTCAGTACCTACATACCTACTTACCTAAAAATTTGCAAAATTGGCGGGGGTGGAAAAATTGCACCTGAGGCTTGGAATGTAACTAATGTGTGTGCAAAATTTCAGCTATTGAACCCTCCCTAAGCTACTCCTAAAGACTGCCCTTACCCCCCATATAGGGAGGGGGTTGGACAAATTGCAACAAAGGCACTTCCTTGAAGCATAACGTATGTGTGTGCAAAATTTCAGCTCTGAAAACCTTCTCTAGTTTACGCCTAACCCCCCAAATGGGGTGAAAATTGTTGGGGGGGGATTGCAACAAGGCACTTCCTTGGAGCACAACGTATGCGTGTGCAAAATTTCAGCTCTTAAACACCCTCTAATTTACTCCTACATCCCCCTTGAGAAAAGGGGAGGGGGTCAAATTGCATTAAAGGCGCTTGCTTGGAGCATAACGAATATTTGTGCAAAATGTCAGCTCTTAAAACCCCCTCTAGCCTACTACTACCCCCCCCCCCCCCCCCAATGGTGGAGGGGACAAAAGGCACTTCCTTGGAGCATAACGAATATTTGTGCAAAATTTCAGCTCTTAAAACCCTCTCCTTTTAAAAACTGCCCCCACCCACCCTAATGGTGGAAGGGGGGGGGAGATACAAATTGCACAAAAGGCACTTCCTTGGAAGTGTTTTATTCTGCTGTTTTTCTTCTTGGAGTTTTTATGGAAAAAGCGAATGAGTGAGCAATGGGGAGGGGGGGGGGGGGGTTGAAATTATCTGCAAATAGTAGGGAATGGTTTTTTCGTTTTTGTTGCCAACCTAGATGTCGACTGTTTAAGATTGTCCGAGACTACCCAGAGCGTTTGTACGGCCAGGCATTTGTTCACCACAAGGGCTTGGAGTTGGCCAAAAAATATACACAGTACTGGTCACAGGTGTAGGTACATTGTGCTTCTTTACTTTTGTCCTTACTTATTATGTTTTATGAGAGCAATGAAAAGATAACACCGAGCTCAGATTCGTAAGTCGGAAGTTCCGAATCGGAATTCGTAACTGCTCAAAACTCTTTATTGCCATGACAATGGTCACAAATTCTTCTGTATAATAATGAGAATTAATGAAGAAACTCAATGAATCATATAGGTAGTAGGTAACCTTCTAAACAGGGTCCTACTGAATGAACTCATTTCACCATGGCCACACCTGACGTTCTCTCAGGCTCTTTGAGTAAAGTTCTCATAGGTACTGTCTTCTCCGAGTCTTTTTCGTCCAAGGGCTGTTGTGACGTGTTTTTCCCACGATTTACCTTGATTTTCCTATCTTCGCTCGCTCAGTTGCTGTCTACAGAATTTATCATCAAAAGAAAATTAGTTTTATCTATTGTTCCTTAAGAAAATGAAATCGTTCCAACAGGAATGACGGCGTGAACAGCTTGTTTTTAACGGCCCCGATAACGGTGATTTATCTGCCTTTCCGTTTGCCTTTGATTTTGTTTTTTTCGCGCCTGATTCTTACCTCACGAAACCAACAAAGTCCAGCTTGCAAGTACCTGACAATGAATGCCTGGATGTTCGAAGACTATTGAAATCATTGTGAAATATAGGTACCACTCCCCAACTCATAACATTTTCTGAACTGGTCGACAAATTACACGTGTCTGGGAGAAGTTATGATTTATGAAAAATGCTGATGCGACCCCCCCCCCCCCCCCCCCCCGAACCTGGCGTGAACCCTGAAAATGTCAACAATATTTAAAGCAACAATGCAGTAACGTCAACAGTAGCTATGGTGAGTGTAACGAGTTCTTTAGCAATTTCACGCCTGGGCATACGTTACAGTCGGATTTTGATATTATTAAATCCTTCCATTATTACGCATACTTCCTCTGTGGACTATTCTTCATAAGATCCTGGAAATGTCGGTTGGTGTAGATCAGGTTGTCAACCTTGCGGCCCGCTGCCAGTCCGAAGCCCTTTGTAAATTTTGAGGATTTTTTTTTTTTTAATTTGAATTGAACACGGAAAATTTGTTGCGTGTAAATACATAAAAACATCAGATCCGACGAATAGGATGTGCTTTGGTGCGCCTCCTGGCTCGGCGGATCAATCTCGTGATCGAACCGGCTGATAGTATTTACACAAGTGTTACGATGTGACTGACGATCCTGATCACCTCTGATCCGGTAGCGAAATAGCACCTCTGATCCGGAAATAGCCCGAAAAAAACTTGTAAGAATATTCAACAGATGGCAACACCGTCGAGGGCAAATTAATATTCGCTAGTTCGTTAATAATTGATAGATTTTCAATCAGTAAACTGCATTGGATTTAGAATCAGCATAGAATTTCCGGAAATTGGTTCTGGTGTTCAAAATTTCAAAATTTGTACATATGGATCACTGGCGTTCGAATTTGGCTAATTTTTTCGGAAATCCCAATTACCCAAATTCTAGAGGGCTGTGTACTGATTACGACGGTTTTTTCAAATTTAAAATTGGACCACTAAAACCCGCATAGCGCCTACCGCCTAATTCGATTGTTTGGCACTTGTTGTGCGCTCTATTGTAAGTATTTTTTGTGAAAAGCAGCTGTTTTCATCAGTCAGTGATCTCATCAGCATCAAGTTCAACAGCATGAAGAGAAGGATTGAAGGAGACAGGAGAGAAAAGACAGTTTCGAGAGAGGTGGGAACTAAATTATTTTTGCACGATGGTCAAAGAAAAAATAGTTTGCCTGATTTATTCGAAAAACATTGCTGTCCCACCGACGAAACTCTTGCAGACGCTATGAAAGTGAATCAGAGCCCATTTGTTCCGAAGTTTGAGGAACATACAAAAGAAAAACGATGCCGGTGTTACAGCCAATAGCCAAATCCTGAAAAAACAATAATGACGGGAAGAAATTTCAATTTCTACGGTCGAAAAGATAATCATTTTCAATTATAACACTTTCTAAAGTTGAAATACAATATTTGAAGCTCAAAACGTATTTTCCAGCCATTTTATTAGGTACATACCTTTATTTGAGTACCACATCTATTTTGATTTACAATTGAGTAACAACAACAAAATGAATAAAAACAAAAGAATCAATTAAAATGAGATTTGTGTTGTGGTGGGGGGGGGGGGGGTTAAATGGCGTCGGCCCGCCTGGGCCTTGAAATTTCAGAAATTGGCCCGCCGAGAATTTGACACCCCTGGTGTAGATCATTCTTTCATTGAGACAATGAGGGTTTCAACTACAAGGACCTGGAACGGAAAGATTTACATGAAACTTGGGTATTCCTTGTCGTTTCGCACCGTGCGGATGTACTTACTGAGTAATGAGAAAGCAAAATCTTGCAGAAATGTTTAAAATAGGTGGGTACCTACCTAGTTTGGATTCAACAGTCGAACTAAGTATGTAAAGTACCTACAGTAAACAGCCATTTCAGGTTGGGGCTTTTCGTCTGACTGCCCTGCCTAGTCGAACTAGAGACCTTTTATGCATGCGTTTTCGTACGGACGTTAAAAAAACGGACCGTAATTTTTGTATCGTGCGTTTTGATTTTATATCGTGCGTCTGTGGTGCGCTTCCTAGGATGAGGGTGGGGGTTGCAATGCTACCAATATAGTTTTAGTGTCATGGATCCTGTTGTGTTGTACACTGCTTATTTACATTTTGTCAAAAGAAGACGTAAAAGGAGATGGTCTGTCCACCCTATAAACAATGCCAGATACACCGACGGTGCATATAGAAATCTGTATGCACTTCTACGAGAACATGAAGATAAGTTCTTCAACTATTTAAGAATGTCGATCAGTTCATTTGACGAACTAGTTGTAAAGTTTAAGGATACAATTGCGATTCGGCCGGAGTTGGTTCAGGGGCTCTCATTTTCAGTAGAGGAATTGCTCACAATTACTCTGAGGTAAGGCATTATAACTCATATTATATTCCCTAATGAGTAAATATAGATTACTATGATTGGCAAAAGTGAATAAACAACCAATAATCAGGAGGAAACGTCCGTTTGTCGTGCGTCTGCATAAAAGCACCCTAAGTATGTTGCTGGTCATATTTGAGGCGAAAAACTGTAATAAATATCGCGTAATTACGTAGGCTACCTAGGTTTCTCTACCTACTGAAATTTTCAGGCGCATAAGAACGGTCTCATTTTGCTTAAACGCTCCTTTAAGGAATGCATTTCGCGTCTGCGAAACAACGATTGCCAAGAAGGGTGGGTAAGTAAGTATTACCTACTTCCTCACATCGGTAGTTTATATAATGGGGTTATTTATTTTATTTTTTTATGAAAGTAGATTCCAACTGTGACGTCAGGACTTCTGGAAACGTTGAAAAATCGTAGAACGAGAACTACTAATCGTAGGACAGTGCGGTTTATGTCAAAGTTCACAGAATGGAAAATAGCTTCATTAAAAAATAATATAAACCGCTTTTGTGACCCATGCGCATAATACCCCTTAGTGTCGGTACCTATCCAGTATTTTTGCAACGGGAGGCGCAGGACCAACATTTATTAACCACTTCCCTACAAACTCTTATCAGATTATGGGAAAATCAGATTAATTCAATTAAATCAAATTAATTAATCAGGACGTTGCCGAGTGGAAGTCCATATATGTCTCAGCATCAATAAATCAGAATCAGCATGACCCCTGAAATTGTCAATAGAATCTCGCGAGGGCTGGGAGCGCAAGGCTACCAGAAATCTTGTTCCTGTGCTAACCAAAGGCACCTGATGAAATCTATGATTTTCTGTAGATGCCTTATTATATAACAATTTTTTGGTACAGTTTTATGAAGCCTAGTTTACTTTTCCTAAACAATGCAAAGGTGGTGTCACATCTGATGGATAGAATATCTTTGGGAACAGAAATGTCTTTGAGCCCCAGCTGCTCCATCTGGTAGACGGCGTAAATTCGTAGTCTTCATTAATTTTTCCTCGACTAGGTTTATCGAGGAAAATATTGCGATCAGCTGGAGTTTTCGCTGTCAGCAGTACCTACTGTGGAGATCTACATCGTCCCCAGTCCTCCGCCTTGGTTTTGTCGATCCGTTCAACAGCTGTTTCACCAATCATCGGCAGGAATACATGGTAAATAGACAGCACTGACGATCGCTACCATCTAAACATGTGCGACAATCGCCTTCAGTCCATACCAGGCTGTGAATTCACGTAGTAGTATATTTTTCTGTCTGAAAAGGCAAGTGGTCTGGATGCTCGCAACTCCAAATGGAAAAAATATCCAATATCGGTCCTTGAGTAAAAATATAGATTAGTGGGGTGAGTAGATCAATAATGGTGTATAGCTGTAGTTTTGAAGGGACCCGACTGGTAGCATTGCCACTAGTGGCGATTTACGGGACACCTCGATGAGCCCTCAAAGGCTGGTGTTGGGAGTCCCTCGAATACTTCAAGGTACTTACCTACTGAGGAATTCGCTCTGTCGCCTCCGCCCTACCCTACCCACCCGATACGTACCTGACCGACCTGGTGAACTCTTGACATTACCACCAAAACACCTAATATTTAAAAAACCCTAATATCATTCGGACGTTATTTAGTGTTTTGGAGAAGACATTATTATTATAAAATAGGTACTTAATTCAACAATGTAGCCATCTAATAACATGTATACATAAATGCACAAGTCATTATAAGCATTTTATGTAAATACTGTTCATATTTGTACACAAACATATCCACTCCAGTCATATATAAATTCACAATACACAACTATTACAAAACGATAGGACCCTTCAAAAACAGAAAAGTGAAATGTGGCTTTTCCCAAAATTAATTCGACATTTTCAAATTGCTTAAGTAAAATCATACGTCGTTTTAAAATAAATTTAATGCTGTACAACTTCGCTTCTGATAATTTTTACTGCAAACCGAAGGGTCGAGAGCTGGGAACACAAGTTTCACAAAAAACGCGAGGCAAAAACTCTTTTTTTTTAATTTAGCTGTTTTTACAGGACGATATTTCAAAATAATCGGAGATAGGAAAACAATTAACGGAATTTTGTAGGAAATTTAACGAACGTTCATTTTTAACGAATACTTTTCCTACGACCGGTGGGTTTTTGAGATGTATGCTAAAACCAAAACTCGGGATATTACTATCCCCCTCTTCCCCCTCAACGTTGTACCTACAACTGGGCACTTTTAGTATGTTAATCTTCTAGCTACTCCCAACACATTCCTGAAGAAGAACCCCCCCCATGTTCTCCCCTTTTTGGGCGTTCGTACTGGACTATAAACATACGGGGTCTGGGACCCCAGTACTTTCGATAAGATAATTGTGTGATTACCATGGGAAGTTACATGGAAAAAAGCTGTAGAGTCAGCCAGACAAGCTTCCAAATTTTGTTACCTGTGTTTTTACTAAAAGTCTGCAGAGCAAAATACAAGAGTGGGCCTTGTGATTTGGCGGGACATGGATATAAATTTCAGTTCTTGGATGAATAAATAGTTGTCTTGACAACGTTAGTACTTAGTGGTGAGAGGCTGAATTAAGCTAAAATTCAGATTTGCGGTCCAACCTTCTCTTGCGGTGTTCGTGGGAAGGGGATGACTTACGGAGATGGAGGGGATATTAGAGAGGCGCTAGGAGTGTCATTAGGATCGGCACAAGTTCGCAATCAGCGTACCTGCGACGGTGTGCACCTCGAAATAACAGTCTCATCGCGATCTCATCATTTCGGCTGTAGCCGCCGAGTCAAAACGAGGTGATAAGTGATAAAACACCCATGTACCGCAATTGTTTATAGGGTAACCTACCTTTAATGTATCAGGTGTTGCATAATTCTGGTAAATCGGCACAAAAACATTCTCTGTGTGCATCGGTATGAACATGACTAGATACGTGTCTCAGCAGTAAGGAACTTGGAGAAATGAAAACATTGATTTCTGCTGTAGCCCTGAGCGGTAAGTAGCTACTACATGTTATCTACTAAAAAAACCTATTCATCACTCGTAAGTACTTTCACCCCCAACGTAAGGATAGCTATGTACCTACCTATATTGCGTTGGTACATCGTTATTTCTCTCCCTGTTAAGCTTTATCTAATTGCCATAATTTATTCGCCGAAAATTAGTTTTTACAAATTCGAAAGTACACAGTACATAGGTACCAACATGTGATTGCATACACTGCCAAGGAGAATGCATTTTTGAAAATTTTAAAAATGGTACGTACAATACTTATTTCTATCCATTTCTGGGAGATATCAAATATGACGTTCGAAAACACGCTGCTAGTTATTACAAAATGGTTTATTATTTTCCTGTATAGGTAGGTACCCTTTCTGCGTAGATACTGGTTTCTGTGGTCACATATACACATACGACGAAAAAACCACCGTAGTAGAAGTAACGTTCAGAAATTACAGTTACATAATTTAGTGAGTACCTATATTATGCATTTTCCACCGCCCCCATCTCTTATAACACGCTATTTCGGCCCTACGAGCCCCCACCCGTTCATTTTTGAAATTCTGACGGTCGCCAAGCCTAAGTAGGACCCTCGTGATTTCCAAAATGTTCACTTAATTTGGATGATCTGTTTGGCCGTAAACAACAAACGTTACCTACTTGTCAACAAACAAAAACAATGGTTCATTATTGAAAATAATAAACCAAAAGGGTTGAAAAAATAGCAGGTCGTCATAATCCCAACAAAACCATCTTTCTTTTTTCGTATAAGTCAGTTGTCTTGTTGAATAAATAAAATTACAATTGGCAATGAATTAATATCACGGAACAACAAACTGTATTTAATTAAAATTGAGCCTTCTATAATCAGCTGTTCACTAGCAGTCATAGTTATTAATTATCAATTTTATGCATGACTATAATCAGCTGTTCGTAGCAATTATAATTTGGGTTGGAGTTCATTCACACTCAACATGTTGACTAAGCTTTTCGGTTGAAACTTCCGGGCCCTGTGTGAACGAGCGGCTGGACGTTGACATCGGAGCCGCTCTCCGAGTGGTATAAAAAATCCTTGAATTCGGAAATTTATAAACGTAGTAAAAACCATCGGGAGGTACCCTTCTATTAAAAGTTTTCGAGCTACGGTTTTGAAATTTTCGCCCCGTATAGATGACAGACGGTAACGCCGAGCTTCGAGGCCCAGTTAGACCCCAAATGGGACCTACTGATCAAATTTCATCAATTTTGGTTCATGGTAACTAAAAGTGCGGCGGACAGACAGAAATTTTGGTAAAACGTTTTCGGGTTCTACGTAGCTACCTACCTTGAAACGCAAGCCATCAAATTTCGAGGGAGTACTTACCTATAAATAAACAAAAAGAAAAAGAAAAGAAAAAACAACGGATTGGAAGCAAATTTGAGGGGAAAAACTGGTTTTCATCCCAAAATCTTTGATTCTGAATTAAAAATGAAAGTATGATCCGGCCTTGATCCAACGTTTTGCAGCTGATGAGCTACTTTCAGAATAGGCTGCATTGAGCGAATTTTTTCTCTCTTGACCCCACTACACGCCCGAGGTTTTTTTCCTCCTTGAAATTGTCCAAAATTCATGAAATTCGGATTTGGGGTTTAGTTGGTTCTCGTCAGTCATCCCTAGTCTCTAGAAAACTTCATCGCAGTTTTTCCCAGTGGAGAGCAGCTGGCCAATCTTAGGTCGTGTAAAATCCTGTTTTCTGAAATACATTCGTTTTGACGTTTTCAAGGAAAGCTAGTATTTCCTGATATTCGTTGCTAGGTAGTTACTTCTTGACTATGTAGGAAATCAGAATTATGTAGGTTATCAGAATTAATCCCAACTGTCGCATGATGCTACTGGGTATTCAACATAAATCATGCGATACATTATCACAAGATTGAGGTTCCATAATTTTGATGTATTCTGCGTCCTATGCTATTATTTCATTCATATTTCATTCATGGTTAGAAGAAGAAAAGGATTATAATATTATGGTAGATAATATATATTGGGTGTGATCCTGTAAAAACTGAGGACACTGTTCGAGACCAATATTGGCGTTTATCTTCTTTACGACGCCATTAAAAAAACGCTGCAAATCCCTGCTCAACGGTTTATTATTTTGTACAGAATACCCTTCTGTTACAGATCACAGCTCTCTGTATAGATAATCCGTCTATATAATATAATATGTAATATTCTACACATATTATTTAGATCGCGGGGTACTTATCGGTTAACGGGAGGCCACTCATCTATTCAGAAGTCCCAAACAACCTGCTCATTCACGGGATAGTTTCTGGGATTGTTTATCTTTTTTGAGATGCGAGCGCTAGCGAGCATCCAGATCGCTTGACAATGCATTCCACTAATCTATTCAGAAGTCCCAAACAACCTTCAGCTTTTTTTGTAAAACAAATTTGAAAGAATTGTAAAAAATCGCGTCTTTACCCAACTTGGTACCGCCTGCCACGTTTGCCATCATTCGACACAGACTGAAAACACATCCAGACAACGAACGAAAGCGATAACTAATAATTCAGAAAATAATAATTTAAATAATTTTAAATCGTTAAATGAGTGGCCTCCCGTTAACCGATAAGTACCGATCGGCGGACTCTCCGTAGGATTGTACCAAACCCCGTACTCGTTACCAGGTACCTACCTAAACCGTTGTGTAATAATTTACCTGTATAGGTTCCCCTTCTACGGAGATAGAATAATGAACCGTTGTGTAATAGTTTGCCCATCAATAATACTTCAACGGTTGTTCAAGTTGCAAAAGTACCTATCAACAAAACCCAGCCACTTCTGGGTAGATGAGCCGTTGTGTAATAATTTACCGTGGTGTAATAATTTACCGTTGTGTAATAATTTGCCGTTGTGTAATAATTTGTCGTTGTGTAATAATTTGTCATTGTGTAATAATTTGCCCATCAATAATACTTCAACGGTTGTTCAAGTTGCAAAAGTACCTATCCAGAAAATCCAGCCCCTTCTGCGTAGATGAGCCGTTGTGTAATAATTTACCGTTGTGTAATAATTTGCCATTGTGTAATAATTTACCCATCAATAATACTTCAACGGTTGTTCAAGTTGCAAAAGTACCTATCAACAGAATCCAGCCCCTTCTGGGTAGTTGAGCCGTTGTGTAATTATTTACCGTTGTGTAATAATTTGCCGTGGTGTCATAATTTACCGTTGTGTAATAATTCACCGTTGTGTAATAATTCGCCGGTGTGTAATAATTTGCCATTGTTTAATAATTTACCCATCAATAATACTTCAACGTTTGTTTAAGTTTCAGAAGTACCTACCAACAAAATCCAATAGTCCATCACTTGCCAAATGAAATAATTATCGTAGAACAAACAACTCGACTTCATACAGCCATCCTTGATTACAATCAGGTGCTCCTTAGTGATGAAATCCCGGCCGGATTTATACCGTTTGATTCACGATCGTGTTGACGAAGCTTTTTGGTGCACACGAACGGCTGGTCGTAGATGCTCCGGGTGGTCTTAAAAAATTGTTTAGCTCAAGACAAATTTAATATCGTAAAAAAAACCATACCTTTCAATCTAAAGTTTTTGAGATACGGCGTTCTGAAAAGTTCAACCCCTATTTTGAACCCCTTAGAGATGACTGACAGTAACGTCGAGCTTCGAGGACCAACTAGGCCCCGAACGGAACCTATAACCCGAATTTCATCAATTTTCTTTCATGGTAACTAAGAAAAGTGGCCCGTACGGCGTACGGCGGACAGACAGAAATATTTTTATTGCAGTTTCAGATTCTACGTACTTACCTTGAAACGTACCTAAACCATCAAATTTTGAGGGGGGTAAGAATTTTTTTTCTTGCTCGATTCCAATGGTTCATTATTGAAAATAATAAACCAAAACTGTATCCCTGTTTCTATTCAAGTAAGTATTTCTCTTGCAAATGTCATTTTAATGAATGATGAATATCGTTTTTTAGAGTTATCATTCTCGTCTCTATGATGATATATTGATGATTTGTCTCTAGTCTTCAGTCATGAACTTTATGTGCTCGAAAAACTATTTTTCATCCTTGATTGGAACATTGCATGTTAACATTTATTTTTACTCTTGATGAATTTGAAGACCTACGTACTATACCTACCTAACCCATAACTAAAATATGAAATTCTACCAACAATAGGCGTGTATTAGGGATGATAACTAGTACCTACCTATATTTTTTATGACTTCCCAACGAGAAATTTTTTTTCGCAGTGGTTTATTATTTTCTCTATAGATCACTGTCTTGATTACCTATCTTTGAAAAAATAGTAAAAACGCGAAAGAACGCCAAGTATCGTAAAAATTCGAAAGAACGTTCTTGAGCTGAAATATTGAGGGTAGGTCTCAGATTGGTCCCGTGTTTAAAATTCATAATGTGATTAATTTCCACGTTCCTGAAGTACCGATATTCATTCCTAAGATTCGACTCCGTCCTATCCATGCAGAAGTTTTCTGGACAACTATATTGGTGCCCGAATGTGGGAGGTAGTTCCTCGATAGGCTTAGCTGATGGCTTTATTAATTTATCAAGTTACAGATCCAGCAGACCTGGAAATTTTTTTGTGCACATGCACAAGTGGGCATTTATAAGCATTTTATGTAAATGTTGTTCATATTTGTACACAAACATCCAGTCATATATAAAGTCACAATGCATAACTACTATAAAACGATAGGACCCTTGAAAAACATAAAAGTGAAATGCAGCTTTTCCCCAAAATTAACTCGAAATTTTCAAATTGCTGTAACTTTGGAACAGTTAGAGATTACAGTAAAATCATACATCGTTTTAAAATAAATTTATTGCTGTAAAACTTCGTTTCTGAGGACTTTTACTGCAAATCGAAGGGTCGAGGAGCTGGAAACAAAGTTTGACAAAAAACGCGAGGCAATAACTTTTCTTTTTAATTTAGCTATTTTCACAGGCCGATATTTCAAAATAATTGGAGATAGGAAAACAATTAATGGAATCTTTTAGGAAATTTAACGAACTTTCATTTTGTAACGAATGACTTTCTACGACCGGTGGGTTTTTGAGATGTATGCGAAAAACGGGATATTACTACCCCCCCTCAGCCTTGTACCTATAACTGGGTACTTTTAGTACCTATGTCTCTAGCTACTCCCAACCCATTCCTGAAGAACCCCCACCATTTTCTCCCCTTGTGTCGATTTGTCCCCCATAATCAGGTATTCCCTGGCAATCATGTCTGGGCTGGATGTATACAGTTTCATTCGCGATCATGTTGAACTATTTATAATCGTTTAAAAAAATCGAGATAACGGCGTCCTGGAAGTTTCAACCCCCTATTTTTCACCCCTTCAAGATGACTGACAGTAACGCCGAGCTTCGCGGACCAACCAGACCCCAAATGGGTCCCACAAAACAAATTTCATTAATTTTCGTTCATGGAAAGTACGAAGTACGGCGGACGGACAGAAATTTTGGTTACCTATTCCATTTTCGGATTCTACGTAGGTACCTTGACACGAAACCATCACATTATGGGGGTGGGGATGGGGGGGGGGGGGGGGGGTGTTTAAGCACGATTCCAAAGGTTCATTAATGAAAATAATGAACCAAAAAAAAAAATTATAAGAAAAAGTCGAGAAACACAGTGACTGGACACGGTTTTTTCAATCATGGACTCCCCTCCAGAATGCCCCTCTTATCTCAATTATTTCTGCCCCCAAGGCGAAAATTTTCAACTCCAAGGTTTGGGGGGAAGGAACAGGTTTCTATATGCACATCCAAGAGATGGATGTCAATCCTTTTTGCAGCTGAGGAGGTAGCGGCGGTAGGTTTTACAAGTGAAATTCCATTCTGACTTCGAACACTGAGGTTCATACTGATACAGATAGTGAGCTGTAAAAATGCAACTGATCGAGCGATTGCCTAAGTATCTAGGCAATTGTAGGAATTTTACGTATAGGTAACATGAGCTACGCATGCGATAATGTTAAATCCTTGCCACGCGCATAACGTATTGTAATTTTTTGAAAGAAATTTCGTAATGAAATTTGTGGGAATTGGTACCTGTGGGTTGGGCACTAAACGATGACGATCCCATATGAATTTCATCAAAATCTGAGTTTTATTAGCCACTGTCAAATGTTTTCTGTCGTTCTTGCGATGGAAAGTCTTCCTTTTCATGGCAAGTTGGTGTTGGAATAACAATAATTCTGCATAACGACAAATTTATCATATAGATATCTACCAAGTTGCAGATGGAAGGAATGTATTCTGCCCATCTTCTATACAGGACTGTCCTTGTGCTCATTCGTTACAAAAAGCCTACCTGTTGGTCAAACTTCCAACCATAAGCTAAATCCTATTCTTACCGCTTCGAGTTTATAAATGGAAACACTGAAAGGAAATTCCGTTGTTCAAAGTTTCGCTGTCCAAGTTTGAAAGGAATCACCCGATTGGGGCAATCCACGGAAGGCTCTTTTACGAGATTCGGTCCCGGGAGATTCTTAGCACAAAGAATAATAATTCATTGAATAATAGATACAGGTAGGTAATACCTACTTATTTTGGAATACAAAAAGACCTATTAGTCAGTCACACGACCACGGCTTACCTATGCTTGTGCTATCTCAGGGGAATAATGCCCCCCCCCCCCCAGTAGATACTACGCATCACACTTCCAGACCCACAGAGTTATTATATAAATATGTACTCCCATTCCTAGGTTGAAAAAACATGATCAAGTCCATTTTTGGTTTACTATTCTGTGAATAATACACCTATGAATTCATTCAGCAGAAAAATAGGTTTATCATTCTATTGGACATACCTGCAGAAATTTTGGATGTTCATTTATTGCTTCTTTCATGTACAATAATCGAAATAGCTATTTTTGATAGTTTCCACCAATTTTGACCCCCAAAACACGAATTAGGCTCCTATTTTTGACAAATTATCTTTGATCATCGACAGTGCCATTCAACTGTCTTGCGTACGGCGGACGGACATTGCAGTTTTGGATTCTACGCACCTTGAAACGTAAAAGAGAAAATTTTGAGTGGGTGTTATACAAATTTTTTGCTGAGCGATTACATAGAATAATAAACCAAAATGCGATGTCCCGAACACCGTACGCCGTATCATGCATACGGCTTCATTTTCGGTCCAAAAATTTCGTCTTTCGCACACGGGCTCTATTTGGGCCCTAGTTGTGTCCCGAAACTTCGCAGCCCGATCGGAATATACTCAGGGGTGTTATGAATGAAATGGGTATAAAAATGGGTATTTTTGGTATATTATTTTCAATAATGAACCATTGGAATCGAGAATGAAAAAAAAAATTCTTACCCCCCTCAAAATTTGATGGTTTACGTTTCAAGGTATGTAGAATCCAAAACTTCAATAAAAATATTTCTGTCTGTACGCCGTACGCCGTACTGGCCACTTTTCTTAGTTAGGTACCATGAAACAAAATTGATGAAATTCGGGTTATAGGTTCCGTTCGGGGTCTAGTTGGTCCTCGAAGCTCGACGTTACTGTCAGTCATCGGGGTTCAAAATAGGGGTTGAAATTTTCAGAACGCCGTATCTCAAAAAATTTCGATAGAAGGGTATGGCTTTTTTTACGTTATTAAATTTGTCTTCAGCTAAACAATTTTTTGAGACCACCCGGAACATTGTACGTCCAGCCGTTCTTGTGCACCAAAAAGCTTCAACACGATCGTGAATCAAACGGTATAAATCCGGACCAGATAATCATCACTAGGGAGCACCTGATTATAATCAAGGATGGCTGTATGAAGTGGAGTTGGTTGTTCTGCGATATTATTTCATTTGACAAGTGACACAGTGTTTCATTTGACACATTTCAAGTTCTGAAACTTGAAAAAACGTTGAAGTATTATTTATGGGTAAATTATTACACAATGGCAAATATTACACACCTGCAAATTATTACACAACGGTAAATTATTACACAAAGGTAAATTATTACACCACGGTAAATTACTACACAACGGTAAATTATTACACAACGGCTCATCTACCCAGAAGGGGCTGGATTTTGTTGATAGGTACTTTTGCAGCTTGAACAACTGTTTAAGTATTATTGATGGGTAAATTATTACACAATGGCAAATTATTACACAACGGTAAATTATTACACAACGGCTCATCTACCAAGAAGTGGCTGGATTTTGTTGATAGGTACTTTTGCAACTTGAACAACTGTTCAAGTATTATTGATGGGAAATTATTACACAACGGCAAATTATTACACAACGGTAAATTATTACACAACGGCTCATCTACCAAGAAGGGGCTGGATTTTGTTGATAGGTACTTTTGCAACTTGAACAACTGTTCAAGTATTATTGATGGGAAATTATTACACAACGGCAAATTATTACACAACGGTAAATTATTACACAACGGCTCATCTACCAAGAAGGGGCTGGATTTTGTTGATAGGTACTTTTGCAACTTGAACAACCGTTGAAGTATTGTTGATGGGCAAATTATTACACAACGGTTCATTATTCTATCTCCGTAGAAGGGGAACCTATACAGGTAAATTATTACACAACGGTTTAGGTAGGTACCTAGTAACGAGTACGGGGTTAGGTACTAACCTACGGAGGGTCCGCGATCTACATAATATGTGTAGAATAGTACATACCTATGTTATATAGAAGGGTTATCTATACGGAGACCTGTGATCTATAACAGGAGGGTATTCTGTACAAAATAATAAACCGTTGTGCAGGGATTTGCAGCGTTTTTGTGTTTTAGTAACATGAGCTTTTGAGATATCGTTTTCCATGTTTTTAAGGCGAGAAGACCGAATATGAAGTTGATTTTGACAGAGAGTGAAGAATTGAGGTTGTAACGAAGGTTAAGCTCCCGAAATTCATTTTTTATGAGTCGAAAACCTGGGTCTGAAATCACCATAAATTTTTTAATAACACTCAAAGTAGTATTAGTAGATGGACCAAGACAATTAAATGGCGCTGCCAATAATCAAAGATATGTTTAAAAAAAAGAAGAAAAAAAAGGAGCCTAGGTCGCGTTTTTGGGGGCCAAAATTAATGGAAACCATCAGAAATAGCTATTTCAATTATTAGCAGGAAAGAAACAATAAATGAACAGCAACATTTCTGTAGGTATGTCCAGTAGAATAATAAACCCGTGCGGCAAGGACTTCGCAGCGTTTTCAGAATGGCAAGGTCACAAAGCTTAAGCTACTAAAGTGAACCTTTACTTACCAAACTAAGGATACGAAACGTACAGACTTTTTAAACCTTGCGTCTTCAGCAGACCTCTTGATGAAAAACCGTAACAAAGACGAAAATGTAGTGCGAGTATACTGGGTGAGAGTCAAGAGTTTCCGTTTCAGAAACGATCAATCCAGGAAAGATTGAGCATAAGTCGATTTCTGTTTATGGTATCGGGCGACTCCCTTCGCTACCGATTCCGATATCGAAACTCTACAATCGATCGCCATTGCCTGTCACTGCGCAAAATAAGAAGGACCTTGTCGAGATTCCCAGCCAGAAACCACTCCTGTAAATATCATAAGATTTTACCAAATAAACGGGGAGAACGCCGAGCTGAGGTTTTCCCCAACCGACATTAAGGGTCGATTGTTGACCGGGGACGGGTGGAAAAGTCCCTATAAATACCCGCCCTTTTGGTCCAGCTCAGTATTCGACGATCCAACCCCCGACTTGCGGCTTCTCTCTCGAACCTCTCCCTGTCGAATCCCTCTCTCCCAACACCTCAAAAGAGCTCCTGCTGTTGGTGAAAACCGCGGGGAGCACACCCTAAAAAGACCTCCTGCTGTTGGTGAAAACCGCGGGGAGCACACCCTAAAAGATCTCCTGCTGTTGGTGAAAACCGCGGGGAGCACGTCCCTAAAAGATCTGCTGTTGGTGAAAACCGCGGGGAGCACACCCTAAAAGACCTCCTGCTGTTGGTGAAAACCGCGGGGAGCACACCCTAAAAAGACCTCCTGCTGTTGGTGAAAACCGCGGGGAGCACGTCCCTAAAAGATCTGCTGTTGGTGAAAACCGCGGGGAGCACACCCTAAAAGACCTCCTGCTGTTGGTGAAAACCGTGGGGAGCACACCCTAAAAAGACCTCCTGCTGTTGGTGAAAACCGCGGGGAGCACGTCACTAAAAGACCTCCTGCTGTTGGTGAAAACCGCGGGGAGCACGTCACTAAAAGATCTCCTGCTGTTGGTGAAAACCGTGGAGAGCACGTCCCTAAAAGATCTCCTGCTGTTGGTGAAAACCGCGGGGAGCACACCCTAAAAAGACCTCCTGCTGTTGGTGAAAACCGCGGGGAGCACGTCCCTAAAAAGACCTCCTGCTGTTGGTGAAAACCGCGGGGAGCACACCCTAAAAAGACCTCCTGCTGTTGGTGAAAACCGCGGGGAGCACACCCTAAAAAGACCTCCTGCTGTTGGTGAAAACCGCGGGGAGCACGTCCCTAAAAGATCTGCTGTTGGTGAAAACCGCGGGGAGCACACCCTAAAAGATCTCCTGCTGTTGGTGAAAACCGCGGGGAGCACACCCTAAAAAGACCTCCTGCTGTTGGTGAAAACCGCGGGGAGCACGTCCCTAAAAAGACCTCCTGCTGTTGGTGAAAACCGCGGGGAGCACACCCTAAAAGATCTCCTGCTGTTGGTGAAAACCGCGGGGAGCACACCCTAAAAAGACCTCCTGCTGTTGGTGAAAACCGCGGGGAGCACACCCTAAAAGATCTCCTGCTGTTGGTGAAAACCGCGGGGAGCACGTCCCTAAAAGATCTGCTGTTGGTGAAAACCGCGGGGAGCACACCCTAAAAGATCTCCTGCTGTTGGTGAAAACCGCGGGGAGCACACCCTAAAAAGACCTCCTGCTGTTGGTGAAAACCGCGGGGAGCACGTCACTAAAAGACCTCCTGCTGTTGGTGAAAACCGCGGGGAGCACGTCACTAAAAGACCTCCTGCTGTTGGTGAAAACCGCGGGGAGTTTGTCCACACATCCCATAGGAGCCCGTCCTCTCACTCTTCTCCTTCTCCACTCTCTCTTCCGCTCTGCTCCTCTTTCATGAAGTAACACAACTCTCTGGTGACCCCTACTCTCCATCCGACCGTTCATGAGAGACGCAAAACACCTCTCACGAAATAGGTGACTGACTCCACGTGCCTCACACGACAGACTTGTTGAAGCTAAGCCGACAAGAATCCCATCCATGGTACAAACAACTCCCAACATCAAGCGAGGCGCAAGGTTTCATCCCACAGATGTCAGAAGAAGAGGAAGATCCAGGAAATGATAGTCATGAACAATAATTCCTTCCCCCATCCCTTATTTCAATTTTGTCCGTCCTTTTTACTAAGATTCCTAATTACTTTTGTTCTAAATTAACGGTTCAATATTGTTCCTGATCCCTTTTATTCATTTTAAAATAATATGACTATGTTTTCAGTCGTTCTAATTTATTGAATAAAAATACTTTTTTTTAAAAATCTCGAATTAATTAGATTTTTCAATGAACTTTGAAAATAGAAATCCATTTATCTAGAAATTTGTTTTTTGGAGTTAGCAGGTTTTCCTTCTACGCCCACGGTTTGTTCCTACCTACCTATTTTATACATAATTTATTCCTACCTATCTATCCCCTACCTATTTTATACCTACATCATTTATTCCTACCTACCTACCAATTTTTATTAGTATAATTATTTAATTATAGACAAATGAATTGACGGATTGGTGAAAAGATGCAGATCAAGAAACAATGAAATTCGTTCTCGCGAATCATTATTTCCTCTCCATAGTAGATTATGCTGCTAGATAGTTTTGGTGTGCTTGTCTTGTACCAAAAATGGTTGGAAATGTGTAATACCTACCTACATAAACAGTGTTTTTCATTCATTAGTAAGTTAATAATGTTGATTTTAGTGGTCAAGGAGCCTGACAAGTTTTGTAGTTCCCTGATTGTAAGTAATCACGTGTCACAGCATGTCTGGCGGCCTTGGCTGAAATCGCAGGAGGGCGCACTTTCACGGCACAACAGCTCGCCAAAGAACTTCGTGAGCTGAGAGTGTCTGAATGGGAAATACCCACTTTGGTTTGCGTCGCTCACAATGCTTCGGGTCTGGAAACCAACCGGACCAACACGCTAAGGATGACGAACTTGCGGCAAACTATGGTTTACGTGGGTAAGTCCGAATTTTAATTCCAAATTTTACCGAATTCATGAATGATGGAAGTATGTTGAGCAGCAATTTACCAATTGAAAGCGCGTTTTCCTCCCCAAGAACTAGTCACGAGGGGTCCCGCTATGAGTTCTGACGGAGAATCAGAATCCTCGGTCCCAGTTTGCTCCCAAAAAAAAATACCTAGGCACCTACCATTATAATATAGTTCTGGGACTCCCAACTTTCATATTCCAAGAAAGTAGGTAGGTGCTCAATTCGCAGTTGAGTGAAATCGGCAACATTTCACAAAACGCGTTGTTATCGCTTCTAATTGGACTGTCTCCTCAAAAACTATGAAATGGGGGCCCCAATGTAAGAGTAAGCAGCAGTAAAACAAATATAAAATATAATGGAAACGTGAAAGAGTTTCACAGGTCATAACAGCTGTAACACGAAAACGTGACGAGAATGAGAAGGTAAACTTACAAGAAGTGTTAGGTAGGTAGGTAACTTACCCAAAGAAGGCCATAGCAGAAGGGGAAACAGGGATTTAGGTTAGGGAAAGCCATTACCCTAAATGAGTACTGGTGTACTGGAGCTGGCCGGGCGGTTATAACATTTTCTTTAGCTGCGGTTGATTCAGGAATTCTGTATAGGTATAATTATTTGTAGATGTTTGTTGAATTATTTGTTGTTGGTTAACGTGTAGTTTAAAAAAAACGCTGCAAATATTACACAACGGTTTATTATTTGCCTGTATATAGATGCCTCTTCTGCGTAAATCACTGTTTTCTGTGATCAATTCCTACCCTAGAGCTCTCCCCCAGGAAAGCCGTAAATCGCGTACTAGAACCGGCCCGGGAATTACAGTTTCATAAAAATGCGAAGGATTCAATAACTCAATAATTAATTATTTGTTGTTATTGATGAAGTATAAGGTAAAATAAACCGTTGTGTAAGATACCGTTGTGTAATAATTTAACTCTATAGATGCCCCTTCTTCATAGATCACTGTTTTCTGTCGTCAATACCTATCCTGGACCTCCCCTCAGGAAAATCCTAAATAGATTATTGGAGCCGGCCCGGGAATTATAGTTTGATAAAAATGCGCGAGAATCAATAATTCAATCATAAATTATATGTTGTTATTCATGAATTATAAGGTAAATAATAAACCGTTGTGTAATAATTTACCTGTACATATATGCCCCTTCTCCGTAGATCACTGTTTTCTGTGGTCAATACCTCCAGCTGTCCCCAGGAAAGCCCTAAATCGAGTGCTGGAACCGGCCGGGGAATTATTACATTTCATAAACATGCGCGGGATTCAATAATCCAATAATTAATTATTTGTTATTATTCATGAAGCATAACGTTTGTTCAAGTTGCGAAAGTACCTATCAAAAAATCTAAAAAAGCCATAATTTTTCAAAATAAATAATATCACAGAACAACCAACTCGACTTCACACAGCCATCCGTGATTTTATAATCAGGTAATCCCTAGCGATGATATCTGGGTCGGATTTATACCATTTGATTCACGATCATGTTGACGAAGCTTTTCAGTGCAAACGAACGGCTCGTCGTACAGTGCTCCGGGTGGTCTCAACAAATTCTTTAGTTCAAGATCAATTTAAAAACGTTAAAAAAACCATACCCTTCTATTGAAAGTTTTCGAGCTGCGGCGTTCTGAAATTTTGAACCCCTTATTTTTCACCCCTTAGAGATGACTGATAGTAACGCCGAGCTTCGAGGACCAACTAGACCCCAAACGGGACCTACAACCAAATTTCATTAATTTTGGTTCATGGCAATTAAGAAAAGTGCTAAGTACGGCGTGCGGCGGACGGACAGAAATGTTTTTATTGCATTTTCGGATTCTACATACCTTGAAACGGAAACCATCAAATTGAGGGGGGGGGGGGGGGAGTACATTTTTTTCATGCTCGATTCCAAAGGTTCATCATTTAAAATAATAAACCAAAAGTTGAAATAAGCAGGTAGTTTAAAGAAAAGTTCCTGAAATTTACATCATAATCGGGCCACAGGCCATGACAAATTGAATATACTTCAGATTTCACGTTTGCGCGTTCATAGGGGACCTTCTAGGAGCAACATCCCAACCAACCACCCAATTTGAGCAAAATCAGGCCACCGGTTCGTAAGAAATTAAGTTACCTATCGGATTCGTGTTTGAGCACGCGCAGTGGTCGTACCAATGATCCGATCGTTCTGTAATTCACAGGAGACTATCTGGGGCCCATCCAGCGTGTTCCCTGAAAATGTCAGCTAACTCGGATTCGAATTCAGGAAGTTATGCAAGTAATGGTATTTGCGGGCCCATAGACAGCACCGAGCCAAATTTGATCAAGTTGCAAAAGTATGTAGATGTAGGTACCTACCTGCCTATCAAAAAAATCCAAACTAACCAACTTTTTCAAATCAATATCACGGAACAACCAACTCGATTTCATAATTCCTTGCGTGATTATATGGGCTCCGATGATGTGATTATATGGGTATCGATGATTTATATGGGCTGGACTGGACGCTGGAGTTATGTCGGTATACCGTATGACGCACCCTCATATTGACGAAGCTTTTTGGTTCAAACTGTGGGGCCTTACTGTGGACGAAAGGCTGGACGTACGGTGTTCCAGGTGGTCTCAAAAATTCCTGAAGTTAGGAATCAAGTTTTCGAGCAACGGCCTTCTGAAATTCACCCCCCTGTTTTCACCCCCAGACCCCCCCCAATGGGACCTGTCTACAGATCAAATTTCCTTAATTTTGGTTTATGGTATCAAAGAAAAGTGCGAAATACGGCGTACGGACATAAATTGTTTCATTCCATTTTCGGATTCTACGTAGCTAGAAACGCAAACCTTCAAATTTTGAGAGGCGTTGAAAAAATTTGTGTCATGCTCGATTCCGAAAGTTCATTATTGAAGACACTAAACCGAAATTGTGGACCTATTGCAACGGCCTATTGCGAATTCCGCTTCGAAGAATTCGCTAACATTTCTGAGCACTTACATATTGTATGTAAGAGGAGAACAAGATTGTTTTAAAGCCCTCAAATTGTCTGAATATGTGCGATTCGCGTGAAGGTGACTGTTATCTTCAAGTACCTATTTCAATCCATTAGACTCATCATTTATAGAGGAAAAAACTAACCGCAATTAGTTACGTAGAAGGTATGTGTAGATGGGTTCTACAAGTGAGATTCCACTGCTGACCTTGGAACACCTTGTGGTTCAAAGTGACCTGTAAAAATACAACTGATTGAGCGATTGCCTATGTGATATGAATTGTAAGTCGGTAACTTCGAAAGAAATGTAATGATATTTGTGGGTTGGGCTCTAGATGACGGTCCCATATATGAATTTCATCAAAATTGGGACACCAGTTTATTTAACACACAGCTTCTGAGCATCATCAGCTGATGATGCTCAGAAGTTGAGCGAAAAGCTTTGTGTGTTAAATAAATTGGTGGTAAGCTAAAGGTTTATTTTTTGTTTATTCCAAATTGCAAGATGGCTTACAACATAAGGTGTGAAATGAAATTCGATGAATTGAAAAAAATTGGGATTAGCCGCTGCTACCTATCAACTGTTTTCTTTCATTCCTGCGATGGCAAGTCTTCCTTTTCATGGCGACCCAGAATTAAATAGGACAAATTTATCAAATTTATTATATAGATAAGTTGTAGATGGCAGGAATGTATTGTGCCCATCTTCTATACAGGACTGTCCTTGTGCTCATTCGTTACAAAAAGCGTACCTATTGGTCAAACTTCCAACCTAATCCTATTTCCTAGCTAAATCCTATACTTACCGCTTCAGATTTATAAATCGAAACCTTCCGATGTCCAAATTTTGAAAGGAACCATCCGATTGGTGCAATCCACAGAAGGCGTTCTAAAAATTTTAAAACCTTATCCCTCCCCCCCTCCCCTCCCCCCACAGTGGGACCTGTCTACAAACCACCTACCTTGAAACGCAAACCAAATTTTGATGCCGGTTAAATTATTTCGCATGCTCGTGACCGAAAATTCATTATATTGAACATAATAAACCAAAAGTCAGTAGGTAATTCATTCAGGCTACTATCACTAAACATTCTGAGGGCATTGCTATAGCTTTGCTTGGTTATATCCTTCGGAAATTTGGCCGTTTCTGTTACTTGGTACCATGAGCATGCTTATCGAAATGCCTCCTTTGTTGAAACAAGTAGATAATACCTCAGAAAGGATAGGTGTTAAAATGAGCAAGTCGGTTGATTGCTCAAACGAGAAGAAAATTATGATTTTATTGGTGAGCACGTTACAGTACGAGAGAGAAGACACAGTATGTCCTTTTTGATCCCAAAGCCCCCGAGCTTCTCAAAAGGAAAGGTAAAAACATTCCAGGACGGTGTATTCCATTGGTGGATGGCATTTTAGTAAGAAAATCATCCGCCAATCATGATCCTCCTTGCAATGGAAGTTTTGGCAGTGTCTGGTTGGTACTGTACTTGGTCTATGTGGAATTAATAATGGTCAGGGTGCGGCCTGCCATATTGAAAGGTGTGGGGGACCCGCCAGCGAGGCTAACGAGTGCCATAGCTTCAAATAGTTAGGATGATTTCTTGGCTGTTCCTGATAAACATGAGAGGAAAAAGGACAGACAATCATAGTACCTACGTTTAATTGCCCGTGCGGACACGTACAGGAAGTCATGACTCATGATCTATGGCCTCTTGTATAGTGACCTGGAGCAGGCCAACTATGAAATAACAGGGTGTTGCTAATTGGACGTGAACGCATCGTCACGGTGTATCATTTCGAACATCTCGTATTTCAAGGTGCTACTTTAAATAAACATTCCTGGACAAAGCAACTCGCAACCCAGCATTGTTGAGTTAAGGTAATCTGTGTGGTGTGAAAGGCTCTGAAGAGATGGACTATTATTTCGTTAGCGAGTTCAAAGCATGAAATTCATTACTGGTTTCAAGCTCAAGATTGAAATGCATGAACTATATAGGGAGGTCGGTAGGAAGAGTAAATTAATATATGAGAGTGTGACAACTTAGGTCCCTTCAGGGGATCAGAAAGGGCTGAAATTGTTGACGGTTGACTTCTGGAGATAGTGTAAGAATATAATGACATAACTGACACAGCCATAAATGTTATTAAATATCGGAGAAAAATGAGAAAACCCCAAATTTTGAAGTAGACTAAGCAGAAGATCTCTATTGCGGTATTTTTTCAAGTTGATATGTAGTTTCACAAAATTTGTATGTACCTAAACATAGGTACCACCGCCTAATTTATTCTGTAGGTACCAATAGTGTCATCGTTATCACCGAGGTGACAGTAGGTAGGTGCTATACGCAGATGAGTGGCTTAAGCACCCTCATGTCAAGTTATTGCTAAAACAAATTTGTATTTACCCCAATTTCCCTCCGACGTTTGCTACGATGAAACGAAAGCTAACTCGGCTCCAGTTCTTCCGATAGACACTCCTGTAAATATCTTGGTAAATATGAGAGTAAGCAACTTTAGGGCATTCAAGGGCTCAGAAAGAGTTGAAATTTTTATGGTGGGCAGGGTTTGATCTAGGAAGGGCGTGGACGAATAAGGATAGCGTGGAGAGGAAATATTGTAAATGGCCGCTAAGCTGCGTTGAAAGAAATTTCAAGGGTTGGGGGAAAGGAACAAGTTTCTACACACATATTCAACAGAGGGGGAAGGGACAGGTTTCTATATGCCCATCCAAGAGCGAGATTCAAAGCACCGAACATGCTATTTTGGCGAGCAAAATGGATAATCCTTTTTGCGACTGAGGTTTTTTGTCGGGTAAGTTTTTACTACAGGTTGGGGGGGGGGGGGGGGGGGATATGTCATCCTTTTGCATTTATCAATAAACATTTTTTCTAAGCTCCTTAATTTTTAGTACTTAGAGTAATTAATTTTTTTAGCGGGTAAATTTTTACATTGTTTTTGGGAGGATATCACATTTTTTGCAGTGATGAAGTAGCAAACATTTTTATCCCCAGTAGGTAGGTACTTAAATTACCTAAAAATTTCCTAATGGTGGGGGGGGGGGCAAAAGCACCTCCTTGGAGCATAATGTACGTGTTTGCAAAATTTCAGCCCGATCCGTAATGTCTGAGGCTTGTAGCCCCTTCAAAGAACAAGAAGAAGAAGAAGTAGAAAAACTTGAAAAATAGCTATATCCAAACTTCCATAACTCCGAAACCTTGTGGTCCCGAGAGTTGAAATTTGGTACACGTCCTCAGGGATCCCTCGAGAATGGGTGTACGAACAATCAACAACGGAGACCCCCCAGGGGGCCCTACTTGTTCTGTCGTGCAACCAGTGTTCTTGGTCTCTGAATAGGTAGGTAGTGTCGTGGTACCCCTCAGAATTCTACATTTACCACTGCTATGTAATATGGTAAAGATTTAACCAATTAAACGAGGGGAACACTCATCAGGGGAACGCGAGGGGAAGTTTTCAGTTTTCTTGGCAGGAGGGACGCTCTCGCTTCCCTAGATGTGAGACCAACAGCTGGATTTAAATTCACAGAGATGACGGAGTTACTTGGCCCACCGGCGCCTGACCTTCTCGAATCACAGATATGGAACAGTAGGCTATTGGACTTTATTAAGCGAAACACACGGTAGTTTCATTACTAGCTCTCGTCTGTAGGTAGTAACAATTGCTGCGAATCAAACTTGTATTTTGGTTTATTATTTAAAGTAAGTAATAAACATTTGGAATCGATCATGAAAAAAAAAATTTAACCCGCCCTCAAAATTTGAAGCTTTCCGTTTCAAGGTTTGTAGAATCCAAAAATGTAATAAAACGCTGCAAATTATTGCACGACGGTTTATTATTTACATGTATGGACCCCCTTCTGCGTAGATCACAGTTTTCTGTGGTCAATACCTACCCTCGAGCTCCCCCAGGAAAGCCTTAAATGAAGCAATGGCCCACGAATTACAGTTTCATAAAAATGCGCGTGATTCAATAATTCAATCGTTATTTTTTGTTATTCATAAAGCATAACGTTTGTTCAAGTTGAAAGTAGCTACCTACCAACAAAATCCCAAACAGCCATCATTCTTCAAATGAAATAATATCCCAGAACAACCAACTCGACATCATATAGCCATCCGTGATTCTAATCAGGTGCTCCCTAGCGATGATATCTGGTCCGGATGTATACCGTTTCATTCACGATTGTGTTGTCATCGCCGTTATGCCGAATTTTTTTTAACGTTTTTAAATTGGTCTCGAGGAATTTTTTGGGACCACCCTGAGCATTGTCCGTCCTGCCGTTCGTTCACACTAAGCCCTGAAGTTGCACCGAAAAGCTTCGTCTACATGATCATGAATGAAACGGTATAGATCCAGCACAGATATCACTGCTAGGGAACCGGGAACGACTGATTATAATCACGCATGGCTGCATAAAATCGAGTCTGTTGTTCCGAGATATTATTAAATTTGAAGAATGATGGTAAGAAGGGGGACACTAGGATATGTTCTAATCATAGGGGCATCTCTCTCCTTAGTGTCCCGGGAAAATTGTATGGCCGAGTCCTGGAAGAAAGATTGAGAGGAAAAGTAGAAGGACAGTTACACGAAGCACAATGTGGATTTCGGCCGAACAGGAGTACCCAAGACCTTATATTCGCAGCACGTCAGACGGCAGAGAAATGCATCGAGTATGATAAACCTCTCCACGTCTGTTTTATAGATCTGGAGAAAGCATTTGATCGGGTCCCCTGGGCGATCCTACGCAGAGCATTGGAGAGGCGCCAAGTGCCTCATGGACTGCGCTCTAGCATACTAAGCTTCTATAAATCTTGTTCAGGATATGTGCGAACGGCGAATGCCAGCTCAGGCGAGTTCCCCATTACTATGGGAGTACGACAAGGGGACGTTCTGAGTCCACTGATTTTCATCCTGGTGATGGATGAGGTCCTCAAAGAGTGCGAAACAAAGTGTAGGGCGTTTCACCTCGGAAATTGGCGGCTTCAGCCAGTTAGGTTCTCCGCACTAGCCTTTGCCGACGATGTAATGTTGTTGGCCAAGAGCGAGGAAGCCCTTCAGCACAACCTCAATATTTGGGATGAAGAACTGAGGAAGAGAGGATTAAGAATCAACCCAGCCAAGACCAAGAGCATGGTAATCGCCCGGGAGGAAATAAAGCACCAAAATCTGAGAGTGGGAGGAGAGCTAGTGGAACAAGTCGCTGAATTTAAATATCTGGGAGCCACAATGAGCAAGAGTGGCAAAATAAAGAATGAACTGAATGCCCGAATTGCCGCAGGGAGCCGATTATTCTATGCGCTGAACCGGAAATTCCTCAGTAAGGATGAGGTGAGCCCAGAGACGAAGCTGGCAGTATACAGATCGGTGTACACACCAATTCTCACCCATAGTGCCGAATCATGGGCCTTGACGAAAAAGGAGTACGACCGTCTCCAGGCTTCAGAAATGAAGTACCTAAGGAAGGTCGCTAAAAAGACGAGGTGGGATCGGGTGAGAAACACCACTATACGGACGGGATTGAAGGTTCGACCTATGGACCATGTGATCAAAGACGCTCAGCTCAGATGGCTTGGGCATGTCGTCCGAATGCCGAACAACAGATATCCCAAGCGAGCCCACGAAGCGCGTCCTGAAGGAACCAGACCGAGAGGCAGGAGAAGAATAACCTGGAGGGAAAATGTGCAGGAGGCTGCCACGGAGAGGGGAGTTCGATGGGACCGAATCGAGGAGGCATGCCTGGACAGAACCCGATGGAGGAGAGTTTGTCAATCCTCTACACCCTTTGGAGGTAGAAGAGGAAGCGACTAAGTAAGTAAGTAAGAATGATGGTTATTCTGGGCGTGGTTGGGTACTTCTGTAATTTGAACAAGGAACGTTATGCTTCATGAATAACAATAAATAATTAATTGTAGAATATTCTTGAATCTACCGCGTATTCGTTATAAAACTAATTCCCCGGCCGGCTCCAGTACTCGATTTAGGGCTTTCCTAGGGGGAGCTATTATAGTGTAGGTATTGACACAGAAAAGTTGTACAGGTACCTAAATAATAAAACGTTGTGTAATAATTTGCAGCGTTATTGGTAGGTACGCATCCCCAGTCCGTCTCCATTGGATGCAGTCCAGTCGTAGTCAAGTAGGTACCTACAGACTATGATGTGCCATTGCAGCTTGCAGAAACTCAACACTATTAATATGCAGACTGCCGATTTGTCGGTTCTAAACAACTCCTTAGAGTTGTTGCGTACAGGTCTTGGTGACAGCCCCACCCTGCTCGTCAAAATCCACCTGCGTAGTCGATACCACGGATTTCTCCGTTCTCTTTGCACCGACCGATTACTACTAACTTATAAAACCATCCCCGTTCTCCCAACATTCTGCTTGATACGACTATTTTCCTGAATTTTTTTATCAACTCACTATATGTATAGTCCCTAGGCGCATCTAAAGACAAGGCCCACCAGAGACAATATTAATAGGTAGGTAATTATTTTTCTCGCCACAATTTTGGTTTATTATTTTCAATAATAAACCTTCGAAATCGACCATGAAAAAAAAAAAAAATTTTAACCCTCCCTCAAAATCTGATGGTTTCCGTTTCAAGGTATGTAGAATCCGAAAACGCAATAAAAACATTTCTGTCCGTCCGCCTTACGCCGTACTGTCATTTTTCTTTGTTACCATGAACCAAAATTGACGAAATTCGGTTTATAGGTCCCATTTGGGGTCTAGTTGGTCCCCGAAGCTCGGCGTTGGTGAATGAAATTGTATACATTCAGCCCAAATACCATCACTAGGGACGCGCTAACAATCGGGAATTGGCCGAGATCATCATTGCTAGGGAGCACATGATTATAATCACGGAGTATGAAGTCGAGTTGGTTGTTCTGTGATATTATTTCATTTGAAAAATGATGGCTCTTTTGGAGTTTGTTGGTAGGTAGTGAAACTTGAACAAACGTTGAAGTATTATTGATGGGTAAATCATTACACAAGGGTAAATTATTACACAACGGTTCATTATACCATCTACGTAGAAGGGGCTGGAGTCTGTTGGCAGGTACTTTTGCAACTTTTTTCATCAACAATTTCCCTTCAGAACTTCATTATTTGCGTTTCTTTTTGCCATTTTAGTTACTGTTTGTCATCGACAGAATTATTTTAGCAACATTTAACTCGTGATTTAGGTAGGTTACCTAGTAACGACTACGGGGTTAGGTACTAAGCTACGGAGGATCTGCGATCTACGTAATATGTATAGAATAGTACATATTATATAATATAGACGGGTTATCTATACAGAGCTGTGATCTGTAACAGAAGGGTATTCTGTACAAAATAATAAACAGTTGTGCAGGGATTTACAGCGTTTTTCTCCTGTGGTCAAAATTGTATTTTTCGTCGACTGGTTATTTATTATTTTTCTGTTTAGCATTTTCATATTTCGTATAAATAAATATAAATTATGATTCCGGTTTAGGTTTGTTCGGGTTTCCTGTGGAGTGGTTGGAGAAATGCGACCTGAAAAGAGAGCAGGTGCTGGACGACGACATAGACAACGACGTGAACTGTCTCCTTATGTACCTCCAGACAGCAGACAGGCGAAGCGCACTTCATCAGCTGACGCCAGGTGAAGTGGATTTGGACAAATGTATCGACTGGTGGGATCAGCTGCCTCCGTCCATTGTTCCAGACCAGACGACACCGAGACCACCGACGATCGAGCTCAGCGGATCCCAGGGCAGCGGACCTTTCCAGACCCTGTCGCTCTACATTTTAGACGTCGTTCTCTGTGTTATAGCTTATTTCATTTACAGGCTGGTTGAAGTTCAGAGGAGGCACTCAACAGATACTATTAGTAATTTTCCATTAGTGTGAAGGGTACCACTACGTAGGTAACCTAAGGCTATCATTATTCATTATGGTACCAAATGCATTTGCATCCAGCTGCTCAAGGTCAACAACATAAGAATTTCCGTTTGAATACAATTAGATGGAACACACTTATTCAAGGTATTCATCTGGAGTGATGTTGAATTCCTCCGTACTGAAACAATTCGTGTACATACAGGAAATTAAATCGCGATAGTTAGGTAGGTATGGCGGACCTTGGATATCACCAACCGTAAGTATGTCTTCATATTACTCGACATGGTGTAAGTCAGAGTGCTGGAAATCAATAAAACTACCCGTACCAAACCAAAACATAAAACTCACCCTCTAATCAAAATCATAAACATTGAACTCCCCAGCCCTAGAAGAATTTCATTATAATGAAATTTTGGATCATTATTAGGAATATGCCTTTTAATCCAGATTTCAACAGGTGCCGTGAGCTGACCTATGAAGACCGGTAGAGCCGATTTTGATGTTTCTAGCCATGAGCGAGCACCACGGCCAAACTGCTGACGTTTATAGAACGATGAGTACGATGGCCTCGATCTTGAGAAAAAGAGATGGCCGCATAAACACATAGAGCTATTTGAAATTGGTTCCCGATAAAATTATTTTCATTACTCATTTAGACACCTAGTGATAGGTAGTAGCTAAGCGATTATTTGAACGGATCTAATAAAATATTTTGAGTACCTTGACGATGTGTTGTGTGCCTCTGTCAACATACACCAACTACAGAAGTGGTTTCGGACAAGGACAAGCAGTTCTGAATCAGTTCGCAACCGAACCAGTTCTGAGTAGAACAGAGGAGGAGGGGGGGGGGGGGATGGGAACCGTTCAGAAATTCCAGTTCTAACTCCGAACGCTTTTCGAACTAGTTCGCAACTGACAACTAGTATAACAACTCCCGACAGTTATTACCTATCCTGTCTAAAAACTGATTGGGTTTTCGAAACCGCAGGTACTTACATACTCTGAAATGAAATGGATGAAAAACGTCGAAAATTTCCTTAACTGTGGCCACTACCAGTGCTTTTCCCTTAAGTAGATAGAGGTATCAATACCTACCTATTTTTTTTTAATTCCTTTTTTTCATTAGTTGCTAAGTACATACGGTCATTTAGAGCCACCTGATGAATCTCCTGAACCTTATTTACTATGATTTTTGGTCAAAATGTTGATAATTCTCGAAATATTGGGCGAATTATTCATTTTTGAGAATTTGAAACCCTGTTTTTCACCTTAGTGATAGATAAGTAAGTGAAATGTCGACCTTCGAGGACCAACTAGACCCAAAATGGGATTTACCTATACCTTCATGTACCTTAAACTACACGTACCAAATGCTATTAATTTAGGTCTAACCGTTTCAGAGAAAAGCGAAGCATGGTGGAAGGACGGATTTGTTTCATTTCGATTTTCGGATTCTACGTATCTTGAAACGATAACGGGTTTAATGTCTACTGCGCATGCCTCAAACTACCAGTTCTGGAAAAAAATCCAGAACCTCTCGAACTGGTTCTGAATGGATACTATCGAACTTTCAGTTCAGGATCTTCCAGAATTAGTTCTGATACTGTCCAGCCAAAAATGGGCGTGGTCAGTTACGAACGGTTTGGAACTGCTTGTCCGAACATACCTTGGGTTTCATCGCCCAGAGCCTGAATGAAGTAAGGCTTCGAAACCTGACGTCAGTAAACTTATTCGTGATCTATTTACCTTCTTGACGAAAGACAGCTGGGTTGAATTGGCATATATGGGGTACCAAACACTCAATAGTAGATTGGTACACCTTATTCAACAAATTATGATGGATAGGATAAACTATGGTAGAATAGCTTTCCACTGCCTTCATAGAATCCAGTACCTTCTCAATAACCCTACACCTATACTCATGAACACCTCCTCAACACCCTTGGACCCGCTAATTCTGACTAGATGGGACCGGACCCCGTCCGGATTAAACGGAATTTTCTTTAAAATGTACGTGATGACATTTTAGCGGTTTTTTTCTCATAAATGCACTTCTTCCTTCAGCTTAATTCCTCCTCGTCTCACTATAAATATGTAATTACTTTTTTCTTTTCTTTTTTTTAAATCCCATCGGGGTTAGCGTTACTCTGCTGTAGTTTGGTAAATGTGGCATGTGCCGACGAATTGATATACAGTTGGGGGAGCTTATAGTATTTGGGAGGTTCCTGGTATTAAACGACATAATATTAAAGTTATCGATTTATGGTGCCAAAATAAAAACTGGAAAAAGCCGAGAACTTTGATGAAATGTAATCAACCAATGGTACTTGAGTATTAAACGGAGGCCACCTAACCTACAGAGCTCTACTTGTCTTGTTTTCTGGTATTTTATACCTAACATTACATTCCACTAATCTATTCAGAAGTCCCAAACAACCTACTCATTCACGGGATAGTTTCTGGGATTGTTTATCTTTTTTGAGATGCGAGCGCTAGCGAGCATCCAGATCGCTTGACAATGCGAGCGGCAGCGAGCAGTAGGTACTTTTCGGTAGATACTTTTCGGTTAGAACCAGGCGTCGGATTAATTCTAAACTTCACCTGTAAATCTATTAAAGTGTGTTCTTTCCAATTATGTAGTTATTTTTTGTATCCGGTACGAAATATTTCTGTAGGTTAGGTGGCCTCCGTTTAATACTCAAGTACCCAACCAATTTGTCAATGAGCGTTTTCATGACCAGATATTGTTAATTAGACAATTTGTGTCTTGTGGCATCTATCTAGAATCTAGACAAAGCCGAGAACTGTGATCCCACGAGTGCCTGTGTGGCGTGTGCAAATAATTAAAATCATCTATTAAACCATGATGCTCATAATCTCTGATATGTAATATTTCATGTCTGTTGTAAATCACAGCTGAAAGCTTAGAAAGAACTGGCTACTAAATCAGACTTCATCTTCCTGGACGTGGAAGCCCACCAGAGGAGAGATTGTATGACTAAAACCAGTCGGCAAATGATGCCTTACCTATATACTGTTCAGACAAGGCAGCATACAGCTTTCAATTTAGGCTGGCATGCCATGAAATCCACAGAAATAAAACCTAAAAAGAACAGTTTGTTAATATCCAAGCTCCACGCCCTTTGAATAAAATAATGGTGGGAATGAAGATTTACGTTTAGAGGAAGTATATCATAATTTCTGCCTACATGCCTACTTTATGGGATATGTAGGTACTTATTCAATGCAGTTATTCATTTGGTAGGAAAAACGACTGATCTGAATAAAAAATCCCAAAACTTGGAATGTGAAGGTACTAAGAATCACGGTAATCACATCAGAATACAGTATAATACCACTATGAATACTTTTTGTTTATATAATAATATAGTTAACAGTACAGTTAATCAAATTAACTACTTATCACATATACACATTCGGTAGTTTCAAAAACTATCGTTACTCATTTTTAGGTGTGATAATATTCAAATCCTAAATAATATAATGACTATGTAAAACTCTGTCGCTCATCTCGAGGTTTTATGGTGACCAAACAGACGTTTTAAGTGAAGTTTTATCAGAATAAACAAAATGTGTTCTCGAGGAAACAAAATGTCAATTGAGATTCACCGTTTAAAAAAAATTTAAATTTATGGTTGGATGCCTGTTTCAAAATTCATGTGTATCAATAGGCAGTTGAAGATCCATATCTCAATGTTACATGATGCAAGTACAACACTCTTGAATTTACTGGGTGGCACAGGTTTCATGAAGTCTTAAGAAGATGAGTTTCGATATTCTGTCATAAGCATGGAATTACGATAGCTTTTCACAGTAGTATAGGTACTTTTAGAGTAACATTATATTATAATAATTGATGTCAGATGTAGGCACATAATAAATATGAGCATGGATGATAACCAATCCACGTCCCCGTCAGTTTTCGTATCATCAACAGTAAACACGAACAAAAACTAACAAATACGTCAGGAGCTTTCTCACAACTTGACTCACTGCGAAAATGGAAAATGGGGTCAAGTGGAATACATCAGCCGCTGCGGTAAGCGCTCTCAGTTGGCGTTTCCAGAGAATGTGCCCCACCTGAAGTTAACCAAATTTTCAAACCAATAGGAACAGTGACCAAGGTATCTTCCGATAAACATTAAAATGCAATTACGTTTGTAGGCCGCCGCCTTCCCGCGGCAGCGCCACCGTCCGGCCTCGGGCTTTTGAGGGACTATTTCCTATCACCCGGTCGTCCCCACTCGCAAACGAGGGTGTGTAGTCCTCCGCGCTGGCCCGGAGTGGAGGGGAGACACCCCAGCTCAGGGCGTCCGTCCCCCTACTCCTGGCCAGTCGTCTTTCTGCCAGCGAAGTGTTCAGTTGTTCTCAGACCGAAGTATTTTTGTCACGAGTGAGAGTTGTAGGCTTCTATGCCCTGTGCGAACGATAGTAGTAACGCGTTTCCGAATTGTTGGAGTAACGGAGTGTGTGTTTATCCCGAAACTGCAGTTATACCAGTTTCCCATTCCCCCCGAGACAGAGACTCATTATTAAATCTTAGCAAGTCTTACCTTCGGGCGACCTCTGCGAAAACCCCCCTGGTGAACTACGTAGTGACGCGCAGTAACGCCATTCAAGACGCCATCGACGCCAACAGGTCACAATCCTTTGTTTAGTAACGCATTTTCACTTATGTATGTTTTCGATCCGTACTCAGCAAATTCTTTCCTTTTATTATTCTTTTTGTATCATACTTGTACATATTACCTCGTAACGAGTCTATAACTATACCGTAACACTAAGTGAATTACGTCAATATCTCTTACCTTGCATTACCTATTTCATTAGTATTATTATCTATTTCTCATTGTATATATGTGTATGAAGTAACGTCCCTCCCAGGCCCTCAGCACCCTTATCTTTTGAAGTAACGAATAACGTAACGTAACGTAACGTCTTTGCCATCAGCCTTTGTTTATCCTCGAATAGTAACTAGTAACGTCGCTTGGCCTTCAGCATTCGAAAACGAGCACCTTCAGTGAACCCCATTTCAAGTTGTATTGATAGTAACGTTTCCATTCTGCTTCCTTTTAATTATACTTAATTACGTAACTCAACTGTACCTACGTGTTCTCTGTTATCCCGATTCCCTTCAACATAAGGTGGTCTCTGTGTATTTTGATAAACCCCCGAAACGATCGTACTGGTGCCTCCGTAATTTCAGGCCATCAGCCCTACCAAAAAGCCAGTAACGTTTCGTATCAACAGAGGGGGCTTACACGTTTTAACAAAGTTTTATATAAAGCAACGAATAAGAGTGTGACATAGTGTTTTCTTCATAAAAATGATCATTTCCGTTTTAAAAATATACACAGGTTTGGAAATGTTTTTGTTATACTTACAATGAATTATTTGGCAAACATTTTTGGGGAGCTAGGAGGATGTTATACAAAATGTGAAGATTGATTATTGTAAATCGGGCTTTCGTTGCTTTATGTAGAGGCATTGACAGTGACGCTGCACACAATAATCGTCATTACTCTTTCTTATTCAAGAAGTCAATAAGTGAGTGAAAGGATTTTGATCCTGGCCGTTCTACTAGAACGTCGTAGTAATAAAATTTAATTACTCCGTTTGATAAAGGAAATCTTAAATATACAACTAACCGTACACAGCCATAACCACACCAGTGAAGTCTTCGAGTTACAGTAGTCAAATGGGAGATTCCTCTTGAGTGTAGAGATGTTCGCAAGAGATGGCAGCGACAGGGGAGGCTTCGTCTTCCCGCGTGGTGGGCGTCGTAGGGAGTTCTGGACTCGACGATACTGCTGGGGTCCCGTACTCGACGCCCGTGTCGTAAGACTTGCAAGTAATATCCAATGTCATCAGGCTAGCAAGATCATGAACGGGCTCCGTTTCGCATCTGCAACAACCAAAAACTATTTATCAACTACTGCCAATGAACAATACATAGGTAGTATTTTCACATCGAATAAAACCTTTTTCACTTTCAATTGAACTAGTAGTCAGAAAAGTATAAATGTGGGAAGAAAATGAAGGAAGAGTAGGTAGGGATAGGCAGTAGGTACCTACCTACCTACCAATATTTGCATTACTTGTCAATATAAGGTAAATTTTGTGAAAATATCTTGTATTTTGGTTTCATTTTTTAATTTGTACTTGAAAATTACCTACAAAATGGGCAATTTTTGTGGGTTAAAAATTCTTATTTTTTGGGCCAAATTTTGTTCAATACCTAACTGAAATTAACACTTAATGAGGTGTGTCGGAATTTCTAGGCAGAAAACGAGTGAGAAATTTGAATTTCCGAGTTCCCGCTAGCAATGACCGTATCAGGTGAATCGCCAAGTAGATCAACTCAATTATCACTTAGACCGCTACTGCATCACTTTAAACGATGTACAGAACCCCAATATGGATGGATAGAACCGCAAATGTATAAATAAATTTTTTTAAATACCTCCTCAAAATCAATCCGAAGGGAGGTTCACAAAGGTAACAGCAAAAGTTCTTGAAGGTTTGTCATTTGTAATGTTGGGTTGTTGGCAGCACTGAGAACCTTCACCTCCAAAGCTTTGCTCCGCCTCTTTGGGCCAACAGCCAATCACACGTCAATAGAACAAAAATTCCCCATTCTTAAGTTAGCTACCTTCTTCTTCCGTGGCACTACAGTCCTTCTTTCAGAACCTGGGCATCCGCGTTAGCTACCTAGATAAATTGTTAATTTGTTTAAAAATTTGTCTAACTTACCTATGAAATATTTAAAGGTTTAGGTGAAAGTGAAAAAAAGTGAAGGTTTATTGAAAATTAAGGCTAAATGCAAAATCCTTGTCACATGGGTTTATTATTCTATTGGACACACCTACAAAAACGTTGGCTATTCATTTATTGTTTCTTTCATGATTAATAATATTAAAATAGCTACTTTTGACGGTTTTCACCCATTTTGGCTGCAAAAACTCGAATTAGGCTCCTATTTTGACAAACTATCTTCAATCATTTAACTTGCCATTGAATTGTCTTGATTCACCAATTAATACTACTTCTTATAAAAATACTTATTAATTTCTGGTGATTACAGCCATTTTCACAGGTTTTTGACGACCCACAAATATTGAACTTTGAGAGTTAAAACTTTGTTCCTTCACTCAGAGGTAAAAATCAACTATACATTCGGTCTCCTCGCCCTAAAAAACATGGAAAACTCACAAGCCCAAGTCACTAAAACCTCCAAAAATACCTAATTTTGCACCCATTTTTCACCCATAACACCCCTGGATGTTTTGTGACCGGGCAGCCGAGGTAGGGGGCACAACTAGGGCCAAAATGGAGCCTGTGTGTAGATATCTATGACTGGCGAACGGACGGAACATTTGAAACGTATGAAATGGCGGACGGATTGCATTTACGTATGACATGATGTATGGTAGGAAACGGAAAAATGCATGGTAGGCATGGTAGGAAAAGAAAAAGAATGCATGCGGTAGGAAACGGACAAACGCATGGTAGGCATGGTAGGAAACGGACATGCATGGAGGCATGGCAGGAAACAGACAAATGCATGGAGGCATGGTAGGAAACGGATGGATATTGCATTTGGAACATATGACATGATGAAGGTGGCAGACGGACATTGCATTTGGAACGTATGACATGGCGGACAGACATTGCATTTGGAACGTAAAATAAAAAATGTTGAGGGGGTGGTCAAAAAATTTTCCCAACCAAAAAGGTTAAGTTGGAAGTGAAAAAGGTTTAATTGGAAATAAAAAGGGCTGAACTTGAAAATCACATGCATGATTTGAAAACACCTGTCAGATCATGTCCACTGCTAGAATAATATGGAGCAAACTGATTAAAGACCGTCGGTTATGAACTAATTGGATAAGTCACCTTAATCTTCTTGTCTGAACATAGTCTTGAGGGTCTGAGCCAATGGGATCAACTGATGTACCAGCAACACTGTCTAAACCTCGGTCTAATGAATAGCTGAGAGGTGGGTTCCTCTCGTCCCTCCGGATACGGCTCCATTCCCTGTGGTTCGTAAAAGATTGAGGGTAAGTTGAACAAAAGTTGAACAAAGAGGGTAGCACGTTCAGTTTTGCTCACTTCAGCATCAAGAAGAAGAAAATGTGTTTATTAAGAAAAAATTTGCACAACAAAATACCGATGTGATTGTACACATGATAGCAACAATGCACATTACGTCCCTCTGTCGGACGGACTCAAGATGAGGAACGAGAAATTCCCACAAGTAAATTAATTTTGTTTAAACAACAAATAGTGCAGATCCACAACTAAATTTGGCAGTAGAAAATGGGTCACTTGCTTACTCTTTTTGTTTGCTGCTGAGGTTCATTAGCGCGACCAAGTTGTTGAGTGTAGGGCGAAGGTCTGCAGTAGCCAGGCCACACGACCACCGCAGCTGAGCAATATTTTTGTTGAGCAGGAACACACCGTAATCGAACGGAAGCTTTTCTTTCCCACGAGAATACAATGGGAACCTAGAAAGAGATTTTTAATGAACATAAATTGGTGTATACCGGCGTACTTCAATTATTTTCATAATTTTATGATATTTCAAGCATTAGTGGGGTATTTAGCGGTATGAACGAGATTTCCCTTGTACCAACATTTTTAGGTACCTGGTACTAATCTAAATCGAGAAGTCAGTGAGGTGAACATCGTTTTTCGTAATAAAAAAAGATCCAATTGCAAGGTTTAATTTATCCTTTCAATAAATCCTTTCCCTTCTATTATACCTAGAACTACTTCATCTATATAACTAAATTTACAGGTGATTTTCGTGGTGTCTGTCTGTTTGTCTTTCAATCACGCCAAAACGGCTCAATAGATCGAACCCATCTCGCGTATTTAGATGTTTCAGTGATCGGGGAAGGACATAGGGGGATTCACTCCCGGATCTGATGGATAGGGGTGGGGGTTTATGTTCCATCACGCAAAAACGGCTGAATGGATCAAAGCCATCTCCCGTATTCAGATGGCTGGTTCCTACCTATGATAATTACCTTTTTGTCTTTAACATTATAACAGTTTCTAAAGGGACATGTAAAGGTGGGATTCGAATGACGCGGCTGGAACGACTGTAGCCGCGCGACTCGAGCCGCGCGACCCAGAGACGCGTATATGACTTCCAATCTCGCGATTCTAGCCGCTATGAACGCCACACGTGACTTCCGATTGCTTGACTTTAGTACCTACGTTACCGCCATGGAGAGTACATCGCTGCAATTGGTGTCGTCGTTAGTCCAGGAAGAGGAAGAAGAAGAGCTACTGCTGCTGGACCTTATGAAAAACGCTGCAAAGTCCTTGTCACAAGGGTTTATTATTCTACTGGACATACCTACAGAAATTTTGGCTGTTCATTTATTGTTTATTTCAGGTGAAATAATTGAAATAGCTATTTCTGATGGTTTCCACCATTTTTGGCCTCTAAAACACGAATTAGGTACGCTCCTTTTTTTTCAATTTATCATTGATCATTGGTAGTGCCATTTAATCGTCCTGATCCACTTACTTACTACTTACAGTGTTATTATACAAATTGATGGTGATTTCAGACGATTTCCCAGGTTTTTGACTCATAAAAAATCAATTTTGGGAGCTGAACATTTGGTAGAACCTCGATTTTCCACTCTTTGGTCAAAATCGCCTTCATATTCGGTCTTCTCGTCCCCAAAAACATGGAAAACGATACCTCAAAAGCTCATGTTACTAACATGTTACTAAAACACACAAAAAGTACCTATTTTTGTGCACATTTTCACTCATAACATCCCTGGGTATATTCCGATCGGGCTGAAAAGTTTCGGGACACAACTAGGGCCCAAATGGAGCATATGTGCGAAAGAAAGACTTTTTTAGACCAAAAATGAAGCCGGTACACGTGATACGGCGGACGGCAGACGGCGTACGGTGGACGGCGGACGGACATTGCATTTTTGGAATCCATGCATCTTGAAACGTAAAAGAAAAAATTTTGAGGGGATGTTAAGTATAAAAATTTTTTGCTGAGCGAATACATAGGTGTATTATTCACAGAATAATGAACCAAAACAGGCGTAATCCTCACCCAATATACTTGGCGAGAGAAACCGAGGGGTTTCAGAACATTCTTATAAAGAAGCACCTTCTGAAGGATGAAACCGTGTTCAGGAAGTTTTTCCGGGTTATCACTTATTGAACCAAAAATGACAAGCGAGTCATGTGGCAACATCAAGCAACCCATCAGCCCTGCTGAAAACATGGGAGTTACGCTCAGGTAAAGCAATTTAATCGCAATAATATTTATTATTTCAAATTTTCATTAAATTTATACAAAAAAAAGATAAAAGGTAGGTATTCTAAATTCAACACTCAAGTGAAATAACAGCCAGACGCATTTGTGATTAACTGAAGTTCATTGTCGACGGTGGCGGAAGCAGGTACTGTTGTGAGGTGCAGGTCCGGTGCAGAATCTGTGGGAGGGCGGGAAGAGATTTCAGACAGCTCGAGTTGACCAAAAATCTCACAAATTTGCATTTTGCCACGGATTTGATTTGTACTGGACAATTTTTTAACCGACATAGCCATACTTTTGAAAAATGTGTCAATGGGGTCCTCTTCCGTGGGTTTAGCAAGTACGGTCGATAATAATTTGGCTCTGTCTTGAGAATTTTTCTTGTGAACTATTCTCTCGACTTTCCAGCCGCGTGGGGGGACGCGGCTAGACTGCTCCCCGAGCAGTTGAGCCGCGCGACTCCGAGCCGCCTCGTTCGAGTCGCTTCGGCCGCGCGGCTGCAAACGCGCCATTCGAATGGGTTCCATTGTATTACTGTCAAAGCAGTCCTATTTCACAGCCGCGCGGTTCCAGCCGCGCGGCTACAGTCGCTTCGGCCGCGTCATTCGAATCCCACCTTAAGAGATATAATCTGTAAAGCGAGAGGTAACAAAGTCAGATGGACCCACCCCGAGTTCTACCCGTCAGCGACGGGCACAACAGCTAGTTCAAACTGATACAGAGCACTACTTTATTTATTTATTTGTGTAAGTATATGACCAGGGTGGTCAGCACTGAGGGCACTGAGCCTTGAACGTCTAATGGAAAAAAAGACAGTAATGACTTCCTAAGCTGAATATGCTGATTGGCTGTAGGGTTTAGAAGGAACCAAACCAACTGAACTGTCTTCAGTATTTCTTGAATTTCTTCTGGAATATCGAATATCTTCCCCACGTGTGCAGAAATAGAAGGGAAGGTTAGAAACGATTATATTATTCTATTTCCTACTTTGGTGGTTTTTTGGGGTTTTTTTGTTTTGCTTCCTTACTACCGCAGGTAGGGAAGCCTTGGATTCGTGATTGAGTTTTAAAAAAAAGTATGTCCTCCAAAAGAAAATTTCCACTACCATTTTGCGTTTCAGACATCGAGGAACATTTTTGGTTCCGTGTCTGTCTGTCTGTGGTAATTCCTTGTAACGCCCATAACTTCCCGAAATAATAATAATAATAATAATAATAATAATAATAATAATAATAATAATAAAACGGCTTTATTTGTGTTGGAGGCCACGAGGGCCCATGGTACACAGCAAATGACATAAATTGGTCATAAATTGGAAATAAAATAATGGCCGAAATTGGCTGAAATTTGGATGGAAGGTGCGGGTTGGGTCGCAGATGGTCCGATACCAAAATCATTGAAAAAATACTGAAACTTTCGTCTGCGCATGTGCAAACGTGAAATGTACTTGAAAAGCCCGCAACTACCTTAAATATCAGTGAAATGAGTCCAAACTTGGAGGGTCGATCAGAAATAATACTGCAATAGTTCCATACGAATTTCATTGGAATCGTACAGTAACTTTCGTCTGCTCATGCGCGAAAATGAAATACTGACCATTTCCTTGTAACGCTGATAACTACGCGAAAAACAGATGTTGAGAGCTGAAATTTTGAGGGTTGAATCGCAGATAATCTCTTATCAAAATCACTGAAATCGTACCGTAACTTTCGTCTGCGCATGCGTAAACTTGAAATACTTGAAACGCCTGTAACACCTTAAATATCTTTGAAATGAGTTCAAACTTGGAGCGTCGATCAGGAATAGTACTGCAATAGTTCCCTATTTAATTGGAATCGTACTGTAACTTCCGTGTGCGCATGCATGATGAAATGTTGATTCTATTACGCCTGCTAGGTAATTAATTGCTACTCTATTGCTATTCTATCATTTGGAAGCATCATTTATTTTACCAACTGATTCTACACGTTCATGCTACAATAAGTGAGGAAGCTATACAGCCCACCCAACTTGGCAGACGTTTTCTTCCGGGGGTGTTGTATGGGCATCTTGGGTCAGCAACGAATACTGAACACAAACGACTGTTCGTGGTAGGTACTGGACACAAATGGTGCGCACTGATATCTAGTGGATCGTCAGGGTTGGTCACCAGGTCGGTAAGTGACGGGTGACAACACCTTGGTGATCGTGTATGGTTTGCTATACTTGTGTGCGAGTTCAGCATTTATTTGACTAATACTTGATTAATACGGTGGTTCCTAGCGAAAATGTTTTGTTGGTTTGACGTTTGATATAATGTGTAGGTATGCCTTTTCAAAATTGGCGGAGGCTGCTTTCTAAACCCCTATTTGTTCAGTTTGGTTACGTTCGTGGATTGGTGGTAAGTTCAGTGTCAGTTGAAGTGGTCTTTCAATTTCTCTTCCTAAAAATAAATTCGCTAGTGTGTACCCAGTACCTACCGCAATGTGCGACTGAATTGAAACCTAATTGGAATTCGTGCAAATGTTTGTCCCATTGTGGTTCTGGGCGTGAAAGACAGTGACTGCAGCTTTCAAGGTTTTGACTGCGCGCTCAGCTAACAAAGGGTTCGGATAATGAAGTGGTAAACAGTTCGCAACCATCCCGTGGTTCATTAAAAATTGTTTGTACCAAGCTGATCGCAGAGAATTAGCGTTTTGCGGCGTCGATTTGAGGCGTGTATTATATTTATTAATCAAATCAATCAAATTAAATTAAATCATTCATTTTTTAAAAGCCAGAAGCTGACTGTTGCAAGGACGACAATATTTATTACCTACTAAAATTGAAAACACAAGTGACTTTTTATAATAATTGATTCTGGGACCTGCGAAAGACTATTCAAGGCAACAGTTCACACATTTCCCTCAAAATTTGTATAAATCTTCCGTTGAATGTCCCAATAAAATTGAACAATGAGGATTAGGCAGTAAGGTGAACTGCAGTCTTGCTAAGAAGCTTAGTATAATTTATTAACTTGAAATATTTGTAAAAAAATAAATAAACTCACTCTCTATCTTTGTCCGGTATGGTATCAATGATGTGGTCTACTATTTTAGATCGCGAGCCGAAATGGAGAATGGGGTAACGGGTTGGGATGTTGAGGAAACAGGCAATCATTTGCACAAGATGAGCGACAAAGCCAAGAGCAACTGAAACCATCAATTCATCTTTTCCGTCAAAGTCCTCGGAGTTGGGGAGATGAACGTCTCGGATGGTGAACCTTCCATCTGGTAGCTGTCAGACAAGAAAATTAAGGTAGTACCTTGGTACCTATGTAAGTATACTGTCAAATGAGAGATTCAACTGGCTGTAGGTATCAGTAGGTAAATACGTGTTGTGAATATTATTTGAAATAACAAAACGAATGTGCTCACTTCTTTTATTGGGTAGATATAAGAGAGCTCAGAAATCAGTTTCTTCTGCCGGTAATCAAGGAGGGCATTTTTATGCCGAAGATGAGACCTGATTTCCATCAACTGCCTCCGTAACTCCCGAATCCTCTCAACGTCCCTTTGGAGAATTTGCTGCTTTTCTTGGAGTTGAGCTTCTACACAATCGTAAAATTGGAAGTCGAATTAACCTTAGTTTTGCATTTTAATTATTGTGCAGTTGAAAGAATCATCAAAGGAGTGATCAAGTTCAGAAAGACGAATGAGAAAACACACCTTTTTCCTTATTTTGATCCCTTAGCGCATCTCGCTTTTTGCTGATCGTTTGAACAGCAATTTTCTCTTTCTCCTTTTCTTCTCCGAGGAGCTGTAGTCGGAATTTGACCTGTTCTATACGTCGTTTCACAGCCAGGATCTGCTGAGGATTGACTTTGGGATTTTTGAAGAGTTTTTTAAGGACCTGGCTTCCTCCAACTCTTTTAGAATCAGCGTCGACGTAACAGCCAGTGGATATCTGTTCTCTGAGGAAATCCGTTTGGGCTGTTTGCCTTTTGATTGTTTGTTGAAGGGCCTGTAGGCTAGAATTCCACCAATTAATCAACATCCGTATTACAAATGATATCTAAATTATTACGAACCGCATGATACATTTTAATACCACATTTCAAATAAATGTTGAGGACTGTTGTGTATTGTTTTTGAGCGCTTCATGCCTTAATAAATCGTCGAGTCGGGGCTTTATGACTCTATTGATTATGAATTTAGACAGAAGGGTTATCAATACAAAAAATTATAAACTTGGGATAGCATTCAGCCTGCAGAGGATTATAAAATTATTTATTGACATTTTATGTCTTTACTTTGGCACATGGACCCGAAAAGCGTTATACGAAACCGTTATACGATACCGGTAAACAAAAGCGTTACAGTGAGTAGTAATGGAGACTAAACAAGGAAAGGACGGCGGGATGCCGGTTTCTAAAGGCGCGTTTACACCAACCGAGCATTGTTCGCGAACGTTTGCAAACGTTCACAAACATTTGCGAACAAGCACGAGGGGCTCCCGTTTACACCGGTGGAGCACGCCCGAACGAGCAGTAGTTCTCGAGCATTCGACCAAGCTCCCACAAAGTGTACGAAGACGAACATGGCACCTTTTGATGATTGCTCCTTCGTCATTTCTCTTCTGTGCGAAGCAAGCAAGGAATTAATTTTTCCCTTCGCCAATTCAGTAGGTAGGTACTCCCAGTTTGGAGGCAATGTCTTCCCAAGCATCATGTTTCTTCAATTTATTGTGGTGGTATTTATGGTCGGGTTGCCAAAGCTCTGCCTTCTCTTCGTACATCCCAATTAGTACAAGGCATTTTTCATTGTCCCACTCCATAACGTTAATAACAACGTCGATATTAATTTATTGACGCTGAAAGGAAAACAATAAACGCGGATATAATTACCAACACGCACTGCGAAAAAGTTTGGAAGATGATCTATGTTGTTATCACCGGCCGCTCGTGCTCTCGCAGAAATGCCGTTCACACCGTACGTGCAACGAACACTGAATCCCTTTGATGATTCGCGGGTTTACCGACAAGTTGCGGAACAAGCTCGAGCGCTCTAGAATGTTCGAGAACAGAGTTCTCGAACTCTGCTCGGCTCGGGCTACTGTTTACACCACCGGAGCACCTTGCTCGCGATTGTTTGCAAACGCGCCTTAACCGACCATTCTGATGATTTTCGCTTACAACCGATTCGTTTCTACGGAACTTCATGTTTGCCATTTTTCATCGTAGAGGAGAAGGTCCAAATACGAGCCATGGTCTAAATACGGGCTACGTCCAGAAGATAGGGGAAGAGAGGGGCCAGCGATAATGGGGATGGTACCTAACGGTCCGTCAACTAGTTGTGTTAGACATGTGAATCGGAGACTCTTATCAGTGGCACACGTGGGGCGGCAGAAATTTTTTTCTCTTTGAAGTTCAAAATTGAAGAGGCCGAAACTTTGCAAGGTATCTGAAAATTAATTTCTCCCTTCCTTAGTTCTCCAGCAATTCAGGTGTTTCAATTTATTTCTTAAAGTAGACATCCTAAGGTTCATCCGGAGCATCAGTTTTGATCGTTTCTTCTGTTGTGTCATGGCCACCGAGAGCATCAACTCGAAGTACTGGTTGGTCTAAAGACGGGCCACCAAGGGGGGTCCGAATACAGGCTAGCCTGTATTTGGACCCTCGATGCCCGTCTTTAGACCATCCAGCGGTCACAAAGTTGGGAATAACTTTCAATGCGAAAAAAATGTATTGCCTCGCATTAGTACCACCATTTTAATCTCAATTGTTGGTAGATACATTGGTTATCAAACAATTAATAATAAACTGAAACATTCTATTTATTTTGTACAGAACAGCACATAAAAAGAGAGGGGATCAAATTTTTTTTAATTTTGTTAATCTATTTCAGGATGCCCAGGAAAAAGGACAAGTACCAAAAGAAGAATGTGAGGTTGAAGTGGGACCAAGAAGACATGGAAAAAGCGATCAGGGCGGTTCGCGCACAGCAGATGGGAACTCTGAAAGCCAGTAAGATTTTCAGAGTTCCCAGGACCACCCTCCAAACTTTAAGCAAAAAAGTTGGTGTTGATCCTGCACAAGCTGTTAAAATCAAGTTGGGGAGGAATCCTTTCTTGGGGAAGGAGATGGAACTCGAGATAGTGGATTACTTACTCGACATGGAAAGAAACTTCTTTGGGTGCACTCTCAAAGATTTGAGGCGGCTAGCTTGTGATATTGCCACTCGGAATGGCGTGGAAACGCCCTGGAATGATTCTGAAGAAGCCGGTAGGTCATGGCTTGATTTGTTCATGAAAAGACACAGTGATCGTTTGACCCTACGAAAACCTTGTGGAACCTCTTTTGCTAGAGCCCTTGGCTTCAACAAGGAGAATGTTCAAGCCTTCTTCAATATTTTGGAAGAGCTCTACGACAAATTTCAGTTCCCCCCAGAATGAGTGTTCAACGTAGACGAAACGGGGTTAACTATTGTTCAGAGCAAAAATCCTTCGATCATCTCAAGGAAAGGGAAAAAACAAGTGGCTGCATTAACATCTGCAGAAAGAGGCAGCACCATCACCATCATTGCTTGTATGAGTGCGTCTGGCATTTTCATTCCTCCTTACGTGATTTTTCCAAGGGTGAACATGTCCACAACGCTCATGAAAGGTGCTCCTCCTGGAACTATTGGAAGGGCCCATCCGTCTGGTTGGGTGCAAACTCATCTCTTCACCGAATGGTTGTCTGTGTTTGTTGAGCTCACTAAAGCAACTGAGCAGTCCCCTGTACTTCTTGTGTTGGACGGGCATTACAGCCATGTGCGAAATATGGAAGTGATCGAAATGGCAAGGAAAAATTGTGTTACCATTGTGTGCCTCCCTCCTCACTCAACACATAAACTTCAGCCACTGTACAAGAGTTTCATGGGTCCACTGAAGGCTCATTACAGTGAAGAAGTCAGGAAATGGTTGAGGCATTCTAACCGTCCCGTCTCACCCAGTGACATAATGGAAATTTTTGGGAAAGCCTATTTGAAAGTACAGACAGGAGAAATCGCCGTCAATGGTTTCCGGTCAACAGGAATATACCCTCTCGATAAAGGTATTTTCTCAGAGAGTGATTTCTTGCAAGCTGCACAAGACGCAGAAAAAACTTGCAGCCCGCCACTTGTGGTTGCACCTATTGTGGATTCGCCTGAGCCTTCCAGTCTACCCATAACGGATCAACCCTCGACAAGTAAACAAGCCTGCACCCCAGTTAAAGGGCCACCTCCTCATCCGCGAACACCCAAACGTGTCAGTCCCTATGAAATAGCTTCGATCCCCACAATTACAAAGAAGAAGACGAACCGTGGTCGCAAGAGTGCAAGGACTTGCATCATAACTGCATCTCCCTACTTAGCTGAACTAAAAAAGTGTGTGGATCGGAAAGCCTTGAACAACACTCGGAAGACTGTGAACGTGGGACCACCAGATGCCCGAGCAAAGCGGAAGAAGATTCCTAAAGGGCCACGTCAACCCAAAAAGCCAAGGAAGAAAGCTCAGCGAGGCGAGTCATCGGAGTCCGAAGAAGACCACAGAGACCCCCCTATTGACGATGAAAGTGATGATGACGTGTTGGCAGTTGCTCTGGGGGAAGAAAAACCTGGAGACGACAATACACAGTGCATATTCTGCCAAGGACCGTTTTCAGAAGATGTCAGAGGGGAAATCTGGATCCAGTGTTACCAGTGCCAAGATTGGGCACACGCCGAATGTGCTGGGATGGATAAGGAGGTGTACATTTGTGACTTTTGTAAATAAATCATGAAGAATGATTATTCATTCATCATGAAATGCGTGTTTTTACATAAATTATCTGCGTAGCCCGTATTTGGACCACCCTTTGAAAAAAAGTTGTTTTGCCTTTTTTTTAAATATTTTTTTTTAAAATATTACGACTGGTTATTAACGTACTGAACCCCCATAGCACCTTTAGGAGAGTCAGTGGAACAGAGTGACGCCGGAAATATCCATTTTGAGTGAGCAGGTAAATTGGTAGGTACCCAAATGAAAGTGGTAGCCCATATTTGGACCTTCTCCTCTACAAAAACCGTTCACCACTCGTTGGAATCGTGTGATTTTATTGAACATTTTCTTGTTAACCGTACCCCCGTACCTGGCGCGGTAGCTGAGCTGAGCATGATGAAAAAAAGGCTGGTAAACAAGGCAGTCAGCAACAGACTAGTGAAGAAAGTCATTACTTACTAGAATCGAATGTGGTAACCTTGCACCACCATGTAACCCGGATCGTGGTAATCTTGCAACCCGTAAATGATACCGTCAATTATCCCTAAATTCCCATTGGGACATAAAATGTCCCAATGTCTCATGAGGAGTTGCAGTTTCAATTATATTGTTTCTTTCATGCGCAGTAATTGAAATAGTTTATTAAGACAATGCATAATAAGGCGTAAGGACGGCATTATATTCGTATTACAACTTATTAAATAATGACGAATATTGAGCAAAACAACCAACCCGAAAATATTGATTTACCTCAAAAGCCGGGGGACTGAGTAGGAGGGCTTTACCACTGTAGAGCTGAGTTGGACTGTGAGAGTGCGAGGTGTGGTAGGTAAAGGTTCTTTGAAGCAATGGGGAGCAGTGAAGTATCCACCATGCATGTGGAACACGAGGGAGTTCGAACCTAGCGCGGTGGGATCCGTTCCGTTAAGACGGCTCCCAAGGTAGACCAAACCACTGAAATACACTCCCCAGACGCTAAGAACCTCATCCGCTTCATTCCCACTGTTGGCCCAGAGACGGATTACGACACCTGAAATCAAGACATAACCTCAAGAACCAATTTCATCCAAGTCATTGCTGTCATGTCGGTAATTTCTGACGATGCCCTGATCACCAAAACCGGTATAAAAGTATGTTTTTCGTGTATTAGTGTAAATAGACAACCTTTCAGTCACTCCATTTATTTATTCTGAGATGGCTTTCCACGATTTCATCACGAGTGATTTAGTTCGTACGCCATTCCAATTGCTTGTTTCGTTCTATTTTAACATAACGTATTGTTGTAATGTAATGTGCAAGTAATTGCAATATTTTTCTTTTAAAAATATTGCACAAAAATTATTACACAACGGTTTATTAGCTTACTGTATAGAAACCCACATATTGTAATGTAATGTATAATTGCAATATTCTTCTTTTTTTAAAGCTGTAAATTTTTATACAACAGTTTATTATTTTCCTGTATAGAAACCTCTTCTGCGTAGATCACTTGACATCCTAACGGTGTAAAATCGTGATTTAGTAGGGACCCACGCAACCACACACACAGACGAAGAAGAAGCACTTTATTTTCCCTCATAGTATGTAGGGTACCCACTAGATAAATTACTATAAAAATGATTTCTGATACCGTTTCATTCACACTCATGTTGAAGAAGGTTTCTCTTTCTACAATGCTCGTCGTGGTCTCAAAATAGTCTCAAGTTCGGAACCAATTTTAAATGCGATAAAAACCATACCCTTCTATTACAAATTTTCGACTTGTGGCGTTATGAAAATTCCAACCCTTAGAGATAACTGACAGTAACGCCGAGAGCTTCGTGGACCAACTAGACCCCGAATGGGACCTATAAACCGAATTTTATTATTTTGGTTCATTCCGTACTTCGCACTAAGGAAAGTGCAAAGTATGGTGGACGGACAGAAATTGTTTCATTCCATTTTTGGATTCTACGTACCTTCAAACGGAAAACATAGAAGTTTGATTGAGCTTGACCTTTTTTTCCATGTTTGATTCCAAAGGTTCATTACTGACAATAATTTTTTTTTAAATCAAGCTTTTGAATAATTTGAGCCGCTATTGAATAATTTGAATAATATTGATGCGGTGCATCAGTATTAAAAAGTCCCTAAACACCGGCTTTCTTACCAGCAGCAGCTCCATAGTGAACGTCTACATCGATTTCCGACCACTTGGGGTTTTCGCTTTCCAATTTTTCACTTGTATAAAGCGGAGATGACAAGGTCGAGAGATGAAGAGTGTAGTAATAGAGTACTCTTCCCTTCCTTTTCCCACTTTCAACATTTCCATGGATGTTGTACGCGATCACTTGGACCAGATTACGGAGGCGTTGCTAGAAAATAAGTGTAGAAAACATTTCAGAAATGAACTAGAAAAATCACAGTTTCAAGTTTATGGTTTCAAGTGACGAGTTGTAAAACACGCATACAACTCATAACATATACCTAACTACGCACTTCAATTCATAAACATAAGCAGATGTATCGGTAGTACAGGGTGTTGGAGTAACTGACGTTTTTCAAATGAGCTGTACAGATTTTCAAAGAAATCTACAGTTTAGTATGGTGTAGTCAAGTACGGCAAATTATGTCTGGTGGCGGCCTTCCTCTTGAATAGAGTTTCCAAGTCTCCGCTTGAAATTATCCATCACACGGGCGAATAGCTCTTGATCAATTGCACGCATTTGCATCTTTCAAGTCCATTACAATTCGGGATTTGCGAAGATGAACACCTTTTTTCAAGTATCCCTACAAGGAAAAGTCGACGGAAAACAGCTGATCTTGGTGGCTACAGCACTTTACCAAAATGAGGAAATCAGGCTTCCTGGGAACATGCTCCCCCAGCATTCTTTCGACCCCACTTCCTGCAAGTGTCCATTGAATGTCATTCTGGAATCAAATATTACTACCAGGTAGCGAGAGCTGACACTTTTAGTAGTGGGGATCCCTCAATGTTATAGTGGAAATGTAACGGCGATTTTTTGCGAATTTTCCTTGTACTCCACTCATTTATACTATCGAGACCTTCCTGAAGCTCCCGCTGTGCAGATATATTATCAATTCGTTTGAAGATTTTCATATCATCTGCATTGCTATGATGCGGTGCTTGACCACATCCACCACATCATTAATTTATATGGGGACGACAAGAGGCCCCAAATTCGAGCCCTGGGGAACACCCGATGTGGCTTTGAATGGTCGAGATGTGCTTCCTTGCCAGAGGACATATTATTCTCCATTAGAGAGATAGGAGGAAAGGAACTCACAGCTCCATTACCGAATCCTTACCAGCACAGCTTCCGCAGCAGTATGACATGGCCTTGCTGCAGTCCGTATAATCAATCTGGGACCCCGCATCCAGATTCTCCGAAAGGAATGACGATAACGAGCAAGTTTGTATTGACTGATCTACTGGGGGGAGAAAAACATGTGCTGAAGAGGCGATATCAGCGGATGCACACTAGGGAAGATCCTTTTGTAGATCAATTTATCAAACAACACTGCAGTTACTGACAGTATTGAAACTGGCCTAAATTCATCGAGTTTAGATGCCCGTTGTAAGTTATGGATGGCCACCACTCTACTCCTTTTCCAGAGAGCGGGAAATTTTGCTGAGGACAGCGAAGCGCTGAAAACATCTGTGAGTGGTTCCGCTAGGAAATCCTCAGTGACACACTCCGATACTTCCGCCGAAACACTTGAACCAGCCCCAGGTGCCCCCCTTGCACACACCAGCGAGTTGGGTTGCCAGTGCGACAGAGATCTCAGATTCCGAACACTTGGCACCATCAACTTCCATAAGACTATCGGATTCCGACCCCTTCTTATTCCCAGAACCTTTTGGGCTTTCCCACTATACTATCTTCAGCATCAGCCACCCAGGCACCATACAGTACATCAGCATCCCGTTTTATATCAGCCCTCAGCTGATGCTGATGCAGAAGAATATTTTATAATCTCCGTCCTTCTTAGCGCACTTATGTTTACGTCTCATCCTATTTTTCTTCTTTGGTTTGGATATCAAGGATTTCATGTACCAACATTGATAAATAATCGTTAGTTTTCTTCACTACTTACTTATTCAGGGCAATTTCATCAGTAATTTGATACAGCGTGTTGTATCATATTACTGTATCATATAATTTCACGGGCCTCATTACGCATGGGTCAATCCGACCAGAGGAGGCCATGGCCGATATGATCAGCTGTTCAACTGATAACGCTTGTGATATCGCCTGTCGAACCACAAACGCCAATGACCGCCTTACAAGAATAGGATTTTGTGACGTTTTCAAGTGTTTCTTGTTTCTGTTTTATCATTTGTGTGTATTTAATCACTCGTGCATTTCTTATTTGGTACTATGGCGGCAAGAGTACCTTTCAAAAAGGTAGACTGCATCGGATGTTCCTGGAGCGACACTCAAAAACCAAGATGTCGCACAAAACAAAGTCGCCGACCTGCGGAGATTTCTTGTAATTCGAGGCATTCCTTGTGGCATCAAAAATCATGATGAACTTACAGAACTGACCAAATATACAATTAAAGTAAGGTGCCTGCCGATCTCCATGTAGATGGGAGGAAATGGCTGGCTAAGAAAGCCAAGGTTCAGCGTGCTTACGACCTGGGAGGTGCAGCTGATGATGATGAAGTACAGTCAGGTTCATTCAGCCTATTTCCCATCGGCGGTTGGAGGAAATTCCCGTCCTGACAAATACCTCCTTTCGAGTTCTCATCAATCCACCACCATTTTATTGAGACAGCCATCACCATTTGAACGGACTTCTCATCAATCCATCATCATTTGAACGACGAATGCTACGAAAATGTGTGGACCCCCGTTTGTTCCAAACTCAGTGATGTTCACTCCAACTTCTTGTGCCCTGAATATTTTGAAATGAGGATCCCTAGAAAACTGCAGCCTTTATGACTAATGACGAAAAGTACAATGATTGAGCTTTACGTCTTGTTTACCAGCTTTGCATAATGCTTACTTACACGTTATGACAAATTCTGGTCAATGATCTTTAGAAAAGATATGTATCTATTATGATTTCTATGTTTATGAATCATAATATATATTAATAATGTTAATTGCCACAGAAGAAAAGTTACCTTTTTAATCTCGTCTGCCTCACTGAGAATGTTATTTATTTAAGCCTTAAGTTTCGTTTACCAAACTCGTATCAACTTAATATAACTAATTTGACTTTAGCTATGTGAAAAGTTATTTAGTTATGTGAAAAGAGGATAATAAACAGTAAATAATAAAGCGGAGCGAGTGTGCTTTCTTCACATTTTACTCAGGAAATGAATCATAACAGCTGATTCACAGTAAATAATTACGCATAGGTAGTACTAACGAACTATTTGAAAAATGTTATTTTCACAATATACAATGCTCCCTTTCATGATCAAAAAAGAGTTAATGAATAAATTTTGCACGGCTACAGTTACAGTATGTTTCACAGGTGATTTATAAGCTATATTACAACCCTAAAGGTACAATAAGCGAAACTTTCAAGACACTATACACCTTAGAAACTAAGCAGAAAATATTCTTGTTTCTACAAGATGCTAACTTTCATCGTCATTTAAAATGGGCGGATTTAAAATGCAGGCTAAGGGCGGAATTCATAGTCCTCCCTCAAGGCCAAGGGTACCCTCCAACAAGCCCCTCAAGGGTGGACGCACCCTTATCGGTATTCATAAAGGCATAAGCAAGGGTACCCTTGGGCGTTTGAGCAGAGGGTGCCCCCAAGGGGACATACCAATCCCTCAACCTATTCATAGTGCTCAGTTCACAAGGGTACCCTTGAGGGACCGTTTCGAGTTCCTATTCATAAACAAATTTCTTCGCTAAGGGTACCCTCCAAACAGCTGGAAAGCATCCTCAAGGGTGCTTAGAGGAAGGGACATGAAAAGGACCCTCAAGGGTGGATTAGCTCGCATTTTTTTCGTGTTTTACCACAATGTCTTTCCTGCTTTGTGAGTATTTTCCCCTGATTCCAAACCAATAATGGATTACGCATAGGATATTCAAATGATGAGATGGAAAATCAGCTGGCCCGAGTTCCTAACCGGTAAGAACGAACCCTGTATACACACAAAAAGCACATGCGTCCGTACCTCCGTTTTCATCAGCCTGTTTTTCGTTATCTGGATAAGTACATCCGAGACCTCCAAAATCCAATGGAAAAATATGATGACGGCCAATTCAGATGGAGATTTCGCTTCAACAAAGAAATGGTGGTTGACGTATTGGTACTGTTAATATTCCATGGGGAATGCACCTCAGAGGCCTGTTTATATTTTGAATTACAAACAATCTGACTCATACGGTTCGCACCATCCCAGCATGATCCATTTTATAGAACACTGGAATATGTGAGGAAAACAGTAGGACGTCAGAAGATAACGACGTCGTGCCATCCCCCTATGAATAGGTTCCTACTCCTCCGCAAAATCAACCAACTGATTCATTTAGAAGAAATTACTAATTATTAATATGCGTTTTAATATTTCAATACGTAAATGTTTTAATTATAAAATGAACTTTTTATATTGTAAACCCACCACCACGCTATAAGAGATATAAAAAGATATAAAAGATGTAGAAACATCCTGAAATTTTTTTAAATATATTCAAAACTATAAAAAAAATATTACTATTAACTCAAACTTGAATAGGTTATTCAACATTTTGTGTTATCTCTGTTTTTTTCCTTGAGCAGCATTTCCTTTTTTTCCAGTCCACGATATTCTTGTATTTTCAACAGCGGTGTTAAATAGGGTTTTTTTTCTTCTGAGAAAATAATTCTCTTCCGGCCCATTATAATAAAATTAATTTTTTTTAATTTGCAACTTTTTTCACTCCACATCAACAATCTCCCTTCAGAACTTCATTATTTGCGTTTCTTTTTGCCATTTTAGGTACCTACTGATTGTCATCGACAGAATTATTTTAGCAACATTTAACTCGTGATTTAGATAGGCACCTAGTAACGACTACGGGGTTAGGTACTAACCTGCGGAGGATCTGCGATCTACGTAATATGTATAGAATAGTACATATTATAAATATAATATAGACGGGTTATCTATACAGAGCTGTGATCTGTAACAGAAGGGTATTCTGTACAAAATAATAAACCGTTGTGCAGGGATTTGCAGCGTTTTTTTATTCATTTTCGAAAAAAGATTGAACACAGAACAATGTGTGTTTTTCTGGAAAGCAATTTGCTCTTAGGAACACAGAACACAAAACGCAAGTGAAACAGGTTTTCATACCCTTTTTATCTGTCTTGGCTTGGTCGTGGCGAACAATCCCTATGGAACTTCACCAAACATGTCCACAGAGCTTCATTTTGCTTGCTCTAGACACCAATCCTCCCCAACCCACCTTGAGGCCGGCCTTGAGAAAAATGTGAGCCGAGGCCACCCTCCACATCAGTACAGTTGCACTATGAATACGGACGCCCTCCCTTGAGCTGAACCTCACCTTGGCTTGAGGTGAGATTTTTCTCACCTTGAGGAGCGACTATGAATTCCGCCCTTAGTCAAAGTAGGGGCCTCACTACGTTCGGCAACTACCTATACATCACTTTCAGGGAGTCTGAGGAGTATAAGTAGAGGTACTTACTCTCAAAATGTCGAATCAAAAGACCCATAATGTGGCCTTTACAACTTTTTTTTTTCAGGCTATGCACTTTTAGACAGACGGACAAACGAAGTCTAAGTAGCAAGTGAGTAGGTAGGTACATTATGTACAGGGCCCGTACATAGATCTAACTTTCAAAATTATGTCCAAGAGGATGATAGTTGCTGGTACACCAGGAAGACGTATACCGTAATCAATCTGTACAACGCCTGGGTCAAAGTGTTTGGAACAGACGTAAGTCCTTCGCTACGTCCGCGATCGAAGAAAACTTGCTGTCGTCCCTCTTACATTTCCTCACCCACTCGTTACAAAGAGAGCATTCTTTACAGTTCCAGATGTAGGTTTTCACGAAGTTCTTCAAGTTCAATACACTGACAGTTGGACGGCCTTTGTACTTCGACAAACTGCGAGCTTACGAAACTCAAAACAAGGCCTCGGAAATCAGAAAAAACCTTGTTCCCTGCTCTAATCCAGGCCTTTGAGGCCTGCTGTCACTATTACACGTTCCATCATACAATGTTTCATAGCACAAGCCATCGTATGAGCAATTAATGAAAAATTATTGGGGGAAAACGATGAAATCACTATCAAAACAAAGCCACGGTCACAGAACGGTATTCTGAAATCTTCGGCGCTGCTCGGCTATCATCGGCCCGTGAAATTCTCTATTATTGTATCATAAATATCAACCTTGTGCTCAACATCACTCATACGAAAGATTGGAGTTCCAAATTCAGCCTGATCAAGTTAGCCTTGGAAAAACTATGACTCCACTGATCTGGCTGCTTCAACTCTTCGTAGTCAAAGAGCCTGATTAAGAACAAAACGAAGAGTACGGCCATTCTAGTTGGTGACATCACTGAATGAACTCAACATAGTATGATTTAGTAAGTAGAGCCAGGGTAAAATTGACACCTCCGAGCTGAAGGTATCAAAGTTCAACAACTCATGTAGTAATTAATTCCATGTAGTATTTAATGGAACACTTAGGCCCGGTTCAAAAAAAATCTGTAACCATGACAGTTACCTAACCCTGGGGCTACTTTCGATTTTTCGGTAACCCTGGGGTTCGCAGCAGGAGCGTTCAAAAAAGTTTTCTAAGGTAAGGTTACCTTGATAGAATCGATTATTTGGGTAACTCTGGTAACTTCAAATTTAGCCATGGATACTTCACGAGAAATCCATGTCAAACCGCTCATGGACGCTATAAATCCATGAAGTTTGATTCATGGATGATATGTTCCATGGAATATCGGCGTATAAAGCAACTTTTAGGCAACACTGTTGCCCATTCTAACCTAGATCTCGTGACTTCATCCTAGCATGATATTTAATAAATCCGTACTCTTCAAGTGCTGTAGTAATCGATCCTAGCAACAAATATTGCCTTTACTAAAAATACTTTCTATGTTTTTTAATTGAGTGATTTGTAGCAACTCCTAGGTGTACGTTTATTCGGTGTTGCACCTGTTTGATGGAAATTTAAACGGGGGTAAACAAGGATAATGTGGAGATAATCACACAGACGTGTTAGGAACAAGGATACCTATATTTCTATTCACTACGTAATGATTCAAAATATGTGATGAATCTTGAATGAAAGTCTTCACGCCCTTCAACCCTGCCACGTTCCCCAGGGTTATTAAACATAGTTTCATCCAAGAGATGCTGAGTACCGTCGTCAACATCAGGTAGGTATTCTTTTAACATGATTGCGATGTTGTGGAGAACTGCCTGCGTTCTGCCGTAGATATTTGAGGGCGTATTTCTTCGAGAACAAACGCGACTCCTTCCTTCGACAACCTGAAGCGATCGAAAAATTCCTTCTCACTCCAGGCGTCGAAGTTGGGATGTCTCACTCTGATCCGATATATTATCTTCTCGGTTCTACGACTAGCCCTAGTTCGACGAAGACGTCATCATCCTCATCGCTCGCATAATAGTTATAACGGTTCATTATTACCACAATAATGCAAAATAGGACGGGATCTGAATGGTGCAGCGCAAATAGGAAAACCAAAAACAATGAGCAGCCATCTTCGTTTTGAGAGTAACCATGGTAAACTTCTTGTAACCCCTCGAATAGCTGGGGTTACGTACCCATGGTAAAGTTTTCGATGTATCGCACTAATGATCGATTACTGAATTTTTTTGAACGCCACTTTCGTTACCATGGTTGGGAAACTTTAAGGTAAACTTCAACCCCAGGGTTACACTCTTTTTTGAACTGGGCCTTAGGCGGTATGTAGACACCACACATCGCCGAACTCAATCCCCTGTTGTCGTAGACCCTAACAGCAATGATTTCCTTGTTGGAAGAGAGCAAATCAGTTTCGGAGGATGACAGGGACCTGTTAACAGCCAGCAGAACTCCGCCATCACTCGACTTCCCAGCGCTGTCCAAGTTCCTGTCTCTCCTGAATACCTTGTAACTGCCGTGTAATAGCTCAGCCATATTAAAATCATCTTTCAAGTTCGTTTCACTTTCAAATCACTACTAGTGTCATACGAATCCGTAGTCTTCTCTTCACTCTTTAGTTTTGATGGTATACACCCACCGATTTGGTCCGGTAGCCACGACTTGTAAAATCGCTACAGGTGTACTCCCCTGCTAGTCGAGTCGATATTGACTGACCGACATCATTAACGAATAAGTGACCCTTCCGCAGAACACCCCGAAACTCTTCTTCTGTATAATAGGAGAACTACACTACTACAGCAACCAGCAACTACTAACCTGAACCACCTAGCTAGTGATCAGCAAACAAAACAAAAACTATCAACTTCGGTTCGACTTTGGCCCTCGCTGTAGGGAAGTGGAGGCCCCACTAGAGAATATCAGTAACTCCAGTGTCTAGACCCAACTGAACCAATCACGTCCATGGGGCTTATGACTCAAATGTTATGTTTCTCATACGTAGGTAACAACATTCGCTCTTCCAACACGTCTAGCATTGAAAGTTTGCCTATAACCTACTATCAAGTACACTATCATTAATAATAAAGTGAACTTACTTGTTGCGTAACGAGAGGAACCCATTCATTCCACCTCAAAATTCCTCTCTGTGGTACAGTAGCCATGGTAGGAAGAAAAACTAAACAGGCGGACGTGTGTTCATGGTAGAGATCACAAGTTACGATGGAATGAATACTAGAATTGATTTTTAAGAGGCGATTTGAAAAAATATATAAAGTAACCTACTTATCTCAACCGCTGCACCAACAGAAGCAAGCAACTATTAGATTACAACTGAGGCGGGTAGAAAACAAATAGGTTCACGTCAGAGCTATTAACTGCTGTTGCTTGTGAATAGATTCATTCATTCCGATAGAATGTAATCAACTTATAAAAAAAAATTACGTTAGCACTAAGTACTTAAAAAATAAAGCAATTTAGTTTAAACATTCTTATGAATCATGATCCATTAACATGAACAGAGAAGTGATGGTTACTGAAACGTCAAGTTAAGTTACTGTTGGTTAGCAGGAGAACGTTTTTCTTGCCTTGGTAGTGCTGGACATAGAATAAGTAACTCGCACCGTACTTTTTTGAACAGTTATTCAATAATGAAGTTGCTCATTGGTTATATATCCTTATATATTTTTGGTTCAAATCAGGACTCCGCAATGTCCGGGATCGTTTTACGTTCGGTCAGTTGGGCTCCGGACTAGACCCTCCTAAGGTTTTCCAGGAGTCAGCCATGGAAGAAGAGAAGAGCCAGTGAGAACAAAGCGATATCAGTGGAGAAGGAAAATATTAAGGTCACCTTGGAAAAAACCTCGACAGTGTATATATACCTATTGCAATACTTTTTTTACTCTCCTGCAAAATTTGAAAAATGCAGTGTCGTCCTTCTGGTACTGAGAGGGAGTACCTATCACATTCGTCCTTGTGGCGCTGAGCCATCGAACTGATCAAATTGAGGAGTCTGGCAAGAATAGTTAGGCAGTCCATAGTTAGTATATTTATTATACCACGTTCCATAGTAGGTCCGTATAATGCCGTATAAGTAAAACCTCAAAACACAAAAGGAGTGTTGTAGCAGCAGATTTTTGCTTTTGTAAGATTTTCCTTTTTTCAAACGTGGAATCGTGACGTTGGGTAGCTCAGGGAGCTACGCTACGTGTGAAGTACTACTTGCTACTGCTAAGGAATTAGCCTCGGGAGGTTTTTGTTATTTTTACGCCTGAGAATGGCGATAGGGTGGGGAGAAGAGAAATGTACTAAGACTTATTACACGATTCATTTGCATCTCTCAGGGCGGCTCCTCATTGGAACTTTCATACGATGATATAGAAAGGTACCTACTGTTGCTCTCTCCACTCATAAGTAGATGTGCCTTCATCAGGAGAGAAATGTATACTTATATAATTATAGTAGTGTGACTCGATGCCGTAACTGCCTACATACTCCCATTTAGCATCAGTTTTCTCATCTTCCTTGGTTGCCAATTGTTCGTTCAAATTTGTCTTCGTGGTGATTCCAGCATTCCAGGCTGCAGTTTTTTAAATGAAATACGAAGAACTTGCGGTCCTAGTTGCTAGTTCGTTCCAGAGCGTGAGGGTCCTGCTAGAGCTATTTTATCATTTAAATGGGTAGGAAGGATGCTTCCTACACTGGGCAGAGGCTGGTGCTAGGCTTGCCAAGTTAGAAACGACTCTGTAAATTACCTCGTAGGTTCCTCTTCCAACAGGTACTTCGACATAAACCTTTGAACCGTTTGTTGTAACGAACCTACCTATATGTATGCAATAAAAATTATTATTTTTTTTTTTAAATCTATGCTTCTATTATATATCTATGCTTATATATATATATATATATATATATATATATATATATATATATATATATATATATATATATATATATATATATATATATATATATATATATATAGTATGTTTATTTTACTGCCGCTAGCGCGAGGTGAGATTTGTAAATCCCAATAAAAATTATCAAGTAATTTTGGAAGGTACCTATCTCCTTGTTTTCATATAGATAGGGGAAGGGCGGCACTGTTCGACCACCACAGAACCAACAATTTAAAGCAACATATACCTAAGGTCATTTCAGATCGTAGAAAAAATTCCTTGAGCTCCAACACCACTGTACTGTCACGTACATTCGACCACTTACCTAATTCGTCTTCTAAAAAATGTTTTTATAAAATATTCATTTGCCTGTATAGTCGAAACATTGTTGCCATATCCAGCTAAACACGTGGAGCCGTGACGTAGGAGGGGGGTTTAGCTAAACACACTGTAACCACTGTCCGAGAGCTCGGGAAAGACGACTGTGAAGCAACGAGGAACCTCCAGACGTCCAATTCGTTGACTCCTCTCCTACGTCACGGCTCCACATGTTTAGCTATGCTGATTAGCTCCCTGTATAATAAAAACTAATTCTACAGGGGGTCAGGATGTACAACAGTGACTCCTCTGCTCAATTTGTCAAAAATGTTTACTGCATGAAACACACGAGTGGAAACCGGTTTCACGCTGTTATGCCCATCATCAGTCCAGAGTTGAAGAAGGAAGTTGTTCCTAAACAAGTGGAAAGTTTCCGTTCCTGTGTTCCATACAACAAAAATTTTGGACAATTTGAGCAGAGTCATCATTGTCCATCCTGACCTGTAAAAACGAATGTTTATTGAGATCTGTTTTACTTTATGGAATATCAAAGGCACAGATTTCAAAAAAACAATGGAGTTCGTGAACTCGGGTTTGGACGAGTTCACCGACCGGGTTCGACAGGGTTAAGTGGGTCCTGAGTTCATCAAACCGATGGCTGGAACACCTGAAAGTGAAGAGACACGAAACGGACACATCAAGGAAGAGAAAACCGCCAACTACTGCCCAAACTTCTGTCAGGTGATGCATGAAAAAAATGAAGCAGGTTATGATTCCGGGAGACTTTTGGGCGTACCTCAGGCTAAAGTATAATGTCGAAGAGTTAAATATAAAAGGATAGACTTTTGGTACGTGAGAGAATTGAGAACTGCCTATTTTTTATAACAAGCTGAACACCTGTTGTGTCCAACAACAAATACACTCTGCAATTAATTAATAATAACAAATGGTGGAAGCACCACAACTACCCCCCTCCCCTAATAAAAATTAAAAGTGGGGTCCCGAAATCGAACAGGGGGTTTGACGGTTCTTCCTCGCGAAGTGATTTTCGGTCTGGTTATCCAAGGCTCTTCTCGCCTTGCAGTTCTACCCCGAGATTGTGATGGCTGTACTGCTATTTGGGGTAATACACATGTCCTTGCTGTTGAAATGGTTCTGCAGATCCTGCAGCGTCTTCTCCCCTCGTTACCTCTATTGCCACTGGTTGCTGTTCTATTACCTCTTCATTTTCTACAAAAGCAGGTTTTAGTCGATCAATACCTACTGATACGTCTCCGCCCCTCATTTTTATCGTGCAAGTTTTTTCTTTTCGATCAACAACTTGGAATGGTCCCCGATATGGTGGTTTTAGTGGTCCTCGAATCATGTCCTCTCTAACAAAGACATGGCTGCATTTCTCCAATTGGGGATGGATAAAAACTGAATTTTTAGCATGCCACGCAGTTGGCTGTGCTCGCAAATCATCCATGGCTTTTTTTAGATTGCTTACAAGTTCTGCAGTTGGCACTGTTGATTGGTTAGGCTCAATAAAATCATTTGGTAGGACTAAACTCGACCCATAAACCAATTCTGCACAACTGCATCTATGTCTTCCTTCACAGCAGATCGAATTCCTAACAGGACTGTAGGGAGCATATCAACCCATTTGTCCGTGGCATGAGCTTTGATAGCACCTTTCAGCTGCCTATGAAAGCGTTCAATAATCCCATTAGCTTTTGGGTTGTACGGAGAACAAAAATTGTGCTGCGTTCCCATGATTTCTGTCAAACTTCTGAATAATGTGCTCTCGAACTGTTTGCCGTGGTCTGTCACAATCTGTTTGGGCATTTCAAAACGACTGCACCATTTTGAGTAGAAGGCATCAGCAACTGATTCTGCCTTGCTATCAGACAGGGGAATAACCTCAGGCCAACTAAATGCTCCTCTACCGAAGAGCTGGCAATCAAGGCGTCATCAATATAAATTTTGGTATTTCTCAAACCTCTGATGAGTTCGTTGGCAAAGCGCTGGAAGGTTTGTGCAGCATTGCACAACCAAAATGTCATCAGTGGGAACTCAAAAAGACCGAATGGAGTTATTATTGCCGTTTTCTCTACGTCTTCTGGAGCCATCCTAATTTGGTGATATGCTTTGAGAAGATCTATTTTTGTGAAAATCGTTTTGCCATGAAGATCATACGCCATGTCATGTTAGGTAAAGGGCAACTGTCCGGGAGAGTAACTTTGTTGAGAACTAAGTTACCTTCTTACCACAAAAACAGTTCAGCCTCACTGTCAATCGAGATAAGGATTAATGAGGAACTGAGGACACCGGGATGCTCTTAGGACACCTAACACCAGTGTCTTCCAATACAAATTCAGATAGGAAGGGAGGATGTCAATAAAAGTACACTCTCAAATGTGGCACATACATATATTTCAAGGCATACAGGTATTGATTAGTGTAGTAACAAATAGTACACTCAACTTTAGTGGATACAACAACTAACCACCTTTTCCAAATAAGTGTTGGATCACAATGAAAATTATTAGCCCGGCTGAAATGAACTTCGAAGATAGGTCCTAAAAGATCCACTAGACCACAAAGTATGGCTATTTCTACAAAAACTATATAATTTTGATTAGATAGGTACCTACCTACATAATGGTCCATAAATCAACTTTATAATAAGCCTCCTTATTTACAGTATCAACAAAAATATATTTAATAAAAATAAAAAATAACAGAACATAGATTTTTTGAAAACACATAAACTATATTATATAAATAACTTCTATATGAAAACGAAATTGCAAGTAAGTAATTGTGATTGCAAATAACGAGGGAATATTCAATATTCGATCAAGGGGCGGGAAACAATATTTCTGTGTTATGTTTAACGCGACACAAAAGTTTAGCACCCAATAAAATAATTATATCATTTTTTTTTCACAACACCCAATCGAAATCACTACGTTGTAGGTACTATTAACGGATACAGAACATACAGGTACCTAAGCACTAGACGTTCTAGCATACGGGGATCAAGTTAGTAAGGTAGAGCTTGGCTGAACCAATTAATCCATCATACTAAACCTATTATGTATATTTACAAAATAATATTGATTCGAAACAAAAGCGTTTGAGAAATGGGTAGCAACGTTTTAAAACAATTACACATCGGAGTACAAGGCTGGGAGTAAAAAGCGTAGATAAGAAATGTTTCACAATAGGTGAATGCATCACGTAAGGTACGAAGGTACAACTATTATGTTGATACAACTACACGAAGGAATTCAAGGGTAGAATGATCCTGATTAACGACTAATAACACAACAATAATGATGCATGGGTAGTTTAAAACTACAGGAGCACAAGTAACGCAAAAACAACATTAAAGCACCTATCTACTCAAAGACACGATGTTTCTTCTAATGCTAACTTGATGTGGCACCTTTCCGCTTATATCAGGCCAATCACACTGGAACAATACAGAAGAAGTACTGCAATGTAATCACTTGGAGAACTAACTACAGAAAAGACATCAAGTTGCCTCGTTTAAAAACCTTTCTTTTATTCAGCTTAAAGGTGACGGAAAAGTTGTGACTGAACTATGAAGTTTTCCCTAACTAATTTATGAAGTTTACTCGAATCTCACACACACAAAATGGCAGGTGTAACTACTAAATATCGATTTAAACATACCTACCTAACAAAACCTATCAACTACCTAATAACTCAATGATTTTTAAACAAAACTAGGTAGGCACATTAAATGCATTCAGGTACCTCGCTTACTGTATTTATTAATACGTGTATTAGGTAAATGACCCATTATAATTTATTGGGATTCACGGTTCAAACATCGTATGGTGCCAATATTGCTTACCTGTGTCAAAACAACTCGGATTGATGTAACTGAGAAGATCAGTTTCTGACATTTGGGTAAGTTCTTGAGGAAGGGGAATTCCTTCTTCACATTTTTTGGCCTGTTGGATGACAGAGCCTGTCGTCACCACAACTGTCTTGTTCCCCACGGCCGACGATTCCTTGTTAGAAGATACTTGGGTGGAGCTGGCATTGGCGGGGACTTCGATGAATCCAGAAGACACTGTGGCTGGGTGTGATGCAAATGAATCGACCAGTGTGATGTTTTGATGGTACGAAGTTCCGGCTATAGTGACTCCTGCACTACCTCCCTCAGATGTAAGACTTGGCCCATTTTTCGCCGCACCGATAGCGCTACTGTTCAAGACGCTATTCTCAATGGATGGTTGCGGAGTTGTAGTTTGCTGCTGTGCGAGACCAGACGAAGAGAAAGTGGACCCCAAGGCCATGGGTTCACTGGACACGATAGGTAGCTTTTGAGCACTTGCATACACCATTCCGTCTGAAAATGTAGAACCAACTTCTGTTGTAAGAGACTTAACAGGATCCGAAGTAGGCACCATCGGCAGAGACAAGGAAGAATTCATGACAGGAGCTGAAAAGTGACTGTCCATTACAATGCCTTTGGCACCACTGAAGGTTACATCTTTATTAACCATCATAGCAGTTTCAGTGGCACTGGATTGAATGACTTCCATGGAACAAGTTCCTTCTGTTGAATTGATGTGTTGAGAAGATTCATCGACACATGTACTCATTATGGAAGTTTGAAAATGGGCTGGGTTGGATAATGTCTGTAATTCATTCTGAATATCTTTTGGCTCCATTAGTAATGGCTGGGAGGACATGAAGGAATTCGAAGAGGTACTCAATAGTTCCGGTACTTGCTCATGAGAAACAAAGCCCGAGGAGACCATAACATCGGACTGCTCAGATGATGTGTCGAGGGATGAGTGAATGACAGATGAGGGGAACTGAGAAGGTTGACCAAGGCCATCCACAACTTTCATTAATAAAGTACTAGCTGATGTTGGAGTAACAGAAGAACCTGGCATGTCAGCAAATGAAGACGAAATGGTCATCTGATCAACACTCATATTAATGTTCTCGGTCACCATGATTTTCTTTCCAGAGGAGAAAGAGGGATTGAGCAACAACTCGCCTGTGGATTCAGGAGCAAGAGAATTGTCAATGATTTGTGAAGACATTGGCAAAGACTGTGGTGGCGATGTGGCTTCTGAAAGGAGGCTGCACAAGTTACCCGGTGGTGGTGAATGAATCTTGGGCTCCATTGAAACTAGCTGTGCTGAACTGAGTGTGTTAGTGATGTTCTCATGTGTATTGAGGTTAAGTGGAGACGTCTGTGGGGGAAGACCAATAGATCCCAAAACCAGTTCACCTTCTGCAGAACCCGGCAAATTTGGTGGCACATTGCGACTTGGGCTAAGCTGAGATTCGGTGTTAGAATTGGCAAAGGCATTCAGCTTTGAGACGACCTGTGCTTGATTTGCCATTGAAACAGCAATCTGATTCTCCAACGATGCGATCTGGTCCCTGGTTGATTGTTCTTCAAAATGCATTTGAGATGTGATGGATACTTGATTAGGACTGGTTGTGGTGCTCTCGATTTTGGACAAATAGTTCTCAACACTTAACGAGGGTAGTGGGGTGTTTGATACAAACTGCCTGATGGTGGCCATAGAAGGAGTTTGGTTTATGGAGAGATCGGGTGTCACAGCTTCCTGAGGAGGGCTTGGAACTTCCCGTTTCAATTCAATATGTTCTTCCATGATCGTGCTCATATTCTGAGAGGGTCGTCTTTGTGGCGAGAGGATGGCAGGCGGCGGAGGCATCAGCATTAAAGGATGCACACTGGATTCATCTGGACCTTAAATGAAGTAAGCAAGAACTGCAGTTATGGTTTATTGAACATGCAGCCATAGCCATAGTCCTACATGAGCCGCGGCAAATTAATAATTTGGGCCCACAGTCATGTTACTCAATTCGAAGAATTTTTACCATTCAAAAGAAGTTGGGAAGAAATTCCTCATTAGTAAATTCTGTAGTAATTCTGTAGAAAATATATAATGTGTGTGTTAATGTAAAAATTAATTTACGGGTGAGCCTTACTATATTATCTAGAAGATGGTGCAAATGATGGTAATGGTCATAGGTACTAACATTTACTGTTCTCTGACTGAATGTACGAGGCAGTCGGAAGGGAAGTGTGATTTCCCAACTGGATGAGGGGGATCCCAAGAAGTAGATTCCTCGGTGGGAAGGGCACTGCAGGTTGGTTCACGCCTGAAAGAAACAAATTATAACAGCATAAGTACCTACTATTCACCAGCTACCAAGATCGAACACAACTGACTGACAGTAGGAAAAGCTTTTAGAGTACTTTCGTACTCCATTATCGAAAGAAGTTCAGTTAAGTCCAAACGAAACGTCTTTAGGATATTCCAACCATGTGAACGCATTTCTTGATATCTCAGCTTAAAGCACAATGTATTGCCACTTAACAGCTCTTGTGACATCCAACAGTACACTCCTCATTGGGAAACGTTGAAGGAAACACAATGATGAAACCAAAAGTACTTTCCCAACCAAAAAGCAAGATCATCCCAAAGTAGGTCGCTACTTCATACAATAAATATCTTGTTAAATATAAAAAATTTAAAAAAAAATAAATACAAATCCGGAGAAGAATCTTATTCTAATTTAAACATAAAAATATAAAAGAATTCCAATCCTTCCAAGTCCATCTGTAAGCTAGGTATTTTCCACAGTTCCGTGTTAGGTCTTCCAAAGATTCAGGTAATATTGTCGATCTCCTTGGTTTTCGTGTTATATGACCATATAAGAATATCTTTGCTGGATACTTGTAGACACCTTTCGAATAAACCTTCAACAATTTCAGACTTCATGAGCTTCGAAAAAAAGGTAAAAGACGGGCAGTACTTACACTGAGCAAGAGCTGCTCTGGCCGCTACTAGGGGTTCCCGAGGGAGAGCTGCGAACAAAACGGTATTTTGAATTATTGGAACACGAAACGAAATCACTAGTTTAAATGAGGTCCCACCTGGAATAAGGGAAGGGTCGGATGCCTTATCAGCTTACGACTACTTAACACAAAAATTATGAAATACAGTTAACGAATGTTGAATGATGTCATTCCAGAAAAAATAAATACGAAGTTACAAGATGCATTATTTCGTCAACAGTAAGCTGTTAAGGCTGAACCAACTGTGTCGGTGCCCCTCACGATCATCCACTCACTCAAGAACACCACACGCAGACATCAGCAAGGAGGCTACTCAAACATAACGCTGTGAAAGTGAAGTGGGGATGGGATGATGTTATAAGGAAGAGAATGAATACAGACACACACAGACATTCGTACAAGGTTGGGAGAGGGAAAATAATGACAAACGATAAAGGATTACAGGGAAAATGCAGCCAAAAAAGTGGGGAAAGCGAATACCAGTTGGGTTAGGATTGAAAATTAAAAGGTTATGGCTGGATAACTTGAAACCTTTGGGGAAGTAGGATAACCTACACAGTTTTGTTACTAGGTGATTTTCGCGCAACGAGTTCCGCACACAACTGGCCAAGCAAAATATGAAACCCACCCACAGAGGCCTGGATGCTGTTGAAATATCCGGAATCTTTTCGTTACTCCGTATAAAGCATAACATGATATATTCAGTCCGTTGAGTTTATTGGTGGACTGGACGTTTAGATCAATCTTGAGTGGTGTTAATTTTCTATTTTTATGAACTTCGCCATTTTTTCAATATGTCATTTTCAACTATTGAATGGAGATTGAAACCAGAACTTTAATGAAGGGGAACCTCGCAAGTTTCGTCACCCAACTTCAGTACAGTCGTGCGAATGCCACCAGCAATACTGATTGCTGCAGCCGTTTTTAGTGTTGAAGGGTAATGACAAGGGATCCACAACAATAGCCTCCACGCTTCCATGCACACTTCATACAAACATGCCCAAGAGACACATCACGAGCAGCAGACCATTCATACTGCATCGAAACAGTTGGTCAAGAATGGGAATAGTTGATCAGGAATGTTGTCTTCATCTGCTGGGAGCTTAAGTATTCAAGGATCATTCTCATGGCGCACGTCAAAAAAACGTTCAGTGGAACTGTAACAAAGCGATTAGTAGACACAACACGAAAAACAATAGAAACACAAATATAAATCAATAATTTGATAAGAAAATAATTCATAAATAAATGAACATGACAAACAAAGTAAATAAATGCGCCTAATCTCATATTACAACACGATCAAGTCAAGGTTTACTATTAGAAAAACAAAAAATATCCAAACGTAACGATATTTATGATCCAACATAATAATGAGACTGTCTAATTATTAATTATACACACGTAGGTCGGCATTATCTGACATCTAAAATTCCAAGATCAGATACATAGATAGAGACCGTCATAATACTCCGAAAAAAGGATAAATATTAGGTATAAAATTATTGATTAGGGTGCCTAGCTGAGTTAATTCCCCAGAGACAACACGATTTTGTTGAAGGAGTTATCTAAAAAACTACAAACGATGGGAGAAGCCCTAAGAACCGGTCCAAGAAACCGGTTAGCTCCATCGGAACTTGACTCAAGTAGAAATTTTGATCAGTATTAAACCACCCAAGATCCAACAAACCTGTGTCAAAAACAGGTAATTAAGTCAAAAAATACCTAACTCCACATGAATGATTTTTTTTTCCACCCACTTGCTGGGTCTACTGTACACATTCAAAACTATTTGAATGGTGTACGCTGAAAGTCAAAAACGAATAGGTACCTACCAAGAAGATCTAGTTCTAATATGAGATTGACGAACGAACAAATGAATATATGACGAACGCTATGATTATTCATCATCATCATCATTCATAACTCCAAAATCTGCAAACCATCAGTAAAAAAAGGGGGCGAAAACAAAAAAATGGGTTTACTTTTATGTCTTATAAATTCATGATAAAAAGGGTGTACTTAAAATTCGTAAAAGTATAACTGAACGATAAAAAATGGGGAATCGCTGAACGAGCTAATATAAAATTTCTGCGAGTTTGCTTCGTCAAGGATGCTCGCCACATCTTCATATCACATTTTACATTTGAAATCGAGCATAAGGGGGAAAAAATAATAATCGACCCGCCACCATCGAAATCTTGTGGTTTCCGTTTCAAGGTACGTAGAACCCGAAAATGGAATACAAAAATACGCCGCACTTCTCTGAGCAACCACGAACCAAAACTAACGATGGTTTGTTGGGGGTCTAGTTAGTCTGCGAAGCTCGGCGTTACTGTCAGTCATCTCTAAGGGGTGAAAAACAGGGGTTTAAATGTTCAGAACGTCATAGCTCAAAAACTTTCTATAGAAGGTTAGGTATGGTTTTTATCATGTTTTTAAATGGGGGATTTTCTTCAAAAAATTTTCTTGGGAACAAATATTCAGAACTCCTAGAAAAACAGTAGTTTGAAGCCCGCTTTCAAAAATAAATGAGGGTAGCTGAAAGTGAAAATGTGGCATTAAATGCCCTATCAGGTCTATTGACATCTGAGTGGCTATTGGCCCCAAGGAGGTGGACCGAAACTTCGGAGGCGAAGGTTCTCAATGCTGCCAACAACCCAACATTAAAAATGGCAACCCTTCTTGGCAACTTTCAAGAACCTTTGCTGTGACTTTTTGTGAACCTCCCCTCCGTTTGACGACTATTTTTTTAAATTTATTTATAAATTTGTGGTTCCATCCAAGGGGGTTCTGTACACAGTTTGAAGTGATGCACTAGTGCTCCAAGGTGGATTTGAGTAACTACTCGGTGAATGACCTAATTTCTAGCAGGAATTCAGAAATTCAAAATTTGTACTCGTTTTCTGCCTATACTTTCTGATACTTTGTGGTAAATAAGTGTTAATTTCCACTACTGAAAAGAATTTGATTTAAATAAATGGGAACTTGTAACCCACAAAAATTGCACACTGAGAACATTTTGACCACCCAGAGCATTGTACGTCCTGCTGTTCATCTACAATAAGGCTATGAACTTTTTGAACCAAAAAGCTTCGTCAACGCGAATACGAATCGGACAGTATACATCCAGCCCAGATATTACCACTAATAAGGAACAACTGATTATAATCAAGCATGGCTGTACTCTATGAAATAGAGATCGTTGTTTCATGATACAATTTCATTTGAAGAACGACAGTTATTTTGATTTTTGCAGATAGGAACTTTTGTAACTTGAACAAATCTGATTTGGTGTCTGTCCGTCTGTGAGTCTGCAAATCCTTGCCACTTCTTCTTCCTAAATTCGAATCCGATCCCAGATTGTCCCATGTGAATTACAGTAAGACAGGGTCAATTGCATACGCAAACACTAATCCGAGGTGGTTCTAAATTTCTAGAGAATCCATGGCCAGATTTCGTTCAAATTAGGTGGGAGTTGAGGTGTAGCTTCTAGATTGTCCCCTATGAATTTCAAAACGCTTCGGATAATTGGAACGACCACCGCGCATGCGTAAACGCAAAATCTGACTACTCAATTTCTCATGAACCTATGGACCGATTTTTATGAAATGTTCAGGAACTTTTCTTCAAACTACACGTTGGAATTTTCGTTCAATTTCTTCCTAAAACTACGTTATGCATCATGAATAACAACACATAAAATTAATGATACAATTCTTGAACCCACCGTATACTCATATTTACGGCTTTCCTAGTGGAAGGTCGAGGGTAGGTACTGACCACAGAAAACAGCGATATACGCAGAAGGGGTATCCACACAGGAAAATAAATAAAACGGTCTGTAATAATTTGCAGCGTTTTTACTATAGGTAAGGATTTAACTCGGTTATTTGTAGTTCTTCTAAATCCGTGAGAATTACTAGGGTTTTCAGCATAGTATCTACCTACAATTGTACGAGTATAGTATATATTGACGTAAGTTAGTACAGAACGCTATTTTTATACATCACATGACGACTTAGCACCTTGGGCTAATGTCCATGCGAACTTACTTTGAAATGCATGCTACCAAATCGATAATGAAAAAAAGGGGTTTGTTTTTATTTCTTTACGAGCAGTTAGATAAAGAAAAAACCAATACAAGCCACAATAAATAGTGAGCGCTTTAATTTTTTTATTTTTTAATATTTTTTAATAGATCGATCAGATTAATTAAAATTCATGAGAATTTCAGTTTTTTCCCGTCACCAATGAATTAATTATCAAGGTATCTATCAACACTACCTACAGAACTAAGTACGTCGGATTTCATTGCTTAGATATAATCAATGAAATTTATAGATACTCCCGTTACTTCAAGTCCAGCTTTACCAGCTAAGCATACATAGAGAAGCAACCTTGTAGAAATGCTTGACAAAAATATGGAAAAATTGACGTAACGAATTTAAAAAATGGGAACTGATTACTAGAAGTCAGTCCTAGTTGAAATGATGATATTATGAATAAACAGAAGCGCAAAGGTATATTTAAAACTATGACGGAATATTTCGAAAATAAATCAAAACTCAAGCATTTATGCAGAAAGCTTATAATTATTATGCATAACAATAAAGGAATGCATAACAGCGCTTCATAATTGAAACTATTTTCCTTTCATGAAATGTGAAAAATTTATACGAAATAAAACAAAAAGGAGCTAAAGAAATTTGGAGATATTCTCTCTGTATCAGCAACAAAATAGATTGATAACTGAAAATAGATGTTGTTAAATTGTGTTTTCGTGTGCATGAAATTTTTAAACTAATTAAGAGAACCTGTAAACGGGGTGAAGGCCACCCATTGATGAGGCTGGAGTCTTGGAGTGGCGGGTTGCTCCTTAGCAGACTTTCTGCTGGGGATGGAGAAGCAAACGCATAGAAAAAGCTTCACTGCTACTGGATGAGCCGATTTTTAACCCAACAGTCGTTTATTGGTTCTGTGTTTGCATTTGCCACCATTTCTTTTAGAACGGAATGTTTTCGGCCTTTTTGGAATTAACATGGAAAAAACGTACGATGTCTTTTTGATAATAACCCGTCTTGATTTATTAAAACTGTTGTGGAGCAAACAACAAACACAGGGCAATAGTAAAAAACACAAAATGGGTTTCGAAATTCAAAAAAGAATTTCGGGACGAATCGTGAAACTATGGGGTGGTCAAAGACCACGAACTCCATAATTTCAGGTTGCACCGAAATCATGAAAATAAATGTGTTAGTAGAAATTATGACAAAGCGCTCACTAATCACTCACGCATCCCTAAAGGCTCAGTCACCAACAACCACTCCAACATGCACCTCACACGAGCATCTGTCACACCCATACAAATACAAGCAAACGGTGGGCACTTCGTCATTTTTTGTCTTAGGAAAAAAATTCACTTACAAAATAAAAATACGCTAGGGAATTCCCAACATGATGTTATGATTTTACGAACTCAAAAATTGACAAGAATAAATAAAAAGAAACATCGAGAACAGGAGTGTTGGGAACTCTCCAGCTTGTTAGTAATTTGGAACGAATTATAATGCCAAGAGTGGAACAAGGATTTGAGAATTTGATTGTTGACGTGAAACAGCGAAATTCCGTAATTTTAATATGGTAATTCAAAGCAACTTCAGTGAAATCTTCTATTATTTAATGGCATTATCATACGTATTTAAGGTAATAAATTATAATAATGTTCTCACAGCACGCACACTCTCATCCACCCAACAAAGCCACGCTTCTTCTTGATCTCAGTGCCCATTCTTAATTAATGATTCAAAGGTTAATCTACTCAAAATTATAAATATCTAAACAGCGAGGGATTTTGATATGTTACTGCCAACATGGTGAATGGCTGAGATCAAGAGTATAAACTTTAAATACATGTTGAATTAGATAAAACCAAATAATTTAAGTAGAATAATCAACGAGCTCACGAAACAACACAGGAGTTTGGAACTGGTCACTGGAATCTTTAAAGGTTAAAAAAAATAATAAAAATTCAATAGGCAGCATACCTAATAAACCAAATGCCAACAACAGAACTCATCTACAAATTGAGCAAGCCATCATTAACAAGAATGGGACACGTTCGATGATGATGCAGCATCTGGAGGGAGAAGGACTTCAATAACATCGGATGCAAATAAGGTGAGTTAACCCAAAGACAGTTTCTCCATAAGCCTTTGTTGTAACAAAGAAGAAATGTGATTCCATAAAATTTTTGTCACTGTTCGAAAACTGAATTATGATGCTGGAGCACAATGGAGGCTTGTTCAGCTTTCAGGAAGTTGTTCAGCTTTCACCAGGGTCTTGAGTTTCAAGGCTGTTCCAGAGTAATCTGCAGTGAATGTGCTTGAAATTTCCTTGAATACTTGAATCTTCAATGACAGGTAGCAACAACCAAAATTGGCACAGTTTGAAGAAAATGAAGGAGGGAAGCCCAGCAACAAAATTGGAGGTGGTACCTAAGTAGCACTCAAGAGGTCTTGGCAAGAGTCCAGTGGTAACGTGATCGTTATCCACCAAACTGCTAGACAGAGACAGTTGGAGAAGAGAATTCAAAACTATTCACAAACTAGCCGACTATAGCCGGCACACAAGAGTCCAGTCTTGAAATAGCACACCGCTATTTAAAAAAGCTATAGCAGTATGCCGTTTCAGAAGACAGAAAAACGGGGAAAAGCTCAGCAGTCAACTGCTGACACGTAGTTGGCCTTGGTCAGAAGAATGCGCTCCCAATTCAAAAAAATTAAAATTGGATTGAAAGACGTGGAAATCGATGATGATTAGGAAGCTGAGGGACAAAAGGCAGTAAGTAGTCAGATTCTGATGACGACCTCGTGGTGATGGAGTGAGGCCCTCTTAACATTAGGCGATTCCAAAGGGACGCGACGGACACTGAAGTACGTTGATAATATCTTGTGAGTCACTTCCAATGCTAAGCACAGGGGAAACACAAACTCGGCAGGGTTCCATTTCATTCACGATCATGCTGAAGCTTTTTGGTGCAAACGAATGGCTGGAAGTACAATGCTCCGGGTGGCTTCAAAAACTTTTTGCGTGGCTATTTTAATGTTTCGAGCTACAGCGTTCGGAAAATTTCAACCCCCTGTTTTTCACCCCTTAGAGATGACAGACGGCATGTTTCGGATTCTACATACCTTAGAACGGAAACCATCAAATTCTGAAGGGGGGGGGGGGGGGGGTAAAAATTTATCTTTTCATGCTCGATTCCAAAGGTTCATTATTGAAAATAATGGTCTTACTGAAAATAGGAATCCAAAAATCACACGAGGGAACTGCGTGGTACAGTTTTTGTGCCGCCTCCACAAATGTGACGCAGTCGACACGTGCAGCAGTACTGCCCTGTGCATAATGCTCACTCGAACATGTGATTCACAAGAACTGCCCAACCCTGCCCTGCGCTGCCTCGGCTGCCTCTCAATGTGCTCCTGACCCCAAATTTTCTGCATATTATGCAACCAACCTTCAGAACAAGTTAAGGTTGGCTTCCTTGAAGATTTCACAGCAATGAACCCCAAATCAGAAAGGCTCGACAAATTGTCCCCAAATCAGAAAGGCTCGACAAATTGTGGGACTATCTCCTAGAAACATATACACTATACTATACGAGATGCTCTCTGCATTCACTCCTGAGCTTTCTGTCTGGAGAGAATGACAAACGACCCAACCCAACGACCCAATCACCTGGTTACAAAACATTTAGCCTTTGGCACAATACATTTTTAGGAGTGTGAGACAGTTGCAAATGAGGGTGGCAACACAAACACAAAACTCTTCGATGTTACAACTTATTAGGCTTCAAAATTTCTTTGAGTATCGTTGCATTCACTCCCTGTTCTTTGGGATGGAATTAAATCTAGTTCCTAGGAAGGAACTAAAGGAGGAATAAACCGGAGTGGAATTCTGTTGAGAGCTTTAATAATGATAGAGAATAGTTTCATACAAGATGGCGATTTTTAACAGTGCAGGAAAAGCGTTACAGCAGGTGATCGTGGTGGTAGATCAGGCTGACCACTACAGGAAAACTATTAGTAGTAGGTAAGCACATAGAATTGGGATTCCAACAGGAACTGGATGGCGACCATTTCTAGCAGCCAGGGTTTCAGACATCAAGAACTGCTATCTGAACCCAATTCCCAGTAACCACGATAACAGGAAGAACACTGAAAATTTGAGGGCATCAGCAGGTTGATTCCATGTATGAGTGGGTATATAATTTCATTTGAAACCCTTTTGACTACATGTGCGCAATATGTATTATTCAGTCATAAACCAGGCCTACTATTAAGCGATTTTAATAAAACCAATAATGATTGCTGGATGTGACAATATGTAAAATCGATAACAAATTTGTAATTGAGGGGGGAGTATCTCTGGGAGTTTTGAGTAGACCCATGCAAACAGCATTAGTTGGAAGAGGGATCCGTTTTCTAGGACTGGTTAAGATCAAGTTCAACTTTAAGAAACAGTGCCAAGAAAAGTAGGTAGGTATAAGCAAGAAATTCAAATTATTAGATACCTAGCTACTAAAATATGGCGATGGAAGAATGACAAGATTATAAGAACCTGGCAACAAAAAAAGGAGACCCTCGGACGTCAAAGAGAGAAACTTGTCATGCCCGTGAAGATTGTTGAAAGTGTAGACCGAACCAGGGGCTCAAGACAATCTTCAGGCCACATAAATATCGGATGACCTAAGTTTTAAGGAGACGATATTCAAAACAGAACGAGAACGAAAACAATGCAAGACAGTCAATTCAACAACCAATACCTACTGAATTTCCTCAATTCAAAATGTATCTGAAGTGGTGTTAGAAGGTGGCTTTAGAGCTGAGCGAAGTAGATGCTACTGTGTACTTCTTACCTTGCAGTGGGGGTGTACCCAAAGGGGTATAGAGAAAATTATGGGCTTCACTACTTCGCCCACTAGACATAACATTCAACTTGACTACTACCGGCTCTTTGATATCCTCAACCTTATATGGAGGAATCGTGCACACCAAGTGTGACTGAAACAAACATAATTCTCGATGTAGTAAATGTAACAACGGCAACACTTTATAGAACTCCAGATTTGTTTTATAAATATGATAAATTACCTGTTGTAAAAACTCTTTATCAGGCTGTACCACAGCTTCCCAATAATTATCAGCATTTATTTCTCCCTCAGAAAATATCACTCTGGTATCTTTCAAAAAATTTTTACCGAGTATGAACAGCTCAAGGCCACCAGCTGAGTGACACGAAACTACAGACTTTTTACATATTTCAGGAACTCCAGGAGGTTGAGCTAAAATGAGAGAGACCATGTCACAACAATCATTTACGACATGTAAAGATTGACAATATATTTTTATCATAATTTTTAATGCACAAGCCCTCATTTCCTAAGTGAGACGTAAACATCTACTATATTCCTGGGGAAATTAAAAAATAACTAATGCTCCCAACTTACTGCAAATTATAGGTTGAGATGTAACTTGTAAAGTCTCCAGCGTATTTTCTCTGTTTGTAATTACAGTTCTGAACACCATTCGGCATCGTGTGGATTTTTTCTTGTTCCGTGCAGTGCTTTCTTCGGGGAACCTGTGTTCTACATCTACATTTCTCTCTTTCAAAATACCAACGCAGTCACAACTGAAAAATGAACGGAAAACATGTACCTGGGTGGGGCGAAAGGAAAATATTTATAGCGAGAAGTTGAGAACTAGGAAAAAAAAGAAAACAAAATGGTTAGAAATAGGATCTACTCACGTGATAGTCATATCTTTTGAGGGATCAAATTCAATTTCAATGAGTACCGTTCCATTGACATTTTTCTCAACACATGGAGTGGAGTTCTTTCCAGAAACTCTGCATGCTTGGTAGAACATGTGAGGAGTTTCACGGCCTTGGTCCGTACCTATGTAGACTTCCAAAATTGCAGGTTTGTCGTATCCCACCAACTAAAACATCGAAAGAGCAGACATTTTCAGTAGACAGATACCTTCAACTATCTACATTTGATATCTCAATGTCTAACTCGAAAGTGACGGCCTTGATATCCTAGAAATAATATGTACCTATTAGGGGTCCTCTTATGACAAGTTTTATATTTTCCAATAATGGTAGGTACTTCCGAGTGCAGTAAAGTGCATTGATTTGCAAGGAACAGAAATTTGCAAAAGCTACCCAACGTCCCACTGCCAACAGAAAGCCATCCAATAATACAACAACAGCCTTAACCTTCGGACGCATCACCACTGATTGAGTGCAGCTGATGTAACAAGAGCGTAATCACTGAACTAGCTAGATTGGTTGAGGGCAAAGGAATTGGATAATCGAGGAAAGGCTTCTACAAATTCAAGATATGACCACACTAAAAGTAAAATACTAGGTGTCGCAAATATTATTTCATGGGAGAGGTAGTTATCTAGCATTTGGGCTTCACACCAGCAACTCTGGAAGTTTTTAAATATTTGAGTGCTAGGCAGAGTTGCGTTACAAAAGCAGTAGGTCGCAATCTTTTATGTAGTAAAAAACAATTGAATTGTATATGTTTTAATCACCCTTCTGCGTGAATGAGTGGTCTGGATGCTCGCTATGTCCATTCCCAACTATGCTCCGCCTGAGTGCTCTGAAAACCATCCCAGCAATCAGGCGCAGCATAGTTGGGAATGGACATAGCGAGCATCCAGACCACTCATTCACGTAGAAGGGTGATAAAAACACATGCAATTCAATTATTTTCCACTACATAAAAGATTAAAACCTACTGTTTTTGTAACACAACTCTGCCTAGCACTCAAGTATTTAAAAAAATTAATTAATTTTTTTAAATGCACAGAATTGGGTATTCTATCAAACTGAATTGCCTATCAGTTCATCTTGTTGTATTTGATCCAATATAGAATTTCTATTACAGACGGCAAGCTTCACACGGAAGATAACTGGGAAACCAATTACTGCTCTTAGCACCGCAAAACTATGAATGTACGACCCACAACAATCAGTTGCTACTTGCTACAGGGAAGCGTTCAGTAGGAAAGCACAATAATACCTAACATACCAGGTCCATGGAGGGTGTGAGGTAATTTACCACCAACCTCCCGCAGTTGCTGCAGCTACACTATATGATATGGTTAGCATCTGCACTGTTATAAGCTTGGAACTTGAGGATTGGTGTGTCACGAGATACATTCAGCAGCTATCTGGCAAATCGGTGAGATTTGGACATCATCTATGCAACTGATATAGTATACTATTTAAAACCCGATGTACTAAGTCAGTGCTATAGATACTGCTGACAGCATTTTGCAATGTTTGGGCCACCCATCATTCAAGAACTCTCCCCCTCCACTACCTAATCAATGCTCTTGTAGAGATCTACACAGGACAATCATGAAAGCAACGCCAAAGGCCCACTGAAACGGAGTAGGAATACCATCACATCACACACGCTGAACATGTGGACCGAATGCGTTGTAATAAAGCAGAATTCTACGGTAAACTATCAGCCATGTCTACTAATTATTATCTATAAATGGACCGAATAAACATCGCTTTGGTACGAGATCCTCTCTATCAGGAAAAACCAGAGGGTAAACTCGAATTTCAAATAATTAGGTAGCTAGTCACAAACAAGTTGAACGAACGACGTTTGTCAATTTCGATAATCTCTTTCGCTTTGGAACAAAAAACCAGTAGGTAATCTATATAGGTCACATATTAATAGGGAGAAGAGTGTCGAACAAATATCTGTCGCATCAGTATATAGGTACCACCAATAGCTGCTTCTTAGTTATTAAGAAATGGGCACCTTGGCATTTTGGTCAATTTTCTACTTCATGGTTTGAAGGGGAAAACAAAAAATATGAAATCGGTTATCAACTCCAGTTGAAGTTAGAACTCGAGAACATGTTTTTCGATATCTGGGACAATTCGCAGATTTTACACCAAACACAGGGAGTAACACAGTTTCTAATTTGTACTTTCTAATAAAGAAACCCCTTCCTAACGAAAGCATGGAGGGGGGAGAGGATTTCTGGAACATGAAGTAGGTATAAAAACTCGAATAATTATTTAGGGACGTATCATGAATGCTAGAAAGGAATCTGTACAGAAAACCTAGCTTTGCTCACTCGTCCAACGGGTAAGCAGTCTCGCCGTACCAGTGTTGCAGCTAGTATAGATCTATAAACTGTCAAACCAAACTCGTACCGTCTGAAACTCTCTGCCTGTCAAATCAGTCATGACATTCGTCCAGGTGGCGCTCCACCCGCTCAAAATGGTCCATGCGAAACTTATATCCCGTCTTGTCCGTATAGCCACATGCCATACTTCCTTACATCAGTTAAGTCCCTGAGCTTTATATTCATTGGATGAATCGTTTCATGTGCATTTGCTTGTGCTCACTCGTCCCAGGTTTTATTTAACCTGCTCATAATGTTCCATGCATAACATCTGACCAATCACATGTCATGCCCATAGAGCCTGGCATTTTCCATACACCTAGACCATCATAATAAGGCACATACCGACGGCCGGTTTATCAATTGCAATGCTGAACGGGTAGTTAGATGAACCACAGATACCAACAGGGGCGTTACGTCCATAACACCACTTGGGCCACTTCCCCACCACCCAAAAATACTGAGATAAAATTATCCAACAATGTATTCAGTTGGCATTTGAACTTCCCTCCGTAAACTGTACCTAGCTTTTAACAGTATACCAACGACCTGCTAGATTTCTCTGGTTATGGATATTCAATATTCTTACAGCATCCATGGAGGTTCCCTAGACCAAGCATGCTATCAGAATATAGTGACAATAATAACCTAGGCTCCTGAAACTGGCAGGCCCTGGGTCCTGGTGTACCTAAGGCAACTGAGAAAAGTGGCTCGTTCGCACATGCCCAGTCGAGTAAAAATGTAGTTCGCCACACCCACTTTGGGCCCCACCCCCAGAATCTGATTTCCACCCAAAAATTGTTCCTGTTCACAATCGATTTAACCCCTTCGATTCAATTTGTCTTCTCAATACGATATCTTTCAATCTGCTTTTGTCGTCTCGTGAATCGCACTCGCTTCTGTTGAGTCTGTTGTCAGGTTTTCATTTTTTGCGTCAAATTTTGTGTGTTTGCTTTCGATCCGGTTCCGACAACACATATGGATTTGCAGTACCTACATGCGTTTTGTCCTGTTTGCTTTTTGTAGTCATGTGGACTGACTGTCCGAACGCACAGACCTAGCTTCTAGTCAATAGCTTCTCATTTCAAGTAGGTACCGGCCGACGGGTCATTGTTTGATGGGTCACTGTTTCATTTTATTTTAGTTTACTATATTTTTGTAACACATGAACTCGGTGGCTAATTTACTGTCAAAATTTTCGACGTTTTCGTACGACGATAGTGTTAACAGTTTAGAAAAAGCTTGAACTTTGAGGAGCCTTTGCAGAATATCACTCAGTCAGTAAATAAAGGGAGGGATGCCTTGAGGTATTTTATAGAAAAATTGTTGGTTTTGTATTCTGGTTTGGTGCCCCACCGTTTTCAGAGCCCACACACCACTATTGGTTACAAATAGATGTCGCTTATCGAATTGAAGCGTTCATCAATGCCTGACTGATGTAGAAGGCCGAGGGTAACCCCGAAGAACCGCTCAGTTTCTACGGGTTATGCTGCCAATATCTGCGGATTCGCCGGTGTTGGTTGTGGTGTTTTTGCTGCAAGAGCTGATGTGAGGTACTGTGGTTGTTCCTTGAAGCGCCTCGAAAAGTACAGTCTGTTGTTTGGCCGTCAAGAAAGTGGCCAAATGACAGAGGATCTCGTATTGTACTCGCTGTTATAGAAGATTTACCGAAGACATACATTTCCCATGCTCTGAACGTTCGGCCATGATGCTCCTCGACTTTCTACTTAGTAAGGTAGGTAGGTACCTATCTACACGTACTTCAATAATGCGAGGTAGCAGTTTTTAGACTCGGCCGTCAGAAGGTCGGCCACCCAACTTTTTCTTTTTTATACCTATGTATTTATTTGACAAAATTAACCCATAAACTTGCCCTAAAAAGGACGTAACACCCAGGTCGACTCTATTGCTCACCATGTACGGCCTTTCCCACACCAAAAACTCTGAAAATGCACTGTTCTCGTCGTCGCTGCTATCGGTATAATACAAATCGATGGTATCCAAACCAACGATTGTCACAATGTCGCCGAACAAACTGAAATTGCATGAAACGGACTCATTTTTTGAAGTTAGAAAGCCTTGGATGAAATTCACTAAAAAAATTCTTATCTGACTGTCCTCAGATAATTTAAACTTCAGTGAGCCCTTAACTGGGGGTTGATACATTGAAGCAAACTGCTGATCTTACTGCTGGTTAAATATCCCCTGAATGACTGTTATTTGAGATTGATTAACCGACCCTGAATGTAGTTTTTTTCCCTTGTTTCTTTAAAATATTCACGAATGATTCTCAACGTCAGTTAATGAGGAGTAACCATGACTTCCGTTTATACTACTTCCTCATTTTTAAATGACAGGAGGTTCCATTCCAAGAATTTTGAGACAAACCGCACTTTCATAGGATGAACAGTTCTTTTTCTACGAGCTTTCAAAGTTTCGGCAACAAGTGACGTCATCTCACCCCTCCTGCCTGAGTCCTTGCCCAGTATGACGTCACTTGTTGCCGAAACTGAAAATCTACTAATACCTATACTAAACGGTGGAAGCAGTTTTTAGTAGGTACCCATACTGTATTTTCTACAAAAACTCACCTTGACGATAGGAAAACCATTTCCCGTTCTGTCTTTGACAGCTCCTCTACTGCCTTCAGTCTGGTACCTAGCTCTGTGTTGGGTTTCAGGTTGCGAGACGATCATCAGCTGAACTTTACCATCCCTGCTCAAACCGACGCTCGTACCTAAGCCCGCCTGTGTACCTCTCTTAAGACTTTTCCCAGATGGAAGAGCTTTCTCTGTCCGGGGACTGCAAAATAAGTAAAGACAATAAATAGTAAACAGGACAATACACGACTATAAGTGAAATAAAGAAGCATTTTTAGCATTTTCCAGTCAAATAAAACCATTTTTCAAGCAGATTAAACTTTCTTTCAACCAAATGAGAAACATCTCCAACGGGAATAAAGAATGTATCATTTAGCTGAAAAACTGTTTCGTTTGCTAGAAAACGGGTTTTATTTGCTTCAAAATGAGTTTCATTTGCTTGCAAAAAAAAGCATTAGACTAGAAAATGATACATAAAGTCATGGCATTACTTAGGCTCATGACCCCTCAGTATAGACCTTAAACTATGTTGGGGAGGTCCGCTCAGAATGAATTGTCTGATGATCTATACGATCTCATACTATGTTGGGGAGGAAAGAAGTTATTGAATAAATTGACTGAAATCTTTAGAAACTTCAAGATGAATACTTTCGACTGAATATTCGAACTTAAGCTTACCTCTTTAAAGTATGAAATATTTAAGACTAGCTAATAAATTTAAAAAGTTATATTCACTATTCACATACGGATGAACATACTTGGCCGTGGGAGGCGAAGAGGTAGGGGGAAAAGTGAAGTTATCGTTCGCATTGTCAGACTCCAATTTGACGTCGACCCTTCGACGCTTAGCTTCCACGTCGGGCCAATAATACTGAAAGAACAAAATAAACCATGAACCTTGGAGAAAACCTTGAAACAAAGAGTTCGCACTTCACACAAATTAAAAGTACAAAATCAAAGCACAATTTGAATATATGCACAGTACATCGGCGGCACGGGGAATACAAACTTGCATAAGGCACCAACGTTTATTGTAATTGTAAATTAGTATGTTCAGGAACACAAATATTAGTCGTATAATAGTAACATTTCTCTGTCAGAGTAGACACGCAGGCACGCACAAAACTTTTGAAATCGAAAATTTTGATCCAAAAAATGTATTTCTACACCTACCACTTTGACCCGTAGGTATCATGAAGTTCGAGGACTATTCCCTGCTTTATATTATTAGAAGTCGATTGGCACATTATCTCGAGCGTCATTCCATTTCATAACCGCTTAGTTTATAAGGCGTTTGGGACTTGCGCGTTTTGCCAGTCTAGGCACTGTTTTTCAACGAAAGAGGGAATGCATCAATGCTCGATCGCACTCCTACCGTGAGAGGTTGTATCCCTACGTCTGAGGTGAAATGTTGTGAAGACAGACTGACCTACAATCTGGCGCTAATAACTCATTCAACCTCCAGATGACTATATTTTACGCAATGACTATGATTCGTGTAGGCACTTATAGACTCATGTCTGACTGCATGATAAATGGGTTTAATTTTTATTATTATGGCCCAATCTACCTAATCATTTTGTAATAATTAGATTTTAAACAAAAACCATGTATAAGTGTGGTCAACTACTCGAATTTATTGCGAATTGATGACGAAGGCATTCAAAGCTGAAGGTAACTTTAGTGAAACATTAAACTGATCCAAACGTACAAAAATATTTGGATTCGACGGTTGAATGTGAACGAAAGTAAGGTTAAGCGTTATTAGTTGATAGAAAAATCCACTTACCTCCTGTTCGGTGAAACTGGTCTGCGCGGTTCTAGGAACTTGAAAATCCAGGTGGTGATCGAAACCCAATCCTGAGTCATTTGAATTGTCACAGGGATCCACGGGAAGAGTGAACACTTCCTCTCTCCGAGCAGCTGCATGAATATAACATTCCATGAAGCAACAGGGGGAAACAATAAAATCAGCAAGCCTATTACTTTTTTTACGTGGGGCAGCTGCGATTCAAGTAATATCGAAAAATGTCACATGAATTCGATCGAATTTAGAATTATATTTGATGACCAAACGACCAAACAGTCGAGAGACCTCGATGAGGACCTTCATGAACAGCAAGAGTTCTGGTAATAACCTCCAAAATTACTTTCGCTGGTAATAACTTTCAACGTTACTTTTCGATATTACTTTCATCAAGTAATTTTTATATGTTGGGGCGAACAATAACAACGACCAGACAGTCGAGAAGACCTTGATGAGGACCTTAATGAACAGTAAGATTTTGCTGGTAATAACCTTCAATATTACTTTCGCTGGTATTACTTTCATCAGTAATTTTTATATGTTGGGACAAATAATAAAAATAGTTTAGGAGTACGATAAATGAATTTACATTTAAGCCTCACAAAGCCTCATGATATTTGCGAATGAACGCTTAGCTAGGGTAAGTACCTACATGATATTTCGACATAAAAGGCGAGAAACACAACCATATCAATCTTATCTGGTATGGGAATCGGTTTACAGAAATTACTCACCGATAGCCTTTATCCGCTTATTGGCCACGCCCCTAATGCCTTTGCGATGGCCTTTCCCTTTACCATTGACGATTTTGATATTGCCTAGAACAGAAGAATAAGATATAAGTAGATACAATAATTTCATAACAGTGCCAGAGTAAGATAAGATAGACGTGAGAGGAAAATCGACTTTCAGCTTTCGAGTACCAATCTTATCAGAAAGAAAATCTTAACAATCTTAAAAATTTGAAATTAATCTTAAACTAAATCGAGTGGACGTTGTGTGAGATGACGACATGTACTCGTACCTACATATACTACCTATCAATAAACACTGGAATTTTAATTTCAAAATCTCATCAATGTTTTAATGATTTACCTAATTGACCTGATAAGCTGTTTCTTTATCTACTAAACTTTTATTGCCATTTTGGTTTATTATTCTGTGACTAATACAACTATGTATTCGCTCAGCAAAAAAATTTGTGTAACACCTCATTTTGGTTTATTGTTTTCAATAATGAACCATTGGAATCGAGCATGAAAAAAAAAATCTAACCCCCCCTCAAAATTTGATGGTTTACGTTTCAAGGTATGTAGAATCCAAAACTGCAATAAAAAAATTTCTGTCTGTACGCCGTACGCCGTACTGGCCACTTTTCTTAGTTACAATGAAAAGAAATTGAAGAAATTCGGGTTATAGGTTCCGTTCGGGGTCCAGTTGGTCCTCGAAGCTCGACGTTACTGTCAGTCATCTCAAAGGGGTTCAAAATAGGGGTTGAAATTTTCAGAATGCCGTAGCTCGAAAACTTTCGATAGAAGGGTGTGGCTTTGTTTACGTTATTAAATTTGTCTTCAGCTAAACAATTTTTGAGACCACCCGGAACGTTGTACGACCAGCCGTTCTTGTGCACCAAAAAGCTTCAACACGATCGTGAATCAAACGGTATAAATCCGGACCAGATAATCATCACTAGGGAGCACCTGATTTTAATAAAGGATGGCTGTATGAAGTGGAATTGGTTGTTCTGCGATACTATTTCATTTGAAAAATGATGGACTATTGGATTTTGTTGGTAGGTACTTCTGAAACTTGAACAAACGTTGAAGTATTATTGATGGGTAAATTATTACACAATAGTAAATTATTGCACAACGGCAAATTATTACGCAACGGTAAATTATTACACAACTGTAAATTATTTCACAACGGTAAATATCATTACACATCGGTTCATCAACCAAGAAGGGGATGGATTTTGTTGATCGGTACTTTTGCAACTCGAACAACCGTTGAAGTATTATTGATGGGCAAGTTATACACAACGGTTCACTATAGATATTGACCACAGAAAACAGTGATCTACGCAGAAGGGGCATCTATTTCACTCCACATCAACAATTTTCCTTTAGAACTTCATTATTTGCGTTTCTTTTTGCCGTTTTAGTTACTGTTTGTCATCGACAGAATTATTTTAGCAACATTTAACTCGTGATTTAGATAGGTACCTATTAACGAGTACGGGGTTAGGTACTAATCTACGGAGGGTCTGCGATCTACATAATATGTGTAGACTAGTACGTATTATAGACGGGTTATCTATACAGAGAGCTGTGATCTGTAACAGAAGGGTATTCTGTACAAAATAATAAACCGTTGTGCAGGGATTTGCAGCGTTTTTCCTTTTACGTTTCAGATGCGTAGATCCGAAAACGCTGCGAATTCCTTGCCACATGGCTTTATTATTCTACTGGACATACGGACCAAAATATTTGCTGTTCATTTATTGTTTCTTTCATGTGCAATTATCGAAATGGCTATTTTTGACGGTTTCCACCAATTTTGGCCTCCAAAGACATGAATCAGGCTCAGCTTCTTTTTTTAACACATTATCTTTGATAACTGATAGTACCATTTAATTGTCTTGATTCACCTGTTGATACTTCTAGTGTTATTATATAAATATATGGTGATTTCAGATAATTTCCCAGGTTTCTGACACCTAAATGAATTTTGGGAGCTTAACCTTCGCTACAACCTCAATTCTACACTCTTCGGTCAAAATCAACTTAATATTCGGTCTTCTCGCCCTAAAAAACACGGAAAACTATACCTCTCAAGCTCATGTTCAATAAACCCCAAAAATCCCTCGAAAACCCTATTTTTACACCCATTTTTCTCCCGTAACACCCCTGGGTGTGCCAATCGGGCTGCCGAGCTTCGGAGCACAACTGGGACCTAATGGGGACCCAAAGTGCGTGCGGAAGAAAGACGATTTTAGACCAAAATTTAACGTAAATTTGAGGTTAAAACTTCGTTCAGACCTCAATTTTCCATTCTTTGGTCAAAATCGACCTCATATTCGGTCTTCTCGTCCCACAAAACATGGAAAACGGTACCTCAAAATCTCGTGTTACTAAAACACTGAAAATACCTATTTGTATACCCATTTTCACTCATAACACCCATGGGCTGCAAGGTTTCGGGAGACAACCAGGGCCCAAATGGAGCCTGCGTGCAAAAGAACGAATTGTTTAGACCGAAAGTATGCGTGATACAGCGGACGGCGACGGACATTGCATTTTTGGAATCTACCCACCTTGAAACGTAAAAGAAAAAATTTTGAGGGGGTGTTATAAAATGCTTTTGCTGAGCGATTACATAGACGGTGTATTATTCACAGAAATGGGGAGCCCAATTCGTGTTTTTCGGGGCCAAAATTGGTGGAAACCCATCAGAAATAGCTATTTCAACTATTTCACATGAAAGAAACAATAAATGAACAGTCTGTAGGTATGTCCAGTAAGAATAATAAGCCCATGTGACTTTGCAGCGTTTTTCTAATTGATGGATGCCATTATCACAAATAATAACGAACATTTGAGGTCGTACACCAAGTATAATATATCACAATGGTCATACAAATGTTAGACATATTACCACAGTGAATAAACAAACACTGTATCAAAGATGTAACTAAATTTTCCACGACTGAACAAAAAATTCATCTAGAGTAGAGGGGGACTCTCAACCTCAACTTCAGGGATGACCTGAGTTTATTGGCAGGGAGATTCCTCAAGACTGTAGATACTGAAAAATATTGAAGCAATAGAGTCTATGTATTGTTGCTTCTTTGTGAGGTGGCTATGCGAACTCTTGCTGTTCCAAGGTCTCCGTGTCTCGTATTATAGCCATGGGCCGGTCTTTCGAAGCTCTCCACGTTTCGTTCCACGTATGTAGCGAGCTCCATGACATACAACCCAAAAACTGTGACGATACCAAGCTCTTTGAATATGGGTCTGCAGGATACTCGGCGCCCAACATTGTTAATTATACGTAAATTTATAATAATTATTCTAGCTATTTTATATTACCAGCTGGCATTTTGGGAATAAATAATAGGTGGTTAGGTAATATAATATAGTTTGTGCAACCATTTCCATACATTCATATGTAACTCGCAGTAGGTAGTAAGACCCTGTTAAGCACAATGCAAGTCGAAGTGACGAGAAGGAATAGTGCTGATGCATTAGCGTGAAAGAAAGAATACATAGAGACCATCTCCCCTCCACCCACCCACTACGCATTCCCTTGCCCTTCCACAACTGGATTACAAATACCTAGATCTATCCAGCCCTAACTGGAACGCTCAACGCTTACTGAAACTCTTGGTGGACTGAACTTCGGCCGTAAGTATAGTCAAGGCCTTATGATTCACCCTTTCTAAAACTTATTTTTTGCTTTTTATCTTTACCTAAGGCAATGTATATTTTATTACATTATATTATCTAGATTCATGGAGGTTTGACAAAAAGGTTTGCAAATTTCACAAACAACCTCCTTTACTACCAAAACCTAACAAAGGACAAGGTTATCTGCGGAGAAAGATACCTCACTATACGAACGTAGCAAGGACAACATAATTATGAACGCCGTAACGTAGCTTCTAGATTCGTAACTAACAACTCTCCGAAGTATCAAGTCCAAAAGACGTTAAAAATTTAGTAAATCCCACCCAACGTCGGTAAAATTTTCACTTGCGTTCGACACTTTGGTTCCGCAAAACCTCCAATGTCTGAAACGGGTACCTAAACTAATATCACCATCAGATCTACCTGCGACAGAAAATTTGAATAACAGAGCAACGGCACACAGTGTTCCAGAACCTCCTAAAAACGGCCAAAACCTCTTACCACCGGGGAAATTGGTTGAAACTTGATTATACCTTCGTTTTTTGGGCGCTGAATTCAAATGTGACAGTTTTTGTCAAACACCAGTAACTTGAGCTCGAAATCTATTTTTCAATCACCTTTTCTCAGAAAAGTAAGGCTGGTCTACGAAAGTGATGGCCATGCTATGAGACAGTTCACATTACATGACCAATATGCAAATTTTCAGATTTTTTTTAAAAACCATTTCCTGCAATTTCAACAGATTTTTGGCCATTTTTGTGAAAATATTTTTGACCTCTAAAAACGTACAAAACTGCTGGCCTTTGAACTCATTCTTTGTTACTAAACACTAGTAATGGCATAGACTGTTTCCAATGTTACTGTTATCATCTGCACCTACTGAACACACCTTTCACCTAGAGGCATGTTTCAATAGAATTCAATAAACACGAGTGGGGAAGGACTGTAGCAGCAGATTTTGATCTCACTGTTCTAGTGGGTATCTTTAATAGCGAGAATAGCACGTCTTCGCATTTATAGTTTCACACTTCTGAGTTTCTTAAAACGTGTTTTTTCCTTATTTTCCAACCGCAGGTATTATCCTTTACTTACGGAATAGGATAAAAGCCTTTATGCACACGTTTTAGGGACGTTATATAGGTACCTATTTAGTAACGAGAAAAAAATTAGTTTTCTCAAATTAATATATACCAAAAATGCATTTATAGAAGGAAAGAAACTTGCTTTTTTAACCTAAAAATGTGGGTTTCCACAAATATCAACTTTTGTAAAGATAGTACAGCAATTTCAGCGATTTGTTTTCTCTTATTCACCATGGCATTATTATATTCAACTATTCAAAAACGCTGCAAATCCCTGCACAACGGTTTATTATTTTGTATAGAATACCCTTCTGTTACAGATCACAGCTCTATGTATAGATAACCCGTCTATATAATATAATATGTACTATTCTATGCATATTATGTAGATCGCAGACCCTCCGTAGGTTAGTACCTAACCCCGTACTCGTTACTAGGTACCTACCTAAATCACGAGTTAAATGTTGCTAAAATAATTCTGCCGATGACAAACAGTACCTAACAAAAAGAAACACACATAATGAAGTTCTGAAAAGAAATTGTTGATACCAACCAACAAACCCCAGCCCCTTCTACGTAGATGGTATAATGAACCGTTGTGTAATAATTTACCGTTGAGTAATGATTTACCGTAGTAATAATTTACCCATCAATAATACTTCAACGTTTGTTCAAGTTTCACTACCTACCAACAAACTCCAAAAGAGCCATCATTTTTCAAATTAAATAATATCACAGAACAAACAACTCGACTTCATACACCGCCAATATAATCAGGTGATCCCTACCAATGATTGGCCGTATTCACAAATTCCTATTGTGGGCGCGTCTCTGGTTACGAGATTTGGTTTGAATTGTATACAATTTCATTCACACTGGAGTCGAAAATGCCTGTCGGTGCAAACTTCGGGGCCTTACTGTGAACGAACGGCTGGACGTACGATGCTCCGGATGGTTTTAAAAAACTCGCAAGTTCAAGAACTATTTAAAACCGTAAAAATATTTACGTAAAAAAATGGTATAGGCGTTTTGAAAATTTCAACCCCTATTTTGAACCCCTTAGAGATGACTCACAGTAACGTCGAGCTTCGAGGACCAACTAGACGCCGAACGGAACCTATAACCCGAATTTCATCAATTTTTTTTCATGGTAACTAAGAAAAGTGGCCCGTACGGCGTACGGCGTACGGCGGACAGACAGAAATATTTTTATTGCAGTTTTGGATTCTACATACCTTGAAACGTAAACCATCAAATTTTGAGGGGGGGTAAGAATTTTTTTTTTCATGCTCGATTCCAATGGTTCATTATTGAAAATAATAAACCAAAAGTGGATACAATAGCAAAATAATTGGGGGGTCGAAAAATACCGTGTTAAACAGGTTTGACGAGCTTCATTTGTATGAAATTTTGATTCGGTGTTACCAATGTGCGGGACTTTTCGCCAAGCTGCGGGGATTTTTCGGGATGTGAACAAAACTGGAGTCTTACCGAATTTTATCGTTGCCTCTACTAGGGATGAGAAATTAAAAAAAAAACGCTGCAAATCCCTGCACAACGGTTTATTATTTTGTACAGAATACCCTTCTGTTACAGATCACAGCTCTCTGTATAGATAACCCGTCTATATGTATAATACGTAGTAGTCTACACATATTATGTAGATCGCAGACCCTCCGTAGATTAGTACCTAACCCCGTACTCGTTACTAGGTACCTATCTAAATCACGAGTTAAATGTTGCTAAAATAATTCTGTCGATGACAAACAGTAACTAAAACGGCAAAAAGAAACGCAAATAATGAAGTTCTAAAGGAAAATTGTTGATGTGGAGTGAAATAGATGCCCCTTCTGCGTAGATCACCGTTTTCTGTGGTCAATATCTATAGTGAACCCATCAATAATACTTCAACGGTTGTTCGAGTTGCAAAAGTACCGATCAACAAAATCCAGCCCTTTTTGGTACATGAACCGTTGTGTAATAATTTGCCGTTGTGTAATAATTTGTCATTGTGTAATAATTTACCATTGTGTAATAATTTACCCATCAGTAATACTTCAACGTTTGTTCAAGTTTCGGAAGTACCTACCTACCAACAAAATCCAATAGTCCATCACTTATCAAATGAAATAATATCGCAGAACAACCAACTCGACTTCATACAGCCATCCTTGATTATAATCAGGTGCTCCGTAGTGATAATATCCCGGCCGGATTTATACCGTTTGATTCACGATCGTGTTGACGAAGCTTTTTGGTGCACTCGAACGGCTGGACGTACAATGCTCCGGGTGGCCTCAAAAATTTTTTTAGCTCAAGAAAAATTTAATAACGTAAAAAAAAACAATAACCTTCACTCGAAAGTTTTCGAGATACGGCGTTCTGAAAATTTCAACCCCTATTTTGAACCCCTTAGAGATGACTGACAGTAACCCCGAGCTTCGAGGACCAACTAGACCCCGAACGGAACCTATAACCCGAATTTCATCAATTTTGTTTCATGGTAACTAAGAAAGTGGCCAGTACGGCGAACGGCGGACAGACAGAAATATTTTTATTGCATTTTCGGATTCTACATACCTTGAAACGTAAACCATCAAATTTTGAGGGGGGGGTAAGAATTTTTTTTTCTTGCTCGATTCCAATGGTTCATTATTGAAAATAATAAACCAAAAAAAGAAACGTAAAATTATACACCTACTGTTTCATCGCCGAGCAAAGAGGTAGTTTTCCAAGCTGTTCCACCATATCTGTGGCCAAATAATAAGGGTGACCCTTGGCATGGAATGGGAGAACAACAAAAACAACGATAAGGCCAGGAGGATGGGAAGAAGAGCACGACTGACTTGTAGTATTTTTTGAAGTTTTTGTGTTGATGCTGTTTTGACATGAGGATGAATGAACTTCGGCTCCGTGCAAACTTTCAGCTCGGATGATATCATAATTTATTACTCTTACATCCTTCTTTTTTTCATTAGCGGATTTTTTGTTTCGATGTGGGTGATAGGTTGGTGATTGTGATAATTACTGATTTAGGTTTTAGAATAGGAATGAGAGGTACCGTACCCACTTACATTAAAACGTGATATTTCCGATTAGCATTTTTATATCCTAGTCAATTCAGGTTACGAATGAAAAACTACAGTTCAAGTCATGTTTGTTGTAACTTCGTCCGGTCAATTTAATAATAAACTATTAATAAGGACAGGATATATGACTGTGAATAATATGAATCCTAATTAAAATGAATAATCATAGAAACTTAATAAACTGTTAGCTGTTACATTCTAACTGGTGTTTTGGATACCATCCGATTCCTAAAAAATGTTTTACCAGCGCTAATAATATGCTGAGTAGGTATAAATCAAGAATAAGAGTCAATCTCTACAAATGGGTTCGGTATACCACTAAAACGTTTGTCACCTGAGGAATAACTTTAGAGATACCCCTAACCCCCTCCGGGGTAGGATAACTCAGAATACCTACCTACCTACTACCCCTAGCCCCGTTTTAACCAAAACCTCGATGGCGAGTAAGTAATTTGTTGAATTGACAGTACTTACCAAACCATCCGTAGGTGCGACTCGTTTTTCATTAGATTTTAACGACTCCTGATACAGCATTATTGGGTAGGAGAGGTACCTCTCGTTGTTTGACAGCCATAAATTATATAGGTACATTTTGCTCAAACATATTTCAGAATATTACCTAACCAGGACTTCTCCTTTCACTGCTGAAAGGCTAAACTTGACGAAAGGATTTCATAAAATTAAATTTGAAGTATCGGGATGGGGGGGGGGGCAACAAGAAGGCTTGTATGTAAGGGAGAGTAAGGGTTGTTAACCATTAGATTCGGCGTCGAATGGTTGTATTCGACGCCGAATTTAATAGTTAACAACCCTTACTCCCCCTTACAAGCCTCCTTTAGGAATATTTGAAATAAATAAATAAATTTAAGACATGGTGTGTCACACAGTTTTCCGTAGGTATCATAAAATGGTCGTGCATATTCATCCATCCCCATCTGGACAATCTAGGGTCTAACCCCGCACCTACCCACCAAATTAATTCAACAGTTGCGGTTAGGATTTTCCAGTTATCACCCGCGGCTTATCACCGCAAAGTATGGGCAACTATAATTAATAGGAAACCATGAAATCGTGAAAATAATTACATATCAGTGAAGTACGCAGCAAGTATATTGAATTGGAGTCATCGTTTAGTTACACAATGTTCGGTAAGCGAGCTAATGGAGAAGAAAACACTAAGAAAATTAATATGACCTTCGGGATGGTTCGCGATACAGAAACCTGACTGGTCGTTAGAAGTGGGGGATTAGCCTGAGCAAAACAATAGCTACCAACGCAAAATGTATAAGTGACGGACAGGGTAGTGATTTTATCTACTTGAATTGAATGAGACAAAATATTGATAGCGTGACCGTCACACGATGTTTTTATCCACTGGTCGACATGGTATGTGCCAATAAATGTTCTACGTGAAACGTCAGTTCGTCCTGTTTGGACGTCGTATGTTGTGTTGCTGTTAATATTTTTTACAGGCAATGCGGGGGACTCATCGGATAAAAGTATACAAACCTACTATTATAATCAGTCCTTGAATACCAACTCACTAGCCGACGAGGCTACTGACGTCATATTCAGCTTCAATCAAAATGTCAATTTCACTTTCCCATTCTAATTACTTTTGCTAGGTAGGTATCTATTTTGGTAGTGCCACGCGCACGCTGTGTTAGTAATAGTGGCTGACGTACACATACGCACGGATATACTTATATATGGTTCAAAAACCTATCTAGTGTTCCAAAATTCAGCATTTACCCCCCAGAAGTTATACGAAGTATACCCTCCTTTAATGGCAGCAAACTATGAGGATCGAACGATTACACCAACGTGTGCTGTATTCGAACTGTAATTTCTCGAAGAATTAACAAACGGAAGACAATGACGAGTGCCGGTTGAGTCACCAAAACTTGTCCCCACAGACTTTTCGCAAGATCGTCGACCGATTAGCAAGAAGTCGCTACAGTGTCCGCGCTGAATTTATCAAAATCAGACGAACAGAACCGGAGCTAAGCGTATGAAAAGGATGTGCGGGCACACAGACAGATGCAAAAACAAATTTGCACAGAACGGGAGCCGAAATTTCAATTTGGAGGGCAAAAATCGTTATCCTTCCACAAAAGGTAGATGCGAGTGCAATACAAACATAAATCTATGAGTAGGTAGGTAGGTAGGAAATTTCTTAAAGTTGGTTTAGTTACAATGAAGCAGGTTTAAACTAGTTTTGAAATACAATAAAATGTTGATAAAAATCTATCTAAAGAGAAATTATTCATGTTACGAGAGTTCTGGCCGGTTTTTTGTAGCGGGAACAGGTAAAACTGGCAGCCTGATGCTCGTTTGGCAGGAGAAAAAATTTCAACACAACAACATGACTATGATAGTTTCTCGAGGCAGAATTCAGTTATATACGATATTATACGTTATATACGTATTTCAGATATTAAAAGGCTGGAAGAGAAAGGAATCGGGTCACAGTAACGGTGTAGAACCAGTTTCGAATTTCAGGAGTTAAGTGGATAAGAGGCGGGGGTAGAGGGGCTCGACAAGTTACCGACAAGTGGATTCGTGAAAAGACGTCACACTACGATGACGAACAGTCGGAGTCACCAATAGATGCGGTATATTAGCACCAACGGTACCAGGTTGTCACCAATAGATGCGGTATATTAGTGTATGGGACGGTATACCGGTAGGTACCGAACATCCGATAGGTAAATCAAGTCCCTACCTATACACACAGCAAGAAAGAAACTACAGACGACGATTGTTAATTTCCACCACGTGATTATAGGAACCACTGGCGCCAGGATCAACTCGATTCATGTCAAATTAGAATGAAAAAAATAGGTACTTTGGTACAGAATATTTATTTCGACTTGCTGCACTACTAGCTCATGTTGGTGGTACCCAAGGTGGTGCATAGCTTAGCAGTGGCGCAACTAGGTAATCTTCTTGAGTGGCACCAACTCGACGGTAAAATGGTGGACTTGAATGGATCACATAGTTGGTCTGCGAAGCTCGGCATTACAGTCATCTCTAAGGAGTGAAAAATAGGGGTTGAAAGTCCCGCATTTTTTCGCGTGTTGATTTATTATTCTGTGAATAATACACCTACGTTCCTACGTATTCGCTCAGTAAAAATTTTGCAATGTCCGTCCGCCGTACCGGCTTCATTTTCGGTCTAAAAAAATTCGTTCTTTCGCACACACGCTCCATTTGGGCCCTAGTTGTGCCCCGAAACTTTGCAGCCCGATCGGAATATACCCAAGGGTGTTTTTTAGTGAAAAATGAACCCATTTTTCACTCTTTTTTTTGTGTGTTTTATTAATCTGTGAATAATACACCTGTTATCGCTCACCAAATGATTTTTCACTCATATTTTTTGTGTTTTGGTTTATTATTCTGTGAATAATACACAGATGTAATCGCTCAGCAAAACATTTTTACAACACCCTCTCGAAATTTTTTCTTTTACGTTTCAAGGTGCGTAGATTCCAAAAATGCAACGTCCGTCGACCGTCCGCCGTATATCGGCTTCATTTTCGGTCTAAAAAATTCGTTCTTTCGCACACATGCTCCATCTGGGCCCAAGTTGTGTTCCGAAACTTTGCAGCCAGATCGGAATATACCCAGGGGTGTTATGACCGAAAATGGGTATAAAAATAGGGTAATTTTCGTGTTTTAGTAACATGAGCTTTTTTGAGGTATCGATGTCCATGTTTTTGGGACGAGAAGACGGAATATGAAGTCGATTTTGACCAAAGAGTGGAAAACTGAGGTTCTAACGAAGTTTCAGCATTAAATTTACGTTGAATTTTGGTCTAAAATCGTTGTTCTTCCGCACAGTTTGGGTCCCCATTTGGGAACACATTTGGGTCCTAGCTATGCTCCGAAACACGGCAGCTCGATCGGCATACACCCAGGGGTGTTATGGGAGAAAAATGGGTGTAAAAATAGGGTTTTTTGAGGTTTTAGTGAACATGAGCTTATGAGGTATCGTTTTCCATGTTTTTTAGGGCGAGAAGACCGAATATTAGGTTGATTTTGACCGAAGAGTGAAGAACTGAGGTTGTAACGAAGGTTAAGTTCCCGAAATTCAGTTTTTATCAGTCAGCAACGTGGGGAATTGTCTGGAATCACCATATATTTGTATAATAACACTAGAAGTAGTATCAACAGATGAATCAAGACAATTAAATGGTACTATCAATGATGAAAAATAATCTGTTTAAAAAAAAAGCCGAGCCTAATTCGTGTTTTTGGGGGCCAAAATAGCCCGTGTTGTGGGGGAGGAAACCACCAAAAATAGCCATTTCAATAATTGCACATGAAAGAAACAATAAATGAACAGCCAAAACTTATGTACATAAATGTCCAGTAGAATAATAAACCCATGTAACATGGACCCATGTGACAAAAATGAGGTTCTAACGAAGTTTCAGCCTTAAATTTACGTTATATTTTGGTCTAAAATCGTCGTTCTTCCACACACAGTTTGCGTCCCCATTTGGGTCCTAGTTGTGCTCCAAAGCTCGGCAGCCCGATCAGAATACACCCAGGGGTGTTACGGGAGAAAAATTGGTGTAAAAATAGGGGTTTTCGAGGTTGTGGTTCATTTTTTGAGGTTTTAGGGAACACGAGCTTGTGAGGTATCGTTTTCCATGTTATTTAGGGCTGGAAGACCGAATATGAAGTTGATTTTGAGCAGAAAGAATTGATGTTGTAACGAAGGTTCAGCTCCCAAAATTCATTTTTTATGAGCCAAAAACCTGGGAAATTGTCGGAAATCTAAACTTGTATAACAACACTAGAAGTAGTTAAACAGGTGAATCAATACAATTAAATGGCTCTGTCAATGATCAAAGTTAATTTGTCAAAAATAGGATCTTATGAATGTTTTTGACGGAAATTGGTGGAAACCATCAACAATAGCTATTTCAGTAATTCCACATAAAACAAACAATAAATGTATTTCCAACATTTCTCTAAGTATTTCCAATAGAATTATAAACCCGTGTGACAAGGACTTTGCAGCGTTTTTACACTGATCTCGAACTTCAGCATTCTGAGAGATCGCCCAGTACGTCTAGCCGTTCGTTCTTAGTAAGGCCCTGAAATTTGCAACGAAAACTTCGCCAACACGATCGTGATTGGAACTGTAAGGATCTAGCACAGATATCACTGCTACGGAACAGCAGATTATAATCACACATGGGTGAAACTCGAGTTGGTTGTTGTGTGATATTATTTCATTTCAAGAATGATGGTTATTTTGGATTTAGTTGATAGGTACTTTTGTAACAAACGTTATGCTCCATGAAAAACAACAAATAATATTATTAATGACAGAATTGAAACTGAACTCCCCGGCCGGCTCCAGTACTCGATTCTTGGCTTTCCTGGGCGGAGCTCGAGGGTAGGTATTGACCACAGAAAACAGTGATCTACGCAGAAGGGGCATCTATAAAGGTAAGCAATACACCGTTCTGAAATAATCTGCAGCGTTTTTCCTAAAATGACTGATCTCTTGATTATAATATCTTTTGTTTTAGCGAAGTTTAGAAGGTTTGCAATGGGTATAGGTAACTAATTGTATAACTAATTTCGGCGAAATTTGGAATCGTCTAGTCTGGTTATATATATATTATATATAACAAGTTGATTGTGATGACTAGGTTGATGAACACAATTCAGGATTGAGGAATGACCAGTCTAGTCTTGTTTTTGATATATAAAAGAAACCATCAAAAACAAGACTAGACTGGTCATTCGTCAATCCTGAATTATATTATATATATATAAACGATCCCAGTCAGGAACTGTGTCGAAAAGCTTTTCAGAAACTCATGTTCCTATCAAAAATTTTGGAAGCGCTACAGTAGCTAAGTTTATTTATTTACCTATTTTAATTCTCTAAAATTGTCTATCAGGGTCGTGTCACATAACTTGCCCGTGGCCTTACCGCGGTAGCACTGAGATTCATGGTGCCATCTTCGAACAACACCACAATGAAAATCAATTCCACAGTGGTTATAACTTGTAAGTTCAAGACTGATACGCAGTTTTCAAAATATTCCTCGCTCGGAGGCTGTTTTGACTACAATTTCAATTACAAAACTGAATGACTACAGACCCCCATGACCACAGGCCGACTGATTCGAAAAAGAAATGATCAAAGTCGGTCCAAGTGATATTTATGATTACTTACCCATGGGACCTTCGGGAACCAAACCCATATTATAACCCCCTTCTATAGTGTATTGAAATAAGGAAGAATAGAACTGGAGTTTCTTTAGTATCTTTTGTTTTCGTATCAAAACTGATCGCAAGCCGTAAATCCATCAAGTCCATGAGCGAATTACAATCCCAAAAAAATGCATTTCGTAAGGTATAGATAAATGCTTGTAGCTGTACATCTTTCCTCACATGAAACGAATCGAATTTTGAGGAAGGTCGACAGTCACTGCGTGGGAGCACTGTAAGTAGACGCCTCGCCGCAACACGGCTGAGTGAGTAAACACGCACCCTTTCGGCGCCTCTTGACCTATCCAATTTACGAATGGGAACAGAACAAGGTATAACAAGATTGGAAAGTTTCATCTCGTCCAGACTGGACGAGACCAGTTAACTATAACGTTTGGTTGACAAAACTTCTTCGTGAGAAATTGAAAAATGTAACGAAGTTATTTTATTAATATCTGGAAGAGCACTAGCTGATGGTAAATAATGTACCTACTGGGGGCAGAGCCTGACGGCCAACTCGAACGTCGAAGTGTTCACCGGTATTTCACGCCAATTACGAACAGGTACAAGGTCAAAGAAATAATCTTATCGTAAGATCGAGAAATCGAATCCTGGTTACCCATTATGCCATCCTGGGAGAAGAGATAGTGCCACAGTAAGCAGTCCTGATCAAAATAACCAGTCCTTAGGAACGCTCACTGACCGGCTTTTAGAATCTAAAGTTTGCCTAGCAATTGTTTTCAATTTTAACGAATCATTGGAACCTACCAATAAGGAAAAGCATCCTCTCAAACATTGGTTAAAAGGTGGTCGGTCGTTTCACTGTCATTAAATTGACCTGGAATGAAGCGATACGCAGCGACCCAAATATGCATTATCCCTGAATGTATCAGCAAAATCAGTTGAGTAGAACCAGAGTTTCGAAATAGTTCATTATTCCATATCCATAACCAAGCTCGTGAAAACATGCTACCTACCGTCAGAATTTGACGAAATTCGTAGAGGACCACGTGGAGGCTTCCTTTAAAGAATACTCCTATATAACAATCATCGTGGTTACAAGGACTTGCATACAGAGACAAACAGACTGACGCATGGGCATGAATATTGACGTATAATGTGACTGAAGAGTCTGATCAGAGAGACGTTTAAGGTTCACGCAGGAATACAAACAAGTCTTTTCCTAATTTGGGTAGTGGTCATCAAGATAAACGTTAAAACGATATCAAAAGATAATCGTGAACGAGTATATCAAACTGATAATATTCATAAAAACATAGGCGACATTGTAGAATTCCCAGAAACGTTTGTCAGTAAGTGATGAATCATGCGCTTATATAAGATGGTAACTTCGGAAACTCCAGGACTCCAGCATACGTACGGGGTGATTATACTCCAGCTACTGCGTCACATGGTAACTGCGCCCCGAGCTCCAACAAAACAACAAAAACAGAACTCTGCAAATCATTACACAACGGTTTATTATTTACCTTTCTAGATGCCCCTTCTGCGAAGACCACTGTTTCTGTGGTCAATACCTACCCTCGCGCTCCCCCCAGGAAAGCCCTAAATCCAGTACTGGACCAAGCCCGGGAATTATAGTTTCATAAAAATGCGTGGGATTCAATAATTTAATCACTGATTATTATTTGTTGTTATTCATGAAGCATAACGTGTGTTCAAGTTATAAAAATACCTATCAACAAAATCCAAAAGAGCCATCATTTTTCCAATGAAATAATATCACGGAACAAGCAAATCGATTTCATTCAGCCATCGCTGATAACCAGGTGATCCCTAGAAATGATGGGGCCGGATTTATACCGTTTCATTTACCATCATGTTGTCGAAGCTTTTCGGTGCAAACGAACGGCTGGATGTATAGTACAATGCTCCGGGTGGTCTCAAAAAATTCTCTAGTTCAAGATCAATTTAAAATGTTTAAAAAAACCATACCCTTCTATTTCAAGTTTTCGAGCTACGGCGTTCTGAAAATTTCAACCCCTATTTTTCACTGACAGTAACGCCGAGCTTCGCGGACCAACAAGACCCTAAATGGGACCTACATTTTGGCCCATGGTAACTATGGAATGTGCTAAGTACGGCGTACGGATAGAAATTTTTTTATTTTTATTCCACTTTCGGATTCTACGTACTTTGAAACGGAAACCATCAAATTTTGAGGGAGTGTTGAAAAAATTTTCTCATACTCGATTCGAAAGTTTTATTACTGAAAATAATAAACCAAATTCAAACAAAACAAAACAAACAAAAATCGCATAACTGGTTGAGGTAGGTCGAGGATTTCAGGCAAGTGGAGAAATGAAGCTATTTTTCGTATACAGAGTATAATAGTAGAGTGGCTACCATTGTTACAAATTCATAAATAGGTAAAACCCTATAACTCAAAATAAACCAGCGGGTGAAAGTAATTATAAACAGAAACATACCTACCTATTATTTTGTTTAACCAAGTGTATTTATTGAAAAATCATTTTCAAATTACAGTCAGTAGTTCTGTTATTCTAAGAATAATTAGTTGAAATTTTCTTTATTTGCTTATGAAATATCGGTAATATATAGATCCCAACCAACTTGAATTGTCCGATATCCATATTTTAAATTAGGAGAGACAAAGGATCGTGGCTGAAGATTTGGGTCAATTAGCTTTAAAATATACGAGTTCAATAAAAATATTTCGGAACATGCCTCGAAACATAAATCTAGATCTACTAACTTTTTTTTTACTAGTTCAGGGGTTGAGGGAGAGGACATTGTAGGTACACCGGCTTGTTTCTCATGTTATTGCTGTATATTATCGAAGTACTTTCCCGTTTACAGCCTCTTCGGGGATCTAAAACTAACAACACGGCGATTACATATTGTATACAACCTTTCTTGAACTGGTAGGTATCTACTCAGACAATTCTCAACTTTCCTGACGAGGAATGAACCCCCCCCCCCCCCCCCCATAATTAACGTTACTAAGAAAGAAAGATCGACCTTTGGCTTGTATACGTTGTATACATGATGTAGGACTCCTCCTTATAATTAATTTTAGATCCCGTGAAGACGGAAGTACTTGAATAATAATACACTGCCAAGGTGATGGCACAGGAGCTTCCTCGTCACAATCAGAGTGACCCATTATAAAATAGAACAGACTCGGAAGCAAAATAACATAACATTACATTACATTACATAACATTACATAACGTTAAAAAATACATATTACATAACATTACATGAAATATACATATTATACATAACATGACTTCCATAATACATTACGTCCATTATACATAACTAGCCTGACCGCTCGCTTCGCTCGCTATCCGAGATTCGCTGTACGCAGTATCGTGGAACCAACAAACGACGGAAAAATCCCATACCCTACCGGGTATTTGTGCCCAATTTTATCAAAATCCGTCAAGCCATTCAGGAGTTGACCATGGTCGACCATATTTCCGCTATGGTCAGGGAATTAAAAATGCGCCTACGTTCAACTTGGGAGGCTACCGGATATTGGTGCCGAATTTGGTCGATATCCGTTGAGCAATTCGGGATTCGACCATGGAGGGACCCATAGATGCGCTAAGGTCGACCGCGGGGGTAGTCCGAAGGGTCGATCGTAGATGGAATTTCACGTAGATTACGATTACGCGATAAAAAATAGGGGTTACCATTTCAATTAACGAAGTTGACCATGGTCGACCATAGTTCCGCTATGGTCAGGGAATTAAAAATGCGACGTTGCACAACTTGGGAGCCTACTGGATATTCGTGCCAAATTTGGTCGATATCCGTTGAGCAATTCGGGATTCGACCATGGAGGGGCCCATGGATGCGCTATGGTCGACCGCGGGGGTAGTCCGAAGGGTCGATCGTAGATAGAATTTCACGTAGATTACGAATACGCGATAAAAAATAGGGGTTACCATTTCAATTAACGAAGTTGACCATGGTCGACCATAGTTCCGCTATGGTCAGGAAATTAAAAATGCGACGTTGCACAACTTGGGAGCCTACTGGATATTCGTGCCAAATTTGGTCGATATCCGTCAAGCCATTCAGGAGTTGACCATGGTCGACCATAGTTCCGCTATGGTCAGGGAATTGAAAATGCGACGTTGCACAACTTGGGAGCCTACTGGATATTCGTGCCAAATTTGGTCGATATCCGTCGAGCCGTTTGGCCGTGCATAGAAGGACAGACAGACAGACAGAGCGCATGCGCAGGGCGAACCGCTGGCTCTAATATGTTGAAATTTATATGGGACCTCAATGGGCCCTACCCGCTTAATCCCTGAGAATTACATTGAAATTGGGTGAAATCTTTGGTTACTACGGCTGTAACAAGGAAATTGAATCTATTTCACGCCAGCGCATGCGCAGAGCGCACCGAGGGTCCGATCATGCTGAAATTCATACTGGAACTCACTAGACTTTGTCCAAACAACCCTTGAAAATTTGAGCGAAATTGAATCAAAATTGTGAAAGTTATGTGTGTTTGTTGAATTTAACGTTAGCGCATGCGCAGGGCGTACCGCTGGATCAATCATGTTGAAATTTGTATGGGACCTCAAGGGGCCTTATCCGCACCATCCCTCAAAATTTGAGCTGAAACAATTCAAAATCGTGGAAGTTATGGCTGTAACAAGGAAATGCGGACAGACTCACAGACTCACAGACTGACAGACACGGAACCAAATTTGTTCAGTAGGCTTTGAAACGCAAAATGCAAGTGGAAATTTTGATTTCTGAAGACAAAAATTTTTTGGCTCACGAAAGTGAACACAAGGCTTCCGCTGCTTCGCAGACTCGGAAGCAATACAACAATAAATTAATAATACAAGAGGAACAAGCCGATTTACACTTTCCTCACCACCAACCCCTGAACCAGATTCACTGAGCGGCTACAACCAACGCAGTACGACGCTAAACCAAATCAAAACCGTAAACACATTAGTGCAACTAAAGTAAGATTGAGTTCTGGTATGGGACGTGTGGACAGTATTTTTCTCAACTATTTTTCATTCAAACTGCGAACATTCACATGACTGCGTGGCTTGTGGATAGTGAGGCTTGCTCAACATCACCGAAAGTTGAAAAAGATGGAGCTGATATTTACACAAAACCTTTATCTATTTCGAGACAGAATCTAGAACGTGGCTCCCGGTCGATCTTGACCCAGTCCGAGTTGTCCAGCTAACTTAGCTATCCAGAAAACACCGAGAATGGTGTACAAGGATTCGCACCTTGGATAATGGAAATGTTAATAAGGAAACAAATATTCATCAAAACTTCGAAACTGAAGTTCTTTACGCTCACTTCTCATTCATATCATGCGTTTTGATAACTTCTACCTCTCAATAGTGGATGACTTCAATCATGTGGATGCTATAATTCCTTTACATTTATACGAGTAATTCCACCCAATTTCTATGTTTACGTTAACTCGGAGAGAGCTTCCCTCAAAGCTGCCTCGTGATGAGTATCCAATGATCGGAAAGGGCGAAATCGTGACTAGTAAATTCAAGCAGATTCGGATGCCATGACCGCCTACTCATACTCATTACGCGCACTACTAACCGCATACTGGCATTCCTAACAAGACAAGGAAAAAATATAACTGCGTTTTCAGACATACTGAGGATACATACACGAACACCATTACTCGTATTTATTATCGGTGATGTTAGACTTCAACAGATATAAAATGAAGCGAACCCTTTTCACAACAATAGCTGTCGGTTTGTAATTGTTAGACGTACGTCAGTATCGCAACGAATCAAATAAATAAATATAACACATAACGCAGAAATCGTCGTTCTTGTTCTGCTCAAGCAGGTAGAAGAAGATAGTTTTATTAGAATTCACGCTTTTTGTTCAACATGGTAAACCAGATTTTAAGGTACACCTTAAAGACAACGTTGCCTAGTGAGTTGTAATAGAATAGTGCCTCACAAACTAATGAGGAGCCTCGTGATCGTACTGAAATTCCTGACAAGACCCTAAAGTTGCATTTTCAGACATACTGGAACAGGCTTTTAGGTATGCTCCCAGAGAAAGCGCTACCTAAAACTGTACGTAAATCTTTGTGTACCAAACGTAGGCGGCCGGAATTGTGGAGCAATGAGCGAAGAAATTAGAAACAGTGTTGCGAATTTCTCCCAGTGAGTTAGATACCTATTTAAATGTACCTTCCACTTAGAAATTGGTTCTGCGTTGTATTCTCGAAAGGAGGCTGAAGGAAAACAAGACTGGGTTGTCATGGAAGTAGTAGTGTCCAATCAATCGTGTCCTAAAAATTTTGGATAGCATAATCTTGAAATAATTAGTTAAAACACAATACAAATTCGATTAATAATATTGTTTCAAATTTGTTTTTTCTTTGCGTTTTTATTTCGTTTCTGTGCATTCTACGTTAGATAGTAGGGATTTACTAGTACGTTAAAAACTTACTTCTACCCAAATCTGGATAAGAACGATAGTATGAAAATCACACACAGCAATAGGTCCTCCCCACTCTCCCCCATCATTTCGGTCAACTATTTTTGATAAATAACCTTTGCAATCGAGTAACATACTATTTTCACCCCCTCAAAATTTCCTGTTCTACCTATACATATATATATATACCTATGTTTCAAGCCCGATGGTGAAAAAAAAAAAAAAAACTAACGTTCGAGTGATGGGTCAGGTGGCTCTATCAGGTGGCACAGAACCCGCCTTTTGACCCTACTTGACAGAGAATAATTATAATAAACAGTTTTGGAAGAATTTGCAGCGTTTTTCATTCAGCTTATCGAACCCACACTTCCCTACATACTTCAAATACGATTAACACTGTTCAACGACAAACTGAGAAAGACACACAAAAAACAAACCAATTTTTCATGTTTTTCGAACGTTTAAATGTCCCTGGAGAATAATTGCAGTAAAATAATTAGGTATCCGTTTTTATTAAATGAAGACCGGAGATAATTATCCGGTTGGACGCAGAAGGTGATAATGAGAAGGATCGCCGGAGCGGGAGTTATATAACCGGGACTCAGAAGAAAAGAACATAACAGGGCGTCACAGTAGGCACAAAATATAAGGCTACCGAGGACACCTGCAGTGACCACCTCATTGGCCGATGCAGAAACAACTTATCTGCTCTCGAATCATACTTGGGAGGAAGCTCTCGATGATTTGAAGTTTGAGGGACCAGAGGAAAAGTTCAAATTATGGAGAGTTCAAAATAACCAAGATAATTAGATGACATTTCATATTATAGGACTGAGCCCCTCCTAACTTCAAATTATACTGCGCTGTCGCACAAAATGTGACAACTTAAAACTATTGGGTACACCAAAGTACACAGATTTTCTTCGAATTAACGGGATTTTTCAAGGACCGCGAAAAAACTTCTAAGTACAGTCGACAGTAGCAGTCATCGGAAATTAGCAAACGTATTCGTGTAAACACCTCTGTCTTACAATTTGTATAAAATCCGGCATAACCAAGCCCACCCAAGCTAAAAATCGCAATAACAACTACTCATTCTCGAGACAGTAAAAAATACAGGGTTGGATTAGGATGCGCTAAAACGGAATGTATGCTGAAACTTTCAAAACAATTTCGAAGGTGCTTCAATTTAGAATTTAGGTGTACCTATTTGTGAAGAAGCACAATAGCCTCTGTGTGGACAAAATCATGATATCCTTGTGTATCCTTGCGTGTCGCTTTCCCACCACAGGACCAATTTTAATAAATTTTCCAAAAGTTTAGGTAGGTACACTGTTGTTGCCCTACACGTCACTATTGTTTCTTTCAAGACATTAACTTTCAGAAAAAAATCGATGTGAATTTCTTATATAAGCAAGCCTGATATTGAGGACAGGTTCGGGCCCGGCCTGGTCATCCATTTTTTTTAGCCTTATTTTGGGCTGGCTCGCGCGAATGATGGTTTTTTCGGAAAATGTCCATTTCGGAACTTTTCGTTAGAAATCAGTTTGTCGTAGAATTGATTCCCCAATTTTGTCACACCTTAAATCTAAGAAAACACCAACTATATCATAGTACGTGGAGAATTAGATAGGTACCTACTTAGATAGCTATCACCTCAAACTTCACTCAGGCACAAAACTTGACCATACTATCCCTCACGCTTTCATCGGAATCGTTAAATGATAATGAACTCGTCCTTGCCTCAGGATGGCGTGTTTGGTCTAGGAAAAACCTGCTGTGTTTACCACCAATATCTGCCCGACAACTATAATAATTAACGACAGATAAACGCTTAATAGGTCTGGCTTGTTTTGTTGTTCGTTTTGCTGGTTATTGCACTACACTATCTCAAATTCGTATAATTATTTCAAAAGATATCGTGGTCTTTACTTGGTTTAATAGAGCATTCAAATTTAATATCAAGAATTGGAAATCCTGATTCTTATCGTTCAATTTCCAACTCGGGTTACTTGGCAAAACAATTTAAAAAGAATAGGTTACTCAACTTCTTAACTGAAAAAAATTGTTAGAAAAAAGTAGGTAGGTTATTCAAACCGAAAAAATAGGTAGGTTATTCGACTTCTTAACTGAAAACGCTGCAAATTATTACAGTAAGGTTTATTATTTACCTGCATAGATGCTTCTTCTGCGTAGATCATTGTTTTCTGTGGTCAATACCCTCGAGCTCCCTCCAGGAAAGCCCTAAATCGAGTACTAGAGCCGGCCCGGGAATTAAAGTTTTATAGAAATGCGCGGGATTCAATAATTCAATCATTCATCATATTTTGTAGTTGATCATGAATTATACCGTTGTGTAATAATTTACATGTATAGGTTCCCCTTCTGTATAGATAGTATAATAAACCGTTGTGTAATAATTTACACAATAATAAACCGTTGTGTAATAATTTACAAATAATAACCGGTGTGTAATAATTTACCTGTATAGATGCCCTAAATCGAGTAGTGAGCCAGCCCGGGAATTACATTTCATAATATTGTTGTTATTCATGAAACAAAGTTCATTCAAGTTACAAAAGTACCTATAAACAAAAACCAAAAGAGCCATCATTTTTCAAATGAAATGATATCACAGCAATTATATCTAGGCTGAATGTATACAACTTCATTCGCCCTCCTGTTGAAGAAGACTGTCGGTGCAAACTTCTGGGCCTTACTGTGAACGAACGGCTGGACGTACGATGCTCCGGGTGGTATCAAAAAACTCCCAAGTTCGAGAACTACTTAAAAACGTAAAAAAAATTCGAGATAACGGAGTCCTGGGAACTTCAACCCCTATTTTTCACCCCTTAGGGATGACGGGCATTAATGCCGAGCTTCGAGGACCAACTAGACCCCAAATGGGACCTACAAACCGAATTTCGTCAATTTTGGTTCATGGTAACTAACATCCTTCATTCAATAATGAACCTTTGGAATCGAGCATGAAAAAAAAATGTTAACCCCCCTCTCAAAATGTGATGGTTTCCGTTTCAAGGTATGTAGAATCCAAAAATGCAATAAAAAAATTTCTGACCGTCCGCCGTACTTAGCACTTTTCTCAGTTACCATGAACCAAAACTGACGAAATTGGTTTATAGGTCCCATTTGGGATCTAGTTGGTCCTCGAAGCTCGGCGTTAATGTCAGTCATCCCTAAGGGGTAAAAAATGGGGGTTGAAATCTCCAGGACGCAGTTATCTCGAATTCTTTTACGTTTTTAAATAGTTCTTGAATTTGGGAGTTTTTTTGAGACCATCCGCAGCATTGTACGTCCAGCCGTTCGTTCACAGTAAGGCCCAGAAGTTTGCACCGACAGGCTCCTTCAACAGGAGGGTGAAAGAAATTGTACATACATTCAGCCTGTACATATGATTGCTAGGGAGCACCTGATTATATTCACGGAGTATGAAGTCGAGTTGGTTGTTCAGTGATATTATTTCATTTGAAAAATTACGGATCTTCTGGATTTTGTTGATAGGTACTTCTGCAACTTGAACAAACTTTGAAGTATTATTGCGTAAATTATTACAGAACGGTAAATTATTACACAATGGTAAATTATCACACTACGGTTTACTGTACTATCTACGCAGAAGGGGCATCTATACAGGTAAATTATTACAAGACGGTTTATTATTTACTTTATGCTTCTCGAATAACTAAAAATAATTAATGATCAAATTATTGAATCCCGCGCATTTATATGAAACTAATTCCAGTAGGTACTGCAAATGCACAGGGCATATATGGAGACCTACAGTACAGGGCATATGAGAAAACAGTGATCTACGCATAAGGGGCGTCTATATTGGTAAATAATAAACCGTTGTGTAATAATTTTCAGCGGTTTTTAAATTGCATTTTCGGATTCTACATACCCTGAAACGAAAACCATCAAATTTTGAGGGGGGGGGGGGGGTTAAACCTTTTTTTTCCCATGCTCGATTCCAACGGTTCATTACTGAAAATAATAAACCAAAAAAAAGGTAGAAAAATGAAATTTACAGTCAATGCGAAAATTAAAGGTTGAATACACTACAATGACACAGAACAAACAAAAAATACCAATAAAGACTAAATCAAGTAGGGTTATGGGATTCTATCATTGCCCACCATAAGAAGAGCGAATCAAGGCCGATTCAAGGTCGATTTTTACGGGAAAGAATAACAAATATTGCTCTATTTCAATGTGTTTTGTCCAGAGTTAGAACAAACCATAACTTACGGAACTTACGTCCAAAGTTGGCAAACTCTAACTTAATTTTAGTTTTATCTGAAAGTCCTCTACCGCTTTTTTCAACTACAAAATATGAGATGAGTAACTGCAACGGCAACTACATCTACAATAGTTGTAACTTGAGTTAGTATTAGTGTACGCCGGATTGATTAAGGATGCCTGAAACTACATGATAAATAAATAACGGCACTGTTAACAGGATGAATAAGGCCCGCCACTGGCTAACGACTAAACCACATTCATTTTGAATTAATTTTTAAATATACGAGACGTACCTAACTTCGTTTCCTTAAACATATCAACTCTGCCTTGAACAAATCGTTTCCCGAATTCGCTTTTACCTTGAAATGAAAATTGAACATTTTCCATAAACAGCTAAGAAATGCGTTTAAAATATATGAAAACGTGTCAAAATGTGAAAAATCTGAAGAAGAAAAAGTCAAGTTTCGTAGGTTATTACTAAGTTTGATCAACGCGTTCTATAGTTTTATGAAACACCTTACTTGCCTGATCATCCAGAAGGGTAATAAAAAATATTGCATTGGCAACAGAAAAAAAAACGCTGCAAAGTCCTTGTCACATGGGTTTATTATTCTATTGGACATACTTACAGAAATGTTGGCTGTTCATTTATTGTTTCTTTTTCTTTCATGCGCAATAATCGAAATAGCTATTAATGATGATTTCCATTAATTTTGGCCCCTAAAACACAAATTAGGTACGCTCCTTTTTAGCGAATTTTCGAAGAAAAGGAAGCTATTGTTCTCGGTCCAAAATTTTTAAAACTCGAATTTCCGAAAGATTTTTATACCAAAATCCGTTTCAGACCATCCTGAATTCACTGCCGAAAGACACCAAAAATTATATGTATATTAATTGCTATGCAATTTTAACGCCGGGGGTCATGTGAAAAAAATGTCCTGTCACAAAAACGCGTCACGCAAAGAGGAATGTGATGAAGATGAGCACAAAGAGGAATGTGATAAAGATGAGCACAAAGAGGAATGTGATAAAGATGAGCACAAAGAGGAACGTGATAAAGATGAGCACAAAGAGGAATGTGATAAAGATGAGCACAAAGAGGAATGTGATATTGGCCCCGTATTGGCAACGGCTCGTTTGAATTTGGTATCTGCAATTGCATAGCAAATTCTCCTTTGTTATACGAAGTATAAGAACACATCCTTCGGGGGTGAGGAACGGCGAAGCCGTTCCGAGGGGGCGGAGCCCCCTTTGGGGGTCCAGGGGGCTTGCCCCCTGGCGAGGCCCGAAGGGCCGAGTATATATATATATTTATATATTTATATATTTATATATATATTTATATATGTATGTGTCATTCCAGACGATAACTCTCGAAAGAATTGAGATAAAAAGTTCAAATTTGCACGAAAAATCTGTCTTGGCAATCGACAGGCTAAGTTCGAAGATGGGCAGAATCTGGTCACCCTAAGGGGGAGTTTTGGGGAGTTTTAGGGGGGGAAAATTACCCATAAATTCCCAAAATGAAAAAGTCTGACAAGTGACACCTCATTTTAAAGGTTTTTGTACGCTGAACACGATGGTGAAATCAGAATTGCGATATCTCATTCCATTCTCAAACTGGAGCACTTTGAAGATGAAGGAACGTGGTTATTTCTTGAGATGTTCTTCCTGGTTCGTCTGCTCTAATCTGATAACGGAATGGGATATCGCAATTCTGACTTCACCATCGTGTTCAGCGTTGGAAAATCTACAAACCGAGGTGTTACTCGGCCAAAAATGGAACAAAAAATTTGTTACGTACCACCCAATACCTACTCTTCTGGTATTCAAAACAGTTTTGATTTCCCCCTCCCCCTCCTTCCACCCCAAATTTTACTTTGCGTAAAACTACTCCTGTTTTAATTTTGTATGGTATCAAGTTGGGAAAACATTGGCCGAAAATTAATTTTCAGAAAATTTTAGGCGGAGGAGGAAGATGCCGAAAACTTCGAAAATTCGCTCTTATAGTCATGCTGCATGACTGTGGTTTTTTTTTTTAAACTATCTTTGATCATTGGTAGTGCAATTTAATCGTCTTGATCCACGTGACGATACTTTTCCCAGTGTTATTATACAAACTGATGGTGATTTCAGACGATTTCCCAGTTTTTTCACTGATAAAAAATCAATTTTGGGAGCTGAACATTTGGTAGATCTCAATTTTCCACTGTTTGGTCAAAATCGACTTCATATTCGGTCTTCTCGTCCCCAAAAACATGGAAAACGATATCTCAGAAGCTCATGTTACCAGCATGTTGCTAAAACGCAAAAAGTACCTATTTTTACACACATTGTCACTCATAACACCCCTGGGTATATTCCGATCGGGCTGAAAAGTTTCGGGACACAACTAGGACCCAAATGGAGCATGTGTGCGAAAGATCGAATTTTTTAGACCGATAATGAAGCCTGTACACGTGATACGGCGTACGGCGGACGGACATTGCATTTTTGGAATCTACGCACCTTGAAACGGAAAAGAAAAAAGTTTGAGGGGTGTTATAAAAATTTTTTGCTGAGCGAATACATAATAAACCAAAATATAAATTACAATATTAAACCGGTAATTTGGCAGGATACGGCCCATAGCCACCATCCCACCATCAAACGGGCGATGAAAGTTGAGATGTCTCACATCAGATGTTTACACTTATATGACCAATTCAATTTAACCGTATCATCTCACTCATCCTTTTCATGAGAATAAGTAGGTAACTATCCGTGCTTGCCACGAAGCGACCTTTTCCCGTCCTTGTGCCATCACAGTTTTTAGGCCTCACGAGTGTCCTATTAGTAACAAACAACAACGCCCGTCCCACAATTTATTCTCCTTTCAGCTACCTGTGTATGTAACGTGTTTGTGGCTCGTTGGAAACGAGCTAAATGATCAGTGTTTCGTTTAACCAATAATCCCCCCCCCCTCCCCACCACAGTAGTATTCACAATAATTGTTTTACTATCGTTCATAAATCCCCACTGCACTGTAATCAAACTGATCAAGAATTAATCGTAAGCCCAAATTAAAGAATAAATTCAATTTACTAAATTTAATGAATTCAAATAATATTATATATACACACACCTGCGCAGTTAATTACGGGTTTGCTATGAAACCGTCCGTGCCCGTCAACACCAATCTATATTATCTTATGATCGTATTTCCGTTACTCTATTTATAGCTTGTTGGTGTAGTTCGGTAACACTCTTATAATATGACCTGATATAGTACGATTGTGTTTGTTGACTGGCCCATCATTCTTGTTAAGAAAAGCTTCTCTCCTCTATATTCTAGATATCTTCTGCCAACCAACATAGGAAATTTTCGAAAAAGCACATGGTTTCGGTTGGTTCAAAGGTCAAAAACGAGTTTATATGGTCTGGGAGGCTCGAAAGTGCCACCATTCGGTTCACCATGCAAACTACGTACTAATCGACACTCAACTCCTCAGTTCACGGGAAGGTAATATTTCATGAAAAAAAAAACCCTGATTTTGCTTAAAATATTACATTTTTTTCTAACTCAAACACGATAGTTTTCTCAACGATTTTTTTTTTTTTTTTTTTTTTATTCACCATACTATGGGAAGATGGTAAAATTGAGAAGTGTTTACTGTTTGTCTGGAGTAATATTTACACTCAAAAATTAGGTGATAAAACAACGTCAAAATTCGTAATGAAGAAAGTATTAAAAATGTTAAAGCTTAAAAGACGCAAGCAAAGTACATCTTTAGAAAATAAGCGGAGGTCTATATAATAGGAAATTTAACGCTCTTTCCTAGGGTCCCTCAAATTTTAGCTTAGTCGTTATGCCGGGGCCATTTGTATGGGATAAGGTCGAACATGTGAAGTGAAAAAAGTATCTTCCAACGTAAAATTGCTCCCGAAATTGTGGAGTTTTCGAAACATTTCTTTGAGGAACCTACAGTTGGAAATTGGATGTAGAACGGATTCCCGGATTTTTCACACCTTATCCGTAAACACCCTGCACAAGTCGGATTCATATAATTTAATTATTAGCGACTGAAATAGGTACCCTTCCAAATAAAGCTTGAAGGCTGGCTGATTTCTATCTTCTCATTCGCCTTTGGTTTAGGCCCTGTACTCTGTAGCACGACACGAACCCTAGGACACGAGTGTTCCTTCAAATAAACAGAATCAATTTAACAAAAAAACCCGAAGTTATTAGAAGGCTCTCAGGCTCTCTATTTCCACTAATACAAAATATACTGTTGGCGCACGCACACAAAAAAAATTCTACGACCCGTATTTGTAAATTTATATTTAATTTCTGCCTACCTTGATGCATATTTTATTTATGAGTCACAAGGTTTACTTGGTGATGACCTACAATAAAATACTTGAAATATAATTCTTTTTCCCTACCTTCGGAGTGAGGAAGCAAAACGACGACCCTTATTTCAGCTATCTTCTTGCGTTTCTCGCTAATTTAACTCAATCAAGTGCATCAATTTATCCAAAATTATAATCCGCCAGTATAGATGTCCATCGTCGGCTCCTAAGTTGTTTGGAGTATCATTTCAAAATTTTTTTGGGTAGTTTAGATAGTTTTTTGAGGTTATGCACATATCTGCGTTAATTTTAATGCGGTGGCTAGCTGAAATAACTGAGAATAGAAAATAGACATCTTCTTTCTTAGTGGCTAGAATCGTGAGTAAACTGCTACTTCAATTTACTGAATAACTCCAACTTTTCAACTCGGAGAAGAAAAAAATTTAAACCAGTAGACCACTTAATGCAAGGTATGAAGTAAACATTGAAAGACATCGAGGAACTGGTTGAAAAAAGTAAAACGTAGAACACCAGGAGATAAGTTGTTGTAGTTACTCTTCATTTGGTGAAAAACGCATATCATATGGAATGATGAAACCCCATTGCCTGGAGACAGTCTCACACGGGTGCTTTCGCGCTCGCACCCTGAAAGAGCATGTTCTTATGTGGTAAACAATCCCCAGAGACATTCCTGAGGTCTTTACCTGATTCGGATTTTCTGTCAACTTTCTGTGTCAAAAACCCAACGGTAGGTGAATCTTCGAGTAGGTCATCCATCACACAAGTGATTTTCTGGTCAGGTTTAAGAGAAAAACAGTAATAGCCAAGTGTATTAATAGAAAACCTACTTCTAACTAACGACTTTGCGAGTAAATCTAATTTTATCAATTTTGATGAAGTTCGTTGTGAACAGATATTAAGTAGAAGTAGAGCAGCCTACCCATCGAAGGAAGGATTAACATCCATGTTTCCTAAGAGCGGGATGTTTAGGATAATTTAGGCGTCACTGAGCTTCAATTATTAATAAAATCAGGCATTCCGCAACTCGAAATAGATCATAATCTGAGGGTAGACACGATTTCCAGCTTTTTCTCGGAATCCACACCGGGACTGAAGGACGCGCGATTGCCACCGCACAAATAATGTTTTGATGCAAACGTGTTGAGGTATCTTTCGCGATCCTTAACAATCCATTAGACGGAAGATCTTCAACCTTAATGACTTGTAGCTAAAATCCGCTTTGTTTTAAAGGTTCGAACGTCAACCGCTTCCCTGGCCGGGTAGAGCAGTTTTCGTACATTCCGGCTAATCACGAGTCCACCATTAGGAGAGTACCTGCTAATCATGTCCAGGAAAATAATTACGAAGATGTACTGGTTACGTAACTGGAGTTCTCAGGAGTAAATTTCGCTGAGAAATGGGTTGTTCACGTTTTATCAAACAAGGCCATGTTATAAATAGATCGAAATAATGGGATAGCTTATTTCGAGAAAAAGCTGTGCTAACACATTGTTCGTGATTTATTTGCTCGAGCAATTCTATATTTTTAATGTATGGTTTCCAGAATGAATGAGCTGAATGATCAGACTAGCGCCTCATCTGTTCGAGGATTAGCGCAGGTAATAAAATATAACTCTATATCAAATACAAAACAGGTTACAGAACCTAAGTACATTAAAAAAAGTCACCGTAGTTTGGGCCAGGAAAATCTGATTGAAAGCACTCTCACGGATAACCGCGCGAAATAATTTTGAGATATATACCATGATTTATTTCATTTTTAAAATACTTGTCGCGCCTCACAAGGAATTAACAGACCAAATTTTTCGATTTCAAGTAGATATATTTTATAAATAAGTAAAACATGAAACATCAATTCTTATCTGTATAGGTACACTACACTCGACCTTATCGAGGCACTAGCTATCTCACGAATGAGCCACAGTCTCGCGCACACGAGAAGGTAAAGAAGGAGGTGTATTACATATTTTCGATTGTTCCACATAGCAGAAGCGAAAACGACCATGAAATAGAAACTACTATTTCTCAAAAATAGCTATCAATTAGTACTTGACGCTAGAAGAACCCCTATAGGCAAACTGTTGAACATCTACAAAGAAGTAAATTATAGTAAGATACAGACAGTGTGAAGGCATTTTGTCAACAACTAATGATGTTGTTTACTGAGCCCGGGGCAGGACCCGACCTAGATCATTATGATACAGAATGGAGGAAGAGATTATAAGATCAACGACGGGGCAGGAATGCCATTGAGTGAAATACTATCGAATATCGTGATTGTTGAAGTTGGTGTGTAAGGGAAATATTGAGCGTTCGCGATAAAAAAAAATCACTAACAATCACTGTTCGCACCACCAGCAAAAGCTCACTAATCCGGATACCTACAATGAATAAGCTTTAGCTTCAAGTTAGATTAGAAATACCACACACTCACCACGGACTGCCATCTATATACTCAAGCCAAAGCAACATGAAATACTGAAAATCAGTAAGTTTAACTTTCACCAAACCACAGCCCGGAAATTCAAACTGGAATTATAGTCGACTTTACCAAGTACGATCTCATTCAAGTGCCTACTCGTAAATATACATGTACACGCACTTGAAGTTTCGTGAATGGGTCGGCATTATCCATTCGTGAGTCGTAGTAAATAGACACAATTGGTTTTATGAAGAAAATAAGCTTTCTACTTAAATGCTCGTATTTCTTTGGAAAAATATGAGTGCAGAATGTTGCGAGAAGAGGGAGTTTCACGAGCATTTTTCTGTCTCTCGACGAGACCATTTTGAATCTCGAGCTTCCAATACCTACCTACTCATGGCCCAACTTTCATCATTCAGTTCCTTGCAGCTAACAAGGTAATCCTAGAAATCCTAGGAATACGCACTATCAATCAATAGGGTAACGTTAACAACATGTCATTCGCGCTAGCAAACCACGATGCGAATTTATTACAGAAGCGGTGAATAATGGTACCTAAATAAAAACTAGGTAATATTTCTCCCAGGTATAGCACTGAGTAATTTGCATGGGATTTTAACAGACAGTAGTCAATAATGAATGGTCGTGAGTCGATGGAGGATTTCACTTAACAGTAGGAGAGCATGTCCGATTATTGGGGTTAGTTGTCATGTCAATCTTCTTACCGAAGGAGAGGCGGGGAAGGTCGTTAGCCCGCAGTGCCACGAGCTTCCCCTCCACTCGACATCTTCGACCGCTTCTCTGGCACCACAAGTCGTGAAAGGGTTTCCAATCAACAACATCGGCTATGGGGATGGGGGGGGGGGGGGGGGGCGACCCTGGGCGAATAGCTTGATATGAGTGAGAGCCGTCAGATGCTGGACACAGAAGACTACAAGAGGAGAACAGAAATAGCCTGGCAGGCACTGAATGACTTATTCAGGAACAAACACCAATGTATACCTAACCAGTTACCCAAGCAAAAGTGATACCAACTAAACAATCAATGACATAACATCGTGATGAACGGAACACATTCGGAACAAGTTCTATTATTGTTACTCGATTATAAAATAGATCGCTACTATCTACACTCATCTGGCTCTGTAATGTAAAATAGGTAAAATAGGTATCCAGTCTAAGATTCTGATACTCGATGGTACTTGGGTCAACTGGGCAGAGCAATCCAGAAAGGTCACCCTCAAATTTTCCTTTCGCCAACCACTGCACGGATCACTGTGCTATGGTGACTTTTGGGTCAATGAACAATGTCGCACTTCATTCACAAAACACATAGGAACAGATGGATAGAACCTATTGAGAAATCAACGACGTGACAATGATATCAACGAATGGCACTGATTGTTACCAATGCCTTTCCGAACACCTATTGTCAAAACTATGTAAAGTTTTGAATGTGACGACGCACAGCCACTTATTCGGGCTTTATCGCAGGTGCCTCCACGTGATGCTTTCAGTTCTGATTGAAACTCATGATTTTTGGAAAACTTGCCTTCCAGATCGAGAATGCATGAGTGGAATGATGGAGTTTGAAAACTCGAGAACTAAAGTAATTTTTTTTAAACGCTGCAAATTATTACAGAAAGGTCTATTATTTACCTGTATAGATGCCCCTTCTGCGTAGATCACTGTTTTCTGTGATCAATACCCTCGAGCCTATAGCCGTCGTCAACAGCCCAGGAAAGCCCTAAATCGAGTACTGGAGCCGGCCCCGGAATAGAAGTTTCATACAAATGCGCGGGATTCAATAATTCAATAATTAATTATTTTTAGTTATTCATGAAGCATATGGCATAAGAATTAAGCATAAGCTTAAGCATAAGCAAAAAAACGCTGCAAATCCCTGCACAACGGTTTATTATTTTGTATAGAATACCCTTCTGTTACAAATCACAGCTCTATGTATAGATAACCCGTCTATATAATATGATATGTACTATTCTATTATATACATATTATGTAGATCGCAGACCCTCCGTAGGTTAGTACCTAACCCCGTACTCGTTACTAGGTACCTACCTAAATCACGAGTTAAATGTTGCTAAAATAATTCTGCCGATGACAAACAGTAGGTACCTAACAAAAATAAACACACGTAATGAAGTTCTGAAAAGAAATTGTTGATGAGGAGTGAAAAAAGTTGCAAAAGTACCTATGTACCTACAAACTCCAGCCCCTTCTACGTAGATGGTATAATGAACCGTTGTGTAATAATTTACCGTTGAGTAATGATTTACCGTAGTAATAATTTACCCATCAATAATACTTCAACGTTTGTTCAAGTTTCACTACCTACCAACAAACTCCAAAAGAGCCATCATTTTTCAAATTAAATAATATCACAGAACAACCAACTCGATTTCATACTCCGCCAATATAATCAGGTGATCCCTACCAATGATTGGCCGTATTCACAAATTCCTATTGTGGGCGCGTCTCTGGTTACGAGATTTGGTTTGAATTGTATACAATTTCATTCACACTGGAGTCGAAAATGCCTGTCGGTGCAAACTTCGGGGCCTTACTGTGAACGAACGGCTGGACGTACGATGCTCCGGATGGTCTTAAAAAACTCGCAAGTTCAAGAACTATTTAAAACCGTAAAAATATTTACGTAAAAAAATGGTATAGGCGTTTTGAAAATTTCAACCCCTATTTTGAACCTCTTAGAGATGACTCACAGTAACGTCGAGCTTCGAGGACCAACTAGACGCCGAACGGAACCTATAACCCGAATTTCATCAATTTTTTTTCATGGTAACTAAGAAAAGTGGCCCGTACGGCGTACGGCGGACAGACAGAAATATTTTTATTGCAGTTTTGGATTCTACATACCTTGAAACGTAAACCATCAAATTTTGAGGGGGGGTAAGAATTTTTTTTTTTCATGCTCGATTCCAATGGTTCATTATTGAAAATAATAAACCAAAACATAACCGTTGTTTCATAATATGCCTGTATAGGAGAATAATTTGCCCTTCTACGTAGATAGATAAATTCTACGTAGATGAACCTTTGTGAAATAATTTACTGTTGTGTAATAATTTACCGCTGTGTAACAATTTACCGTTGTGTAATAATTTACCAAATAAAACTTCAACGTTTGTTCGAGCTGCAAACGTACCTACCAACAAAATCCAAAAGATCCACCATTTTTTAAATGAATTAATATCGCAGAACAACCTACTCGACATCATACAGCCATTCGCGATTATAATCAGGTGCTCCCTAGCAATGATATCTGGGCCTGATTTATACCGTTTGATTCACGATCATGTTGACGAAGCTTTTAGGTGCAAAAGAACGGCTGGTCGTACAACTCCAGGTAGTCTCCACGGCTGGTCGTACTCTCAGGTTTTTGAGACTCCAGGTAGTCTCAAAAAATTCTTCAGTTCAATACCAATTTAAAAACGTAAGAACAACCATACCCTTTTATTGAAAGTGTTCGAGCTACGACTTTCTGAAAATTTCAACCCCTATTTTTCAACCCTTAGAGGTGACTGACAGTAACACCGAGCTTCGAGGGCCAACTAGACCCCAGACGGGACCTACAAACCAAATTTCATTCATTTTGGTTCATGTTAACTATGAAAAGTGCTAAGTACGGCGTGCAGACAGAAATGTTTTTATTGCATTTTGGGATTCTACATACCTTGAAACGTAAACCATAAAATTTTGAGAGGGGGGTTACAATTTGGTTTTTCATGCTCGATTCCAAAGGTTCATTACTGAAAATGATAAACCAAAATAGACAGGTCCAGTAGGGAATGTCGCTTCTTTCAAGTTTCTCATTCATCAATACCATTGCTACCAAACACTCCGTGGTTTATGAGCTCAATTTCCGTAATTGCTACAAGTGGGGTAGATTTCCCGGTCTACTGTTAGATACCTACTGTCGCCGTGCACTTTGTAGCTAGGATTCAAATTCGGGAGTTTCAACAACAAGGCAAATTGGGACGCAATTGGGATAGGATGAGCTTCTGAGCAACACAAAAGCACTCGCATCATTTCTCAAGCAGTCCGGAGGACAATAATTTAATTTCATGACACTAAAAAGCTGGCACTTCCCATCTAGTTTAGCCATGGTGAGTGATAACCAATAAAGAAGCTATTAGTGATCAGCTAATGCTGACGCCAGCAATGGAACAACTCCTGAAGTCATGTGGAATATAGCGAAGCAAAGGGCTCTAGACATCTCTCGGAAATACGAAAGGTCTGACTTCAGCGATGACAGATTCCTTCAAGAGGAATTCGACGCAGATATTTATGTCCGATCGCTGCACAGCGTTAGGCAACGGTAGCAAATATATTGGTTGACGGAGAGAAGCCAACGGCGACTTCAACAGGCACAGTTCCATAAATGAAATCATGAAAGATTGCTGTTCAGCTCTAGCAATCGATGTTTAACATGTCTTTTATAGGGAACTTCTTCAACTTTGGAGATGAACAAGTAGATACAGAGCGAGTTCTCGATCACTTACTAAGAACGAGAATCTCTAGGCTGAATCCCAACCAACTTACGACAGTAAAAACAGTTTTCTTGGAACTACATTACCCACATAGTTGAACACGTGATGCGATTTGGTACACACTATATTACTTACCTCTAAATGGGAACAGCTTGACAATAGTGTGCTGAAATAGTGAGGAGATGTAGTGACACTAATGTGCAGTGTGGACTGATAAGTATATCTATTAAAATGTTTATGAAACGCGTTAAACATAAATTGCTGTTGTTTAAATCAAGTGTACGTACAAGATCGGAAGCAAAACTGATGAAAACGCCGACACACAGACGGTCAAGAGGGAGGTGGGCGATGATTATGACGGGGAGAGAATGACGGTTCAAGTAGCCCTCAATTTGGGGAAATCCCCTCAAGAAGGATCGGGAGAAGTTTTGCTGGATTCACCGAACAAAGAGCAAGCAGGAGATCGCCGAGATTACGCCAACTTGGAAAGGATACGGTGGGAGCTGATGAATCAGTTCGAGTCGCTTGAAAGAGAGAAAAACATTGATAGGTAGTAAGTACCAGGTTAGTTATAACTCTATTGAAACGTGAAGTCTGCCTTCATCTACCTACCTTAATAGCGATTAGGTGGGACGTAATTAGACATCATTATTCATTCAATGAGTGGTTATTCAACAAATTGATGAGCACGTGGTCAGATATCCTAGATACAATGAATGGGGGGGGGGGGGGGGGATTGATAAAAACAGGTAATGCCCTTTCTTACCGACAGACCAAGTAGGTTAGATACAGAAGGTTCCAGAATAAATGAATAAATAATTATTCTAACCACGAAAATTTTTAAACAAGAAAATCAGAACATGAATTATAAACGTTTGAATAATATCACTGTGTTGTGTTCTCACAACATGATGTGGTGAGTGAAAAAGAAAAGAGGGGAAAAAGGAAGACAAGGAAAAAGAAAGTTAATTGGACTCCAGGGTTTAAAACTTGGCTGTGTGAGCACTGAATGGCCCAAGAGCAGCCCGAACCTCCAGAAAATTTTCGGCACAAAACCCTGCGCAGTCAAACAGTTCGAAGACGTGGTGACCCGTAGGAAATCGAATTACAAAAGTCGAGCCTCGCTAATTCGAATTCCAAGGGACTAAGCAAAAGTTCTGATTTACGGAGAGTTTGGTGAGAGTTCTAATTAGTGAGAGAAAAATAAATGGTTTCGGATTAGGGAATGTGTCATTTTATTCACAAAAATCGTCAGAAAAGTTGTATATATGTACATGAAAGGTGCAAGTTAGGTAGGTACAGGATGAACTAAGGCTGGTGATGAGGAAGTCCGTTATTGTTTTATTTATTTTCATTTTTTGGCCATACCTTTTTTCGTGCCTCGTCGACAGCATTGTCGAGTTAACGAGGACGGTAAATACGTCATCTTCGACATGCGAACATGTTAAAAACGCTGCAAAGAGGTCCTTGACACATGGGTTTATTATTCTACTGGACATACCTACAGAAATGCTGGCTGTTCATTTATTGTTTCTTTCAAGTGCAATAATTGAAATAGTTATTATTGATGGTTTCCACCAATTTTGGCCCCCAAAAATCCGAAGGCTCCTATTTTTGACAAACCATATTTGATCATTGATAGTGCCATTTAATTGTCTTGATTCACCTGTTGATATGCTTCCAGTGTTACTATACAAATTGATGGTGACTTCAGACAATTTCCCAGGTTTTTGATTCATAAAAAATGAATTTTGGGAGCTGAACCTTCGTTACAACCTCAATTCTTCACTCTTTGGTCAAAATCAACATATTCGGTATTCCCGCCCTAAAAAACATGGAAAAATATACCTATTAACAATATCCGGAATAACCATCATTCTTCAAAAGAAATATCACGGAACAACTATTTCAATAACAGGGAATTTTCGTAAAAAATTTTTCTTGGAAACATATTCATATGGTAGTTTTGAAGCCTGTTTTCAAAAATGAGCAATATTTTTTAAATGAGGGTGAAAGTAAAAATGCGACAAGAAATGACTTATCAGGTCTATTGAAATCTGATAGGCTATTGGCTCAAGGAGGCGGAGCGAACCTTGGGAGGCGAAGGTTCTCAATGCTGCCAACAACCCAACATTCCAAATGGCAAACCTTCTTGGCAATCTACAAGAACCTTTCCTGTGACTTTTCGTGAACCTCCTCTCGGTTCGATTTTTAGAATGTTTTTTAAATATATTTATAAATTTGCGGTTCCATCCATCCATCCATCCATCCACTGCGGTTCTGTACATGTACATAGTTTAAAGTGATGCACTAGTGCTCCAAGTAGGATTAGATTTGAACTACTCTGTTATTTATCTAATATGCCATTTCTAGCGGGAACTCAGAAATTAAAATTTCACACTCATTTTCTGCCATTACTTTCTGGCATGAACGCCGCGTTATGTGGTCAGTAATTGTTAATTTCCGTTACTGAACAGAATTTGGCCAAAAAAAACTGGACTTTGTAACCCAAGAAAATTACCCATTATAATCAGAATTTCCCTAGCCATGATACCCGAGCTGGATATCATTGCTATCCAGGAAGGGCTGAATATCTAGGACGTAGGTATAACGTTTCATTGACGATCATGCTGACGAAGCTTTTCGGTTAAACTTCCGGGCCTTACCATGGACAAACGGCTGGGCGTACTCCGGATGGTCTAAAAAATTCCCAAGTTGGAAACTATTTAAAAACGTAAAAAAATTCGAGACAGCGGCGTTCTGGAGATTTCAATCCCTACTTTTCACGCCTTAGAGATGACTGAGAGTAATGCCGAACATCGCGGATCAACTAGACCCCAAATGGGGGCCCACAAACCGATTTCATTCATTGTCACTCTACCATGAGTGACAATGAATGAAATCGGAAAAGTGCGAAGTACGGCGGACGGACATGAATTTTTTTTTTTTTAAATTCCATTCTCGGATTCTACGTACCTTGAAACGGAAACCACCATATTTTGAGCGGAGGGGGAGGGGTAAAAATAAAAGGGTTTTTCCGTGCTCGATTCCAAAGGATCATTACTGATAAAAAACAAAAATGTTGTCCTCCAAATGAGGCCCGTTTAGCCTCACGCAGTCTTGGAGTCTCTTCTGAAAGTTGAACATCATCTCCTGCTGAACCATTATTTGTCGAGGGATATGGGAATGTATAATATTAGCCACCTCCCGTTCGATAGCCACCTCCAGCTCGAGCGGTAAAGGTCTCGGCTAAATGTAAATTTTTCATTTGATGACATGTAAATATCCCAGATAAAATGATCATAAAAATAAAAACGCTGCAAATTATTACAAAAAGGTCTATTATTATTTACCTGTATAGATGCCCCTTCTACGTAGATCACTGTTTTCTGTGGTCAATACCCTCGACCCCCCCCCCCCCCCTCCCGGAAAGCCCTAAATCCAGCACTGGAGCCGGCCCTGAATTAAAGTTTCCTACAAATGCGCGGGATTCAATAATTCGATCATTAATTATTTGTAGTCATTCATGAATCATAAGGCAAATAATAAACCGTTGTGTAATAGTTTATCTTATAGGTGCTCCTTCTACGTCGATAGTATAATGAACCGTCGGGTAATGATTTGCCGTTGTGTAATAATTTACCGTTGTGCAATAATTTACCACTGTGTAATCATTTATTTACCCATACTTCAACGTTTGTTCAAGTTCCAAAAGTACCTATCAACAAAATCCAAAAGATCCATAATTTTTCAGATGAAATAATATCACAGAACAACCAACTCGAATTCATCCAGCCATCAGTGATTATAACCAGGTGCTCCATAGCAATGATCCGCTAATGGCCGGATTTATACCGTTTGATTCACGATCGTGTTGACGAAGCAATTCGGTGTACACGAACGGCTGGCCGTACAATGCTCCGGGTGGTCTCAACAAATTCTTTAGTTCCAAGATCAATTTAAAAACGTTCAAAAAAACCATAACCTTCTGCTGAAAGTTTTCGAGCTACGGCGTTCTGAAAAGTTCAACCCCTATTTTGAACCCCTTAGAGATGACTGACAGTAACCCCGAGCTTCGAGGACCAACTAGACCTCGAACGGAACCTATAACCCGAATTTCATCAATTTTTTTCATGGTAACTAAGAAAAGTGCTAAGTAAGGCGTACAGACAGAATTTTTTTATTGCCTTTTCGGATTCTACATACCTTGAAACGTAGACCATCAAATTTTGAGGGGGGGATTAGCTTTTTTTTTCATGCTCGATTCCAAAGGTTCATTATTGAAAATAAATAAACGAAAATTTCTGTCCGTCCGCCATACGCCGTACTTCGCACTTCCCTTGCGGATGGGCTCAGCTGAGATCTCTTCGCTGAATTGGGAAGTTCGAGGGCCAGACAAGATGTTGTCATCGTGGTAGGTGATTTTAATATTGATATTCAGACAGCCAAATAGTAAAGTATTACGATGAGGCCGTGCCCTCTTTCGGATTCCTACAGGCCTCGATGTGTCAATTAAATAAATTCGCCATCCGGCTAAACGGAATTCGTTACCTCTATGGATTACGCAGGGTTTGATGATTCATATAGAAAAGCGTGACGAATTACAAAAAAAGTTGAGGAAACGACACCAACACACGACTGAAAACGTATTAACATGTATCATGTTTTAGCCCTGGGATACTAGCATTTTTTGCGCGTCGATTTTGCGAGTCAATTTTGAGCGTCACCTTTTTTCGCGCACAATGCATAGTGGAGAGTCGCCTGGAAACGAGCCCTGGGATACCAGCATTTTTTGCGCGTCGATTTTGCGAGTCAATTTTGAGCGTCAATTCTTTTCGCGCACAATGCATAGTGGAGAGTCGCGTGGAAACATGATACACATGGTTGCAATTTTTGGTTCATAAACATAAATCGACGCGCAAAATGTTTCGTTTGTCTCCCAACAAACAAGGCCTGATATACGTTTTAACATGTTTCGAAACATGCTGAGGACTCTCATTCGGACGGCCAAGAGAGATTACTTTGATAAAAGATTCAGGGAGGCTGAGGGCGATCGAAGAAAGAGTGGGATGTATCGGACGAGGCTTTGAACCGAAAGAAGAAAGAAATCGAAGTGTCCATTTGTGTCCGAACCCATGAAAAGGGATAGTTTAAATAATGCAGACGCTAGGAAGAAAACGAGCAATACTCTAAATGAGTATTTTACTTCCATTGGTTGTAGTTTGGCTGAGTAAATAGTTGCAAATGAAACGACGCGTACCTATACACCACCAACGGCTGTGCCTATCAGGTTTGTAACCCCTACAATCACCGTATACTCCTTGCTCAAAGTTGTTTCGCAAATAAGGGGAAATTCAGCGCCGGGTTCAGATGGTATTTCGGCCAAAATTGTCAAAAAATATGTCCAACAGTTAGCTGTCCCTATTGTTCACCTATGTAACTTGTCTATAACTAAAGCTAAGTTGTTCCCCATCTATATTCAAGGTTGCGAAGGTGGTTCCGCTATGTAAGGGTGGTTGTAAGCTGGATCCCGGTAACTACAGGCCCATATCATTGTTATGGGTTGTGGGTAAGATCTTGGAAAGACGGGTGAAGATGAGCTTGGTTCAGTACCTAGAATCGAATGACTTGCTGGGCATCTCGAGGAGTCGAAGATGCTCTGTTTCATCTCACCCAGAAGCTTTACTGCGCCAGGGATGCCAAGCTGAAGTCGTCACTCTTCTTCTTGGATTTAAAGAAAGCGTTCAACTCGACTGATCGGAACTTGCTTCTGGAACGTCTAGAGGATGGATAGTGGGCGAGAGCCTGGAGTGGTTTGCCAGCTATTTATCCGACTGGACACAATACGTGGCCATTGGGGATACGGCTAGCGAGGTGAGACCGATAAGGGGTAATCCAGGGAAGCTCCCTGGGGCCTGTGCTTTTTCTCATTTATACTCATCGCCTAGCTTCCTTGTCCTCCGTGGCTGATGTTTTCCTTTTTGCGGATGATACGGCCGTGTTGGTGTCTGGCCCCAAGTGGGAGGAAGTGCTCGTGGAGATGCAAAGGCTTTTGGACATAATCAATGGTTGGTTGCTCGGGAGATTTCTCACGTTGACTGTGAGCAAGACGAAGTATATATTTTGCTCATTGGGGAAGGGAGCGTGCCTCAGAGTGGCAACCTCAGGATTCATTCCTGCGCTCCAGATGTTCCTTGTAACTGTGTTAAGTCTCCAAATATAAGTTGCACCTTGGAGGTGTAGTATATTCAGCCCTTGTCTGGGATCATCATGTCTCCTACCTCTACTCCAAACTCCGCAAATTTATATACCTGTTTTATCATGTAAAGTACTATTTGTCTGGCGAAAGTTTGAAACTGGTGTATTTGTCTCTTGTGCAGTCGTTGCTTCAGTATGGGGTATTGGTCTAGCGTATCCAAGCCACATAAGTAAATTGTCAATATTGCAAAAAACCATTTTGAAGGTGATGCTCGGGAAGCCCCGGAGATTTTCCAGTGGGCTACTCTTACAGGAAGCAGAACTTTTCACCGTTCGCCAACTCTTTATTAAAAGTTTAGCTCTGTTTTACCACTTCAATTCCTCCATTGTCGATAAGACGAATGTTCACTCCCATTCCACAGGATTCCAGATTCTCAAGAATGCTGTAAACCCCAAAATAAACTTGACCCTTACTATTAGAAACCCGTAGTATTTAATTTATCTTGTGTACAATTCTTTGCCTACACAACTTAGGGACCCACGCAATGTTAGCCGTTCTGCCTACAAGAGCCTTATATTTATTTGGCTAATAAATTTAGAGCCGGAGAATGCTGAAACTATTCTGAATAGTAGATATATAATAATGTTTAGTTTTGCTAGGTAGGAAACAATATTTATATTTATGTTATCATTAAGTTTTAGTATAATATAGTGCATGGAACTCCAATATTCACAATGAGAAGAGTTATTGTTATTTCCGTTTCTATCTCCTTTTACATGTGTGTAAAAACTCGTTTAAGCTACTCTAGCCCGTCAACACAGGCCTTGCCTAATCACGGGTGACGTTATTCATGTAGAATGAATCTTGTGTATACTTTTGCATCGGTACTGTGAATAAATTTTCCCACTCGCTCTCCCCCCCCCCCCCCCCTTAGTTACCGAGAACCAAAATTGATGAAATTTGGTTTGTAGGACCCATTTGGGGTCTAGTTGTTACGCGAAGCTCGGCGTTAATGTCAGTCATCTCTAAGGGGTGAAAAATAGGTGTTGAAATCTCCACGACGCCGTTACCTCGATTTTTTTTACGGTTTTAGATAGTTCTTGTCTAAAACCGGAAAAAAAAACGAGCACTGTACGTCCAGCCGTTCGTTCGCAGTAGGCCCTGAAGTTTGCACAGACAGGCTTCATCAACACGAGAGTGTATCAAATTGTATACATTCAGCCCAGATAACATCGCTAGGGAGCGTCTGATTACAATTACGTATGGCTGTATGAAGTCTAGTTGGTTGTTCTGTGATATTTTGAAAAATGATGGCTGTTTTGGATTTTGCTGATAGGCACTTTTGCAACTTGAACAAACGTGGAGTATTAATGAGGAAATTATTATACACAACGGTTTGTTATACTATCTACGCAGAAGGGGCATCTATACAGGTAAAATGTTACACAACGGTTTATTATTTACCTTATGCTTCATGAATAACTACAAGTAATTAATGATTTAATTATTGAATCCTGCGCGTTTGTATGAAACTTTAATTCCCGGGCCGTCCCCAGTACTCCATTTAGGGCTTTCCTGGGGGAAGCTCGAGGGTTGACCATAGAAAACAGTGATCTACGCACAAGGGGCATATATACAGGTAAATAATAAGCCGCTGTGTAATAATTTGCAGCTTTTTTATTGCATTTTCAGATTCTACATACCTTGAAACGTAAACCATCCAATTTTGAGGGGGGGTTAAAAAATTGTTATCATGTTCGATTCCGAAGGTTCATTATTGAAAATAATAAACCAAAAATTTTGTTCAACGGGTGATAATGAACTTACAGGAGAGAGTCAAAGAGTCTGTGTGCCTAAGTGGGCATCATTTGGAAGGCAACGTTTTAAAACTTGAATAACGATTGTTGATATTTGACTGAATATTGATTGTGAGTAATTTAATGGCAAGTTTTTATGTAAATATTTCATGAATACAAGTTTGAAAAATAGTTTTCGAGCATTTTTATGAAGCGATGAAACTGTCAAATCTTTCTCTGAAACACCCTATATATAATGACAGGTGTTCGAATTGTTTCCCTTTTATACCGTCTCACTGAGTTCCTGGATTTATCGCCAACCAAAATCGTTCTTATCAAAAGGAAAGAGAAGACTCACTGGTAATTCCATGTTTTCGTCTGATCAAGTTAATCAATTTGAGGAATTCCCTAATGCTTTTAGATAATCATAACGGTCTATTAATCTTCCAAACAACATTTCCCCCCGGCTAAGGCACACCTCACAATGCTGAAATTTTATAAAACCAAATAAGATCGAACCATTCATTCAGAATGTAGGTATGCAATGTGCACTGTACACAATGTGCAATGTACAGTGCAATGTGCACTGTACATACATACTGTTTGAGTATTTCTTCAGGGATGTGGATGTATGTACCAAACATAGATAATAATTATGTTGGTGTCTACAGCTATTAAAAAGTCTGTCATAAAAACAACCAACTGCATGTTACAAGTGAACCAAAACAGTTCTTATAAAGGATAAAAACCTACTACTAAGTCGAGACAGGTAACTCTACGTTTCCATCTGATCAAGTTAACCAGTTTGAGAAGTTCCCTAATGCTTTCAGACAATCATTACGGTCTATTAATCCTACAAACAACATTAGCCCCTGGTTCAGCCAAACCTCACAATGCTGAAATTTAATAAAACCAAATAAGATTCAGAATTATACTATTTGCACTGTTCATAATGGTTGATTTCCTCTGGGGTGTGGATGTACCAAATACATATTATAATGGTATCTTGAGCGATTTAAAGTATGTCATACAATCAGTTGCACAATGTTACGACTTGAAGCCAACGTCGGTTTCCGAAGGCATGACGATATTATTATGTCGATACGAGCTATTAAGTATATTTACAGAGTTCCAGACGAGAATATAAACTAGTCAACTCACTCAACTTTACTTCAAAAGTACTTCCCGTCGAGTTCACGAAAAAGAGGTCCATTCGCCGGGACAAGCTTCTTATGAATTTAAATAGTTTGAAGAAATCATGCCATTTGAAAAAAAGCGTGAGTTCCTAGCCTGTTTCGCGATGGGTTTGACGTATTATCAGTCGTTGCCCACCCAATTCAAAATTACATACGAACGTTAGCTTTCTTTTAGCGAGATTTTGAAGCAAATACGCTACTGCAAAGTACAAAACTTGTAATATATGGACTTCTGAAAACTTTTTTATTCCTTACCGTTTTAGACAATTCTGGATCTATCCCTAAATTCTAACGCGAATTTATAATTCGTGTCGTTTCAAACAATATCTGACCTTGGCCACGAGCAAAATTTTCCGTTTTCCCCAAAATGTTTGTAACGGCAAACGAAAGGATGGGGCAATTTCTAGAACTACCTACATATTATTACAAGTTGGTAAAACAATTATTTTTCTCCAAAAGTGGGTCGAATCTCTGATGTTGTGGGGTAAAAAAATGCTACGAAATCACCAAAAGTGGTAATGGGACGGTGACGATACAGAAAAAGACTATTCCGTTATCAATCATATTTTGATCAAATACATAAGGGGGTCATCAAATTTGAGCTTTTGGGGATCTACATCACCAAAAACTGATATACGAGTAAATCCACCAGAAGTGGTTCAGCATGGTGACTGTGGATCTAGATTGTTTGAATAGTCACATGAAAAAAAGTGAGAGGAAGAATCAAAAGCCGTCGTGAATTGCTAAAAACGCTGCAACTTATAACACAACGGTTTATTATTTCCGTTCGCAGATGCCCCGTCTGCGTGGTAGATCACTGTTTTCTGTGGTCAATACCTACCCTCGCGCTTCCCCCAGGAAAGCCCTAAACTGAGTACTGGAACCGGCAGGGCAACTAAAGTGTGTTTCATAAATACCTATGCAGTGAATTCGCTTCATCAACAAAATCCATATTAACATTCTTCAAATGAAATAATATCACGGAACAACCAAATCGATTTCATACAACCATTTTCTGATTTTTCGTTTTTATTTTTTCCACATTATGTATTTTGAAAATATCCTAACCTTAGGCATGGTCAAGTGTGCGTGTGCGTGCGTGTGTGCGTGCGTGCGTGTGTGTGTGTGTGTTATTCTTATTTAGATCCTCGTAACTTACAGTAATTACTTTTGATTTACAGGTTGAGTTCTTGGTTGTTTTGGTTTTTGGTGAAAACGTGAGGACATGGTTATTATAGTTTGCTATCAATAGCAGACTTCCTATGGGGAAAAGTGGATAGGTATACATTCTTGACAGGGTTTGAGATGTGGTTAGGAATCAATTTTACAAGTTGGCAGACCTAAGAAAGCCCTAAAATTCTGAATCAATTTAAAAACGTCATAAAACTGTATATAACTTCTATCATACGTTTTCGAGCTATGGCGGTTTGAAAACTTCTACTCCTATTTTTCACCCCTGAGATGCCAAGCTTCGCGGACCAGCTGGACCCCAAATGGGACCTACAAAGCAAATTTGATTAAAAGTGCCGCGTATGGCGTACGGACAGAAATTTAGAAACTTATTCCCATTTATTACTAGGATTTTTTAAATTCTATTTTCGGATTCTACGTTACCATGAAACGCAAACCATCACACTATTGGGGAGGGGTTACAAATTTTCACGCTCGATTCAATTTTTCATTACTGAAAATAATAAACCAATATGGATGGTTGGGACGTATTCAAGGATTGTGAGTGCCACGTCGGTAGCAGCTGGGACATACCCAGATCCGGCGCAGCGCCAGAGTTCAGATCATACGGGAATCCCCACCTTGGTCATTCCATCGGGCAGTTCTTGTGAAACTGAGTGGGAGATGTTAGGGAGCAGGGAAGTGTAAGCAAGTTCCTTGGGGAGAGGAGAGTGCCAAGATAGGCGCCTGATCTCTTCGGTCCCGAGAGAACAGCAGTGGTAGTAGCTACAATCTTCGAAAATGAGATCAAATTGCTAATAATCACCGGCGGTATTCTGGACAAACCGGAAACCGTTTACAGGGAAGACCATTTGCGAGTCTCTCAACGATAACAAGTTGCCACATCACTTCAGAACAGTCACTTCAAAAGCTGGGTCCCTGGTAACTTGGAACTTTTACAGTTGGCTCAAACCTTATTATTTACTAGGTCGATGAGATTTCTGAATAAAACTTGGAAGATATAATATCAAGATGGCCATGATCACGTAACTTCGGGCCATATCTATTACATGTTACGAGTATTAAGTGGTTGAGCATAAAAAGCGGTTACTACATATTTTGATGGGGGGGGGGGGGGAATCTAAACTATCATCATCATTTTACCTTTTTATAGTAGACATTTCGGAAGCAGAGGTATACTATAAAAGGAAAACTGTTCAATTTTTGCTCAAAATGCTATGAATACACAAGTGCCCAGATAACGGAGAACCATGTAATTATAAATGGGGTCCAATTTGAAATTTCACGCCCATTTCCTTACTCAAAAATGCTTGATTAAAATTCTTAAAACCTAGGAACTTCAAATAAACCAAGACCGGATACTCGATTCAGGAACTGCTTCAAATATTTTTCCCCTAAAAAGGTCAACATTATTTACCGTTTTACTGCACAAAATTAGAAAATAATACACAACATTCAATAAAAAAGGAATTCGAAACAAAAACTAATTTTGAACTCAACTTGGGCTGGTGTAATAAAATGCATTCTACGTAAATCGATTTTGTTTATAAAGAAAGGTTTAATTGAATGAAAAAAAAATAGTAAAACAATAAAACTGTAGGAAAATATTGTAAACCATTATTACAGAACGTACACAGGACTGCTTCTGAGTCGATCCTAAAAATTCAAACAAAACCAAATCAGAGATCGGAGTTTCGGTCCAAAACATGGGAAGTCACCCAAGGAGGGCATAGGTTGCAGGGAGAGGAAGAGGGGGTGATTCTACGGCGGCCAAGAAAATGAATATTTTATCATCAGCTGTCCCTTCTTACCACTCCGCAAGAAAAGTGTCATGTGTCAAATGTCACAGTGAACGCGCGCTGCTCAACAAAACAACATGAACCAAACGACCTCTTTAAAAACTAGATCGAATCAATCTAGGAACCGCTCCCCGCTTCAACAACAACGTCTTTTCGACAGAAATTACAGTTGACTCCGCAATGGAACTTTTGTCGATTTCCAAGTTATGAACAGGTACCCCCAGACCAGTCATAGATACCCCCAGCTTTTCAGCTGGTTCAGGCTTTCGACAATTTAAACATCATTACTTATGGTTTCGCCCTGGAAGTAATTTTTCGTCAAACTTTTCGTTTTTCGTTCGATGCGAGGAGGAATGTTAACAGAATCTGTACAACAACTACTACGAGACTCGCTCACAGATATAAACTTCCCATATACGAGGGTATATGTACCTATCAAAAATGACCATATGGTTTCGATTATTGAAAATTCATATAGGACATAATGAGGATAAATCGGCTGAACAGAGCCGAGGATAATATATGAGCGGTTCGACGGTCCTTTTTTGCGCATGCGCATATATAATCAGGGTCTATTTCCCTAAATTTACTTCCAGCACATAGGTTTACCACCACCTTATTTTAATGTATTTTATACATGGTATATTGTTGTGCCACTAGGTTGAACTGTATTTTACAACATCGTAAATATCGCAGAGAACGTGAAGAGACAACAACACCCCACCAGACAGTACGCGCTGTTTGATTTATAACACGATTATCTAATGTTCTGTTCGAAGATATGGAAGTTGGTACGGATAGTTGTATTTTATTCTCTAGGAGAAAGTTTGGTACACAACTATTATGTCTATTAATCTTAATAGTTTTTTAATAGGTCTACCTAGGATGTTTGTTAATGCCCCTTGACGTTTCCTTGATTAAAAAATCTTGTTTACGCGACTCCTTCAGAAAACTATCAAATACTCTATACCCAGCTCTCTCCTTCGTAGAAGAACAAACCTGATTCGGAGATAGCTACAAAAATAACTTATGGAACTACCAAAAAAATATGGGTGTCATAATAATAATTTCGGATGGTCAGGCCACCATCAGGAAAGAATGGAGACGGTGGGGTCAAGAAACCACAATGGGGAGTACCCATGACTTCTGTTCATAGTTTTGAATGGAACTAGATTCCGTTCCAAGGATTTTGAGACAAACCGCACTATCCTACGATGAATAACAGTTCTTCTTCTGTGAGGTTTCAGAGTTTCGACAAAAGTGACGTCACACTGTGCAAGGGGGTCCCGCACAGGTGGGAGGGGTGCAATGACGTCACTTGTTGTCAAAACTGAAAGCTCACACAAAACGAACTATTCATCGTATGGGAGCGCGGCTGGTCTCAAAATTCTTAGAATGGAACCTACTTTCATTCAAAAATAGGAAAGTAATATAAACTGAAGTCATGGGTGCTCCTCATTTCTATGTAATTAATGGACTGATTTTAGGATAGTTGTTGTATACCAGTGATTTGTCCTTGTGGAACGGAACGTTCATCAAGGGATGAAAAAAGCAGCATTATTCCCGTTCCACTCTGATTTATTCAACAATCTTTACAGAGTTGTTATTGGGACCGGTTTCGGATTTTGGCGGAATCTGTTCAGACATTTGGAACTAATTTCTCGAAATTTCCGGAACTAATAGGTATTGTCATGTCTGATTCCTTACTAATGAGCAGCATACCTAAAACATTTTATAAAATCTATCATTATACAACTCTTACCATTATAGGCTTATATTATTCCGTTACATACTCATAATTACGTTGTTGCAGTGGCTGATGATGGATTGCCAAAATCCGAAACTGGCCCCAATAACAACTCTGTAAAGACTGCTGAATAAATCAGTGTGGAACGGGAAGACAACCACTAATCTTTGCTTGAATACCGATCTTATAGCAACATTTTCGAAAAATCTCGCAGAGCTCTATCAGCTAAAAAATTAAATCCAGGATATATATATATATATATATATATATATATATATATATATATATCCCTTCTTCTTGTCAAAATAGCGAAGATTGAGAGTTTAAATTATTCGTAAGCCAGACATCAGGGTTTTCCCAACAAACCTCCCTGTCATCACACGTATAATACGTAACTTATAATAAGGGGTGCGTAGTGCATTTCCAAATTAATGGCAGGAAATATCAATAATAAGTATGTATCTATTATATCTGCAACAAAATTATAATTATTACGAGCCAGAGGTGGCAAGCAAACCTAAACATTGAAAATTTATAAAGCGTACTCTTTAGCGGGTATTGTTTGAACATTCAAATCGTGCGATCGAATCTAGCGTGTTTCTAAAACCACTTGCTAAGTGGGCACAGCAAGAAGAAGAAAAAAATGGGGGCCAAAACTATTGAATTAATTAACATTAATTTCTTGAAGGAGAACGATGTGAGTTAAAGGCTATTACAAAATTATGTACGGCAGAAATTTAAAATGACTAAGCAACCGATCCTACACAACAGCATGCTTGCTATTATTAATATCTTTATCTTTTATATATTTTTAAAAATTCACACAACCGCCACCACCCCTATTGTTAGATCACACTCGTGATCTAACATCCTTGTGCGGCAAATCATTTACCCAATAAGCACCAACTACTCTAATCTATATGATAAATAATCTGTTCCCTGACATTATTATCCACTGTAAACAGGTATGTCCTGTTCGATAACCTATCTACCTACCGAATTTATTGAGCAATTCCCCTTTATTCCACCAATTCATTCTAATTGTTTGAACTGGAGCTTTCTTGTGCTCTCTATATTATGTTCCTTATTCCTCTATTTTTGGAGATCACTTTGGAAATTTCTATGTTAAAAACTCAATTTTTGAACAAATGTTGACGTAAAATGGAAATCTTTATACTTAGTAGAAATAGCGAAATTCGAGAGGGTTCCAAACAGAACCTTAAGGGTTCGGTCTCATCCACGGGGCCCCCCCAAAATTTCATATTGCACCTAGTTGCATAAGGTTGCATGTCCTTCCTAGGATAATCATGGTAAGTCTCCATGGGGAACTATGGAGTCAAAGCAAAACCTAATTTTTCCAATCAAAGCTAAACAGCCTCTTTCTGATGTGAGCAAAATTACGCAAGAATAAAGTCCTCTGGGACAATCATCATACTCGTAGATGAATGTGATACGTTAATGTCCACAATCTATTCAACTCGTGTACCTACCCCCTTTCGCCTGACCACAAAGCGACAAGAACCCCACATTTCTTCCCTGCAACTTCATCGTGATTTTTCGTTTTCCATCTTCTATCAACGGCTTATCAGGTACATGTACTGATAGAATAGGTGAGGCAGTCAATTTTGGGGCTCCGGATTGCCCCCCCCCCCCCCACCCCACCAAGGGTTTCAACTAAAATGCACCATAATTTTATTGACATTATGCTTCAAAACAGTGGGGGATCGTCTAGCTTCCGATCCATGGAAGGACGAAAATAGCACGACTGTGACAAGTGATCGTTAATCAAGCAGTGAGGCAAAATAGCCTAATAGGCTAATCTAAATGTTTGGATCACCTTTCTGCCTGGATCCGAGAGTCGCAAGTCTTTTCTAGAGAAGTAGATATGGATTGGTAGGGAATAGAATTGGTCCTGACAAACAAAATATCTATCAATCCTTCAAGAGAAATACTGCCAGATGGATCAGAACGATGCATTTAGGAATAACAAAGTGAAGAAACTGTAATGTACCTACTTACTCTAACTTAAATTTACTGTAGCACTCGCAGTTAAAATCCAGAGGGATCGTTGAGACTTCAGCGAATACCTGGCAATAAGGTAGGAACTTATAAAGCCTACCTACCCCCGGAGGGAGGAGAAACGCCTGAAAATCGTCCTCTGGTTTGAAGAATCTGTTGTAGAAAAAATCGAGTTTAATTTTTTTCATCCATAGGTATCGCGTTCCTCTTTTTCATCTTTAGATAGAGAAAGCAGTGAAGTCCCCATGAGGGGCATCAATGTCATGCAGGGGAAAGTAGCACCAGGAAAATTCAACCCTTCCACGGTATGTACCAACACCAAAAATTCAAGTGATAAGACCTGTGCTGTATGTATATATTTTGGATGTATCCCTAAATTCCACTGCTGAGTCTACGAACTACAGAAAAGATAAGCAGAATCTAAAAATAACAACAATGCGCCACCGAATATTGCATTAATACATACATTATTTAGTATGATTAGGAACTTACCGGTCGACCTCTGTAGCTTGCCACTTGCAGCTATTTTACTCCGTTTCTGCAACTGAGACTGTGGATACTTCAACAACATTTTTAGTCATCGGAGAGCACGGCACGGAAATTACAGATTCGAGACGAATACACTAATGAATATTGATGTTCACAAAAAGCATTCTACGTTGCAATAAGGCACGATTACAAATTAAGCATACGTACACGAAACTTCACTTTTAAACAAAAATATTTCGCGTTTTTTTTCCACCACTAAACTGACGAAAACAAGAGATAAATTCAACTAAGGTTCCATCTACGCCTTCAGTTTATGGCGTAAAGTGGTTTAATAAATTGCGGAGTGGAGGGGAGTGTTATCAAGGAGGCAAGTGTACCACTACACGTCACAAATCATGTTTCCCAACCTGTAAAGCCATTTAGAAGGAATTATTAAATTAGGCGTGGAGGAAGCTTTATCTCCGGTTATCTCTCCACAGAAAACTATTACAAAACGCTGCAAAGCAAATCCCTGCACAACGGTTTATTATTTTGTACAGAATACCTACCCTTCTGTTACAGATCACAGCTCTCTGTATTGATAACCCGTCTATATAATATTTATGTACTATTCTATACATATTATATGTAGATCGCATACCCTCCGTAGGTTAGTACCTAACCCCGTACTCGTTACTATAAAAAAAATAGGTACCTTCCTAAATCGCCAGTTAAATGTTGCTAAAATAATTCTTTCGATGACGAACAGTAACTAAAATGGCAAAAAGACGCGCAACTAATGTAGTTCTGAAGTGAAATATTGTTGATGTGGAGTGAAAAACTCGTTACTAGGTAGGTTCCTACCTAAATCACGAGTTAAATGTTGCTAAAATAATTTTTTCGATGACAAACAGTAACTAAAATGGCAAAAAGAAACGCAAATAATGAAGTTCTGAAGGAAAATTGTTGATGTGGAGTGAAATTGATGCCCCTTCTGCGTAGATCACTGTTTTCTGTGGTCAGTACCTACCATTTTCGTGGTCAAGTATTATGAACCGTTGTGTAATAACTTGCCCATCAGTAATGCTTCAACGGTTGTTCAAGTTGCAAAAGTACCGATCAACAAAATCCAGCCCCTTCTTAGTAGATGAAACGTTTGTGTAATAATTTACCGTTGTGTAATAATTTACCGTGGTGTAATATTTCCCGTCGCGTAATAATTTACCATTGTGTAATAATTTATTTACCCATCAATAACACTTCAACGTTTGTTCAAGTTTCAGAAGTACCTACCTACCAACAAAATCCAATAGTCCATCACTTACTTATCAAATTAAATAATATCGCATAACAACCAACTCGACTTCTTACAGCCATCCTTGATTATAATCAGGTGCTCCCTAGTGATGATATCCAGGCCGGACTTATACCGTTTGATTCACGATCGTGTTGAAGCTTTTTGGCGCACACGAACGGCTGGACGTACAGTGCTCCGGGTGGTCTCAACAAATTGTTTAGCTCGAGACAAATTTAATAACGTAAAAAAACCATACCCTTCAATCGAAAGTTTTCGAGATACGGCGTTCTGAAAATGTCAACCCCTATTTTGAACCCCTTAGAGATGACTGACAGTAACGCCGAGCTTCGAGGACCAACTAAGTATAAAAAAAATATTTCAACTGCTCGATTCCAAAGGTTCAATTATTGAAAATAATAAACCAAAATAATCATGAAAAAACGAATCACAGACCATTCTCTGCCGCTGTTCAAGAAATTGCACATTCTGCCATTCCACCTAATGAATAATGAAAGATTTTGCGTTTGTAAAATGTTTGTTAAGGCAAGGCAAACTGTTATCTCCATCGCATTTCATTCCAACAAGATTTAAGAATAGGTAGTAATAATTTGGCTTATTCTCAGGTTTCTAGTACCCTAGCTCATAATTTTTTCGATGTTGCTGCTGCTGTGTTGAATCAGTTTCCCAACAGAACTGAAAAATAGGCTTTTTGATGACCATATAAAAAATAAAAAGATGTCGGTAGGTATATTTAAAGAAGCACTTACACAACCCCGCCTGAACGAGTGTCCTGTCTCTATCTGTTCGAAAGTTATGATTTTTTCGTGTTTTTTCGACTAAACCCGACCTTACGTCATAAAATCACTATTTCTCAACTTGTGCGTCGCTTATTTCCATTTTTCAACTCATTTTCGGATTCAGCATTAAATTTCCTATAATAACAGATCGTTTTCGTAGTTGTTTAACTTTAATCAGACTCATTTATTACAATACAAACGTTAATATTTTTAGGAATTTAGAATTTTCATGAATTTTCAAAAATTAGCCTCTTTGACAAAATTGGTCTTAGAGGCTGTCAAATTTCACAAAAACTGCTTCATCTATTACTCTCTCCAATGGTATAATCAATTTGAATAATAGCTGTTTTCTTTGGTCTATTATTACTGAGCTAGTGCTGAAAAACACGGTTTCAGCAGCGGTTTCCTTCGGTGAAGGAAGCGAAGGGGACTGGATGAAGCGTACTCGCATGCCATAATTATTTATTAACTAAAAATCAAGATATCATCTAAGGCAGGCATTTCATTACTGAAACAAGTGTGAACAGATATGTAGTTTACCCGGCAAGTTTAACGGCCGAAAAACAATGACATGCGGGTACGCTTCATCCAGTCCCCTTTGCTTCCTTCACTGAAACAGTGTTTTTCAGCACTAGCTCAGTAATAATAGACCAAAGAAAACAGCTATTATTCAAATTGATTATACCATTGGAGAGAGTATTAGATGAAGCAGTTTTTGTGAAATTTGACAGCCTCTAAGACCAATTTTGTCAAAAGAGGCTAACTTTTGAAAATTCATGAAAATTCTAAATTCCTAAAAATATTAACGTTCGTATTGTAATAAATGAGTCTGATTTAAGTTAAACAACTACGAAAACGATCTATTATTATAGGAAATTTAATGCAGAATCCGAAAATGAGTTGAAAAATGGAAATAAGTGACGCACAAGTTGAGAAATAGTGTTTTTATGACGTAAGGTCGGGTTCAGTCGAAAAAACACGGAAAAAAAATCATAACTCTCGAACAATTAGATATAGGACACTCGTTCAGGCGGGGTTGTACTACATTTTTGATGCAGATTAACAGAAAAATTGTTCATCACTTTTCCGGTTCCACCCAGTATACCTATCTATTTTGGGAATGAATAATTAAAAAAAAATTAATTATACATTTCACTGAACGCAATCTGACATTTTCAGAGATGAAAAGTAAGTAGGTACATACCTACTTACCTTTGTGGGTAGGTAGGTTGTTAAGTAACCCCTAATATAATTAGAGAAAATCTTTCTAGTATGCATGCATGATGCATGGGGAGTTTACTCGTACTTTCTTTTAGTTTTAGATAGGAAAACAATAGTTTATCAAAAATGGAATATAATGAATCAGTTAGGTACAGTGACTAGTTATCAAAGAAAGCAGATCCTATTTCCTATAATCTTCATGAATGCAAATAAAAATTCTTGAACAAAGAAGCCGCGAAGGTGAAAACCGTCACTTCACTCTTCGTCTGAGAGCGAGAGCTCTTGTCAATATTGGTCTTATTTTTTTATGGTCTTATCTTCTACATCCTGGCATCTCAAAACGGGCATTTAAAGCCAACTAAAGAAGGATTTCTCGGAAAAATCATTCTGAATTTAGTCGCTTTTAGCGAATTTTCAAAGAAATGTAATGGGTCCAACATTTTCAGAACGTGCATTTTTGAAATTTTTTCATAAGCAAATCCGTTTCAGAGATCCTGAATTCATCCCTAGATTTTAACTAAAATATATGTGTGTGTGTCACTCCAGACGATATCTGACCGTGGATCCATGATAAAAATTCCAAATTTTGCCAAAATGTTCGTTTTGCCAAACAAAAGAATGAGTTTGAAGACAACGATTTTCAAAAATTCTGAGGGGGTCAAATTTGCGTTTCTAAGGGTTAAAAATCGGTAGAAACGGCTAAAATCCCTAACAACTGATCACTGAAAGTGGTATGTTTTTTTCATACAGAATAGGGGTGACATTTGGAGTTTTGGGGGTCAAAAATTGGTATTAGGAATTCACCTGACGTTGTGTTCGATGGCGATTCACAACGGAGGGACTATTTCTATGATAAAAATATTTTTCTCAAAAAAGAGTAGGTCAGACACTATCGAGAAAGTTCGAATATAGGAGAAATTAATAATCACAATAGGGTTTCTGCCGAAGAACTTATAAGCGTTTCAAAATTTTGAAGAAAACTCAAACTAATTTTTGTCGAAACTGCTGATTCAGAGTTGTCAAGTTGTAGTATTGAGGCGACAATATATGAAAATTTTTAAAACGGACTAATGCTCGCTTTTTAGAGGGAAAAAAGTCAACAAACATCCATCTGAAGCTGATTCTTAAAGACTTTCCATATATACCTACGTAACGATACGTTTTCTCACCGAATACTTAGGTACTAGTTCATACTTGCCTAGCATTTTAGGATGATGTGCTCACATTATACATGGGCTATTCTGAATGCGACGATGTTTCCATTTTGTAGATCATATATTATATCCTTCCTTTGAGCATGGATATTTGCACAAAAGACGAATGGAGGAACTTTTCTCTTTCCTTTTCATCCATTCTCAAAATGAACCATGATCCATTCAAATTATGAACGAACTGAAGTTCCACTTTACCCTTAAGGTGACGAGACAGAATTTTTCCATTCGAGATAGGCACGCTATTAATACAGGTTTTGAAACTTCGAAGATACTGTATGATCAAAAATAACATTTCTGAAAAACCTTTCAAGATAGGTTACCTACCTACCTTACCTCAAGAGTGGCAGAAACGCCACTATCTACCTCGTCGTATCTTTAGATTTACGATTTGAAGCCACTTCTCGTAAAACCAACGCTGTTTGTTGGGCATAATTTTTGCATTTTCCAGAAACATATTACCTACCTACTTAGCTAGAATATAAAAAAAGAACGGAACTGAACGATTTGTAAAGGAATTGTCATGTTATATAAAGTGAACACAAAACGGCCCGAACCGAAAAACAGGACTCGACCAGAAAAATCCGGACATTCAGGGGAGTGTAGATATAAATATTAGGTACCAACTTTCCTTAGGCAAGGAGCCAAAGGTACAAAGAGTGACTTCTGTTTATATTTTTTAATGAAATAGATTCCACTCTAAGAACTTTTAGACCAACTGCACTCTCCTACTATGAATAGTCCTTTTTCTATGAGCGTTCAACATTTCGACAAGTGACGTCACAATCTGCAAGGGGGTCCCGCCCCGGGGGGAGGGGCGCAATGACGTCACTTGAAAGCTCACAGAAAAATAACTACATCGCAGGAGAGTGGGGTTGGTCTCAAAATTCTTAGAATGGAACCTAATTTCATTTAATAATGGGAAAGTATATAAACAGGTCATGGGTAGGTACTCCCCATGTCTGGCAAACTATTACTTTTTGCTCTGGAGTAGTTACTCCATGACGAAGCTCAGGATTAATAATTGCAAACTAGCATTAACTCCTTTCAACTCAATTGTTGCGGTACTTATTACTGCCTCCAACTATTCGAATGCAGACACCTATAACGATACAATTTGTGTCGTTAGGTCATACAGATATGTTAATAAAAGCGACAATAAGTAAATTTCCTTAACGTTTAATCCTTAATATGCGAAATTTTTATTAGACTTACAGTTGAATAATATTATACATTGTGAACTTGGCAGATTTGAGCATAGTCTAACGAGTGAAGTAACAAAGTGGAAAACAAGCTTCATCATCTGACGAGTTTATCTATATATTAATTATTGTGATTATTTAAATGTAATTTACCTATTCAAAAGCACAACCTCCCAGCAATAATATGGGTTTCAACGTCCCACTATGATTCGGGAATCTGAACCATAAAGCAAGGTATCGCCAGATATATAATATTGTAAATGCAGGGGTTTCAAAACCCGGAGTTTGAAAGGTTTTGAATAAATTCGTGATATCTATAGGACCTAATAACATCCGTCAAAATGAGGACGCGACTTTTGATATGTGAATGAACTAAGTCTGAGTATAAACATCGTTAAAATCGGAGGGCTTTAGAGATACAATGATCTGAACACAGTTCACGATACTAGATAGCTAATTTCAATTCGTGTTATGGACAAAATGATTTGAGTTTAGAGGAAGATCAGGTAGTGAAAGCTTATGTTTCAGGAGTGGGAACTTCGGAAGGTGGCGACGATGGGGGTGTGTTTTTCTTTTTCAGTTCGACATGCCCAAAACAGTTTTCACACTCTCCTTCATCTTCGGAGGAACTTTCACCAAAATTCCTGGGTTTCTCGTAAATACAGCAGCCTGAAAAATAATTGAGAAACGCGAATGATCAGACAATCCTTCACAATGAAGACATTATAGTGTCGAAAATCTCCTGGAATAGCAGAGCATGTAATCCTGGAGAACATGTAATCACGCTAGGCAACACATGGATACCAAACTCTCACCTCTTTACCAACCTCTCCAAATATTATCCCCACGCAATTTGAGTAAACCATGAGGGCCACCAACCACTAAATTCAGGCAACTGTCGGCAAGCAAACTAGAGTACTTACCCACAGTTTGGCTCAGCTCTACCTAAAGTTGAACCCCATTTAGAAGAAATAATAGTTAGGTATATAGGGTACGTACTTCCCACTTAATATTATAATGCAGTATGATAATAATGATAAACTGGCGATCCCAAATTCATTTCTTATGCCATCTAACTACATTAGAAAAGGTGAATAATTTTCGTCAAAACATTTTTTTAGGAGAAAAAATGCAGAAATCTTGGAAAAATGGTAGTTTGAAGCCAGTTTTCAAAAATAAACGTTATTAGAGAGTTTTTGCAACACACTCGTGACGAAACGAAACGGAAAACGACACCAAAACGGAAATGGCGGATAGGGCGACCGAAGTCAGATGCTAACCTTTTTCGATTCAGTTTTTGTTCAGCTTTGGCGTCTACCGGCTGGTGGAGTCACGCTAACGTTATGTCAACCTCTCTTTCATCCATTTTACTCCATGGTTAATACAAATCTATGTCCACACATGGCGTCAAGTCTGCCAAGACGCCAAGAAGCAGCTGTGAATATTTAAGGGGGTGCAGGACGGTGTATAAAACGGTTTTTCCAACTTTTCTCCGGCAATAATCGGTCGATTTTGATGATTCTTGCGGCATTCTTCCTATTTTTCCATTCTCTCGGGCAATGCACTCTTGAAATTTCAAATTTCGAAAATTTTCAAATTTAGGTACAATATAGAAATTTACGTTTCGAATTTCCCTAGTGCATTGCCCTGAAACGTATACAAATAGGAAGAATGCCGCAAGAACCACTAAAATCGGCTGATTATTGCCAGAGAAAAGTTGGAAATTCTGCTGGGGAATTCCTTGTGGCGGGAATGACCAGCCCATGTAGTTGTGGGTGAACGGGGTTCACGCGTCTGGCGCTAGATGCCAGCAGCCTCGCGCAGGGGGGTTGATGACCCCACACCCCTACGCGCACCACCTGTCAGCCAAGAGCCAACACTCGTAGCCCTGAATTGTATGCAGTAATTCTCGACCGAAATGCCAAAGAAGAAATGTTTCAGCAAGAGGCTGAGCAGAAACAAGCAATTACAGGAATCACAGACAAGAGAGAAAAAAAGTAGCAATCACCAAGGTAAGTTACTTATACCTTACTTATACTTATTTATACCTTAGTTGCTACGTATTTATGATTTGTTATCTTCGAATCAGAGGAAGTTATTATAATAAGTTCAAGATATTTATAGGCATGTACCTAAATTTTAGTGTTGACATCATAATATTATAATGAACTAATTCGAACGTTAGTCTACTTGGCCGTCTCGATTTGCACTGGTGTGTCCGTCCGTCCGTGTGAATGTAGCGCGGTGTTATAGGTACCTGTAGGCTTCAATAATGTATGTTCTGAAATGAAATGAAAGGTAGAGTACCTAACTTGACTCGTAAGACGCCTTACATTTGCTGCTGAGGTTTGGCCCGCTTACAACGGCTAATTTTGGGGGCTTGGGATTCGGAGGATAACTAATATTCGTATAAACCTCCCTACTTGGAAATTATAATATAAAACTATGTTTTGATGGCATAGTAGAGCCAGTGGTGCCGAGGTATGTTAGAAAGTACGCGTTTGCTGTAGTTCTCCGTAGATTTAGGAATGCTTAATGAATTTGTGAACCTTTCAAAATACTCGTAATATCAAGTTTGCAGTCCGCTGAATTCAGGATATATAATATTATATTTATCCAAATTCGACGTTATGCCCCATCTGTTCACGTACATTATAACTGTACATTTTCCTGTATTGTTAGTAGGCGCCTGAATTGTGTACAGTGGTGTCCCGGAAGCACTTACCTAGTATTTTTGGTTTATTATTCTGTGAATAATACACCTATGTATTCGCTCAGCAAAAAATTGTTATAACACCCCCCAAAACTTTTTCTTTCCCGTTTTAGGGTGGTTAGATTTCAAAAACTCTGCGAAGTCCTTGTCACATGGGTTTATTATTCTATTGGGCATACCTACAGAAATTTTGGCTGTTCATTTATTGTTTCTTTCACGTGAAATAATTCGAATAGCCATTTCTGATGGTTTCCACCAATTTTGGCCCCCAAAACACGGATTAGGCTCCTTTTTTTTCAAATTATCTTTGACCATTGGTAGTGCCATTTAATCTTCTTGTTCCACATGTTGAAACTTTTTCTAGTGTATTGTACAAACTGATTGTGATTTCAGACGATTTCCCAGATTTTTGACTCAAGAAAAATCAATTTTGGGAGTTGAACATTTGGTAGAACCTCAATTTTCCACTCCTTGGTCAGAATAGACTTCATATTCGGCCTTCTCGTCCCCAAAAACATGGAAAACGATACCTCAAAAGCTCATGTACTAAAACACAGGGGTGTTATGAGTGAAAATGTGTATAAAAATAGGTGCGTTTTGTGTTTTAGTAACATATTTGTTACATGAGCTTTTGAGATATCGTTTTCCATGTTTTTGGGGACGAGAAGAAGTTTAGAATAAAGTAACTATTGAGATTTGGTAATTTATTTTGGACAGTAATGTTTATGTAGTTCTGAAAATTCTAATTCTTTGTTGAAACATTTTGCTGTAGGAGGATCCAATTCCCATAGTCGAGCTTGATGATCTCCTGGTGACAGCTCCAAGGTAATACAAGTAGTAACAAGGTAACACAAGTAGTAACAAGGTAACAAGTAGTACAAGGTAATACAACAAATGTTACCCGCTCTTTCTGACAAAAATGTTTACCGAAATAGTCCCTCACCGTCACCATCCCACACTTCAGGTGAATAATTCTGATTTTAGCCCTTGATACCAATTGTTGACCCCCAAAAATACTAATTAGACCCCTATTCTGTGTGAAAAGCAACTGAAATGGTATTTGTCTGTCTTCACTCAACCTTCCATGCAACTTTCAGTGATTTTATATATCAATTTTAGCAGTTTTTACCAATTTTTGACCCCCTTCAAATTTTTGAAAATTGCTTACCCTTTTGTTTGGCAATAAGCACATTTTGGCGAAGTTTGGAATTTTTATCACGTAACCAAGGTCAGGTATCGTCTGGAGTGACACATAAATAAATAAATAAATAAATATATATATATAATATATACGTATACATTTTTTTTAAATCTAAGGATGAAATCAGGTTGATCTGCAACGGATTTGCCCATAAAATAATTTCAAAAACTGATGTTCTGAAAATTTTGGACCCATTGCAACAGCTTCATTTTCCTTGAAAATTCGCGAACATTGTACCCAAATAAATGTTGTGTTTCTTCAGTTTATATTACCTAACGTTATCTGTAACATTTAGTGCTTTGTTAAATTTAATTTAAATTCGGCTTTCTTTGTAATGTTATTATACCGAATTTTCAAAGAAAATAAAGCTATTGCAATGGGTAACATTTTCAGAACATGAATTTTTGAAATATTTTTATAGGCAAATCCGTTTCAGAGCATCCTCAGTTCATCCCTAGATTTTAGCAAAAATTTATATATTACGTAGATTTATGTGCCACTCCAGATGATATCTGTCCGTGGGTAGGCTCATGGTAAAAATTCCAGATTTCTCCAAAACGTTTGTATTGCCAAACGAGAGGATGAGTTCGAAGATGAGCAATTTTCAAATTCCAAGGGGATCAAATTGGAGTTTTTAGGGATCAAAAGTCGGTAAAAACTGCTAAAATTGCAAACAATTGCTATAAAATCACTGGAAGTGGTATGGAAGGTTGAGTAAAGACAGAAAAATGCCATTTCAGTTGTTTTTCACACAGATTAGGGGTCAGATTTTGATTTTTTGGGGTAAAAATCAATATTGGTAAAATCAATATTAATTCACCTGACGTTGTGTGGGGTGGTTAATAACGACGGACGGACTGTTTCGATGATAAAACCATTTTTCTCAAAAACAAAGTGGGTCAAATTTGACTTTATTAGGGTCAAACATCGGTAAAAATGGCTAAAATCACGAAAAGTTATATAATTTTAAGAAAAGTGGTATGGATTCTCGCTGTATCATCTTTTTACACAATATCAGAAATATTTCTTTGAAAATTCGCTCTTATAGCCATGCTACATGACAGGATTTTTTTTTATATTTCCGATAACCCCCCCTTTCAACAATCCTGGCTAAGCCACTGCATATTGGTACATATTTGTGTGGCTCCCAGTTCCAGGTGCTACAATTGTGTTAAAATTAAACATGATTCACATACACTGATTAAAAGTATAACATAATTCATGAGTAATACAGCTTACATTATTTTTTCAGGACCAACACCACCAACCGCCGATGACGGAAGTGATGATGTGCCCTAACAGTTTTTGATTATTTACTTGTGATATTATTTTATTCGAGTTTTATATTGTAATAAATATGTTGTAAAGTACAACATGACTCACGAATTGATTGTGAAACCCTTCTATAAAACATTTCTTTCGTATGTTGGTAGGTCGAAACTGTAAAAACGTATGTTCTAAGAACATTAGAATAAAACGCTGCGAAGTCCTTTTCACATGGGTTTATTATTCTATTGGACATAGGTACCTACAGAAATATTGGCTCTTCATTTATTGTTTCTTTCATGTAAAATAACTGAAATAGCAATTTCTGATGTTTTCCACCAATTTTGGCCCCCAAAACACGAATTAGGTAGGCTCCTTTTTTTAAAAATTATCTTTGACCATTGGTAGTGCCATTTAATCGTCTTGATCCACATGTTGAAACTTTTTCTAGGGTTATTATACAAATTGGTGGTGATTTCAGACGATTTTCCAGGCTTTTGACCCATAAAAAATCAATTTTGGGAGCTGAATCAATTTTGGGAGCTGATTTGGTAGAACCTCAATTTTCTACTCTTTGGTCAAAATCGACTTCATATTCGGTCTTCTCGTCCCCAAAAACATAGAAAACGATACCTCAAAAGCTCATATTACTAACATATTACTAAAGCACAAAAAGTACCTATTTTTGTACACATTTTCACTCATAACACCCCTGGGTATATTCCGATCGGGCTGCAAAGTTTCGGGACACAACTAGGGCCCAAATGGAGCATGTGTGCGAAAGAACGACTTTTTTAGACCTAAAATGAAGCCGGTACTTACACCTGATACGGCGGACGGACATTGCATTTATGGAATCTACGCACCTTGAAACGGAAAAGAAAAAATTTTGAGGGGGTGTTATAAAATTGTTTGCTGAGCGAATACATACCTATGTGTATTATTCACAGAATAATAAACCAAAAAGAAGCGTTTACTAGTATGGCAATTAGAACAAAAAAGGAGGTACTCCTAATAAAATGCGGTTTTCGAAAAATGTCGTTACAAAGAAATTGTAGAATTGTAGGCACCGAAGTTTTGTAGATTGGGGAATCGCTCTCCCTTACTAGGTACCGGACGGTAATGCAATTTAATTTAAATTGAATGTGAAAAGCCTCTTATTGTACTTGGGACTGTTGTCCCTCATAGCATTTATTATAATATAGTTATTATAATTAGCATTTATTATAGTAATTATGCTGTCATCTGATCATGCTGCATGAGTGGAACTTAGAAAGCTTGTTTTTCAATGAAAATTTCGGTACAAGATATAGGTGCTAGAAACTAGAGCTGTGGAGGCAGGAGTGAAGTGAGAGACCAGTTGTGTTTAGGATTCAAGTTCAAGTTCCATCTGTGGATCTCGATAAACAGAGGACCTCCCTTTCATATTCAGCCCCTCGCAAAAAAACAAAGAGCGCCGAGCGCTCGACAAAGTGTGATGGTGGGGGGAGCTGCCACAACTACGTTACCTGCATTAACACCCACCCCTTACCACGGCAAGGTAGGCTATACCGCAACCAGGAATCTTTAGGAAGCCTCCGGTCCCCCCTTAAGCTCGACATTTTTATTTTCCAAGGAAAACAGAAGAAGTTAGGTAGCGTTATACAGATGTAAGGTTAAATTACGTTTCGTCATCTCAACACGACGAAAGCTGACACCGCGAGATCCCGGTATTTTTCGTCGTCACGGTTCGTCAAACTTTTCGGTGTATTAAGTGCGCATGCGCAGCACTGCTTTCGTTTCGTTCGTTTCGTCGTGAGTGTGTTGCAAAAACTCTCTATTTTATAAACGGGGGTGACGAAAAAGTGAAAATTCGGCAAAAAATGACATGTAAGGTCTATTGACATCTAACTGGCTGATGACCCAAGGAGGCAAAGGTTCTCAATGCTGCCAACAACCCAACATTAGAAACAGCAAACCTTTGTGGCAACCTTCTAGAACCTTTGCCGTCACCTTTCCCTTGGTTTGGATTTGAGTACTTTTTTAAATGTTATAAATTTGCAGTTCCACCCATCCATCTATTGCGGTTCTGTACCTCCATTGTTTGAAATGATTTGCTAGCCCTCATAGCGGGATTTGATTTGAACTACTCAACCTGATACATCATTACGAGCGGGTCGGAAATTCAAATTTCACACTCGTTTTCTGTCCAGACTTCCCGACATAAACACCTCATTATGCGGTCAATAAGTGTTAATTTCCGTTTTGAATAGAATTTCTCCAAAAAAGGAGAATTTGTAACCCATGAAAATTGCCCATTCTGGATAATGTGATCAGACGTCAACTGGGTCTATTCCTAGAAGTATGTTTTGGTGTCTCTTTAAGAACACTATTCATAATCACTCCACCATTACCAACTTCTATTAGCGACAGATGCTGGGACTGTCCATCTTATATAGCTGTAACACGTCAGGGAATGACAAAATTCAGCCACAGTCACAAGGGAAAACTATGAAACCCTGTTCTTTGAAAAATGTTTTTTTTAACTACCCTTAGACTACACCGCAAATGCCAATATATGGAAGACCACCTTCATCTTAATTAATGATGAGTAAATAGGACTAATTTATAAATCGGAAAATGTGCAGTGTTTAACCATGTTGAGGCAAACGAAGAACGTTGTCTCGTTTTAGCTGAAAGTCGTTTTTATTTGCATTTACGTACTTATTTTGTCCCTATCATCGCAAACATTTCTCCTGCCCATCAACAACTGAAGTCCACGTAACATACACTACTGCCCATTTCCATCTCTAGCCCTGATATGATAAGTCCCACACCATTGCTTGCTGTATCTGGTTCTAAGCCCTAGCCAATTCATCCCGGGTATCCTCCTGATCTGGTGGTCATCCCAGCTTAGTTCTCTCTCTCTTCAACCAGCAGATTATCGTTGTCCCACAGCTGGACATCAGGTACCTACTTGTTATCTCTGGAGACCGAAGTAGGTGGAACCCCACCCCCGGAATTCCACTCCATTTTTCAGAAACTTTATGTACGCACCTAGGTAACCTGTTCACTTTCGTTCTTCAGAAGATTAATTTTCATTTTCTAGTAATGGCTCTTGCCTTTACATTCGAATTACTATTACCTTGCTTAAGAACTTTCTGTGCCATAGGCCTAGTAGGTAGAGATTATCTTTGTCTTCATTCACTAATAAATTGCATTCATATAGTCAGTGTTAAGTGTCTGATGTTGGTTTGTTATTCTCTGAATAATATTAATATACAATACATTTGGGTAGGAAAATTCTTTTGGAACACCTCCTCAAAAAATTTTCTTTTACGTTTCAAGGTGTGTAGATTCCGAAAATGCGGTGTCTGTCCACCATGTCATCGATATCTATCTTAATTTTCGGTACAAAAAAATCGTTCTTTCGCACACAGGATTCATTTGGGACCTAAATATGTCCCCTTATCTCGGTAGCCCGATAACCCAGGGGTGTTATGGGTGAAAAATGGGTACAAAATTAGATATTTCTGAGGTTTTAGTGAACCTGGGCTTTTATCATTTTCCAAGTTTTTTAGGGCGAGGAGACCAAATATGAAGTTGATTTTGACCACTGAGTGAAGGACTGTGGTTCTAAAGAAGTTTAAACTCTCAAAATTCAATATTTATGGGTCAAAAACACGTGAAAATAGCTGTAATCACCCGAAATTTGTATAATAACGCGGAAGGTAGTATTAATAGGTGAATCAAGACAAGTTCAATGATCGAAGATAATTTGTCAAAAATAGGAGCCTAATTCGAGTTTTTAGGGCAAAACTGGTTAAAACAGTCACAATTGCTATTTCAATATAATTCAGTATAATGATACATTCCACTCCTCATACTTCATTTTTTCTAGATTTTTAGAATTCTGGGTTCAAATTTGAACCGCCCTTCATACAACACACATACCACATGTACAAACCACGGATACAAGCAGTTATAGTTTTACATCAAATAAATGGGGGGGGGGGGGGAGGGGATGTGAGAAATTCCCAACTGGAAGCGGTAGGTACTTACCTGTAATTATATGATAACACACATGAAACAACAATGAAGTATGTAGTCTGACAAATAAACTTACATTTAGATTTTTTCCTATTTAAATCCTCGTTGTCAACTGTTTCGGAAGTCCACTTAACTTGTTTTTCACATTTTGGTTTTTTGAGTGTGAGCGTTATAGCTCTCACCTCCTGTAAAATGAAAGACTGTTACTAAGCAGGTTAGGTAGGTACAAACTCAACCAGTTTGATCTCAAAACTTGAGCTGATCAAGTATGTATACTATAGGTATACATACTATAATTTATAGTACCTAATGTATTCTAGCTACTGTGTGGCTGAGTAACCAACGACAGAAGAAAAGGTGAGTTCAATTATTGTGGAATACAAAAGCTGATCTACTTCGAGATTTTGAGCGTCGAAGACTGCCAACTACCGTAAACACGTAAATCACGTGATCCAGAAGAAGGCAGAGGAAATCCTGGGTGACTATCAAGCTGGTTTCAGGGCTGCACGTTCCACAACGGACCGAATCTTCAAGCTCACAGTTGAGCTTGAACATGCTTATGAGAGGAACATCACCCTGCATCACTTATTTATCGATTTCCTAAAGGCTTTCGACAGTATAAACAGGTGCAGCTGAAAGAAGCCCTAATTAGTCGCGTTTCTGGCAAACTGGTTAGATTGACTTTGATGACTTTGGAAGGAAGCAAATGCGCAGTTAAAGCTGATGGAAAGATAGCCAATACTTTTGAAGTCACCTCTGGTGTATGACAGCGACATCCAATCACAGCAGCCTTGTTCAACCTTGCACTGGAGTACGTCATTCGTAATCTGGAGGTCAACACATCAGGAAACATTTACCATCTAACCACGCATCTGCTGGCCTTTGCAGACGACAATGTTGCGACTGCAAGGTCAGTGGGGCACCTAGATGAAGCTTTTCTTCAGCTGCAGGCTGCAGCAGAAGAAGTTGGCCTAAGCATAAACAGTTTAAAAACCTTGTACATGAAACCATCTCGCAATGACAAAAACTATCCAGGTTCGGTGAAGTTAGGAAGTTCCATTTTCAAATCCACTAAGGGATTCAAATATCTGCGTGTTATGATAACTAGCAACAATGACTGTTCCACTGAGATTCGTGCTAGATTAGCTACTGGAAATCGGGCGTACTTGCTCTCCAGAGCTTACTCAAACCTAGGATGCTCTCGAGGGGTCTAAAGACAAGGATTTACGAATCGTATCATTCGCCCTATAGTGACATACAGCTCTGAGTGCTGGGTACTTACCAACAGAGATATGAGAACACTTGAGGTCTGGGAACAAAAAATCCTCAACCGAAAACCTGGAATAGTAGGAATTTTCAAGAGTGCAAGGCGGCAATGGTTAGGCCACGTAATGAGGACTGACCCAAAGAGCTTGCTGAGAGCAGCATTGGATGGTAACCCTGGGGCGCGCCGATTGCGGGGAAGACCTTGTAAGAAATGGCTGGAGGATGCTGAGGGCGACCTCAGCATGAGACTGTGGAGAAGAAAAACACAGGACAGACCAGTCTGGAGATGATCACGGAGCAGGCCAAGGCTCTCAGAGGGCCATAGAGTCATCAAGAAGAAGAAAAAAAATCACGTACGTGGTTTGAGAGATGCAAGAAACTTATTTAAATGAAAAAAATCAAATTTGTTCGTACTCGCACGAATTTCAGGGGCCCAATCCGTATTTTGATCGGAATAACAACAACGGTAGATATAACAATAAAGGTAGATATCCAATATGGGAATCATATCGATCATTATGAGAACAGCAACGTTGCAGGACAATAAATCTAAATTCTTCTAATTTGGATTCTTATTATTGAAAACGACAGTAGGAAGCGTTCAAAAATTTTGAAGGGGGATGAAATACATCGCTTCGACAATTTTCTTGTTAGGTCCAACTGCATGACTCGAACTTTTTGAATAAATTAAACTGTTAAAAATGCAGTAATAGGACAGGTACATACGTAATCTTGAGCAAACATTTAAATGAATTTTATAATTTCAAAATGCAAAACAATTAATACAATAGCAAGTTGACTAATAGGTAAAATAATTAACAGAAATTAAAAGTTTCACATTCGAATATAGGTAGGTACGTACCTAATCCTAAAATAGGGCGATTTCCTGCCCTGAAATTACATTATACAGAGGGTAATTTTGAGAGGTAGATACATATATAGGTACTTTATTTCGTTCTAGAATGTAGAATGCTATTTTAGTGCCAACTGTATTGGAACTTACAACCAGTGGCGTCACTGGGCCATGGACTGGGCCAGCCCCACCAGTCGAAGGGATAAAACAAAATAAAAGGCCTCTTGGGTTTCCAGATTTTCACTGGCAATAGGTATAGGTATAATGTGCTCAGAATCTCATCATCCAACATTTCAATGATTATTTTCACTTAAATTAATAGATCAAATATCATGGTATACAAAAAATAAGCTTAGTACTGAGATAGTCCCCAGTTTTGTTGACAATCTCCCTTTTCAGCATGCGACTCGGTATGGAGGTTTCTGTACTAGTACAAGTACCTACTAAATTGATAATAATTCACTATTGACACTATTCCTCAAAGGCAGTTATCATGATTATACAACAAAGTTGAGATAGCTACGTACATTGAAGAGAAACATGAATTAAATATCTTCAAATCATATAGAGGCGGGTACGCTGGACAGTTGCTTAGGACTAGAAAATTTACGATACGTTTCAGCTGTTTTTAGTGTTTTCCGTTCTGGCGAAATTTGAAGATGACGATTAGTGCAAAACTATACCTACGAGTTGAACACGGTACCTACTGCTAGTATTTTTGCTGTCCAACGTTAACCTTTACGCTTTAGAAACATCATGGTTGGATACTTTTTATGACTGTGTGTCAAGACGCCCGGCAAACCTAACTGTACGGGAAACAACAGCATTTCAAATTACCACCAGCCAAAAATCTATAAGTACGCTATTGACGTCTCCATCCCTATACAGTTATGAAATTCAGCTTAAGTTAACTTAAGCTCGAAAATGGACAAAATAATACAGATAAGACCTCTCAACACATCAAAATTCCTCGCTTTCTCGGACCATCATTGTACTACATGGTCACTGAAAAGTTTTTGTATTCTGCGATCGGTATACATTAGAACTGAGGAAAGAATTTCCCGAGTATGCTGGCCTTTCCCCGGTGGGGGACTTCTTGCGGCGTTTTCCATTCCGCTGAAATCTACAGGCGGCCCGACCAATTTGACCATCGAGCCCGTACCAACTTCCATCTCCTGGACCAATCCAATGTCCTTGATATGTGGATCGTTGAATACCTGTAGAAATATACTTAATTTTACAAACGGATAAAATAAAATTGGGAAGCCATGGGCCATCCCGGCCTGTAGTACTCTTCAGTAAATAAGTAAGATAAACTAAAATAGCTGCAGAGACGGCTATTACTGAGTAGTGAATCTAACTCTGGTATCGAAATGTTCTTGGTAGAATAATAATGATAGTTTTTATGGAGGCAAACTAATTACTGATGATAAAAGCTCAACTGCAGTTAAGAGATTCACGAGTTCAGGATTCAGGAGTTCTAGTCCCCACTATTATCTTCGTTCCAGACATTAATATATTTCTACTTGGCCAACTTAATCAACTAGGAGTCAAACTAATTAGAAAACTTCTCAAAAATCCGCTCAATCTATAATTTACCTCCCTGCAGCTATAATTTATTACAATTACGATTCTTTGTAGCTAGAAGTCTTACCTGTTCCATGTTGTTGACAGGTCCATAAGGAAACTGCGCTCCGTCCAAGATTGTCATCATCTCCTGGTTGGATTTTTTGAGGAAAATCGGCTCCAAGATTGAAAGCAAGGCTTCTCTATTTTTCACTCTTAGCTGGTTGGTTTTGAACATGGGCTGTTCGGATAGACCGAGCCCTAAAAGTTTGCATAGAGAACGAAACTGATGATCACTCCCAGTGCCCAACGTGATGTAGCCGTCCTGGGTGCGGAAGGCCTGGTAAGGAACAATGCTTTCATGCTGGGTACCCCAACGGACAGCTTCCTTTCCGACGTTAAGGTAGTTGCTCCCAATATTGATGAGACATGCCACTTGAGTGGAGAGCAGATTGACATCGATTTTTTGCCCTAATCCCGTCTTCTGACGATGTATGAGTGCAGCCAAGATTGCCCCATGGGCATAAAGTCCAGTTGCAAGATCGGTCATAGCAACACCGACTTTACAAGGGTCGCCTCTGAGAGGCCCAGTAATATGGGTCAGACCACCAACAGACGCAGCTATATTGTCATATCCAGGCCTGTTCTTGTAAGGTCCTCTATTTCCATAGCCAGTGATGGAACAGTATACTAACCCAGGAACCAGTGATTTCAATTTTTCGTAACCAAGCCCAAGTTTATCAAGTTTCCCAGGTACGAAATTCTCTAAAAGAACATCGCTCATCCCCGCCAAATCGTAAATAATCTTCAACCCATCCTTAGCTTTGAAGTCAATGCATATGCTCTTCTTATTTCGATTGAGAGACGCAAAATAACATGACATCTCATCCTGAGAAAGGTTCAAATTGGGAGGCCACTGTCTTGTTTCATCTCCTATCCCAACAGACTCAACTTTGTAAATCGTGGCGCCGAGATCACCCAGAATCATGGAGCAGAACGGACCAGCAGCAATTCGAGACAAATCCAACACCTTGATATTATCCAAAGCACCACTACAGACCGATTTAAACCGATGAAATCTGAGAAGTCCAACAAGCTTCAAATGCAATACGCGACGTAAATGCCAGCTCATGACGAAGGCCACTGAACGTGTACCGGTATGAATATAATAAATAGATAGCTAACAAAGGTAGGAAGAAGTTAAACAGATAAGATAAATCAACTCACTTCCGTGGTCTTTCCATCGACTTCTTCAGTAACCGTTTGTGAATCGCTCACAGGCATTATCGAGGATGTCGCTCTTTCAGCCATCAGTTATCGTTGTATCGCGACCTTGGAATTATTCAGTAAACACACAAACCATAAGAATGGAGAACTCCTGCAGCAGAAATGCTTTAACAACTATTAATCCTGGCGACAATATCAAAGATTTCAGAAGAATCTAGGTCAAACATTACATTCAAAAATGCAGAACTGGATTGCTCAAATGTTCATATAGCAAGCCACTCCTCGATTTCGATTTTGTTTGTTGTTGTTGTTGGGTTCTTGTCGTTAGTGTCCAGCTGCTTCGACTGCCATGCCATGCTCAACACCTCGAAAGAAAAGACACACCGGAGGTGGAGGAAATCACTTCTTCTGATTGTACATCTTTTGCGCTTCATACCCAGTTTGTGTCTTTGTGTATTATTATATTAAAATAATTTTATCGTCATTGCTCAACAAGAACTCCATTGAATCCTCTGAGTCACTAATAACGCTTTGTGTCCGACGGAAAACCTCCATGGAACGGAACAGCAGAAGACATGTCCGGCATAAGTAAAACCTGGGCACTAACCATTTTTATCACAAATTGAAAATTCCAAAGAATATTCTATGCCTCGCATGGCTTGAAAGCCGAAGGCACAAGGCAGATGAACGGAGAGCCACACATACACACAAAGAATTTGTTTTTAAAACCTAAAGATAAACATGTACCTAGCAAAATAATTTCAGTTGCCTACACCGCGACCACAGATGTGGTAAGTACTGAGTTCATTGTGTGGTACTCTGGAATGAATGTAGGATACGACAGTGAACTTTTAGTCCAGATCCACGATGTGCCTACCTATACCTTTCTGTTGTGTTTATAATTCCTCGATTGGCTTACATTGATACAAGCAGAGCAAAAACGATGGATTTGGTGAGTTTATTTATGTATTGTACCTACCTAGCTTGTTTAAATATTCCATATTAGTAAATAGTTTGCCATTATTCCTTCTAGAGTGTCCCTTTACCACTGCCAGCCACCACACCACAGGGTTCAGACATTGAGAGGAGGCGTATGTGGATTGGGAACTTGGACAAACGTGTAACAGAGTGAGTTGTATTTCTACTCAACATTTGGATAGGTCATAGAGATAATTGGTACATTTAAAAGGCCTGGGTCCGTAGAAGAATCCATAGAAATGCTCGACTAGAACTGCTGAGATTTCTCTCATTTTCACCATTTTCACTAATTCAGTTTTCATATCCATAAACCCTTTTAATAATATGGTGTGGTTTCTTTTTCTATTGGCTTCAACTTGTGAAACTGCTTCAAAACTATGGCCCCATCGCAAATTTTGACTTGCTTTACCATAAAACTGGTCCCGAAGCTGGGTTGCCCCGAGGATACGCTTTCGTCACGTACAAACACGAAGATTCAGCGCTAAAGCTCAAGGAAGCTCTGGACGGAAAGAAGCTGGGGTTCAAGAGATTGTCTATCCAGTGGGCTCACAACATTGATAAGGTTCGTCTTTGTTATGCTATTAAAAGGGTGGATTCTCACGATAATTATTAAGGGTTTTTTTTAATTAGATGAAACTTGAGCCAGATTGAACTATTTTCCAGGATATGCTCAACCAACATAAAAGAGAGATTTTGATACCAGCCTTAAGTGTTGGAACGAAAGATGAACCTAAAGATGCTAGGTAAGATTACAAAGAATTCACCCTCATACATATAACGTACCTTACGTATTAACGATCGTGTTGGATAGGGTGGGACATAGATGGCACAAACGTAGTTGAAAAGTTCCGGTGTGGAGAGTGACACACAGTGTTCTTAATAATAGTATGGATGTAAGTTGGCGGCAGAGCCTGCCCATTTTGGTCAAAATCCGTAAACTTGCATAGAAATCTACCACTTTCTGACACCATACCAACGTCGTTTAGTTAGTAAACCTAGAAAAAAATGATGACCTCATTGACATATTTTTTGCTGTCGGGTAGCCAAATCAAATACGATCGAGCCCAATATCAATAGGCTTGATCTACATGCTAACGGACATTTTGATATCAACTACTCCAATTTTGGTCCATTTTTACGGCCATTACGGCAGTTATAATTGAAGATCGAACAACTAGAAAGCCCGCCATAACTTACTTCGTTTTCCACCTAGAATGCTCGTTCTCAAAGAGTTCAACGATCAGAACAAACCCCAGAAAGAAAACAAGAAAAAACCATATTTTGAGGAAGTTATGGCCGTTGGAAATTCCCACATACATACGTACGTATGGAGCGACATCAAGCGGAAAACCGCCCAGAAACTCGTTTTGAGCACTTACGAACAGGATTCCATGGTTTTCTCGAACACCCATTTTTCACGGCCACCGTACTTCCATTCATATAAGGAAAATGGTAGAATAATAATACCTACCTGATACATCATGTACGTGCTCTTTTCAAACTATGGTTCAATATGCTCTGTTGAGAGTGTTGGATAGAAAACTGTTTCCGCTTTCAGTGATGAAACCATTTTTAAGGCGCGTCCACACTATGCCACTATGTGCCAGTTGCCAAGGTCATTTGGCAATGCCAGCTGACATAACGGTTGGCTCAGTCCATCTGGCAAAATCGTGCAGTGCGCGTGCCAACACAAATTGCTCGAGTGTCGGTCCACTTCAAAGAAAGCCACTCACCATATAGCATAGTGGGGACGTGCCAGTTGGCATCAGGCGGCTTCAGTTGAGATTAAGTTGCGCCTAGGTAGGACCTGTGTATGACGTATTTTGCTTATTGATTGTTGCATCCTTCCAAAGGGTCTGAAGGACAGCAGGACCAGGGTTGAAAAGTAGTGCTGTCCTTCCAAAAGAAGACGTTTGGTCACCCTACATATAGCGGAAAAATACGACTGATAGGGCAGGGCGGGTAGAGCGGATGCTACCCACAGCTGCTCGTAGAAAAAAAAGAAAGTTCCCAGGAAAGTCTGGAGGATTGATGTGACAACGCCACTTCCTAATGAGTGCGCGCGCGCCAGGACTTGGATGGTTGTCCTGTCCACTCCTGGATTGCTTCTATAATACTACCTGTGGATCAGCTTCCTCATCATCTTCCAAAGCATAGCTTGGACTCATCACTTTTTATCAATCGCGATTACTATTCCATCTTGGCCCGATTGTTGCCAACCACGAACTGAAGTTCAGATCTACCTGTGAATGTCTTTTCTCAGTCTAAAAACGTTTCGATGAATTTGATAAATAGATATATATGCACCATTCTTCGTAATACATATCCGTGATGTAAAACAGTTTTTAAGTTATCTGTATGTAAACCATCTACCATAACTAAACACTTGTGTCCGACATCACTGCCTTGTAAATATTGTTTACATGGCAGTGATATCTATAGATGTTTACATTCTTTTGCCTTTGCATTAAAATTTAAAAATAAAGAACAGAAAAAGGGAAGTGTCGAAAGAATGTATCTAGTATCTAATTTAGTGGAAAGAGTGTAGAATAAGGAGTAGTATATAATTCGAACTCAGGGCCGGTTTCACTAGCACGGATTATCCAGAGTTCAATCTTGGCTGAGGTTTAAGCCATCGATTCTGAGAAAAGACAGTTTCACGAACGCCTAATCTAGGAATAACTCGCGCCAACGGCGCATTAAGTTAATACCTCGTTTCAGGTGGTTTAAACCTCTGATCTACGGTTGATCTCCGATTCTCTGCCAGGCCATCGCCATTTTGAAATCTATTTTATCAGTGTTTTTCATACTTATAAACTTGCATCAACATTTAGTGCGATGAATCTTCAACATTGAAGTGTTTGAGTCATCCTTGGATGAAGATTTCAATGAACTTCCGGAAGTGGCCGTGCCCAGACGGCGATAATTCGCAAAAGGGTCGAGCATTTCCGCAAGTGGGATGACGGCGATTTTTTCGCGAGGTTCCGCCTTCCCAAGCTCGATGCAATAGAAAGCCTAGTTTTCGAAACAGAATGGTGAGCCCAACCAAAAATGTGTAATAAATATAATTTTACACCTAACCAGGTAGGCAACGACGTCGGACCCATCATTATTTATTTCTTCGAGTAGGTAAACAAACCTTCATAGTACGTGGTAGGTACTTGCAGACTGCGCTAATAAGTACATGTATAACTTCTTCTGCATACAGTGAATTATTGTAAATAAGTAGATACCTTTTATAAAAGAGCCTAGGTAGGCTATCTATAATTTATTACAAGAGCAGTAGGTAGAATAGCAATCAGCTGTCTCGAAACATGTAAGATGATCTTTTGTAGTAATGACAGAGTGGAGTGGAGTGGAAGTTCTCAGAATGACAGAGGCATAAGTGAGAAAAAATCGTGAAACTTCCTCACCTGGTTACTGTTATACAGTTTAATGTCTCCACAACAAAGGATGGCGGACAAAACGTAATTATCCATAGAAGAAGAATCAGATCCACCACTCATGGATGAGCATCTCTCCTCCATGTCATCTGCAATACGGAATTGGTGTTTCTGGGGATAGCAATGCTGATGCAAACTAAACTATCTCGGCTTAAACCCAAGTTCGGCTAAACCGCGGATCAAAAATGTTGGTGAAACTGTCGAAGCTCTAAACCGCAGATCAAATTTGAATCCAGGATTTATTGATACCAGGTAAGCTGCGTTGGTGAAACCGGCCCTTAGGGAAAGAAAAAGAACAGTTTATAAGTACCAGCATCGCGAGACACGCTGGTTATTACTGATCTACAGATATTATTATTAGACGCTATCCAGAAGTGGAAATCATCCAATTCCTGGTCCATGGGCACTCATCAGGAAGGGTATCTTCGCATCAATCCTACAGGCTCTCCTTGTAACAGTATTGTGGTTAAAACTTTCTTTTCTTAAAAATTTGTCGCAGTTTCATCATGAGTGATATATTTCGTATGTGGGACATTCGTATTTTATTTACTTTTAGTGGCAGTGGTGCATGGAAATTCGTCATGCTTCCAGTTAAAACGGGAAATGCATCACAGTGGATAGTTGGTTTCTTGTAGACTAGCATTCCTGAGGAGGGAAATGTGAGGCCAAAAACGAAAATGATAGGCTGATTCAATGTTGTTTCGTCTATTCCAATCATGCTCAACAGCAGATGGCTTGCTGTGAAAGTTACCCAAATTATTTCAGTGGACATGAAGCTATGTACCTAACGAAATATGTCATTTTAAACGTGGAGTGTGAAATTGGACTGCTCCACCAACTACTTGAACCAAAGTTTTCTTCCGTTGACGTTCTGTTTGCTCAAGCCATCTGTTAGTGTTAGTACAGGGATGGGCCAAGCTGTTATTTTTCATTAGCCTGTTATCCTGTGAATGCTTTTTTTATGTAACTGCTAACCCAGTTACATAAAAATAGGATAACAGGTGAGGTAATGAAAACATGTTGCGAAAGAACTGGCATTCTTTTTCTTCCATGAAGAGAGCAGAGCTATTTTTCTGTTATGCACGTTCATTGTTGTTCTGTTGTTATAAAAGGGTGCCTAGTAATTATAAATATTATGTACCTACTGTGTTTTCTGTCATACCTACAAAAACACTGCAAATGATTACACAACGGTTTATATTTTCCTATAGATGCCCCTTCTGCGTAGATAACTGTTTTCTGTGGTCAATACCTGCCCTCGTGCTCCTCCCAGAAATGTAGTTATCGAGTACTGGAGCCAGCCGGGCAGTATTACAGTTAAATTTGCGGTGGATTCAAGAATTCCATCATTAATAAATAATTATTTGTTGTTATTCATGAAGAACTTTTGTTGAAGTTACCGAAGTACATACCTATCAACAAAATCCAGAAGAGCCATTTTTCTAACCATCTATCAGAAATGTTAGCCTTAATGTTCCAATTTAATTACATAGATGATGAAAATGTGAAACAATTGAGTACATAGTTTTGATTCTGAAGCAAGGAAGTTCTGCTTAGATTATTGAAAAATTCAATTGCTTAACCTTCGTTGACCTTTATAAATATAGCCATCCTCACCATTAAGGATTCTGATACCTAGCCTTTCCTTAGTTAGACTGAACTGGGGAACTGCAGCATAGAAATGATGCGCGTCCTCTTGTTCTACCTAGTAATCCCTACCCCTCGTTTTGGTCATTCTCCTACATTCTCGTGTTCAGGTGTAATACCTCATCCCGGGGTTTGAACAGCAGTCTTTCACCATTTACATCTGCGTTGTATTTGTTCACCAGACTGGCCGACTTCATTTGAGGGGTCAGCTTTTTGGTAACATGTTACCTATTTGATGTTATCAATACTCAGAGAGAGGAACTTGTTATAACAGCTTGGCCTGTTAACAGACAACTAAACATGGAACTAAACAACTAAACAACGAAACGTGGAACTGTTTCGAAGAAACTCTTTCTTGAAAAGAAATGATGAAACAGTTTCTCAAAACTGGAAATAACTGTTTGAAAAGAACGGCCACAGACAAAACCAGTCTTGATTCGATTTTGGGTCCAAGGTTGCCAACAATCCTATAGTATAGGCCAGTTGTCTGGTCTATTCCAAAGGTTCAGTATTCACTTTCCCGAAACTGTTTCATACAATGAACGAACTGTTTCGTTCGTATGATACATATTATTCAAGGAACTCCTCTTCACACGAAAACGTTGTTTCCATGGTGATGGAGGAAAATGTTTGTGTGGCTGTTATTTTAGAGGTACCATAGGTTGCAGAGATCAAACGTTATTACCGTTACAGTTGTTTACAAGTAAAAGGTCATTTGAAGCCCTTGTTATTCATGTTACAAGAAACTTACTTGTTATAATTACTTATCATCCAACTAGATAGGTGGCAACTCCACAAACATCTGATAATGTTGTAAATTCATAAGATTTTTTTACTTCAAAATTCAAAGTCTGTCACAAATTTTGGATTTTGATTCGTCACATAAATCCATAAGTAATGTTTTTCCATAAATATAAGTTCCCTGTATTGGTCGGTTTTTCAACTTCGTGTTCATGATAGAGCTATAACAGGTGATCGGTTTGTTCGCAGTGACATCAGAAAGGCTTTCAGCCATTTGCAATGATTCTCAGAATCTTCTGACTTTATAGTATCCATGACAAGATGTTTGCCGTGTTTTCCTATCCAAAACCAGTAGTGATATTCTAAAGCATTATTTTCTGATAAGGTGTTATTCCCTAACAGTTATCAGTCAGTAACTGATAACTGGTTATTCTTATAATCGGTTACCAGTTTACCAATGGGGTAGAGAGACAAACATGAATGTTCAGATGACGAAAATTTCGTCCTATGATACCTACCTATTGCTTCATCTTGTGAATCTCACGTACACTGATGGGGTTTACATACAAATGCTGACCATAAATATAACAGAAATAAATTGTTGATAGAGCAATAAAAATACTAGAATTTCCTAATCTAAAAAAAAATCCGTCTGTCCCCCCTGGGATCCCATAAAATTGAGTTTAGTAGGTCGCTAACTATGGGTTTTACAGTTAATATGGCTATTGACAGTGTAATGTGGTAGGTAGAGGTATGTGGTTGCTACATCACAACAAACAGGAACGCGAAACATTATGGGACTAGTTTTTAGGCCCTTCAACATTTTAAACATTATTACTAGATAAGTAGAACTGAACTGAACTGAGGAATAACTCTTAATTTTTTGAAGGGCCTAAGCTGAGGGTTACCATCCTAAAATAGGTAGGTAACCTGTTACGTTCGGAGTAAAGGGTAAAGAGTGACGCTACAGGTACACTGTGTGCTATAGCATATAATACCATTAACCTTCATGCGTTCGCGCGAACATGAGTCACACCGGCGCTCGCGCAGCTGTCAGTTGACCGCCCACTTTTTTTATGATTACCATGCTGGTTTCTCTACTTTCCATTGCAGTAAATACAAAGGAACTAGGATACAACTCAAAAAAACACATTTTCCATCAAAAACTTCTTTATTATTCAAAAATAATATAGCCATTAACATAAAAATAAACTATTGCTTCCGAAAAAAAACGTAATTGGCTTGAGAAGGCCACTTGGCCTATTTTCCTTCAACTTTTGTTTGTTTGTGGAAAAACTAGATTATTCATTTCAATCAAACTAGATACTAAGGAACTAGAATCAAATATATTTAAACTCGTATGAATGTTACATCCTCAAACAACTCAAAAAAGCGCAATCGGCATCAAAAAGGCCACTCGGACAATAATTCTTCTTCAAATTTTTGTTGTAAAAATGTCATTTTTTTTTCATTCAAACTAAATGGAAACTAGAAAAAACCTGAGCCATTAGTTCCAATGATAAGTAATAAAAAAAACGCTGCAAATCCCTGCACAACGGTTTATTATTTTGTATAGAATACCCTTCTGTTACAGATCACAGCTCTATGTATAGATAACCCGTCTATATAATATAATATGCACTATTCTATACATATTATGTAGATCGCAGACCCTCCGTTGGTTAGTACCTAACCCCGTACTCGTTACTAGGTACCTACCTAAATCACGAGTTAAATGTTGCTAAAATAATTCTGCCGATGACAAACAGTACCTAACAAAAAGAAACACACATAATGAAGTTCTGAAAAGAAATTGTTGATGAGGAGTGAAAAAAGTTGCAAAAGTACCTACCAACAAACTCCAGCCCCTTCTACGTAGATGGTATAATGAACCGTTGTGTAATAATTTACCGTTGAGTAATGATTTACCGTAGTAATAATTTACCCATCAATAATACTTCAACGTTTGTTCAAGTTTCACTACCTACCAACAAACTCCAAAAGAGCCATCATTTTTCAAATTAAATAATATCACAGAACAACCAACTCGACTTCATACTCCGCCAATATAATCAGGTGATCCCTACCAATGATTGGCCGTATTCACAAATTCCTATTGTGGGCGCGTCTCTGGTTACGAGATTTGGTTTGAATTGTATACAATTTCATTCACACTGGAGTCGAAAATGCCTGTCGGTGCAAACTTCGGGGCCTTACTGTGAACGAACGGCTGGACGTACGATGCTCCGGATGGTCTTAAAAAACTCGCAAGTTCAAGAACTATTTAAAACCGTAAAAATATTTACGTAAAAAAATGGTATAGGCGTTTTGAAAATTTCAACCCCTATTTTGAACCCCTTAGAGATGACTCACAGTAACGTCGAGCTTCGAGGACCAACTAGACGCCGAACGGAACCTATAACCCGAATTTCATCAATTTTTTTTCATGGTAACTAAGAAAAGTGGCCCGTACGGCGTACGGCGTACGGTGTACGGCGTACGGCGGACAGACAGAAATATTTTTATTGCAGTTTTGGATTCTACATACCTTGAAACGTAAACCATCAAATTTTGAGGGGGGGTAAGAATTTTTTTTTTCATGCTCGATTCCAATGGTTCATTATTGAAAATAATAAACCAAAAATTACGAAATGATAAGCAATAAAAAAAATTACAAAATTACAAAATACATAATTATCATTTCAGTCTTGCAGGATTGTTCAGTCTGTCTCGCTGTCCTCGTTCTCAAGCAACTGACAATATTATTGCACTTTACTGAAGTGGTTGAGTGTTTTACGCAAACCTTTTTGCCACAACCTCCACATTCTCGCCTGGTTTTTATGTGTTTTTTTTCTTTATCTTTTTTCTTTTATGTTTTATGTTTCGGATCTCCTCCATCTTCTCCATCACTGTCCATTTCTTCCATTTCTGCTAGCACCTGAGCTATCTCCTCAGTCGTTCTGTGAAATTTTTCCCTGAAAAAAAATGAAAAAGGATTATTAGTTTTTTTGGGTGTATGAAGAAGAGGGCGAGAGAGGCAAGATAGGCAAATGAAGTCGCAACATTGCAGAAAAAATTATAATTTACTAGATAGGTACACCTACTTATTTTTGAAAGAAATTGATTTTAATTATGTATAATATATACTATTAACGAAATTATAGTTTACTTACATTTTACGATGTCGATGAAAATATTTCGTCAGAAGTCGCGCGGCTGTCACCTGACCGCCGTCAGTTAAATCAAAACTACGAAAGCGTTCGCGCGGCTGTCTCCTGACCGCCGCAGTCGACACCATCAACTTTGGAACTGTACTGAGCGTAAACAAAGAGGCGGGCCACTGATTTCAGGTGCTGAACGTGCGGTGAGAAGTGTATCTAGAGAATACATGCCCCTCCCATCCCTCCCAACAATCACTGGTGAACGCATCTTTTCGAAATTCAAGAAAGGCGGTCACTTGACCGCTTGCGCGAACGCATGAAGGTTAATTCATCGAATTTCGGTATCTCCCTTTTGTGGTAAGCCATCTTGTAATGTGGGATAAACACAAAATAAATGCACCTTTTGCTTACCACTAATTTATTAAATACACAAAGCTTTTGTGAGTGAAGAGCTTTGTGTATTTAATAAATTAGTGGTAAGCAAAAGGTGCATTTATTTTGTGTTTATCCCACATTATATATAATACCATCTCACGTCTAAGGGTAGCGAAAGGTCCTAAGCTGATGGATAACTGTCAGGAAGTCGGAAACTGGTTACGAGGTAGTGGTATCGACAGCAGGTAGTTACTCAATACCATCCCCACATCAAAGGGTGCGAGAGCGAGGCAGTTAACCTGTGTGCGGTCATTCACACAATAGGTATTGGATAGTGAAGGCAACCAGCTACCTTGCCAGAAGAGAAACAGTTATTCAAATGAACCGGTTATTCTAAGCAGTTCCGTTATTCAATGCCCGTCACTAAAAACCGGTTTTCTGATCGTCATTCTCCTAGGTACACAGAAGAAAGGGCATATGAGAAACCCATGCACTATCTCTTTCTCAGTTCCCAACGATTATCACACTCAAACCCTTTTCAAAAGCTTATGAAGAGGGTATTGGATCGTGGAAGGTTTGTTACGGTTTTCTAGGCGTTAGCCAACCACCAGTAAAAGCCAGTGCAAACTAACCTAACCATTTAATAGTCATGATTAGTGTGACAAAACCATCCAGGTAATGGTTGATCTACCTAACATAGTTTGTGGTGTCCCTTTTTTATTCTTCTTACCAAAGAAGCCAACTTCGAGGATGCACAATTCAGTTTTCGTACCCTATTTAGGTATGCATGTTGCTTTAAAAAATTATTTTCTATCATACATTGAAGTCGTGTATTTTTTCAGTTTATCATCAAAGATCAAGGCAATCGAGTCGAAGCTGAAAATGATGTCCCAGCTTCCAGAGGATGAATTTCAAATCGCGTCGAAACCATCGAGCAGCACCTCAACCACGATTATTCAGAGTCATTCGAAAAAACCCATCACCTACAAAAGTTCGGGGAAAGTGTCGAACTCGAGAACTCACACAGCCATCCCTCGTTTCAGACCTTACCCACGGCCTTGATATTGTTATATTCAAAAGCTGTAAAGTACTTATCCTTGGGTGGTTTAGGGTTCCCTTCGTGAACTTTAGGTAGGTATTTGTATCATCGCTTATCTGGAGTAAGTAAAATTCAGGCACTGTCCCACTAAATTCGAATCATACTCTATAATAAATGAGACGTTTATTGTAGACAATGTTCACAATAATAAATCTTTACAATATGTACATATAATTCTAATGTAATAATTCTATGTATATTATATAATGCTAATTACTAATCGTCCTTCTTGTATTTGTATTTCCCGCGCATTTCATTCGGAAGGAGAACAATCCTAGGACATGGAACCTGTCCTGGTATTTCACAAATGCAATGCCGTGAACACTCGTACCCGAAGAGTGCAGGGTTATCTCTGAGATCTTTGGATTTATCTTCTTGTTTCAACTGCTCTCTGAAAAATGGATATTACAATGTTTACCCAACGAAAGCGTAGAATTAATCACATCCAGAGAAAACTAAAGCAAATTGAGTTTTGTAAACCCTCCTCCGGTCCATATTCGCAATTTATAGTTAAAAACAGAAACTTACTCAGTTTTTCCGACGACCCTAATAAGATGGTCCATGATTTCTTCTTTGCTTTTGTCGAAGACATCTATGAGCATTTGCTGTCCATTATCTGGGAGAATTAAATGTTGTTGAATCCATAATACAAGTAGGTAGCTAGGTACAAACAGCATCAAAGCCACTTACCAAAGTAACATTTGATGAATGGTGTAGGGGTCATATTCTTGAATGTTATCACTTGTACAGCGGGATTCTTGTACTGCACTTGTGGAACGTACCAAAACACGAAATCCCTGAAAACCAGAGTTGAGAGCAATCAGAAAACTTCCTCCACTAAACAAGACTATTAAAGTGTAGGTAGGTCTACTTACCTAGCACCTTCGTGATGGGAACCTTTGGTGTTATAATTAAAGGAGAATATCTTTACTCTGTCTTTCAAGAATAATCTTCCGGCTTCCAAATATTTGAGGGTTCTCCTGATCGGAGCTGGTCCTTTCATGAACGGCATTGTCGCTTAGGGTTTTGGATTGAACACTCAAAATCAATGCGCAAGAAAACGGACTCAAAACCGATTCCAAGTTTTGTATATACCGGAATGTACATACATACGGCCAAATGTAGAACCTACGTACTTAGCGTTGCAGAAATGTACACCGAACCATAGAATACTGATACCATGTAGGGTTGTTGAAAAAATATCGAAATATCGATATTTTTTCTTCGATATATCGATATTTTTGGCCGATATTTTCTTTTCCGATAAATCGATAGTTTTTCTTCAATATCGGAACCGATATTTTTTGTCCTTGGAGCCTATCTTTTGTATTTTACTGGGAAGAAAAATTCATATTTTAGGGTGTAAACTATTTGGGCCAGGCATGAGTACAAAGTTTCTACTCAAACACCAGCTCCAACAAACACTGACACAGAATTACCGAGTGATCTGCAACAGTACCCTACACCAAGGGGTAATATCCAGAACGGCGGACCCTCTTCTGTTTTGGGTGAACTGTCAACAGTTTACTCCAGTTCTATCAAGTATTGCCCAAAAATATTTGATATCATGTGCATCATCCGTTTCGTCAGAGAGGGTGGCTTCAGCCATAAACATCGCAGTACCTGACGCCCGAAGCCGCCTCTCTGACGAACACATCAAACAGAGTTTTTTTGATGCCGTTGCCCACCAAATATTGGTTATTAGAACCGGACCAAATGGCCAAGTGAATAAAAAGTTGATTTGTTTGCGAATGATTTTTGATGGTACCTCATTAAAATATATTTGAATTGAAAGTGAAATAAATTTATAAATTGTGAAAGTGAATAAAACTGCTTGAAAATATATTTGAACCAATTAGTATCAATCTACAACTTGCAATAAAATAAACTGGAATTTTTTGAGCCGATATATCGATATATCGATATTTTTCACCGATATATCGTTCTCCGATATCGATATATTTTGTAAATATCGATATATCGAATATCGATATATTTTTCCGATTTTTACATCCCTAATACCATGGAAGAAGAGATCTCTCTTCCATGCTGATACCATCCTGTGGTGGTAGGTGTGTGTGTGTGTAAAATTCTCCCTTCATTTGCCTTTGGCTTTCAAGCCTTGGTATTCTATGGAACCAGCGAGTCGTGGGATTTTGATAGTGGTTGGTGATCAGGGGTGTTGTTACTGCTCTCTTTTTTCGACCAAAGATTTTTTCACTTGCTGTAATGGGTCGTTTTCTTTGGGTTCGTATCTTCTCTTTTCCATTCTTCATTTTATTTCTCATTTCCATTCCGACATACATTTCTCCTTCCTCTTCTTTTATCAATTTTATGCCCTCCCCCACCCCCGCCATTACGTCCATGTTTTGGTTTATTATTCTGTGAATAATAAACTATGTATTCAGTCAGCAAAAAATTTTTATAACACCCCCTCAAAATTTTTTCTTTTCTGTTTCAAGGTGCGTAGATTCCAAAAATGCAATGTCCGTCCGCCGTATCACGTGTGCCGGCTTCATTTTCGTTCTAAAAAATTCGTTCTTTCGCACACATGCTCCATTTGGGCCCTAGTTGTGTCCCGCAATTGCAGCCCGATCGGAATATACCCAGGGGTGTTATGAGCTTATGAGTGAAAATGTGGATAAAAATAGGTACCTACTTTTTGTGTTTCAATAACTTGAGCTGTAGAGGTATCTTTTTCCATGTTTCTGGGGACGAGAACACCGAATATGAAGTCGATTTTGACCAAAAAGTGGAAAATTAAGGTTCTACCAAAGGTTCAGCTGCCAAAATTGATTTTTCATCCATTTGTATAGTAACGCTAGAAAAATTGTCAACACGTGGATCAAGACTATTAAATGGTACTACCAATGATCAAAAATAATTTGAAAAAAAGGAGAGTACCTACCTAATTTGTGTTTTGGGGGCCAAAATTGGTGGAAACCATCAGAAATAGCTATTTCAATAATTATTTCACATGAAAGAAACAATAAATGAACAGCCAACATTTCTGTAGGTGTGTCCAGTAGAATAATAAACCCATGTGACAAGGACTTTGCAGCATTTTTTACCAGTTTTCTTCTTGCCCATTTTTCATGTATAACCTTTCTTTTCTAGTCTTCCTCCATTGATTGCTTCACCCAGCACTTGACTAAATACACATACAGTACAGCGGGCCATTCACAACCGCTCTAACAAGCCAAAATGAGGCGACCACTTCAAAAACGGATCTTGAATGGGGAAACCGGAATGGCTTGGCAAGGCAGGATCGGCCTGGTCAAATACTCAACTCACCAGAAATCCATCTCGCCATTCCATTTGGTGCAGTGGGGTCGTGAATGGGGAAATCCGGAACGGCGCAGCATGGCTCCATTTGGCTCAGTCTGTGTCAGTGACTTGTCAAGTACCCATCATGACGAGTGGTTGTCATTTTGTGATAGAAGTGATTGAAATGTACAAAGAGCTGCCCTGCATTTGGAAGGTAACGCATCCAGATTACCATGACATGACAAGGTGAAGAGAAATGTTGCTTTAGAACAGTAATATTGTTCAAAATGCAAGACGAGAAATCGACAAAGGGTACAGCCAATAAAAAAATTGTATAGACATGCAGTTCCTTCAGAAAATAAAACAATGCAAATGCAAAAAATAACGAGTAGGTAATTATTTTGGCATAGGAATTAAGTGCTACTTGTTGGTGACAGTGCAGTCCTCCATTCTTGGCTTTCTACAGTAAGAAAAGTTTTAATTTTTTGTTCGTTTTTTAGAGAATTTTTGTTTAAAATAAATTGCGATGGGTCCAAAAAGTCTAGAAGTGTTTTTTCTTTAATTTTCTTCATAGATACCTACCAGGTTTGGGGAATCGAACACTCACGTTTTAAATTTTGACACAAGCATCACAATTTGTGTGTGTGTGTGTGTGTATGTGATTCCAGACGACATCCGACCTACATGGCAAGAAAAAAATTACTTCTATCGGCAAAAATTCAATAATTTATTTATTTATCAATGTACAGGAGACTAGAGTCTCAACGAGGTACACGGTAGAAGAGTCCAATAAGATGAAAACAAAAAATGACAGTGAAACATGACATAAAGCAATATACAAGAACAAATCCCAACTGACTTGTTGCGCAACGCAAAAACAGGATTGTTGGTGCGCAAAAAATGTTCAAAATTCAATAATTTAATGTAGTAGCGGGGGTAGTTAGGGTAGTAGTGGGGGGCAGACCCAGGGCGAGCTCAAAGCAAGTTCAGTTTTCCCTTGAACCTAACTGGCTTGGTTTGGGGTGAGCTCTGAACACGCTCGCTCGGAGCAGGGTGAGCCTGGAACTTGTTCGGAGCATGGGCAGCTCGAACAGGTCGAGGGTGCAAGCGCGGAAGAGCAGTGCTCAGCTGCCCCTGGTCTTCCCATGGGGTACGGAAGGGTGCACTCAGAGCAGCTCGGAGGAAGCCCCGTGACCAGCACAAACACCTGAGCTTCGTTCGCAGTGGAGTTCCGTACAGTTCCAGACAGTTCTGACAAGTTCCGCGCAGGCGCCCTAGTGGTTATGGCGTTCGCAGAACAGGCGTTCGGAGTTCTAGTTTTGAGTTCGCTGTTCGCAGTAATTTTTTCTCCAAGTCCCGAACACGTTCCGAACGCAGTTCTGGAGTTCGGGATTTTTTCTCGAACTGTGGGGACAGCTACGCAAGAGCGCTCTGGTGAGAAGGAGGGAAATGGTTATCATAGCTAACCCCGCCAGATTTTTGGTTTATTATTCCGTGGAAAATGCACCTGGGTATTCGCTCAGCAAAAAAGTTTTATAACACCCCCTCAAAATTTTTTCTTTTACGTTTCAAGGTGCGTAGATTCAGAAAATGCAATGTCCGTCCGCCGTATCCTGCATAATTACTTCATTTTCTGTCTAAAAAAGTCTTTCTTTCGCACACATGCTCCATTTGGGCCCTAGTTGTGTCCCCAAACTTTGCAGCCCGATTGGAATATACCCAAGAGTGAAAAATGGGTATAAAAGTAAAGTAGGTATTTTTTGTGTTTTGGTTTATTATTCTGTGAATAATATACCTATGTATTCGCTCAGCAAAAAATCTTTATAACCCCCCCTTCAAAATTTTTTCTTTTACATTTCAAGGCGCGTAGATTCCAAAAATGCAATGTCTGTCCTCCTAATCGTGCATAACTACTTCATTTTCGGCCTAAAAAATTCGTTCTTTCGCACTCAGGCTCCACTTGGGTCTTAGTTATGTCTCGAAACTTTGCAGTCCGATCCAAATATACCCAGGGATGTTATGAGTGAATATGGCTATAAAAATAGGTACCTACCTATTTCTTGAGTTTTAGTAACATGAGCTTTTGAGGTATCGTTTTCCATGTTTTTTGGGACGAGAAGACCGAATATGAAATCGATTTTGGCCGAAGAGTGGAAAACTGAGGTTCTACCAAAGGTTTAGCTCCCAAAATTGATTTTATATGAGTCAAAAACCTGGGAAATCGTCTGAAATCACCATCAATGTGTATAATAACACTAGAAAAAGTGTCTACACGTGAATCAAGACGATTAAATAATGGCACTATCAATGATCAAAGATAATTTGAAAAAAAAGGGGGGTACCTACCTAATTCGTGTTTTTGGGGGCCGAAATAGCTATGTATTTCAATTATATCACATGAAAGAACCAATGAGCCAACATTCCTGTAGGTGTGTCCAGTAGAATAATAAACCTATGTGACAAGGACTTTGCAGCGTTTTTTGTCTTTCATCCACGAAAGAGGCAGGTTATCCTCTAGTAAAGTTGACAGTTCCAGATTCACTGAGCGTTCGCAGTGTTACGGAATTCAGAACCCCGTTCAGAACTTGCGGCGGCCATATTCCAGAACTCCTCGAGTTCGGAACAGAGTCCCGATTTTTACTGCGAACGAACCTCAAATCATCTGCTCCGGGACCGGACCACTTGGCTCGGAACTCACCTTGGGTCTGCACAAATAGCAAAGCTTTGCCTGCATAGAGTCTATGATGAGACGGTGTTGTTGGTTGATGGCGAGTTAGCTCCTGTCCTTCTATATTATCCATGACTGAATTTTTCCACGATCCATCAACAATCTACGTTTCAGCGAACTCGCCATCAACCATGTCTACATGGCCGCAGCCGAAGCATTTAAAATGCAAGAAGAAGAAGCATGGTTATGGAGTGTATCAGCATCAGCCATCTGCCTTCCGCTCCCAAGGCTTTGGTTCTTGATGTCGTTTCGCGTTTAGTGAAAAGATTTTACTTATTGACCCAAGTGTAATATTGTCAAACATTATAATTTCGTTCATACACATTTGTATTTATGTGAAATTATTCAATGATATTCGTGTGGGAGTTTCATTTTAGTTTGCTACAATAACCTGCTGCGTTGGGGCACCAGTAATCGGTTCGCAAGCACAATGGATGTGGAGCCTGGTAAGTCATTTTTTTTTCTTGCATGTAAGCCTAGTTGTGATGCGTAATGTGAGACTTGGATTACGAATGATGTTGTTGAATAATTCGTTACCGAAGATAAGTTGGGGGTTTACGTATTATAAGTAGTTAGGTACCGAAGTACCCCAAGTCAATTAAGTACGTTCATCAGTTCGTAGGCTCTTATAGATACTTGCACTTTCACTCGTATTTTCCCTGGGCCCACGTAAAATACTGTTCGATTTTACTGTGCGGTTATGCTCTTCAGCATGTGGAACAAGATTAACCAGCTGGATCATGTCTACTTGTAATTATCGCACTTATACCTAGGTGGTCATTTTATTTATCGAGTTGTCAGTCATTGTTGTCGTCCAAGGCACCAGTAACTTAATCTACCACATTGTCACTATCCAAGTTTTCTGTTGTTCAGTATTGAATTCAACAACATAATATAACATACTATAACAACCTAACAAGCTGAAATGTATTGCCCATGCCTTCGCGGGGTTTCTGACTCCTAATGTGTAAACTTTTAGTTTTTCACTTCAAATTTTTGTAACTTTACTGTTAATATGTTATTTTTCAGAAATAAACAAATTCTGTCGTGACTTGTTCATGTGTTTAGCTTCGGCCATATGTATATAGTATACCTATTATATTTTTAATAATAATAATAATCTTTATTCATCTCATGTTAAAACTTAGGGTTTTCGTCCCTTCTTTTGTTGAACAGTTGTTTGAGCCAGCTGAATAAACTATAGTAAATGTAAAACCAAATTGTATTGCAATATATTTTACTTGAGTAGATAAGTAAAATAATAAAAAGCACACGAATCTATATACGTACCTCTGTTCACGGAATATAGATGGCGAATCATCAAGAGTACGTATTCGGTATTCCAAATCAACAAAACGAATTAAATGCTTAAGGTATACACCAGGTCATAGTAACAAAAAAAGATTTAAATAAAATTGATTAGATACCTACTTGGGCTAACATATTTTACGTTGATGACGTGACGCAAAGGGTTGGGAAAAATAAGCCTTGTTTTATATTGAAAGAACATACCTAGTTGCTGCATTTAATGGTAGAGGTTGAGTTGGACGCCATTGAGAAAGTTGAGCAAGAGATAGACTAGAGACCATGGTACCCTCTCTACTACTCCCACTGACCACTTAACCCAACTCGCATTCATCTTGGGAGATTACAGAGGAAAAGTCTGGAGGGTAAGGAATCTGCGTTACGAGTAGGGGAATGGGGAACAAGACTATTTTGGTTGGCTGAGTTTAGTTCTCTCGCCATTGCTTTTTGACATATACTCCAAGGCAGGTTTCTGGGAAGCCATTGGTGAGGTATTGGATGTATTCGTGATAAACGGGCCAATAACCTCAGATACGCAGACACAGTACTCCTGGCGAGTGCATAGCTGAACTGCCAGCGATGGTTGATGCTATTGCATACTGTTGTGCTCAGTGGGGACTCTTCGTGAATTGCTATTTAACAGATTCCTTCAAGTTACATTCAAATTCCTTGGAACGTTGGTAAATCAGTTCACGACCTTAAGAAGGAGTAGGAGTTTCTAGATCTTGCGAAATGGGGACGAACACTAGCGAGATTCTACAGGAAAAGCCTCTGGATACCATCACTTTACCATACCAACCCCTATCCAACACCCGTAAAGCAGGGTTTACATGGAGTGCAGAAACGCATAATGCAGACTGCGTAAAATGGGGGAGGGGTGGGGGGTCCGCAATTCCGGAGGGTCCCGTTCACATGGTGGAGTGGAAATGCGTAATACGGAGGGGTTCTTTGCCTGCGAAGAACGATAGGCAGACGAGAAAACATGCTGGAAGGTTACAGAGGCGAGCTGTGGCCCATTGCGTAATTGCTAGCTTTGTTCGTGCAGTCCTCAGAGCTTGTTCAGAGTAACCCGGGCATGCCCAGTAAGGATGAGGCAAAGATCCGCTGTTTGTGCAGACCCAGGGCGAGCTCCGAGCCAAGTGGTCTGGTGTTCGTGCTGTCCCGGGGCGGGGCAGATGATTCGGTGTTCATGCTGGCTGCGGGGCTTCCTCCTAGCTGCTCTGAGCAAGCCCTCCTGTGCCCCACGAGAAGACCAGGGGCAGCTGAGCACTGCTCTTCCGCGCATGCACCCTCGACCTGTTTGAGTTGCCAGTGCTCCGAATGGCGAACAAGCTCCAGGCGAGCGTGTTCAGAGCTCACCCTACACCAAACAAGTTCGAAAACTGAACTTGCTCGGAGCTAGCCCCAAGGGGATAGCACTAACAAAGCTGCTGAAGGATGTTTCTCGAGAGTATTCGGTACAATCCGCATCGAAAAGATCGCCTGCGTAAAGATATCTCGCTCTTTACCAACAGCCAATCAGGTTGCTTTACGCAGTCCGCATTACACGTTGCCGCGTCCATGTGAACTCTGCTTGGCAGCATGTACAAGGTAGGTAGGAGGTTAAGTCTAAAAACGTTTATGGCATACCTAGTATTTGCATAACACCGTCCAATGTTAACTAGCCAGCTCTTGAAAGTAAAAAACGGAGTTATTGAAAAGTTGTCTATTTCAACTAATACTAGTATTAGTGGAAATACTGGTGGGTATTAGTGGGAAATAAAACTTTTCATTAATTCCGTTTTTCTTTCAAATTGGTTTCCACGATTTCTTCACGAGTGATTAGTTCGTAGCCGGTAACAGACTGTGTTTACGTTTATTTGTGATAAATACTTTTGATGACGATGTTCGATCAGCAGGGTAAACTCTCTCAATGACCTGTAGAATGTGCTAGTGTTTCTCACCATTTCGTAAGGTCCAGAAACTCCTAGGAGGAGTTCCGTTGTAGGCACAGAACATGAATGTAGGCATAGGGTTGTCGGAGTGGGGGAAGCAGGTGACACCTGATTCTGCGACCTGCCGTTTCTACTATTTTATGTGCCTACAACGGAACTCCTAGGAGTTTCCGGATCTTGCGAAATGGGGAGTAGAAACGGCAGGTCGCCGAATCAGGAGAGTGTCGCCTGCTTCCCCCACTCCGAAAACCCCATACAAATATATGTGTATGCACGTATATTACAGCTGTGCACGAGCTCCGCATAGCTAAATGTAATACGAAATCACCAGCCGCTCCAAGTTTCCCAAAGTTGTTGGTATGCCAATCGGTGAATCCTGGAGTTTTTAGACCTGAGTTTATTCAGTTCGATTTAATTAGCAGTTGTTTTTATAATAATACCTTGTAGTGTGGCGTTTGGGTGCAGCACAAGGTCACAAAATAAGGATGCTGAACATCCGCACACGCTTCACCTACCTACCCTGCATCCAATACGATATTTTTACTTACCTACCTATTAGGTTTAAGTGGTTGCTCCACAATAATACTACCAGTCGTTCATGTATTTGGGGCCTTATTATCGTTACGAAAATAAATTTAACCTATGATCCCAAAATATGCTATTCATCAGATGACGCCAATTGTGTGTGTCGCGTCAACCACTCTTAAACCGGAATCGGAATAATTGTTTTCTATTACTGTTATAGCTTACAATAAGCTGTAGCTATAGGTACTGTCTTTGTTTGCCTCTCATTTTCTGTGCAACGTCACTTATAACTGTGGATTAAATTCATTCATTGCCTACCGTTTTCCTACGGTCGAAGATGAAAAACACTGCAAAGTCCTTGTCACATGATTCTACTGGACATACCTATACAGAAATGCTGGGAATACATTTATTGTTTCATTCATGTGCAATAATTGAAACAGCTGTTGGTGGTTTTCACTAATTTTGGCGTCAAAAACACAGTATAAGCTCCTATTTTTGACAAATTATCTTTGATCATTGATCGAGCCATTTAATTGTCTTGATTCATCTGTTGAAACTACTTCTAGTGTTATTATACAAGTTTATCAACACTAGAATTGTGTTCAGACAATTTTCCAGGTTTTTGGCTCATAAAAAATGGATTTTGGAAGCCGAACCTTCATTACAACCTCAATTCATCACTCTTTGGTCAAAATCAACTTCATATTAGGTCTTTCCGCCCTAAAAAACACGGAAAACGATACCTCGCAAGCTCATGTTCACTAAAACCTAGAAAAACCCTATTTTTACCCCCTTTTTTTACCCGTAACACCCATGGGTGTATTTTGATCAGGCTGCCGAGCTTCGGAGCACAATAGGAGCCAAATGTGTTCCCAAATGGGGACCCAAACTGTGTGCGAAAGAACGAAGATTTTAGACCAAATTTTTACATAAATTTAAGGTTGAAACTTCGTTAAAACCTTAATTTTCCACTCTTTGGTCAAAATCCACTTCATATTCGGTTTCCTCGTCCTAAAAAACCTGGAAAACCATACCTCACAAGCTCGTATTAATAAGCCACCAAACAACCCCAATTTAACCCCCTTTTTTCACCCATAACACCCCTGGGTATATTCCGATCGGGCTCCAAAGTTTTGGGACACAACTAGGGAACACAACTACCGAAATTGAAGTAGATATGCATGATACGGTGGACAGACACTGCATTTTGGTTTATTATTCTGTGAATAATACACGATTGCTCAGCAAAATATTTTTACAACACCCCCTCAAAATTTTTTCTTTTACGTTTCAAGATGCGTAGATTCCAAAAATGCAATGTCCGTCCGCCTTATCATGCATGTCTACTTCAGTTTCGATCTAAAAAATTCTTTCTTTCGCACACAGGCTCGCCTTGGACCCTAGTTGTGCTCCGAAACTTTGCAGCCCGCTCGGAATATTCCCAAGGTTGTTATGGGTGAAAAATTTTTTTTGTGATTTAGTAACATGAGCTTGTGAAGTATCGTTTTCCATGTTTTTTAGGATGAGGAGACGAACATGAAGTCGATTTTGACCAAAGAGTGGAAAATTGAGGTATTAACGAAGTTTCAGCCTTAAATTAACGTTAAATTTCTGTCTAAAATTGTCGTTCTTCCGCACACAAGTTGGGAATATATTTGGCTCCTAGTTATGCTCCGAAGCTCGGTAGCCCGATCAAAACGCATTCAGGGGTGTTCACGGGTGAAAATGGGTGTAAAAATAGGGGTTTTCGAGATTTTTTCAGGTTTTAGTGAACATGAGCTTGTGAGGTATCGTTTTCCACGTTTATTAGGGCGAGGAGACCGAATATGAAGTTGATGATGACCAAAGAGTGAAGAATTGAGGTTATAACGAAGGTTCAGCTCCCAAAATCCATTTTTTATATGAATCAAAAACCTGGGAAATTGTTTTAAACCACCATAAACTTGTATACTAACACAAGAAGTAGGTGAAGTAGGTTTTTCAACAGGTGAATCATTGATCAAACAGAATTTTTCAGAAATAGGAGCTTACATCGTGTTTTTGGGGCCAAAATTGGTGGAAACCATCAACAGTAGCTATTTCAATAACTGCACATGAAAGAAACAAGAAATGTATTTCCAGCATTTCTGTAGGTAATTCCAATTAATATACCCATGTGACAAGGACTTCGCAGCGTTTTTTGAATCTACGCACCTTGAAACGTAAAAGAAAAAATTTTGAGAGGGTGTTACAACAATTTTTTGCTGAGCTATTACATAGGTGTATTATTCGCAGAATAATAAACCAAAAGTAAATGGATTAGATGTTAACATGAGGTGACAAAATTGGAGGCTTAGCAAAACACCGTTATTCAAAGCATTTCAGAGACGATGATTTTGATTGGTCTTCACCATTCGAAACATCCCTGAAAAATAAATTCAAAAAACTTGTCAATTCAAGAAAAAAGTGCAACATTTCAACTTCTTTTCAATTAATTAATGTATGATTTTCATTATTGATTCATGTATTGTTATCGAAGCTAGGTGGTTATGCAACAGTTCAGCTCAGTTGGACATCAAGTAGTTCGCGGAAAATGTATTACAAGATTTGAACCATAAGGTATGGACAAAGCCAGTTACATAATAGCACGTAAAAGGCGCAGTGCCTTCATTATTTGAAACATTTTATGATCATCTAAAACCGAAAAAACTCAAGGCAGGGGCAACGTTGGTTATAATAATAGCAATTTTTGGGGAAGTTGCTGTTGTTTTAGTATTTTGTTGTAGGTACCTTGCGTTTTTTTACTTACTTTTTTTTAACAGCCCAAAGGGTACCTAATATAATGAAGTTATGCGTCCTGAAAAAAGATTTCTGGAAATTTCCTAATAAAAATCAGTCTCTACACTGTAATAAAATTGTAATCTTCAATAACCTGTAAATTATATTGATTTGTCGAAGATTTTTTTCATTTGTTGAAGGTTTTCAGTTGTGTTACTACGCATGATGTGTACCTATGTGTACCTACTTATATTAGGAATAAACTTTACAATATATGTACTATCCTAACTGTTGAATCATAGTTATTTCTCTCTGTTATCGAAAATCAACTTTTTTAATATGTTTCGGAAGCATAAGAACCCCAAGACACTGATAAATGTATTGGAAAGCGCCCGGGACTCAGCGGAAAGTGGGGTTGGTGGATACTATAAGGCGGCAGGCGAGTTGGTGATGCAGGGTATATAGCTGCCAGCTTTGGATGCCACTTCTGCTTTTTTATGTGTAAAAGCAAAAGTAAAGTAAACAGCCATTCCAGGCTGGGGCTTTTCGTCCGATTGCTCTGCCATTGCTGCAGACGTGATCAACTGTCCTCCAATGAGAGGTTCAGAATTAGATCTGATCATTTCACTCTTTACTTGGCTACTCATTGCCTCACCATCCAGTGGAGAGGGGTTCACCCAACAGCTACGTGGATCGGACTTGGACGTTTCTCCACGTATTTCGTGTCACCCATCCAAGTACTAACCACACTAGAGGTATCTTAACTTTGGTGATCTCACGGTAACCAGTTTATTCCACCTGATAAGGCCATTGGTTCTTTTAAGTGTTCCATGGTTGTAGGGCTCAGCCTGCCCATTGGTCTTGCCTCATAATGAGAAAATCCGTTGTTTGCTCTGACCTCAATCTGGATCTCCGAGTCAGAATGTTGAGGTGTTATATTTTCTACGTTTTTCTATGCAGGTGTGAAAGTTGGACGTTTGACCCAGAGATGGAAGGTAGAATCAGTGAGTTGGAAATGAATAGATTTCTATCGATGGATGCTGCGAATATACTGGGTCCAGAAGAGTCCCTAGCCAGAAAGGGCAAGGTCTGTGTGTTTTTAACATTCAGGGATCAAAAAACGTGTTATTTTGGTCCCGTGATGCAGGGACAGTGGTATGAACTTCTTCGGCTCCATAATCCAGGGGAAGATTGCCATTGGAAGACGGCAGAATTCGTGGATGAAGGACTTGAGCCATTGGCTGGGCTGCTCATCTGTGGATATTTTCAGAGGAGCCGTCTCTCGAGAAACTACTGCCAGTTGGATTGCTGTCCTCCTGAAGGAAATTACGTAACAAGAAGAAGAAGAGTGTAGTGCGGTCACAGGGTTGGTCCTTCTCTAGTGCAACTCAATTCATTGCAGTCAACTCATTTTGCGACATCCCTTCCTGCATCCTAGATATCGCGTTTCTTAACCACTTAGTGTGATTTGAAATGTCAACCCTACCATCACCCTTCATTCTTTATTAGCTCGCCCTTAGTGAAGGTCACAAATCCCAGTTAGTCAACAGCACCTGTTATGTTTCTGGTATCTTGTTTGGGGCCAAACTGCAAATAATATAATGTTTAAGAATGATAGGCTTAAACCACTGTATTGAAGTCCTGAGCTGTAAACTGTTGTATTCAAGTCGTAAACCATTAAGCCTGATTCACTTGGTGCAACAATACGTTGGATAACTGTGGTCATGTGGCAATGCGTTCGTCAGTTTCTCTGTCCACCGAGAACATGGACATTGATATGCAACTTGTCAGTATTATATTTAAATTTCCAGATATGTTATAGCTTGCCGCAGCTTGACAGATCTATTGTCGTTGGTTGGTATAAAACATAAGCTTTGTTCAAGCAGTGTGACCCTAACAAGTTTAGAGCAATAGTAAAAACGCTGCAAAGTCCTTGTCACATGGGTTTATTATTCTATTGGACGTACTTACAGAAATGCTGGCTGTTCATTTATTGTTGCTTTCATGTAAAATAATTGAAATAGCTATTTCTGGTGGTTTCCATCAATTTTGGCCCCCAAAACTTGAATTAGGTTCGCTCCTCTTTTCTTTTTTTTTTCTTTTTTTAAGATCATCTTTGATCATTGGTAGTGGCATTTAATGGTCTTGATTCACCTGTTTACACTTTTTCCAATGTTATTGTACACATTGATGGTGATTTCAGACAGTTTTCCAGGTTTTTGAATCATAAAAAACCAATTTTGGGAGCTGAACCTTTGGTAAAACCTCAATTTCCGCGTCTTTGGTCAAAATCGACTTCATATTCGGTCTTCTCGTCCTCAAAAACATGGAAAAAGATACCTCAAAAGCTCATGTTACTAACATGTTGTTAAAACGCAAAAAGTACCTATTTTTATACACATTTTCACTCATAACACCCCTGGGTATATTCCGATCGGGCTGAAAAGTTTCGGGACACAACTAGGGCCCAAATGGAGCATGTGTGCGAAAGAACGAATTTTTTAGACCGAAAATGAGGCCGGTACACGTGATACGGCGTACGGCAGACGGACATTGCATTTTTTGAATCTATGCACCCTGAAATGGAAAAGAAAAAATTTTGAGGGGGTGTTATAAAAAATTTTTGCTGAGCGAATCCATAGGTGTATTATTCACAGAATAATAAACCAAAAGGGCAGTGGTAGAGTTTAGTTCAGAGGAGCAGAGTGCACTCATGTGCATAGTAGTGATGGGAAGTTCAGTTCAGTTGAAGGACTGGGAATTATCTCGTTCACTGTCGAGTAGGAACTGCTCCAGAACTGCACCTCTCATTCTTACTCCCCCCCCCCCTCCCTCTCCTGACTCCAACACTTCCCCTTCATTCCAGCTCCCACTTGTACTCTTCTTCCACAATGAGCGAAAGAACCGTTAGTTTGGTACGTAATCCTAGCTGGCCCATTCCCAGTTCCTGCATGAATATTTTACTAGAAAAAATCCATGGTTCCCAGTCTGAGCAGTTCACCTCAAAGAACAGTTCTTGAAGAGCACTGCCCAATCCCAGTCCCCATCACTAGTGCATAGTTGCTTCGAACTGAGGAACAGCCTGCAAAAGACTGTTATCTCAGAATTCAGATCTCTTTGTTGAAATTTCACATTCCTAGTAAATTTTGACGTGTTTGATCCATCTTGAGTTGAGTTGATTTTGTATTTATTTCAAGGTATTAGATTATCCTGTTCATAAATAAATAGGTAAATAAAATACAGGAATTATGAACCTGTTCGGTACATTAATTATAAAATTGAAGTACATATTTACTGCATTTTATTTTACAGAATCAATGTCGAGCCCCTTTGAAACCGAAGTAAGGTCACGCTCGGCATCTCCATCCAAGGCTGGCCGTCAAAGCAGGTCATCTGGATCAGAGAGTGCTGGCGGATCTAGAGCTAGTTCCCCAGCATCGAACGCAAGCTCCAAATCCCGTTCTCCATCCCCCAGCTATCGATCAAGGTGAGTACTGCCTGAATCTGTAGCGTAGTTGGGCTATTCAGGCCAGGCCCCATGCATTCCGCATTTCGGTTTTCACCTGCTTAGGGTGGTCGGAATCAACTTCTGTTTGTTTAGGAGTAAAGGTCAGTAGCGGTGGGTGGGGTCTGAACCAAACCAGAACACAAAACTAACAGATCTGTTTACAAAATACCCCAAGGCAATAATACCCTTCTCTTATTTACTTATAGAGTGATATTCAGCAAAGCTCATCTGTTTTAATCAACACTCTATCGTCATACAAAGACGTCGAAAATTTCTACTGGAACTTAGCCACCGAATTCATGTGTTACAAAATATAGTAAACTGAAATACAACAAAACAATGACCCGTCGGGTGGTACGTACTTGAATGGAGAAGCTATTGACTAGAAGCTAGGTAGCTATATGTGTGTTGACGCTGCTAAGTTCAGAAACCACAAGACCACAAACAGCAAAAAGGGCAAAACACACGTAGGTACCACAAATACAGATCTGTCATTGGAACCGGACTGAACGCAAAACGCACAAAATTTGATGCAAAAAAATTGAAAACTGACAAGAGACTCAACAGAGAAAGCGAATGTGATTCAGAGACAACAAAAACAAATTGGAAGAAGAAGCATCTCGATACGAGATGACAGATTGAATCGAAGGGATCAAATCGATTGTGAAATGAACGATTTTGAGATGGAAATCAGATTCTGGGGACAGGGCCCAAAGTGGGCGTGGCAAACAACATTTTTACTCAACTGAGCATGCGTGGACAGGCTACTTTTCTCGGTTGCTATGGGAACACTAGGTCCCAGGGCCTACCTGCCAGTTTCAGGAGCCTAGGTTTCGATTGCGATTGCACGACATCGATTACTGTCGCTTTATTCCGATAACATGCTTGGTCTATGGAGCTTACAAGAAGGAACCACCATGGATCCTCTACTAGAATATTGAAAATCCATAGCCAGAAAAATCTGGTGAGCCGCTGTTGAACTTTGTGAAAAATGCTAGGTACAGTGTATATGAAGGGAAATTCAAATGCCAGCTGATCAATGGTTGGTGTTTTTAGTGTTTTTGGGTGCTGGGGCAGTGGCCCAAATGGCCTTATGGACGCAACGCCTCTAGTAAAGGTACTTGTTGAGTATTGTTCTTCTGTACCTATTATAATGGCATAGAGCAGGTTGGTGGTGGTCCTTCATTCGACAGTTGTGTACTTCTACTAGCTTTCTTATGTGCCGTGTTGGATACCATAGACTTCCCCCACTTGAATCTGATTATTTCTTTCTTTTGTAGATCTGGATCACCAACTGTACAAGAGAATGCCAAAAGGCCGTCAAGATCTCGCAGTCCTTCAGGCTCTCGAGCTTCACGGTTAGTATATTATTCTCTGAAGATAAATGTCTGCTTACTGTTTTTGTTTTAGCTATGTAGTAGTATAGCGAAAGGATGATTCAAAACTCACTCAAGAAGTTGATAACAGTTAGTACTGATAAACCTCGAAAATGATACCATTCCATGCCATCTCCTTAAGATCACCAATGGCTGTAAAGGTTGAGGTGCTGGACCAGAAGGACATTGGTTCAATTCCTAATTAGCGCGTATTTTCTTTACTTTTTCTCCGTCTTCGTTTGTATTAGTAATCTGAATTGTATCATAATATATTATCAATGCTCAATACTTTCATTGATTACTTACATAATATCTGCATACTGTATTGGCATCGAATGTTATTAATTTGATTGAACATTTTTGTTGAAGGTCAAGGTCAAGATCACCATCTGCTGGGAGGAAGAGTGCTTCTCAGTCACCAGCTGGTTCAATTAAGTCAAGATCTAGGTCTAAATCTGGTTCTGTGAAATCACGTTCTAGATCTCGATCTCGATCAGGATCTGCAAAGGCAGCATCACGATCACGTTCAAGGTCAGGCTCTCAGAAAGCAGCCTCAAGATCCAGATCACAGTCAGGCTCTAGGAAGTCTGAGGGTTCACGGAAGTCTGGATCCCGATCTCGGTCCAGGTCTGGCTCAAGAAAATCGGGCTCCCGTTCTCACTCAGGGTCCAGGAAATCAAGATCCAGGTCAGGTTCAGTCAGGCCTGCATCGCGTTCAGGATCACGGAAATCCGGCTCACGCTCTCGGTCACGATCAGGTTCATCTCGAGCTGCATCTAGATCTCGTTCCAGATCTGGATCCCGAAAGTCTAGATCACGATCCAGATCTGGCTCCAGAAAGTCAGGATCTCGGTCAAGGTCTGGTTCAGCTAAAATGGGATCTAGGTCCCGGTCTAGATCAGGATCAAGGAAATCAAAATCCCGGTCTAGGTCTGGTTCAAGAAAATCAAGATCTCGCTCCAGATCCGGCTCCGCTAGGTCAAGATCACGGTCCAGATCAGGTTCTGCTAAGTCAAGAAAGTCAAGATCACGGTCCAGATCAGGTTCTGCTAAGTCAAGAAAGTCAAGATCACGGTCCAGATCAGGATCTGCTAAGTCAACAAAGTCAAGATCACGGTCCAGATCAGGATCTGCTAAGTCAAGATCACGATCGGGTTCTGCTAGATCAAGAAAATCCAGGTCTCGTTCAGGTTCTGCCAAAGGATCTCGCTCCCGCTCAAGATCTGGCTCACCGAAATCCCGGATTCGCTCCAAATCAAGCTCAAGGAGATCTAGATCCCGATCAGGTTCAGCTAGATCAAGATCTGGATCCGGTTCTCGCTCAAGGTCTGGATCCAAAAAGGGCTCACGATCAAGATCCCGTTCAAAATCTCGTGAGTAGCATTATTTTATGATCTAGGTTTCACAACCTGAAATTTTATTATGTAGGTGTTCTCTGTGTATTAATGCTAGTACGTGTTAGTTTTTGATTTTCTCAATCGATCAATAACCAAGATTTCAAAAAACTATGGTTTCATGCAGCCAAAAGTAGTTGGAGGGATCCTCAGATATGGCAGAACTGGACAAAATCTGACTGTTTCTCAATAAATAATTTTGTCATGCGAATCCAGGGAGCCAATTCACTAAGCCAAAGAGACATCTCTTTTCGGTCCAACTGTCTTTTGGCAGAAGAGATTTTTATAGTATCCATGACGGGGTTAGTCAGTAACGTCTAAAAAGGAGAGCTGGCGGCCATCTTGACTTTTCGATCTCTTTCAGAGAGACACCTGTTTTAGGTGTCTTTTCTCGAATGAGATTGTCTCTTTCTCATTTCTCGTTTGTTTGATAGTGATCGGGTATCATCCTTCGTTCATCGGCTACCATATGGGTATGTTTCTTCATCTCTTACACCAGGTAAGCCACGACAAGAGACTAGTCACTGGAAGCCAGTTCACTGGCGCCAGTAGCTGGCTCCGTGTAAACACCAGTGGCGGGCCAGTCTGGTCGAAAAATGCCGTGCCAGTCGACTGGCTTGAGGAGTAGGTTTCAGGCCAGTCCAGTTCCCCCCACCACCAAAAACCTAAGGTGGCGTGACTTACAGGAAGTCACCGGTAAGTCACGTTCCAGCCCAGTGGGCCGTCCGCCATCAGAGTGATTGTACCTTTAGAATAGTGCAGATAGACTGCGGAACATGCCACCGAAATAGTGGGGCGACGAATTGAATTTGAAGTTCGTCGAAGGCTACAAGTAATGTGAATGTTTATGGAACCAGTTTGATCCTTTGTACAAAGAATTGGAAATGGAGGCTTTTGAAGTTCGAAGCATGCCCTTTGGAACCCTGTAGCTTGCTCCTGTAGCTAGATATGCCACTAGTGTTACCTCCAGCTTTACCTTGGGAGAGAGTGCTTCTCTCATAATCTTTTAGTGATGAGTGGCTTGTGTGTTGTGTGAGGTCATAGAGTCCTCGACCTTTGGTTTTGCTATTCTGCAGATAATACCCGTATGTATTCGCTAAGCAAAAAATTTTCATAGCACCCCCTCAAAAAGTTTTCTTTTTCGTTTAAGGTGCGTAGATTCAGAAAATGCAGTGTCTGTATGCCGTATCATCCATATCTACTTTATTTTCGTTCTAAAAAATTCGTTCTTTCGCACACAGTCTCCATTTGAGCCCTAGTTGTGTCTCGAGACTTAGCAGCCCGATCGGAGTATACCCAGGGGTGTTATGGGCGAAAAATGAGTGTCAAAATAGGGGTTTTCGGTGTTTTAGTAATATGAGGTTGTGAGATATCATTTTCCACGTTTTTTAGGACGAGCAGACCGAATGTGAAGTCGATTTTGACCAAAGAATGGAAAAATTGAGGTTCTAACGAAGTTTCAGCCTTAAATTTACGTTAAATTCTGTCTAAAATCTTCTTTCTCCTGCACACAGTTTGGCTTCCCATTTTGGAGCGCTTTTGGATCCTAGTTGTGCTCCGAAGCTCGGCAGCCCGATCAGAATACATCCGGGAGTGTTATGGGTGTAAAAAAATTTTTTTTTTGAGGTTTTAACGAACGTGAACTTGTGAGATATCGTTTTCTATGTTTTGTAGGGCGAGAAGGCCAAATATGAAGTTGATTTTGATCAGAGTGAAGAATTCAGGTTGTAACAAAGGTTCAGCTCCCAAAGTTAATTTTTTATTTGTCAGAAACCTGGGAAATTGTCTGAAATCACCACACATTTGTATAATAACACTAGACGTAGTCTTAGCAGGTGAATCAAGACAATTATAAATATGACACTATCAATGGTCAAAGAAAATTTATTTAAAAAAATAAAAAAAATAGTAGGAGCCTAATTCGTGTTTTGGGGGGGTCAAAATTGGTGAAAACCATCAAAAATAACTATTTCAATTATTGCACATGAAACAAACAATAAATGAACAGCCAACGTTTCTGTAGGTATGTCCAATAGAATAATGAACTCATGTGGCGAGGACTTTGCTGCGTTTTTAGTTGATGTTTTCTTGTCGGGAATGCACCTTTTTTGCTGTGGATTTTGATTAGTATACTTTTCCAAGTTAAGTTAGCAAACAATAGTTGTGGATTTGTTCCTCGACAGAAAATCTTAATTTTTGTAGGGTGGTGAAATCAGGTCATGGTTATCTCATTATGCAGCAATTAGTTGAATGTATTGATTTGTGATGTTTCTCACATTATCTGTCCGCCAATTTTTACAGAATCAGATGTTGAAGAACGGAGGTCTGTCAATGAAAGCGATTCGGATGGGGGGAAACGTGGTAAAAAAGGTGAGGAGCTGTCCTTCTTGATCTTTGAAAAATGCAGCAATCAGAAATACGAGTATTTAGGATTTCATTTCCATGCGGATTTTTGCAGGTTCGGATGATGGTAGTGACAGCGATGATGAAATCAGCCGAAAGAAAAAGAAGAAGAGGAAAATTGTTGCGGATTCCGATGACGAAAGTGAAAAATCTGGAGACGATAAGCCAACGGTGAGATCACTGAGCACTTCAAGTTATGAGGTACCAATGTTAAGGTTTGATTTTATAAATTCTGAATAAACTTGCGGTCGTTTATTTCTAGAGGACGAAGCGGAAACCCTTGGGGTCTGATGATGAGGACGGAGACGAAGAAAAATCGTTAAAGGGTGACAACGATGATGCTGGAATGCCGGACGTGGAAGTCGATGGTGATAAAAAAGAGGAAGCTGAGAGTCAGAAGGTGGTCGAGTCAGATTCTGATGACGAACGACCACATGGTGGTGGAGAGTGAGTCTAAAAGGCAATTATTGGGGTTTAGATTCATATTTGTTTCTGAAAGTTGAAAGGGCTATGTGCATGATTTTCAGTGGTATTCTGTACGGATAGGAAGAAAACAACTCCAATGTTGTTACAGAAAAAAATGGGAACCTCCGAAAAAATATCACTCCCCGATTTAAAAAAGTCGAGTAAAATTGAGATGTTAGGGGAAAAAAGGCGCACTAAGACGTATCAATTTCTGAAGCTGCTGATTGGTCGGAGTGCACCATGGTGAACATGAGAACCCTCAACATTATATTGAGGGTTTACAGCATCCATACAGCGATAGCGAAACGAAAACATTGAAAAGGTACAAAAAACCGAAGTGGGAATTACTGAACTCATCAGTCTCGTCAAAGCTGTTTACGCTAGATTTTGACAGATGCCTGATCAGCTGATGGCATTACTGTATCCATGAGCTCAATTTCAGGGAGCATGTTACTTGGCTTAATTGTTTGATGCCGCCCATTTTTCACTGCATTCCACCCACCATACAAGCGTCAGGCTTCAAATCAACCCGTTTTCAAATTTTATTTTCTATTTCTAACTGGGTGACTGTCAGTTTATTATTCAGTGAATAATACGCCTATGTATTCACTTAGCAAATAATTTTTATAACACCCCCCTCAGAATTTTTGCTTTTACGTTTCAAGATGCATAGATTCCAAAACGCTGCAAAGTCCTTGTCACATGGGTTTATTATTCTACTGGACATAGGTACAGAAATGTTGGGTGTTCATTATTGTTTCTTTCATGTGCAATAATTGAAATAAATATTTTTGATGGTGTCCACCAATTTTGGCCCCCAAAAACACGAGCTCGGTTTTTTTTCGAACAGATTATCTTTGATCATTGATTGTACCATTTAATCGTCTTGATTCACCTGCTAATACTACTTCTATTGTTATTATAAAGTTTATGGTGATTTCTTCATTACAACCTCAGTTCTTCACTCTTTGGTCAAAATCGACTTAGTATTCGGTCTTCTCGTCCTAAAAAAAACTCGGAAAACGATACCTCACAAGCTCATGTTCACCAGAACCTCAAAAATCCCTCGAAAACCAACCCCTATTTTTACACCCATTTTTCTCCCATAACACCCCTGGGTGTATTCCGATCGGGCTGCCGAGCTTCGGAGCTGAACTAGTACCCAAATGTTTTCCCAAATGGGGACCCAATTGTGTGCGGAAGAACGACGATTTTAGAACAAAATTTAACGTACATTTAAGGCTCAAACTTCGTTAGAACATCGATTTTCCTCTCATTGATCAAAATCGAATTCATATTCGGTCTTCTCGTCCCAAAAAACACGGAAAACATTTTCTGTCTAAAAAAATCGTTCTTTCTTACATAGGCTCCCGAAACTTTGCAGCCCGATCGGAATAAACCCAGGGGTGTTATGGATAAAAAATGTGGGTAAATTTTTTTTGTGTGTTTTAATAAAATTAGCTTCGAGGTATATTTTTCCATGTTTTTTTAGGGCGAGGACCGAATATGAAGTAGATTTTGACCAAAGAGTGGAAAATTGAGGCCGTAACAAAGGTTCAGCTCCCAAAATTCATTTTTTTATGTGTCAAAAACCTGGGAAATTGTCTGAAAACACCATAAATTCGTATAATAACACTAGAAAAGTGTCAGGACAATATTGAATGGCACTATCAATGATCAAAGATACATTTTAAGAAAAAGAGCGTAATTCGTGTTTGGGGGGGGGGGGGGGGGGGAATTGGTGGAAACAATCAGAAATAGCTATTTCAATTATTGCACATGAAAGAAAGAATAAATGAACAGCCAACATTTCTGTAGGCATATCCAGTAGAATAATAATCCAATGTGACAAGGACTTTGCATCGTTTTTCTTTTAGCGAATTTTCAAAGAAAATGAAGCTATTGCAATGGCTTCGAAATTTAAATAATATAAATTTTTGGAAATTTTCTTCATAGAAATCCGTTTCAGACCATTCTTAAACGATTCCTGAAATTTAACACTTTTTAGCGAATTTTCAAAGAAAATGAAGCTATTGCAATGGCTTCGAAATTTAAATAATATAAATTTTTGGAAATTTTCTTCATAGAAATCCGTTTCAGACCATTCTAAAACGATTCCTGAAATTTAACACTTTTTTATATGTATATATATATATATATATTTATTTATATATGTGTCACTCCAGACGATAACTCTCGATAGAATTGAGATAAACAGCTCAAATTTGCACAAAAAATCTATCTTGGCAATCGAAAGGCTAAGTTCGAAGATGGGCGAAATTGGCCTACTCTAAGGAGGGTTTTGGCGCATTTAAAGTGCGCAAAAATTACCCAAAAATCCCCAAAATGTTATTTTCCAACAAGTGACCCCTCATTTCAAAGGTGTTTGCACGCTGAACACGATGGTGGAATCGGATTTTAGATATCTTGATCCGTTCTCAAATTAGAGCATTTAAAGTGCGCAAAAATTACCTAAAAATCCCCAAAATGTTATTTTCTAACAAGTGACCCCTCATTTTAAAGGTTTTTGCACGCTGAACACGATGGTGGAATCGGATTTTAGATATCTTGATCCGTTCTCAAATTAGAGCATTTAAAGTGCGCAAAAATTACCCAAAAATCCCCAAAATGTTATTTTCCAACAAGTGACCCCTCATTTTAAAGGTTTTTGCACGCTGAACACGATGGTGGAATCGGATTTTAGATATCTTGATCCGTTCTCAAATTAGAGCATTTAAAGTGCGCAAAAATTACCCAAAAATCCCCAAAATGTTATTTTCTAACAAGTGACCCCTCATTTTAAAGGTTTTTGCACGCTGAACACGATAGTGAAATCGGATTTTAGATATCTAAATCCGTTCTTAAATTAGAGCATTTAAAGTGCGCAAAAATTACCCAAAACTAGGATAATCTTTAAACTCTTACCCCCACCCCCTTAGAGTGGTCAGATTGAAAAATGTGAGAAGTATTAATTGAAGACGAGAGTTCGAAGCAAAAAAGGGGGAGGCAAACGATTAGTACAACTCCTTGAATTTACCCACAGCGATCAAATAAATAAGCACTTAGTACAATTACGTAATAAACAAACGGTAGAATCAGGATGGACAAAACGTACAAATTAAAATAAATACGAAGAGAATATACATAGAAAACCAAATTTTAGACCGAAGTTTTCCTTTATTCAAAACCAAAGCCATTAATTCGAATATTTCTTTGAAAATTCGCTCATTAAGTCATGCTGCATGACTGATTTTTTTTTTTTATTTGTATATATATATATATTTATATATATATTTATTTATATATGTGTCACTCCAGACGATAACTCTCGATAGAATTGAGATAAACAGCTCAAATTTGCACAAAAAATCTATCTTGGCAATCGAAAGGCTAAGTTCGAAGATGGGCGAAATTGGCCTACTCTAAGGAGGGTTTTGGCGCATTTAAAGTGCGCAAAAATTACCCAAAAATCCCCAAAATGTTATTTTCCAACAAGTGACCCATCATTTTAAAGGTTTTTGCACGCTGAACACGATGGTGGAATCGGATTTTAGATATCTTGATCCGTTCTCAAATTAGAGCATTTAAAGTGCGCAATAATTACCCAAAAATCCCCAAAATGTTATTTTCTAACAAGTGACCCCTCATTTTAAAGGTTTTTGCACGCTGAACACGATGGTGGAATCGGATTTTAGATATCTTGATCCGTTCTCAAATTAGAGCATTTAAAGTGCGCAAAAATTACCCAAAAATCCCCAAAATGTTATTTTCCAACAAGTGACCCCTCATTTTAAAGGTTTTTGCACGCTGAACACGATGGTGGAATCGGATTTTAGATATCTTGATCCGTTCTCAAATTAGAGCATTTAAAGTGCGCAAAAATTACCCAAAAATCCCCAAAATGTTATTTTCTAACAAGTGACCCCTCATTTTAAAGGTTTTTGCACGCTGAACACGATAGTGAAATCGGATTTTAGATATCTAAATCCGTTCTTAAATTAGAGCATTTAAAGTGCGCAAAAATTACCCAAAACTAGGATAATCTTTAAACTCTTACCCCCCCCCCCCCCCCCCCACCCCCTTAGAGTGGTCAGATTGAAATATGTGAGAAGTATTAATTGAAGACGAGAGTTCGAAGCAAAAAAGGGGGAGGCAAACGATTAGTACAACTCCTTGAATTTACCCACAGCGATCAAATAAATAAGCACTTAGTACAATTACGTAATAAACAAACGGTAGAATCAGGATGGACAAAACGTACAAATTAAAATAAATACGAAGAGAATATACATAGAAAACCAAATTTTAGACCGAAGTTTTCCTTTATTCAAAACCATAGCCATTAATTCGAATATTTCTTTGAAAATTCGCTCATTAAGTCATGCTGCATGACTGGTTTTTTTTTTGGAGTGTTGACAGGGGATTTAGTTTGTATTACAGCTGTTGAAATAATATAATTCGTGACTTTTTTTGATTTATTTTCCATGCGCATAGCCCATTGTGAAAGATGAAAGTCTAATGAACCGAGGGAAAACTTTTCTTTTGTTCTGGGAGGCCTTTGAAAATGGGGAAAAGGGGGCGAAAATATGTTGACAGCATGCTGGGAAACCATGCTGATTGGGTGCGTCTGCAGATTAACTGGGCACAGCCGTAACATATATTTTTGCCTTGTGGCGACAGTTCATTGGTTCCCAGAATGACTTGACTTTACCCGCATCTTCCAAAATCATCAACTTTGCCATCTTTTGTAAACTTTTTTTCTTCTAGTGGGTATAGGGTGTTAGCATGAATTCAGTAGGTACCAAAAGTTCACATATTGGGTAGTCGTTAATGGCCCATGATAGTCGTTAATGGCCCATATGCATTCGAAAACAACGTTTAAAAAAATAATAATAGAAGAAATTAAATATATATATAAAATCTGTTGATCTTAGGGATCATAGTGGGATCTCTGATTTCGATCTGATGTTGATGCGGAAGAAAGAAGAACAATCCAAACGCCGCAAGCGGAAAGATATTGATATTATCAATGACAACGACGACATAATAGCACAACTGCTGGCTGATATGAAACATGCTGCTGATGTATGTTCCCTTACGCTGATTTATAGTTTTCTAACACACGAAATTCATTATTTGTCTGTAATATGTACCAAATCTTCATTCCATTTTGTCGTTTTGTGTTACCTAGCTTATCGTGTCTCAAAATTGTTTCAGAACGACCGAGAACTCAACAAACAGCTAAAACCAGCTACAAGTAAAGTAGCTATGCTGCCTAAGGCCATGTCCCAGTTGAAGAAGCATGACCTCCAACTGGCTTTCATCGAGCACAACGTTCTGACTGTTCTGACTGACTGGCTTGCTCCTATGCCTGATCGTAGTCTTCCAGCTTTAAAAGTCAGGGAAGCTGTACTCAGGCTACTTCGAGAGGTATGTGTATTAATTATGATGGCAATAACTTCCCCTTTAAACTGTTCGGACTGGTCCAATTCATGTACTTTCCACTGCCACCAGGGGGTAACATTGAAGACGTAGGTACTTACACACAAATTAATTTATCTACTGATTGCCAAACATCAAAAACATGGTATTCAGGTTAAGGTCTTGTTCAGTCAAAGGCACCTGTTGGCTGCCAAGCCTCACTACTATTTCTGACGACAAGCGCACCTTTCCAGCAAATTGACATGGTCCTTTAAAAAATTACTGGAAGGAATCTGATGCGGAGGTTGGATGATAATGAGGAATGGACGTGATTTATTTTTATATTTTTACGCATGTCATTAGAATGAGAGAAAAGAAAATGTGAGAGAAGAAGTCGGATCCCTCAGTTTTTTTGTTTGTTTTTTTAAAAATCATAGTTGAGATTTTCAAGAAAAAGCGCATGTATGACGTCCTCTGATCTGAGCGAGCATGTATCTGCCAACTCGACATGGACAACAGAAAACTTCACCATAACTTATCGCTGTAATGCTATACATTTGCAGTGATATGCCTAACTATAACTGCAACGCTACTCTAGTTTTGAGAAAGCAAGGCAATAAAGAATAAAACTGCCCGGTCGACAGTGCCTTGGTTTCATGTTGGCCATCATTAAATGTGATGCATGAAATGACACAAGGTAGTTAGGTATTCCATGCACCTTTAGATTCTCGCTCATTCTGGTGGCTGTTACGGGAACTAATTTCCACTGCTATATCAGATGACATCTTTTTAGAATCATTAGATTATGTTAGACGGAATAGCAAATCACCAAATGTTCACAAGCTGTTTACGTCCACATGATAACTATTTTTTGGTTTATTATTCTGTGAACAATACACCTATGTTTTCGCTCGGCAAAAATTGTTTATAGCACCCCCTCAAAATTTTTTCTTTTACGTTTCAAGGGGTGTAGATTCCAAAAATGCAATGTCCGTCCGCCGTATAACGTGTACCGGCTTCATTTTCGGTCTAAAAAATCCGTTCTTTCGCACATATGCTCCATTTGGGCCCTAGTTGTGTCCCGAAACTTTGCAGCCCGATCGGAATATACCCAGGGGTGTTATGAGTGAAAATGTGTGCCTATAAAAATAGGTGCTTTTTGTGTTTTAGTAACATGTTAGTAACATGAGCTTTTGAGATATCGTTTTCCATATTTTTGGGGACGAGAAGACCGAGTATGAAGTCGATTTTGACCAAAGAGTGGAAAATTGAGTTCTACCAAATGTTCAGCTCCCAAAATTGATTTTTTTATGAGTGAAAAACCTAAGAAATCGTCTGAAATCACCATCAATTTGCGTAATAACACTGGAAAAAGTGCTAACACGTGGATCAAGACGATTAAATGGCACTACCAATGATCAAAGATAGTTTAAAAGAAGAAAAAAAGAGAGCATACCTAATTTGTGTATTGGGGGCCAAAATTGATGGAAACCATCAGAAATGGCAACTTCGATTATTTCGCATGAAAGAAACAATAAATGAACAGCCAGCATTTCTGTAGGTATGTTCAATAGAATAATAACAATCATCATAACTTTGAAGTAATCTGTTCCATAAATCACGAGGTACTTGATCGAATTTTGAAAAAATATATTCCTCATTGTTGGAGATTGCTGAATTTCATGAAAGAATTTAAAATTCTGACCTATTTACTTCTCCCATTGCTCACCTTCAAACATGTTGGTGACAAAATGTCTGCCTTCAAAAATTGTTGCCAGCTGATGTTGACCCAAAAGGTGAATGTTAATATCACACAAGATGAGTGTCTTTCATGTGTGTCTTATTGTAATATCTAAGCATGTGTATGGTGTTTTCTAGTTTCCACCTATAGATCAACAAACTTTGAAGCATTCTGGAATTGGAAAAGCTGTCATGTACCTGTACAAACATCCAAAAGAAACGAAGGAGAACAAAGAAACGGCTGGAAGACTTATCAATGAGTGGGCCAGACCTATATTCAACTTATCCGCAGATTTCAAAGGTATGTTATTACTTGATAATTATCCCATACACAATGGGGTCATTTTTAACCCCCCCCCCCCCCCCCCATGTATATTGCTTGGGGTTTACGAAAATCGGGTTTGTTTGTCGAGCAAATGTCGACATAAAATTAGAGAAGCAAATAGAAATTGGGAGTTCGAAAAATGGGAGGCGTGGTGTAGAGATGTGCCTCCTCAAGTTTCGCAGAAACGCAGAGAGTATTGGGGACTAATATTAAAACGGAATAACAAGATCGAGATGGAAGTTAATAATATATAATAGCTGAAACGTAACTTGACCACTTTTGAATGATAAGTAACGTTGGACTAAATAAGCGGGGACCTTGATCGCTGAGATCCCTAAGGATAGGATGCCTTAGGGCTTTTACGCGTGCACACACCCACACGTAGCCCGGCCTGGCATAGGACCCGCGCTTTTTCATCGCCCGATATCTTTATTTTGCATTTCCTTCCTGATATTACACAATGAGAAGTGCCCAAGACTTTTTTTTAAATATTTTTGAATTGGATTAGATTCCATTCTAAGAATTTGGGGACGAAAAGCACGCTCCTACGATGAACAGTTCTTTTTATGTGAGCTTTCAGAGTGACGTCTTGTTTGGCAAGGGAGTCCCGTCCAGACGGGAGGGGTTTAGTGACGTCATTTGTTGCCGTACCTTTGAAAGCTCGTAGAAAAATAACTATTCATCTTAGGATAGTGCGGTTGGTCTCAGAATTCTTATAATGGCACTAAATTCATTTAAAAATGGGAAAGTAATGTAAGCAGAAATCATAGGCACTCATCATTATCACCTTCTCCTACAATCTACGTCCTTTTCACAGTTACTTGAACTAAAATATTCTAAAAATCATCTTATAGACTCATTTGAATAGAAATTCCAAATACTGGAATAGTATTAGAAATTGCAAATTAGTTGAATCGTTATGGGCAAATCAAACCGTCGAATCAAAACCATTTACCTACGTGAACTAGGATCCTTGAAACAGGATCATGATGTTGATTATTTATTTTCCTCTTTTGCCCCATCAGCCATGAGCAAAGAAGAAAGAGAAGCTAGAGATATCGATCAGCAAATTCCAACAAAAAGGAGAAATTCTGAAGACGAACCCGCACCATCCAAACGTCGTAGAGACATCACAAATGTTATGTCTGAGGATGAGCAGTAAGTAACGATGTTTTACAATGTTGTTAAAACCTACATACCTATGCAACCATTTTCTGGTATGAACAACAACCAAGAATTTTTTTCTCATTTAAAGCTCTTTTGCCGTTGTGAACTTTTATTTGTAACTATCTGTGTTTTATTTCAGGAAACTGCGGCCAGGGGACAAGGGCTGGGTAGCCAGAGCTAGAGTTCCTAGGCCTTCCAACAAGGATTATGTTGTCCGACCTAAATGGAAGACCGATGTCGACATGTCTAGGGTATGGTCATGATGGTTAATTTGTCACACATCACCATAATAGTGGTGGCACTTATCACTCGAGTGATAAGCCACACAGTAATCATTGGTTATCTTTCCACATCTTAACATTATTTAGTTGGGTTGGCATGTATCGGTAGTGAGAGAATTCGTTTTAGCACTTGTAATTAAGATGGGGCATATCAGCTGACATTTTCTGTTAAAAAAAAAAAGAAGTGACCGTCACCAAGAACATGTTTTTCACGACAGAACAAGTAAGGTTTTTTTAAATCCCCCTAACTCGGTCCCCTGGGTCACTGTTGTGGGTCATTCTCGAGGGGGCCCCTGGGGACGTGTAGCAGATTTCAACCCTCAGCTCAACCATCTGGGGCCGGAGTTATGAAAGGTTAAAATCGCCATTTTTCAAGTTTTCCTACTTCCTGTCGTTCTCGTTCTTCTTTAAGCCATATCATACTGAGCAGTTTTTCTGTTTTCAAACTTGAAACTAGCAACAGGAGAAAAATAAAAAACGTGAATTTTGAAGAGGAGTAAAGCCACGATTACATGAGGCCAGTTGCTGGAAGCCGGTTAGTTCACTGGCGCCAGTAGCTGGCTCCGTGTAAACACCACTGGAGGCCAGCGGCGGCGGGCCAGTCCAGTCGAAAAATGCCGTGCCAATTGACTGGTTTGAGGATTAGGTTTCAGGCCAGTCCAGTTCCCCCCACCACCAAAAACCTGAGGTGGCGTGACCTACCGGAAGTCACGTTTCAGCCCAGTGGGCCGTCCCCCCATCAGATTTATAGTGGCTTCACTTGGTGGGTACCTATCGATTACCTACCCAACTGCTTGCCACTACGGTTTAACAAAAGAATCATTATATGTTTGATAAATTTCGTATTACGATTCTCTACAAATATAATAAAACTGATACAGTAATGTTGAGGCGCAACATGCCACCAAAAAAGCGGGGCAACGTACTGAATGTTGAGGTCGTCGAAGCCTTCAAGGAATGTGAATGTTTATGGAACCAGTTTGACCCTTTATACAAGAATAAATACGCTCATGAAACGGCGCTCAAGGAACTTTCAGGTGAGATGAAGCTGGACGATTTCGGCGTTGTCGAAATCAAAGTTCATCAAAAGGGTCAGGGAACATTCTCAGTAGAGACATATATTCAGCGGGATCTTCTGATCTCAGTTCCTTTAGCAGCTGAGATGAGGCCCCGGACGAATTTCTCTGCAAAATCCATCTCCTCGTCCACTCTCTTTTATTGGTTAATTCTTCTTGTAGCACTTGACAAGATTCACGCACAAAGTCACGGCACAATTCCCGCAAAATTTTACACGGGACTGCCTTGGCGACGCACTCGCCTGCATGGTTTTTGCCCAACTAGCGCCAGTCAGCTGGCTACGTGTGAGCAGTTACTGGCGCCAGTCAGCTGGCTTCCAATTCGCGCCAGTCAACTGGCACCAGCCAGCTGTACTGCCTACTGGCCTCGTGTAATCGTGGCTTAAGTGCTGTGCATCTCAAATACAACGCATTCTGGCGGAACGCAGTTTTATTAACACTGGACCTTCACGTCACTTGTGTTGCTAATCCAAGTTTCACTGGATTCACACGATTTGTGGGAAACAACGTAATAATAATTATGCTGAGTGTCATAAAACAGCTTGAATTAGATTAGAACAGAAACGTACAATTTCCTGATTTTGGACAATGCGCAGTCAGACTGAATCAGGTATCTATTACTGTTTTAATTACACAAACAGTATCGGTGATAAGGTATGTCAGACATGAAAATGACTGTGGCAGACTCATCAAGTCAACCCATGCATTTTTTAGGGGATTTGGTCAGTATGTTCATTATTTTAATGTTTTTGTTTGTTTTTCCTCCCATTCGTTCAGACGAGTAAGAAGCAAATGACCAGGTTCGAAAGGCATTACAAGAACTTCATAGACAACAAAAGAAGCAAACAGTCAAGACGAGCTGTCGACATTTCCATTGAAGGAAGGAAAATGGCCCTTTAAAAAGCAAGACTGTGATAGTGTTACTATTTTGCAATTGATACAACACTTTTGTACCGAAAATGTACCCGTAGTGTTGGTATAGCATGCTCTACAAGATCGTACAGAATTTGTGGTTTGAGCAGAGCATTTACAAAGCTCCTTTTCATTCTTCTTCTTGTCCTCCTTTAAATTCAGTGTTGCAAATAAATGTATACCTATTATTTTTGATATCTGTTTCTAGTTTAAAACCTCCATCTGTGCCCAGTTAAATTTGAATTTAATGGATTGTGTACACAGACTGAATAATTATTAGAATTTGATTTATTGTACAATTTCTATGTTTATATTTTCAAATATCACGCATTATTTTACTCAAGTGTAAGTAAAATTATACCCTTATCTGCAGTCTGTATTTATCCGCATTCACCATATTATTATCAACTTGTGGTTTCTCTCTTACAACTTACGAGACATGCCACATTATGATAATTATCAAAATATGAATAAACAAAGGGACTAGTCATCATAGTTTTGAGGATGTGTCATTCACTCCTATTATTCCCGAGCGTATCATTTCCTTCAGTTCTGAATCTTTGTAACCAGCGCTTCTAAGTGTATCAAAGGTATGTTGCCCAACTTGTGGAGCTTTCCAATGGGCGTCCCTGGATGTACGTGTGCGACTCATCCTGGGTTCGGGAGATGGAGCAATGACGCCATCTTGAAACATGTGGTAACCCTTCTGGATGGCATTGTGCTTGTGCTGAGAGGCTTCAAGTGGTGTTAGCACTGGTGTCACACAAGCATCTGAGTTGGAGAAAATCTGAAAGCGGTATCAAAAATGCTGAGTATGTGAAAGTTCTCAGGCTAAAAAAGATCACAGAGACTAGGTATTTTTCTACCGATTGTGATGTACGGAGGTTTCTGCACAATCTAGTTTTTGGAGGGAACTGATTGCCAAGTATGTTATTCACGCCATGACGTAAAAACATGAGGTAATATTGTTCCTTACATAAAAAATGTAAACGTGTTTACACAGTTTGTTGTGTTACATCTCATGTATGTCCCCATGGTAACTTGGTTGTAGTTAGGATTATGATTTTCTCATCTTCAATCCTCTCTTCCAGATTAAGTTGTTCCCAAACTGTAAAGCTACGCTACCGACATAATTATGGACTGATCAAGCTTGAATCAATGATTTCTCCAGATACAGTGGTTCTGCAATTCATCCGAGAATAGATCATTCTAGTTGCTCTTGGACCCACTTGAACATATAATTCTAAAGGTAAGACGTACTTACATTCACCCAGTACTCTTGCTCGTGCTTCAAAAAGGCTTCCGCTAGTTTGGCCTTTCCAATTTTAAATTCTGATGTTTGTGGAAGTTCTTCTTCCGGTATTTCTAACCCTTCCAGCAGTTTTGAATAAAATTTGGGTTCTAGAGCACCAACCGCCATCCATTTGCCATCTTTAGTTTTGTATGTGTCATAATAGAACACCCCTCCATCCAACCTAAGCATAAGTGTAGGATTATTTAAAAGTATTAATTTAGATCTTTATTGTTGTACGTGTATGAAATGATCATAAAACTACCACTTACAAATTGGATCCTCGTTGATTACAAAATAAGTAGGTGTTAGAGCCTCTGAAAAGCCAACTGGACACATATGCTGCTCCCCGTGTCATGCTGCAGTCCACTACTTGCCCCATTCCTGATTTTTCTCTCTCATACAATGCCATTACTATTCCTAATGCAGCAGTAAGTCCTCCTCCAGCGAAATCTGCCAGTATATTGACAGGTGGAATTGGTGCTTCAGATCGACCACCAAGAAAAGATAGCGCCCCTATGAACATTATAAATTTAGCACTTGTTAATTCATGAATGTTTCAAAATTAGGAAATATTCCAGCCAAATTTTTAAAATTTCACAAACCTGATATTGCTGAGTAATTGATATCATGGCCTGCAGTCTTTGCTAAAGGGCCCTCTTGGCCATAACCTGTTATTCTAGCATAAATCAATCGATGATTTGTTTTCATAACATCAGCAGGTCCAATACCGAGTTTCTCCATGACTCCTTGAATCATTCACAGTAATTATGAAGTAGGAATGTGAAATATCATGGGAAGGGAACGTCCAGTTAGAGGTGGGTAGTTCCTGACTGAACTACTCTTGAAAAACTAACTGCCAAATAACTTACTCCTCGACGTCCCTAGTTCACTTCTCTGATCAGTCATTCACTTGGACTATCAAACTAAAAACGCCGAAAATTTGAAGACTTGCTCAAATGTTGGTGGGCAGTCAGGTACTGGTATGATAGGTTCTACTCAAATTTTATCTAAATTATTTATATTATATTCTCTGACATTCTTGATAGAAACCAAACAACAGTACTTGATACTGAGGTAAACCAAAAATTTGTTGGAATGCAACCGATGTGACATGGACCCCCAGGTCTGCAGTATTGTTCCTGGTCTACAGGATCACCTCGGCAAACCGAAAAATGATTTTGGTAATTTTAAATTATTTTACTATCGGGGAGTAGTTGGTGGAGGGGCTTGAAGTGATCCTTGGTCGTAAAGGTACGTAGGTTAATCATTTTACAGCAGGTACAACTTACCAGGGCGGAACGGATCGATAACCACATCGGATTTCGATGAAAGTTTTTTGAAAACTTCAATCCCTTTCTTGTTTTTGAAGTTCAGAGCCACCGATGATTTGCCATGAGCAAGGATGTCGTCAACTCCAAACGGATCACCCGAGAGCTAGAAAATAATGCAGGTTGGATTAGTTTATGAATACTTATAGCTTCCTTACTGCTAAAACTGGATTGCTTGCTAATGCATAATCAGGCTTAGCCGTAGTGGTCCGATGGTCGAATATCAAGGTGAAGTGGCGATGCTTTTTATTACTTCGATTCCTGTTTTACCTAAAGGATCTCAAAACTGAAAAATATGCCTGAAAGCCCAACTTGTGCAGTCCCTGTGTTTATGTACAAAAGGTTAAAGCGGTGTTCACACTCATTCACTAACAGTTGCAATTAGGTATTTCAATACCTACTCATTTCTCCCTGTCAGATTTCCTGAATCGGAGTCTCGTGACGCCTCTTCTCAAAAACGGTGGTTGAAAAGAAATTACAGACACAAGCTGACTCTTATTAACTTAAAACTGATGTTTGACAAGCTCGACTTATGTTTCAGCTTGCACCAGTAGGTACGGCTTTTGGTACAAATGTTGTATATATCTACCTGAACCGCTTGGTGTTGCTGTATTTGATCTGCCGACTTCCAGCAATGTTATATTATTTTATGATATCCACAGATTAAAACGCTGCAAATTATTACACAGCGGTTTATTATTTACATGTACAGATGCCCCTTCTGCGTATATCGCTGTTTTCTATGGCCAATACCCTCGTGCTTCCCACAAGAGCCCTAAATCGAGTATACTGGAGCCAGCCGGGCAATCGCAATTCATAAATATGCGGCAGAATAAAGAATTCTGTCATTAATATTATTTGTTGTTATTCGTGAAGCATAATTTTTGTTCGAATTACAAAAGTACCTATCAGCAAAATCCAGAAGAGCCATCATTCTTCAAATGACATAATACCGCAGAACAAACAACTCGATTTCATACAGCCATGCGTGATTATAATCAGGTGCTCCCTAGCAAATGATACCTTGGCCGGATTTATACAGTTTCATTCACGATCATGACGACCAAGCTTTTCGGTGCAAAGAACGGCTGGACGTACAATCAATCCGGGTGATATCAAAAAATTCTTTAGTTTGAGATCATTAAAAATGTTTTTTAAAAACCATAAAGTTCTACTGAAAGTTTTCGAGCTACGGCGTTCTGAAAATGTCAACCCATCTTTTCACCCCCTTTGAGATTGACAACCCCGAGCTTCGCGGACCAACTAAACCCCAAACGGACCTAAAAACCAAATTTCTTTGATTTTGGTTCATGGTGGAAAGTGCGAAGTACGGCGGACGGACAAATTTTTTTATTCCATTTTTCGAATTCTACGTACCTTGAAACGGAAACCGTCAAATTTTGAGGAAGGGGGCTTTTTTTCCATGCTCGATTCCTACGGTTCATTATTGAAATTAATAAACCAACATCCTACCTTTTGGTTTATTATTCTGTGAATAATACACCTATGTATTCGCTCAGCAAAAAATTTTTGGAACACCCCGTCAAAATTCTTTCTTTTCCGTTTCAAGGTGCGTAGATTCCAAAAATGCAATGTCCGTCCGCCGTACGCTGTATCACGTGTACCGGCCTCATTTTCGGTCTAAAAAATTCGTTCTTTCGCACACATACTCCATTTGGGCCCTAGTTGTGTCCCGAAACTTTGCAGCCCGATCGGAATATACCCAGGGATGTTATGAGTGAAAATGTGTATAAAAATAGGTACTTTTTGTGTTTTAGTAACATAGTAGTAAAATGAGCTTCTGAGGTATCGCTTTCCATGTTTTTGGGGACGAGAAGACCGAATATGAAGTCGATTTCGACCAAGGAGTGGAAAATTGAGGTTGTACCAGATGTTCAGCTCCCAAAATTGGTTTTTTATGAGTCAAAAATCGAGCATGAAAAAAAAAGTTAACCCCCCCCCCCTTAAAATTTGATGGTTTCCGTTTCAAGGTACGTAGAATCCGAAAATGCAATTAAAAAAATGTCTGTCCGTCCGCCGTACTTCGCACTTTCCTTAGTTACCATGAACCAAAATTGATGAAATTTGGTTTGTAGGTCCCATTTTTTGGGGTCTAGTTGGTCCGCGAAGCTCGGCGTTACTGTGTTACTGGCCGCCTCGAATTTTTTTACGGTTTTTGTTATTTTGAGTTGGTTCCTTATGCACTCATGAGTGTGAATGTGGGCTCCGCTGGTGGGGGTCTGGAAATCTCCGAGTCGTTCTCCGTTTTGTGTTCGCATCTAGCTGTATTCCCTTGAAATTTGCTGTAAGCTTGCAACATAACGGAAACAATGGTGCTGCCAGTCGCAATTTCGTTCTAAACAATTGGACGTAACGTTGCCCAATCCCTTCTACCCACTTTAATCTTCGTTCCAATAATCCGTCCTCCGTCGGCTCTTTTACAGGCAGTCTTCTAGTTTTAATGTCAATTGAGGAGCGAGAGATGAAAGTTGTGTATCGGTCAGTGGCGTAGCTGTGGGAGGGGGGGGGGGGGGGGCATTCGCTCTAAAACTTTTATCACACATTAAAATTAAATCTTCAAGAATGACATCAATCACAACAGTAACAAACAAATACAACAAAGCAGATCAAACGGTAAATCAGACATGAATAATGTAATGGATGTGGATGTATGGATGTTAACTACGCCACCCATACAGCGTAGTTTCCCCCTCTCCATCCTCTAGAAAGGTAGGGAGGCAGTGTGACAGCTGCCCCAAGATGGACGGGATTCCCATATACCGTCACACTCCTCCCCTTAAAAACATACTTCTTTGAAGAAGAAGTATGTGAAGTTAGACACGGGACTGAAAGTAGTATGGAGTTCTGATTCAGGAAGGTTCATCTGAAAAACTCCAAAGCTGATAGCTTCCATCGTAATGGTACTACTGAGAATTGTTACTGGTGGAGAACTTAGGTCCTTATCAATATCACTTGGCCGACTTGGACAAAAAAGAAAAGAAGTCGTTGTCAGAGGTTCTGGTTCAGGAAAATTCATCTGAACAACCTCTAGGTGACTAACCCCCATCATAAGATGGAACAACTGGGAAAACAAGGGGAAAAATTGGCATTGAACGCCAGGCATTGAGCTCCTTAAGAATAATAATCAAGTTTGATAATAATAATAGTAATAATAATAATGAGTTTGATTTGATGAAAAAAGAAAACTCAATGGCCGAAGTGTATATTGATTAACAAAGGGGTTATTAAAAAGAGAAGATATTAAAAAGAGGATTCCTTCTGGAAAACCTCAGAGCTATTCCTTCTGGAAAAGCTCTCAAAAAGTGGAGGGGGTACCGAGGATAAAATCCAGCACATACCCACCAACCATGCTCTGCTACCATGTAATGGATGTGGGGTTTAACTACGCCGCCCATACAGCGTAGTTTCCCCCTCTCCATCCTCTAGAAAGGTAGGGAGGCAGTGTGACAGCTGCCCCCGGAGACACTGGTTAGATTATAACGCAATGCCTCCAGGAGTTGACGATTCGTTTCCGCGAATCGACCGCCCCTTCAGCCACGTGTCAAAAAGATCGGGAAGAGCCCGCATCCAAGATGGACGGGATTCCCATATACCGTCACAATAAACAGTTAAATAATATTACGTTTATTTGATTAAAAACGAGTAATGTGAATATTTCTGAAATATATGAATGTGAAAAATATTTCTATCATCAAAATATCTTTCTATCGTGAATCACCATCCCACACAATGTCAGGTGAATAATACCCTACCTATATATTTTAGCCCTTAATACAGATTTTTGACCCCCCCCCCCCCCCCCAATCCACATTTGACACCTATTCTGCACGAAAAACAATGAAATGGTATTTTTCTGTCTACTAATCCTTCCATATCACTTTCAGTGGATTTATATCACAATTGTAGCTGTTTTTACCAATTTTTTACCCTAAAAACAAACTAGACCCCTTTAGAATTTTTGAAAATAGCTCATCTTCGAACTCATCCTTTTGTTTGGCAATAAAAACATTTTGGCGAAATTTGGAATTTTTATCACATACCCAAGGTCAGATATCGTCTGGAGTGACACATAAATATATTGTTAAAATTTAGGAATGAACTCAGGATGCTGAAACGGATTTGCCTATAAAACAATTTCAAAAATCTATGTTCTGAAAATTTTGGACCCATTGCAATATAACTTCGGATTTGCCTATAAAACAATTTCAAAAATCTATGTTCTGAAAATTTTGGACCCATTGCATTATAACTTCTTTTTTTTTTTTGAAAATTCACTAACATTGTTGCCAAATAAATAAGTTTAATTTTACAGTTGACTTACCTAACGTAACGTTACCTATAACATTTAATGCTTTATTAAATTTAAATTCAGCTTTGTAAAGTCAAACCTTATAAGCGAATGTTCACAGAAAATTAGGCTATTGCAATGGGTCCAATATTTTCAGAACATGAATTTTTGAAATTTTTTTATAGGCAAATCCGTTTTAGAGCATCCTCAGTTCATCCCTAGATGGTAACAAAAGTTAATATGCAGATATGTTTATATATCACTCCAGACGATATCTGTCCTTGGGGTACATGATAAAAATTCCGAATTTCGCCAAAACGTTCGTATTGCCCAACAAAAGGATGTATTTGAAGATGAGCAATTTTAAAAAATTCTAAGGTGGTAAAATTGAGTTTTTAGGCGTCAAAAATCGGTAAAAACTGCTAAAATCGCGAACGTTTGATATAAAATCACTGAAAGTGGTATGGAAGGGTGAGTGAAGACAGAAAAATACCGTTTCATTGTTTTTCATACAGGATAGGGGTCAAATTTTGATTTTTAGTGGTCAAAAATTTGTACTGAGGGCTAAAATCAATATTAATTCACCTGACGTTGTGTGGGATGGTGAATCACGACAGACAGACGATTTCGATGATGAAAATACTTCTCTGAAAAATGAGTGCCTCAAATTTGACTTTATCATGGTGAAAAGTCGGTAAAAATAGTTAAAATTACGAAAAAATTACATAATTTTACGAAAGTGCTGTGGTTTCTCGCAATATAATCTTCTTACACAACAGCATGAATATTTCTTTGAAAATTCGCTCTTAAAACCATGTTGCATGACTGGAACTTTTTCTGTTTCCGATAACCCCCCCCCCCCCCCCCCCCCATTCAACAATCCTGGCTACGCCAGTGGTATCGGTAGATAGGTACCGATCGGAGAGATAGATATCACAACAACGATTGTTAGGTAGATATAATATGTCGTTGCCTGGAGATTGAAGTGTGTACTTTAAAGTGAAAACGGCGGCAGCAGCTGGATCGAGCCGCTCTGGTTGGATAAGGTATTTCCCATAATGCACTCCGATAAAATGACACACAGCGCTCCCAGTGGAACAAGTTGGTAGTGTGTTTGATCGCCATTATGGACGGAGACGCCTATTCCAACCAGAGCCGCTCTGGTTAGAATAGACGTCTCCGTCCATAATGGCGATCACACACACTACCAACTTGTTCCACTGGGAGCGCTGTGTGTCATTTTATCGGAGTGCATTATGGGAAATACCTTATCCAACCAGAGCGGCTCGATCCAGCTGCTGCCATCGTTTTCACTTTAAAGTACACACTTCAATCTCCAGGCAACGACAAATAAAACATTTTTACCCGGTTTTTTAAAGAACCGACCATTTGAGTAGGTACCTATCTACTGCTATGTTCTTTTTATTGCTCAGGCAGTGGATGCTGGATCAGACACGCTGATAATTATACTTGACAAAGCGTTTGACTCAGCTTCACATAGGTACCATTCTCCTGTCCTCACTGTGGTGTAAGGAGTTGGACGCTGAAATGGTTGTCGTACTCGCAGAATAGTGGTCAAGGGAGCAAAGCTCCGTCTACACCTCGGTACGCTGAACGACGAGTTCCTCAGGGAAGCATAATATTGGGACCACATCCCTTTGTGGTCCTAAACCACCGAACGTGCTTATACGACGCTGTAGTTTTCAAGGATCCAATTTACTTAGTTCCAGCAGTTATAATTGCGCAGGTACCAGATCTATAATGTTATAACTATTATAATTACTTAAATGTTATTACTCAAGCTGCATGTTCCTATATCTGATACTATGTGGAATGTTCTAGGTGGGACCTAGGTCCTTTTAAATCCTGGAATAAATATTTGATTGACTGATATGATTACAGTGAAATTCCCCATTACCGGACTCCCAGGAGACTGGAAATTCTGTTCGTTATACTCAGAGGAAAAAACACAAACGGTGAGCTCCGTCAGCTCCAAAAATTAGACAAACGAAGCATTTAGGTATGAAGACATTATTAATGTTGAGACACGAAAAGATGAGTTTGAACTTTGAAGATGGGATTCTTTAGAATAGGTACAAAGAGGATCAAATTTGAGTTTGATTAACACATGTTAGACGTGTCGAATTTTGTACTGAACAACACATGTAGGTATACAGTAGTTATATTAATGTAGGTACCTACCTTGTCAATCCTAACGACTTTGGCTCCAAAATCAGCAAGCACCATTCCACAGAAGGGGGCAGGAGCGAGGCCTGCCAATTCGAGAACTTGAATTCCTTTAAGGGCCATCTTTCCAAATTAAAAGCTGAAACCGTTTGCATAAGGGCTGGTATAATTCGGGAAGAAACCTTTACTGCTAGGTCGTAGGTAAGTATATACCTAGGACTTCAAATTTCATATTAAATGTGTGTATCTTAAATGTACACCTACTATGTATGGAAAGAAAAACATGGGCAGCTCGTTGAAATGCCACTGAAACCGAATGAGAGAGGTAAAACTTCATGACTCTCTAAATAACGCTTGAACATGGAAAATGTAGTAACATCATCATTGGGAAAAGTCAGAAGATTTAGATAAGTGGGCTATGTACGGCCAGTGGCGAGAGGGGGCTATAGCTCAAGAAGGCGGATAGATTTAATAGTAAACGCACCAAGAACCAAGTTATAGAAATATTTATTCATGGCTACTCATGAAAACAGGTCATAGGAACGATGAAAATGAACAAATTAATATTGCGGTATCCCTACAGATCACCTACTGTGGTCATGTTCCACAGTACGTGATCTGTATTGGTGGACTGTTGTCCTTTAGTCCACCAATTTCACTGGAATGGGCTCTGCTAGGAGAAAACACAAAGCTATAATATTGAAATATCCTTGCGAGAATGCTTGCTGAATAACATTAGGATTTAACTCATATGCTTAACGTATGACTGAATAACATTGGGATTTAATAATATATGAGGGAATAACATTGGGATTTAACTCATATGCTTGCTGGATAACATTGGGATTTAACTCATATGACGACAGGACAAACAAAAGGGACCCATCTGAGTTTGGTTTGCCCCAGGCAGTAATTTATTTTACATGTAACTTCCATACCATCAAGCCTGGCCTTCAAACATCATGTCAATCACTAGATCACTACCTATCTACGAAAAGATATGATGAAACTGAGAGCCATTTTAACCATCAGTACAACATTGTATTTAGATGAGAAGTTTTACACACCTAAGACTGGTCCTGAAATGCTTTGAACAAAGGTTAGTTTTACTAGGCCTCCAATGTTGTCGCCTAAGGTTTACACCTAATCCATTTACTTTTGGTTTATTATTCTGTGAATAATACGCATATTTAATCGCTCAGCAAAAAAATGTCGTAACACCCTCTCAAAATGTTTTTCTTTTGAGTTTCAAGGTGCGTAGGTTCCAAAAACTTTGCAAAGTCCTTGTCACACACGGGTTTATTATTCTATTGGACATATCTACAGAAATGCTGGATTGTTTCTTTCATGTGAAATGACTGAAATAGCTATAGATGATGGTTTCCACCAATTTTGGCCTCCAAAAACAGGACATGAGCTCCTATTTTTGATAAATTATCTTTGATCATTGACAATGTCATTTAATTGTCTTGAATCACCTGCTGAAACTACTTCTAGTGTTATTACACAAGTTTATGGTAATTTCAGACAATTTCCCAGGTTTTTGGCTCATAAAAAATAAATTTTGGAAGCTGAACCTTCGTTACAACCTCAATTCTCACTCTTTGGTCAAAGTCAACTTCATATTCGGTCTTCTCGCCCTAAAAAAACATGGAAAACGATACCTCACAATCTCATGTTCACTAAAACCTCGAAAACCCCTATTTTTACGCCCATTTTTCACCCGTAACACCCCTCGGTGTATTTTGATCGGGCTGCCGAGCTTCGGAGCACAACTAGGACCCAGATGTGTTCCCAAATGGGGGCCCACACTTGGTCCAGAAGAACGAAGATTTTAGACCAAATTTTAACATAAATTTAAAGCTGAAACTTCGTTAAACCTCGATTGTCCACTCTTCGGTCAAAATTGACTTCATATTCGGTCTTCTCGTCCTAAAAAACATGTGTAAAGATGCGTCACAATCACACGTTACCAGAACACAAAACAAAACCAATCCCCCCCAACCCCCCCATTTTTCACTCATAACACCCCTGGGTATATTCCGATCGGGCTGGAAAGTTTCGGGACACATGAAAGTTAGGGCCCAAATGAAACCAGTGTGAGAAAGAACGAATTTTTTTGATCAAAAATAAAGTAGTTGTGGATGATACGGCGGATGGACATTGCATTTTGGTTTATTATTCTGTGAATAATACACCTATGTAATAGCTCAGAAAAATATTTGTATAACACCCCCTCAACATTTTTTCTTTTACGTTTCAAGGTGCGCAGATTCCAAAAATGCAATACAGTGGGTCCCCATTTGGAAACACATTTGGATCCTAGTTGTGCACCGAAGTTCGGCACTCCGATCGGAATATACTCACAGATGGGTGAAAAGTGGATGTGAAATAGGGTTTTTGGAGGTTTGTTTTCCACGTTTTTTAGGGCGAGAAGACGGCATATGAAGCCGATTTTGACCTGAGTGAAGAACCGATGTATGTAACGAAGGTTCAGATCCCAAAATTCATTTTTTATGAGTCAAAAATTTGGGAAATTGTCTGAAATCACCATAAATTTGTATAACACTGGAAGTAGTATCAACAGGTGAATCAATACAATTAAATGGTACTATCAACGATCAAAGATAATGCGTAAAAAAAATAGAGCCTAATCCGTGGTTTTGGGGGCCAAAATTAGTGGAAACCATCAACAATAGCTAATTCAAGTATTGCAAATAAAAGAAACAATAAACGTATTTCCAGCATTTGTGTAGGTATGTCCAGTACAATAATACACCCATGTGACAAGGACTTTGCAGCGTTTTGTGGACCTTACTATTCTCTAATTTGGTGTCACTTTCCAACTTTCTTCTTCTGAAACTGTGCTTTTTCCAAACCTTGCCATTTAAAACGCGCAGCAAATTATTACACAACGGTTTATTATTTACCTGTACAGATGCCCCTTCTGCGTAGATCACTGTTTTCTGTGGTCAGTACTCCTCGAGCTCCCTCCAGGAGAGCCCTAAATGTAGCACTGGAGCCGGCCCGGGAATTGACGTTTCATACAAACGCGCGGGATTCAATGACTAAATCATCAATCAATTTATTTGTAGTTATTCATGAAACACAAGGTAAATAATAAACGGTTGTATATTAATTTACCTGTATTGCGTAGACAGTATAATAAACCGTTGTGTAATAATTTACCGTTTGTTCAAGTTGCAAAAGTACCTATCAACAAAATCCAAAAGAACCATCATTTTTCAAATGGAATAATATCACGGAACAACCAACCATACTTGGTCATGGTCATACAGCCATACTTGATTATAATCATCATATCTGTGCTGAATGTATACAATTTGATTCACCCTCCTGTTGACGAAGCTCAAGAACTATTTAAAAACGTAAAAAAATGCGAGGTAACGGTGTCCTGGAGATTTCAACCCCTATTTTTCACCCAGAGATGACTTGACATTAACGCCGAGCTTCGCGGACCAACTAGACCCCAAATGGGACCTACAAACCAAATTTCATCAATTTTGGTTCATGGTAACTAAGAAAGTACGAAATACGGGGACGGACAGAAATTGTTTTATTGTATTTTTGGATTCTACATATGTACCTTGAAACGAAAACCATCAAATTTGGGGGGGGGGGGGGGGGACTTTTGGTTTATTATTCTGTGAATAATACACCTATGTAATCGCTCAGCAAAAAATTTTTATAACACCCCCTCAAAATTTTTTCTTTTCCGTTTCAAGGTACGTAGATTCCAAAAATGCAATGTCCGTCCGCCGTCCGCCGTACGCCGTCCGCCGTATCACGTGTACAGGCTTCATTTTCGGTCTAAAAAAATCGTTCTTTCGCACACATGCTCCATTTGGGCCCTAGTTGTGTCCCGAAACTTTTCAGCCCGATCGGAATATACCCAGGGGTGTTATGAGTGTAAATGTGTATATAAATGGTACTTTTTGCGTTGTTTTAGCAACATGTTGGTAACATGAGGTTTTGAGGTATCCTTTTCCATGTTTCTGGGGACGAGAAGACCGAATATGAAGTCGATTTTGACCAAAGACGCTTTTTAAGAGGTTTTACCAAAGGTTCAGCTCCCAAAATGGTTTTTTTATGAGTCAAAAACCTGGAAAACTGTCTGAAATCACCATCAATGTGTATAATAACATTAGAAAATGTGTAAACATGTGAATCAAGACCATTAAATGGCACTACCAATGATCAAAGATGATCTGGAAAAAAAAGCGTACCTATTTCATGTTTTGGGGGCCAAAATTGGTGGAAATCATCATAAATAGCTATTTCAATCATTCCACATGAATGAAACAATAAATTTTACAGCCAACAAGAATCTCTAGAACTCCAATAGAATAATAAACCCATGTGACAAGGATTTGGAATCTACGCACCTTGAAACGGAAAAGAAAAAATTTTGAGGGGGTGTTATAGAATTTTGTTGCTGAGCGAATACATAGGTGTATTATTCACAGAATAATAAACCAAAAGGAGCGTACCTAATTCAAGTTTTGGGGGCCAAAATTGGTGGAAACCACCAGAAATAGCTATTTCAATTATTTTACATGAAAGCAACAATAAATGAACAGCCAGCATTTCTGTAGGTATGTCCAGTAGAATAATAAACCCATGTGACAAGGACTTTGCAGCGTTTTTGCTTTATTATTCTGTGAATAATACACCTATGTAATCGCTCAGCAAAAAATTTTTATAACACCCCCTCAAACTTTTTTCTTTTCCGTTTCAAGGTGCGTAGATTCCAAAAATGCAATGTCCGTCCGCCGTACGCCGTATCACGTGTACAGGCTTCATTTTAGATCTAAAAAAGTCGTTCTTTCGCACACATGCTCCATTTGGGCCCTAGTTGTGTCCCGAAACTTTTCAGCCCGATCGGAATATACCCAGGGGTGTTATGAGTGAAAATGTGTGTAAAAATAGGTACTTTTTGCGTTTTAGCAACATGTTAGTAAAATGAGCTTTTGAGGTATCGTTTTCCATGTTTTTGAGGACGAGAAGACCGAATATGAAGTCGATTTTGGCCAAAGACGCGGAAATTGAGGTTTTACCATTGGTTCAGCTCCCAATTTTTTTTTTTTTTTTTTAGTCAAAAACCTGGAAAACTGTCTGAAATCACCATCAATGTGTATACTAACATTAGAAAAAGTGTAAACAGCTGAATCAAGACCATTAAATCGCACTACCAATGATCAAAGATGATCTGGGGGGGAAAAAAAATTTCATGTTTTGGGGGCCAAAATTGGTGGAAATCATCAGGAATAGCTTTTTCAATCATTCCACATGAAAGAAACTATAAATTTAACTGCCAACAAGAATCTCTAGAACTCCAATAGAATAATAAACCCATGTGACAAGGACTTTGCAGCGTTTTTTTTTATTTTTTTCATGCTCGATTCCAAAGGTTCATTATTGAAAACAATAAACCAAAATACTGTATGTAAGTCCAGTGAAAACATTTATTAAGAGATGGTCATAAATGAATGTAATACTTTCATTGTGATACCTACTTATTTTGAATTAATTATTCATTATGTTATGACATTAGTTATATCTTAGAGGGCCGTGGGGGTTAATATTTGAGAGTTCCCTGTCATGCAGTGTCTAACTTCTAGCTCTGAAAAACTAGAAGAATTGCGAAATGAGTACGTAGGTACGTATCACTACAATCCATTTGACTGAGGGAGTCATTTTTGAATTAGGTGCTTTCCTAAGATGTATTCTATGGTATCTATGCATTAGATTGTCCTGCACTGGGATTCTGAGCTCATAGGAAAGTGGAAACTAATTGGAAACACAAGAAAGAACAAACGCGAGGTAGGTGACCACCTTGCTCAGGATGGCAGTTCGTAATAATTCTGTCTCCTATAAACTACCAAGGCAGGTCATACGTAATCGAGAGATTGTGGCAAAATCTATACTTCGAACGCACCTAGTACCTATGCAAATAGAAAGGGAGGGGCCCAGAATTCACAACCTGCCGAGGCGCGCTGTCTATTTCTTTAAAACTAGTACTGAAATTGAGAAATATTACCTACCTATATTAGTTTTCCACTAAATAAATATATTGTATTAAACTTTGGTAGGTATATCATGAATATGTTTTTCACTATATATGAACGTGTTTTTAGTCCTAGTGGCAAAACTACATACACTGTGTCTCAAAAAACTAGCCGGTTCAAAAATTCAATTAGGTATAGGTACCTACCAGACATGACCAACATAAGTTAACAAACTCAGGTCTGTAGATTGTGCAATAATTAGGTACTTCGACAAACTGATTTAGTATTTCTTTTCTAGTTTAGCCTTTGGCTAAACGGATTTGAAGAAACTGGAGCTTGAAGGAAATGATTTGTAGGATAAGGTACCAAACAAAAACGCTGCAAAGTCCTTGTCACATGGGTTTATTATTCTATTGGAGTTCTAGAGATTTTTGTTGGCTGTTAAATGTATTGTTTCTTTCATGTGGAATGATTGAAATAGCTATTTCTGATGATTTCCACCAATTTTGGCCCCCAAAACATGAAATAGGTACGCTTTTTTTTTTTCAAGATCATCTTTGATCATTGGTAGTGGCATTTAATGGTCTTGATTCACCTGTTTACACTTTTTCCAATGTTATTGTACTCATTGATGGTGATTTCAGACAGTTTTCCAGGTTTTTGACTCATAAAAAACCAATTTTGGGAGCTGAACCTTTGGTAAAACCTCAATTTCCGCGTCTTTGGTCAAAATCGACTTCATATTCGGTCTTCTCGTCCTCAAAAACATGGAAAAAGATACCTCAAAAGCTCATGTTAAACATGTTGTAAAAACGCAAAAAGTACCTATTTTTATACACATTTTCACTCATAACACCCCTGGGTATATTCCGATCGGGCTGGAAAGTTTCGGGACACAACTAGGGCCCAAATGGAGCATGTGTGCGAAAGAACGACTTTTTTAGACCGAAAATGAAGCCTGTACACGTGATACGGCGTACGGCGGACGGACATCGCATTTTTGGAATCTACGCAACTTGAAACGGAAAAGAAAAAATTTTGAGGGGGTGTTATAAAAATTTTTTGCTGAGCGAATACATAGGTGTATTATTCACAGAATAATAAACCAAAAGTGGAGGTACTCTGCAAATGGGGAAAAAAGAAGCATGTGCCGGCTTGGGACAGAGGTGCTTCCATAGTTCTCAGGGACTCGAGACGACCATATCACATCCGCCACAGATGTGATATGGCATAAACCTTGGCTTATGGTGCGGTTTTTCATGTACCTAAATCAGGAGGAGTGAGGTACTGAGTGAAAAACGTTAGTCATTCTTACCATTTATTTCATGGTTTAGATAACAGCCCTGGATAAAATTGTCTCGATTAAAAAGTTATAAAAATATAATATTTACGTGGAATTGATAACAATATTCAACTACTAGAGTTCATTAGTTTGTGAAACAAGTCTTGGAAGATAAAATAATGGCATCCTAATGGTGATGTGCTAAAGGTTGGGAGCTACTACGTTGAGGACTGTCATGCAGGCCTCAAAACCTAAAAAGCAAGCAGCGTTAGCCGGAAATGCTCGAACCATGACCGGAGTTACACCTTTGTACAGCGCAGCTGGACCTCCTTCCTTGAGGAGAACCGTGAATACGTGTGACACTCCACGGTACGTACCTTCAGGAGCTGTTTGTAGACGACTTTTGATCACATCAGCTGGCATCCCTACAGCCCAGTTGAATATACCAGCCATACCTCCGGCAATGATTGTCTTCAGCAGTTTGTGGTGGTCTTCACCTCCGATGGGTTTCAGTTTCTTCTGTAACCACTCATAAGTCATAAAATACATCCCACTGGCCGGGACATCTCGCAGTAAAGTAGCGACGGTGCCTTTGAAAATGCTCCGGATGCCTCCTTCTTTGTACAGTTGCCTGACAACATCTTTGGGCCCGCTATACTTGGGCTGAGCCATGCCGTGTTGAACTTGGAGGAGAGACTTGATCCTTTCTCCAGGGGCCATTACGGCTGTTGTGAATATACCGGAAAGTGCACCGGCGAGGAATAGCTTGGGTAATCCGAGTTCTTCTCTTTCAGACCCTAATAATTTCTTTCCAAAACCAAACCCCATGAAACTTATAGCGAATATTGGAGCAACACCTGCTAAAGGGGCTGCCATTCCTTTGTACAGGCCTTTAATACCCTCGAGTTTTATCGTCTTCTTGGCACAGTCGTAGGTTCCAGTGTACAAAGCGGTTTCTCCAGGTTTGGGGGCAGGCATTGTTTGAAGTCTCACTTTGATTGTGTCCAAGGGATGTCCAGTCAAAACCGTGCACACACCGCCGAAGCCGCCGGACAAGAAATACTTGATAGGGCTCGTATCTTGTGGAGCTTCCTTCTTGCTAACATCTCCGTTTGGCGTGCTCATGATGGATTTGGTAGGTGACCGAACAATGGGTTCTTAGACAATGTAATTGTGATGTATTGAAGATAGCTCGCAAAACCAGCTGAACGCAGTCGGATTTCGCTGAGTAATCAAGAGTGGTAAACCACTTACCGATTCTCTGAGTTTACGAGTGCCACAAACGTGTACAGCTTCTTTATGCCGTTAATAGGACGATAAGACTGGTAACACACAAAACACCCTGAGATCGAGGAATTCCTAATCGCTTTTAGCTGCACTTAACACATACTATTAGTTGCGATTACTGTTATCATTATTTATCAACGCCAAATCTACACGTATCCCTCAGGTCACACTGTGGGTCAGGTGTTAAAACAGTGGGTATTCTTCCGAAAACTTCAAACCTTTAAGCCCGAAAATTTGGATACATGCATAATCAAATAAGCTTTATTTATGAGAAGTAGAAAAACTTTACCTGATCTGATGAGTCCTCTAGTTATGTTGTCAAACCTGGAATCCCTACTTCCTGTCCCCGCTCCGTGACCCGCTCCACCTTGACCCTCTTCCAACCCCTTCCAACCACCTGCTTGCATGACTGGCATATTGGTATACAGATTTAATAATTAGCCACTAACAATGGATGGTATCAATGAAAGTTAATTGAGGTTTCTATTATAGCGTCTTCTGGATGGGGGTACGAGATGTGGTAAAAAACAGAAAAATACTAGGGTAGCATAAGGACAACATCATAAATATTTGGAACATAAGTTTTCTGAATCTGGTCTTCTAACGAATTTCACTCGCTTATTACCAAACACCAAAGGTAGGGAAACCTAGTTGCTATTTTGAACGGGAGGGGAGAGAGCGAGATGGATTCTTTTTCAGTTCTTGCAGATAGCTGCTATTCACATAATACGACTGACTATAGACTGGGAATGAGATAAAATGAAGGTAGGTACCGGTATGTACTCAGTACAAATCGGTCCTAATTTCAATGAGTCCAGCTGACTCCCAGGGTGAGTGAAAAATGAACTCCCCGTTACAAACTGACTCCCGGCGAGGTTCAAAACAGAAAATTGTGACACAACTGACGCCCGACCGTGATCAGGAGTATTTTCCATAAAATCCTACTGTCTACACATTTTAAAGTGCAGGTGAGTTAAAAATTTGTGGTTTCAGTGGATGTAAAGAAGAATCCTTTCTTCTCACTATTTTCTTTTCTCTCTTTCTTTTCCTTACATTCTCAATTCTATTCTGTTTCTCTCCCTTTATAAATCTAATCAACCTAAGACAATTTTGTATTCATTAAAAACCATGGTTTAAGTAATTTTTATCTAATATAATTACTCCACACCAGCTTTTTTTAAATATAAAATCTTGTTTGAGTGCTTAGTATATTTTAGCAACAGGGGCGTTGCGTCTATAAGGCCACTTGGGCCATGTGTTCAGTTGACATTTTTGAATTTCCCTCCGTACACTGTACCTAGCATTTTTATCATTTAATAATGATTAACAGGACGTTTCCATTTGTTTTCCGAACGTCACGAGCGTCACGTCACGATGGGGTTTGTGAGCGTCACATCACGATCAACTTCATGGCACAAGAAATTGCACCATCGAAATTACATCACGTGTTGTTTGCGAGCGTCACATGACTATGGTGGTTGCGAGCATCACAAAACTATATAAATAAATCGATATAAATAGATATAAATTTCATTCGGTCCATAATAACATTAGGAAATTGACGGGAGGTGAAACAAAAACGTTTTCAACTTTTGATGCATTAATGAGCTGCAAAGTTTCCATTGACGGAAATTTTGGCGAAACAAACGTTAATCTTTATTAAATCATCTGACTGTAGAACCTTAGGTCTACCGTCCGTTTTTTTACATAGTTCAACAGCGACTCAAAAGAGTTCTCTGGCTATGGATATTCAGTATGAGGTTCCGTCATGTTGGCTCCCTGTAGCTCCCCAGACGGAGCATGTGATCAGAATATACGGGCAGTATCAGTTGAGTAAAAATGTTTTTGCCACACCTACTTTGGGCCACTGCCCCAGAATCTGATTTCAACCCCAAAATCTTTCATTTCACAATAGATTAGATCCCTTCGATTCAATTTGTCATCTCGATAGGAGATGCTTCTTCTGATTTGTTTTTCTCTGCATCACATTTGCTTTCTCTGTCAGTTTTCAATTTTTATTCGTCAAATTTTGCACGTTTTGTGTTCAGGCTGGTTCCAATGACAGATTTGTATTTGTGGTACCTACGTGTGTATTGTCCTGTTTGCTGTTTGTGGTTTGTGGATTGATCAGCGTCAACACACAGATAACTATCTGGCTTCTAGTCAATAGCTTCTCCATTCAAGTACGTACCAGCCGACGGGTCATTGTTTTGTTGTATTTTAGTTTACTATATTTTTGTAGCACATGAATTCGGTGGCTAAGTTGCAGTAGAAATTGTCAACGTTTTTGTATGGCGATAGAGTGTTGATTAAAAGAGATAAACTTTGCTGAATATCACTGGTATCAGTAAATAAGGGAATATCAGTAATATCAGTAAATAAGGGAAGGGTGTTGTTGCCTTGGGGTATTTTGTAGACGTATCTGTTGGTTTTGTGTTCTGGTATGGTGCTGCACCGTTTTCAGACCCCACGCACCGCTACTGTTTAGCAATACCATATATTTTGTACACCATGAGGGGACAAAAGTTCCTATGTTCATGAGAAAATAAATAAATATCTCATCAATCAATGTGGCAACAAAACATAAATGCCGTTATGAAACAAACTAACCTAAAAAAACCATCATAATCAGTCAATGAGCAACATCTTGCCAAAAAGTATCTAGCAAAAAACAAAACAAAAAATACAAAAACTGGAGTCAGTTGGGTTGCACCTTTCACCTTTCACCGTACTCAGTCACTTTTATTCTCTGGGAGTCAGTTGGGTAATGCCCTTCACTTCCTTTGGTCCCCTAACCCCAAAACACCTTTCACTCCTTTGTTCCCCTTCACATCCTTTGTTCCCATAACTCCAAAACACTCCTTTGTTCCCCTAGACACCTCTCACTACCCCCTTCACATAAATAGGGACCAACTCTTGACGGCCTGATGATAATGTCCTTACATAGAAAGCGCTCGCCTCCAGTAATCAACTAGCCAGTGACGACGGATTCCTCGGGAAGGTGTGTTAATATCAATTCTATAATTTGTTGTTATTAATGAAGCATAACGTTTGTTTGGGCGTTAGAGAAAAAAATGGACGGCAAGAAGAAAAAATTGACTGTTTATGGCGAGGAGAAAGACAACAGACCCTGCTAACGATGCGGAGTGTGGGAATCACTGACGGACACATGACCTTGCTAACATTTGGAGAGTGTTAGTCATGGGTGGACATGTGACCCCCCTTACAGATGAAATGTTGAGCACGCAGGAGTCAACACGACTACATTTGTGGCTTCAAATCACTTCGTTTAGGCTGTCTAGTTTTAGTTTAGACTACAATGAGTTCAGCCACGATGGCAGCAACAAAGGGTTTGTCTCGCTCTTATATTCAACGAGTATCAGGCAAATTTCTTCTCCACTTTGTTAATTTTGTTTGCTGATACTTCATTTGTTTTTTGTTTTGTTTACAACTTTTATTTACATTTGAAAGTATGTAGGTACCTACTTTTATTTACGTTGATCAGCTGTTTTGCATGAATATTAGTGTGTTCGTTCATTGCTCGGCTGAACAGTGGAATGGGGGTCAAGTCGCTTCTGGGGGTAAATTGGAAAGAGTTGCTAGGGGGTTCAACGGTCCAAAATTTTTCCACACAGGGATAAAGTGGCAACCTCCCATTCGTTCAAGTTACAAAACTACCTATCAAAAAAATAAAAAATAACCTTCATTCTTCAAATGAAATAATATCAAGGAACAACCAACTGGATTCCATTCAGCTGTGCGTAATTATAATCAGCTGCTCCCTAGCAATGATATCTGGGCTGAACATATACTTTCATTCACGATCATGCAAATTAATGGCTAGACTTGCTCGGGGTGGTCTCAAAAATTCTCAAGTTCAAGATCATTTAAAAACATTTTTAAAAAACCACACCCTTTTATAGAAAGATTTTGACCTACAGCGTTCCGAAAATTTCAACCCCTATTTTTCACCCCTTCGAGATGATTGACAGTAAATGACAGACGCCGAGCTTCATGGACCAACTAGGGAGACTCCAAAAGGGACCTACAAACCAAATTCGATTAATTTTGGTTCATGATAACTAAGGAAAGTGCGAAGTACGGCGTGCGGACAGACATTTTTTTAAAATTCCATTCCATTACTGATTCTCCATACCCATCTTAAAACGGAAACCATCAAATTTTGATTGGCAGTAAGGTATTATTATTTTTTATTTTTTTTCATGCTTTATTCCGAAGGTTATAAACCAAAATCCAGTATGTATTATTATTTATCCTAAATATCCAAGTACGCTGGTTCTCCGCTAGAGGCTTGAGAAATCTTTGAGTTGCTATTCGTAGTTCCCTCTTCCTCTATATCGTCCGTTCCTACTTGGTATTTGGCAACACTGGTCCTCCCACTCCATTCTCCAGTCCGACATTAATTTTTCGTTTGTGGAATTGTGCAATTGTGGTTGAAACAGAGAAAAAAGTGTGCTTATTTCTCTGGAAGTATATATATCTCATTTTTCGTGCTAGATACTTACTAGTTTGCGGCGAAACTGTCGTTTGTTTGTCTCAGCGTTATTTCTTTCTTCCGATCAATGGTAAGTCACTTATTCGACAAAGCTCATGGTCCTTGCAAAATGCCCGACATCCCTGCACGAGCTTAGGTCCCTACGTCCCTACTAGACTTCTTCCATGGCGTCCTGACCAAGCCATTTACCGCTTTATTCCCGATTGTCTACTAGTACCGGCGTTTCTTTTTAAATTTCGGAATTGGCTATGGCAATCCTAGGGGAACGTGCTTCACCATGCGCTAGAACGATTTTTTCTTTACTCCCACTCGCGTTGTTTTGACGGTAGGTCGTAGGTGTTTATCTGTGCCCACCTTCCACCAACGTCGTAGTAGTTTGTAGTTGTTACGTGGGTTTCTGTAATAGGTAGGTACTTTCTTTTGATATGCTACAAGATTTCAATAGAAGTAACTGAATGGTATTTCGTTAAATTGTTCAGTTTCCCCAGAATAATTTTGCTTGTTTGCCTGGTGCCGCTTTTCCGGTTCGCTTTCTCAAGGCCATCGAGGGGCTGAGGGGATTTGTCGATAAATTGCCTCGTCAGTTGTTAGGCCGTTGTCATCCGATGCCTTTCTCGTACTTACCTAATTTTGTGACGAATTTTCTTGTTTTCCATTGTGACTGTTTACGAGACCAATTAGTCCGTGGGCTCCATAAAAAGTGTGATCAAACTGACTCGTCGCTATGTAGTTTTTTTTTCTCTTTTCAAACAAACTTTCATGTAGTTGAGGGTTGCCATCTACTTTTTCTAGGAATACTGACATTTTGGAGTAATAAATACGGACTTACTCGGGCAATCAACCACAAGTACACGGAGCACAATAAATGAAAAAACGCTGCAAAGTCCCTGTCACATGGGTTTATTATTCTATTGGACATACCTACAGAAATGTTGGCTGTTCATTTATTGTTTCTTTCATACGTAATAATCGAAATAGCTATTTCTGATGGTTTCCATTAATTTTGGCCCCTAAAACACAAATTAGGTACTTACTTTTTTTTTTTAATTATAAATTATTTAAACTATCTTTGATCATTGGTACCTAGTGCCATTTACTAATCGTCCTGATTTTTTTTTTTTATTATAATAAATTATTTAAACTATCTTTGATCATTGGTACCTAGTGCCATTTAATCGTCTTGATCCACGTGATGACACTTTTTCCAGTGTTATTATACAAACTGATGATGATTTCCCAGGTTTTTCACTCATAAACAATCAATTTTGGGAGCTGAACATTTGGTAGAACTCAATTTTCCACTGGTCGAAATCGACTTCATATTCGGTCTTCCCGTCCCCAAAAACATGGAAAAACGATATCTCAGAAGCTCATATTACCATGTTGCTAAAACGCAAAAAGTACCTATTTTTACACACATTTTCACTCATAACACCACTGGGTATATTCCGATCGGGCTGAAAAGTTTCGGGAAGCAACTAGGGACCAAATGTTGAATCGTAAAAGAAAAAAATTTTGAGCGGGTGTTATAAATAGTTTTTACCGAACGAATTATTCACTGAATAATAAACCAAAATGCAATGTCCATCTGCCGTATCATCCATATCTACTTTATATTCTGTGTAAAAAATTCATTCTTTCGCCCACAGGCTCCATTTGGGCCCTTGTTGTTTCCCGAAACTGCAGCCCGATTATAATATACCCAGGGGTGTTCTGTGTGAAAAATAGGTGTAAAAATAGGTTTTTTTGGTGTTCCAGTAACATGAGCATGTGAGGTATCGTTCGTTATCCATGTTTTTTTAGGGTGAGGAGACAAAATAATATTATGAAATTCATATTATGAAGTGATACGACCTGATTTTGACCAACGAGCGAAGAATTGAGGTTCTAGCAAAGTTTCAGCCTCAAATGTACCTTATGTTTTGGTCTGAAATCGTCGTTCATTTGCACACAGGCTCCATTTGAGTCCTGGTTGTGCTCCGATGCTTGACAGCCCGGTCAAAAATAGCTGTTTCAGTTATTGTATATGAAGGAAAAAACGCTGCAGAGTCCTTTTGGACATACCAACAGAAACGCTGGAAATAAATTTATTGTTTGTTTCATGTGCAATAATTGAAATAGCTATTTTTTATGTTTTCCACCAATTTTGGCCCCCAAAAACTATACTATGCTCCTATTTTTGAAAAATTATCTTTGATCATTGGTCATGCCATTTGTATTGATTCACCTGTTGACACTACATCTAGTGTTATTTTACAAATTTATGATTTACAGATTTCAGACAATTTCCCACGTTTTTGACTCATAAAGAATGAATATTGGGAGCTGGACCTTCGTTACAATTTCAATTCATCACTCTTGGTCAAAATCAACTTCATATCCGGTGTTCTCACCCTAAAAACATGGAAAATACCTCATAAGCTCGTGTTCACTAACACAACAAAACATCGAAAAATCCTATTTTTATGCCCATTTTTCCCCCCTAACACTATCTGGGGTGAATTGCGATCGGGCTGCCGAGCTCTGGAGCACAACTAGGACCCAAATGGGGTATTATTCACAGAATAATAAACCAGAAGTTGTGAGGGGGTGTTATAACAATTTTTCGCTGAGCGAATGCATTCTGTTAATGTATTAGGTTTATTATTATAAACCATAATAAATGAGCAGCCAATATTATCCTTAGTCAGCCAAAATTTGGACGCCTGAGGCGAAATGTTCATTCTCAGATTCTGTGATATAATTATAATTCATTGTTTACTTGACCACTGACCCTTTTTGATATTTTCAGTTGCAGTTTTTATTGTGTCATTGATATGGACCAGGTGTTGGACAGTTCACTCATCAGTCGATCCTTGAACTACCACGGGCAGCAACTGAAGAAGTCGTGGGAGTCAGAACGCGGAGACGGTGACTTGGAGAAACTCAACGTTGAGAACGTCGACTTCGGTGTTTTCCAAGAACGTCAGAAGACTCTTGGGTAATCTAATCTTTGTAGTTGCCGACACCCATTTCCCATATATAGGATAATATGTGTGTAGATCTGTAAATACAAGTTTCCTGAAAGATTAAAAGTGATGACTCTGATTTTGGTTAAACTTCAAAGGTAGTAAAATTTGCCTTGAATGAAAATACGACTTTGAGTTGGAGTTTGACTGGGTAGGAGTTTTGGAAGAGAGAGGAGCGTGCGGGATTGTATCTGCGCGGTTTGCACCTCCTTGGATACGCCTCTGGGATTTAGGTAAATATTCGCCCGGTTTTCACCTTGTTGAATATTGGGATAGGAAGATATCCACGCGGTTTGCACTTCCTCGGATATCTGATTAAGAGGTAAGGAGGATATTTGCCCGGTTTTCACCTTGTTGAATATCCAGGAAAATACTCACCCGGTTTTCACCTCGTTGAGTGTTGGTTCTTGTCCTCACCTCGTTAGAACTTAGAGGGAAGGAGAAGGCTTGGCTGGTGATGAGGATGTACGAGAGAACATATTCTGTAAGGTTTGAGAGAGAGAGAAGGCACTTGTTGGAGAGAAATCGGATGAATGTCTGAGCTAGGGGAGTTGGCCGCTTTTTATAGGCGCCTCTACCCACCCCGGGTCCCATTGGAACGACCATTGGGAGCCATTGGAGGGAGAGTTACCTGGGCCCTGTCCCTCGCACTGCGTAGCTCGGCTTCTCCTTTGTTTATTGGTAAAAATCTTAACGTATATACAGGAGTGGTGTATTATAAGTGTACCAAGACAGTTACATTCAAACATAGTTTCATGAACATTTTGACATTTCATCCCGTAGTTTTCAAGATCGGAGCAAACGGTTGAAGCTTCACCAATTTATCGCCAAGAACGCGAATGTTCTCTTCGATGAAGTTCTGAACGTGAAAAACCCACCATCCAACGTGCCGTCATCCCCATCCAGCGGTGACCTCTGCGCGGTACTTCCTCCGTACGATATTTTCGTCCCAGACATGGATAAAAAGGAGCGCATTGAACATTTCCTCAGTGTAAGTATTTCATGAAATACCCGTTCTTTTAACCCAGATGCAGCTGTAAATCACTGAAGTTCCACAATCTAATCATTTTTTAAAACTCGTTATACCTTCTGTTGCAGTGTTTGCGACCCGGGGACTTGATAATCGGCTCTTTGATCACCAAACTTTCCACTGGGTATTTGATGAAGGTATTTTGTTCAGATGGAGACACGTGTAGGGTCGTGTTCGACCTTGGAATTAAAGTGAGTTCATTTTGACTTTCTGGTTGTATTGGTACGCTGTGCATAATAGTTGGTTCCTTACTGTCGGAGGGATGTTGTACTGATAGTTCCGTCCAATTTTTAATTATTGAGGAGGTCACTGACCTCAGCATTGGTCTTTTTCAGGTTATGTATTGAATTTAGGCATGTGATCAGTAATATTCCCTGTAAACTCTTCCAGGCTATCATCCATTCTGTCAATATGATTCCTGCTGTGGACAAGAAGAATGTAACTCGAACATTTCTTCTAAACGATTTGGTTTGCTGTGAAGTTCTCGAGGTTGTTGTCAGCTCTGAGAAGATATATGCTGGAATGAAGGGCGAACATTGCTCTCCCTCTTTCAAACCGAAGCTCGGTCTCATTCATTCGGAAGATTTGCCACCTGCCTTCAAGTAAGAGATGATAAGTTTTTTCCCTCCCGCACCTTGCTGTTTACGACAGTTTGTTAGCTTATTGTGTGGTGTTTCTCTCATGCAACGTGAATGATGAATTATGCACTATCGAAGTATCTGAAATTTAGTTTTATCTCATCACAGATGCATTTACTTCTTGATATATTCATTACATTACGTTCTTGTCAACTGAATAATTGTTGATAATTGAGCAGTACGAATATACAGTTCTGGGATAATTGTTTTTTGAAATTCCCAAATCTCTTTCAACTTCTGAATGATGGAGTAACTAACATTATTAATAATCATAATTAATGACAAGATTAAATAATCAACATAGTTTTACTGGCTTAATGTTATCAATCCACCATTTGGTGTTTCTGCAATTTCCATCCTAGACAGTTCTACGAAAATTCAGTTGACATGTATTCGTAACCCAGTGTGCAGTAACTGATGACATCACCTACCTCAAAATAGTGCCCCTATCCGATTGTAGCCTTTCTTTCGGAAGATTTTTAATCTTGTTCTGGTTTATACATTGACAGTATTAATTTCTTTCAGTTATAAAACGAAGTACATAAAAGAAAGACCATTTAGAAAGAGTTTATTTAGTGTGGTTCCAAAATAGAGCTGGACGGCGGAAGCATCACGTTCAAAACAACTACATATATTTATCGCCAGAGTTTGAGGAGATATTAATGTTTGTTTGGTGACATTCCTTCTCTCAAATTTGTGTACGGCAATTCGATTTATACCAAACGTACTGGCCCCTTTTGCACGAGCAGCAGGGAATTGACCAAATGACTAAGGTAAACTTTGGCGACCTTATATAAAATGGAATTAATTATCAGGTGAATACCACCACCATATTATTGTTTTTTCCATCAATTTGTAAGTTTCAGCGTCAGTTTATTTTTCATAAAAAATAGCAATGATTGGTTGTGAGAGGTCGATGCAAACTGTTCCCATCGATAAAGTTGTGTTGGATATCCCTGGGATTATACGAGTACATGGCGTGCATTACGAAGATGAGATGCCATTACAACTCCGAAATTACACTTCGGTCTCCATCGACCAGCCGAGAATCTCACGATGGATTAATTTCGTCCTTCGATTTTTTTATTATTTGATACACTTACGTTGTTTTATATGTTTTCCTTATTATTTATTGTTAACCAACTTTCATATTGCAGCTGTTTCGATTCGACTATTATAACCGAATGGTCCATAGGCTTCTTAATAAAAACGAGATTAGAACGTTGCCTACATATCTTACACAGTTCTCTTATTCCTATCAGTTGTATGATGGCTTCTTTGAAACGATTTAGAGAAAATGCCTGTTAAATGTTCATCCATCCAACAGGTGAGGATTTCGGTGACTTATTTTGGGGAATTATCATATTTTGAGAACTTTAGTAAATTAAAAAAAAATTAGTGCTTTTTTGAACATTTTTTATTTGAGAACACAAAGTGCTCTCAAAAATCGTATGACTGTCGGCTTGTACTAACGGGGTTTCCTACATTTGACAGTCATCTTTCGTTTCTTGAATTGAGTTTATTTCTGATAGTTGAAATGAATCTTTTCTTGGTGAAACAATATATTGCTCATGGTATTATCTCCAGACTTTGTTAAGCTTCTGACGATTATTGTTTTCCGCATCTTCTCTAACTTGAGTTGTTTTCAAATGCTTTATTTGATATGTACTTAACTCATAACTTCGGTTTCTTCCGAGGATACTTTTGTTTGCTACAGAGTTGCCATTGTATTACTAACTCCCCCTCACTCATATTCAGGTTGATGAGGGTTACCAATTAGTTGGCTTAGGTATATGAACTAACAACCTTGTTTCTTTCTTCACCCGGTTTTCCAGGAAGTGTCAAGAAGGTGTGAGTGGCTCTTATGATGAAATGTTGAGCACCAGCGTTGGCTTTCAGAACCCTGGCAACGTCAAATACTTGTCTGAAGAACTTGGGCTTGGAAGTCAACAGTATTCCAATTTTCCTGCTTTGAGGTATGAATATTACTGCGGCTTTATAATACTTGCCGAGGGGTTTTCAATAAAATTGTTTCTCAGTATCAACTAAGGTACCTATTGCACTCGCCTTGGGGGTTGCCGTATGGCTGAAACTTTTCCACTGGAGGTAGTGCGTAGTATTTCAATTAGTATTTCAGTTAGTGCCTAGTATTTCAGTTTGTAATTCTGGCGTCATTAACGAACGTGCAAATGACTGCTACTGAAAGCGGAAATGTCAGAATGATTGCCCGTCCTTTTAATGACGCCAGAATTACAAACTGAAATACTACATAATTACAAGTTCCACATTATTACTGAGTCTCGTTGTGTTGCTGTAGATTCGGATTTCCGACTGAAGAGAGTGCTGCAGAACTGAGACAAGCCCAGTCGGCCAAATGGGCCTTCAAAAGTGTCGCGGATGGTATTGCCCATTTCAAAGCAGGTCGCCACACTGAAGCATTCCAGTGTTTGAATAAAGCTCTCGCCATCGATGCTGCCAACATTGAAGCTCTCGTTGCCAGAGGCGCTTTGTGAGTAGATCATGTTCGTTACAGATCACAACCGCTTCTCAGTAGAAATCTGTGGCTCAGTAAATTTAAATTGCTAACTGATAGCGATGTTTTCCACCAGGTACGCCAATGGAGGGAACTTCAAAAAGGCCATTGAAGACTTTGAAACAGCTCTGAAAACTAATAGCAACCATCAAAATGCGAGGAAATATCTTGCAGAAACACTGGTGGCGTATGGTCGCAGGTGAGGAGTTCATAACACATGGTATCTGATAATCCTACGTGGTGTCTAGTTCCACCTATTAACTTACATGTCCAATTTTCATTGGCAGCTACGAAGATGAAGGGAAGTTCGACGAGGCTATTGCTATTTATGAAAAATGCCTTACTATTAATCCCTTCCACGAAGAAGCTAAAAATTCTATAGAATACATCAAGACTAAACAAGGAAAGATGGAACCAGAAACCATCCCTTTGCTGACTCCTGGTAAAACTCAAGGTGTGAGAGAAACGTTGAAACATCTTTTAGCCCAGCAACAGGAAAGTAGCAAGAGTGGGAAGAAGAAAAAGAAGAAGGAAAAAAAGTATGTAAATTTATGTTCTCATTTGTATACACAACAAATTAGCTCACATTACATAGTTTCGTCCAATATTTTTTTGTGGTGGTTCCAAAAAGATTTATAACCAATTGATTACGTCATCTTACCCTTGGTTTGGTTCCCTGCTCTTATTTCAGATCGAAACACAAGAAAAATCGGTCAAGGTCGAGCAGCTCTAGCAGTTCATCCTCCTCCTCCTCATCTTCGTCCAGCTCCTCCTCATCTTCTGATTCCTCATCGGCCTCATCCCAAGATTCCCATCACAAAAAGAAGCACAAGAGGTAATGTTCATGTTCGCTAAACGTTTTCACGTGGATTAATAATACAAGGGCTGGTGTTACTATTGGTGAAAACAATATTTGTTTCAGGAAAAGTGAACACAAAGATCGATCTCTTTCACCCATCAGTAAAAAACTCGCTCTCATGGACTCTCAAGCTGCGATTGAAGGTGATAGTGTTATTCGTAGTATCTTATACTAGCTTTCAATGTAGAGGACGGATCGGGAACGAAAGTGTGCCAAAAATATGAGTGTTGGCTTTAAACAAATTCTCATTCACATAATTTTTTTTCAGGTTTGGACGGGTTGAACAAACTATCCCAGCACTACAACCATCCTCCGCCAAACCCTTATATGCTTCCTAGTGAGTGTAATTTCAGAAACAACCTTTCAATGCGCATTATCCACTCCGACATCAAGTTATTGTTTCATAATCCTGTTTTCCAATGTTACCAGTGCATCACGATCCTATGACTTCTGCGGAAATGGCCAGAAACCTCGCGTTACCCCCCAAAACGGCTGCTGAGAACGAGTACGAAATCAGAGTAAAGAAATTCTTGGAACAGACTAGAGGCGATGACGATTATGAGGAGAAGGTTCGCAAATTCCTGGAAGAGACTGTGAAGTGGTGAGCTAATAGATGAATTCGTATTTTTTGGTCATCAGATGGAGGATCCTGAAAATGTGTGTTTTATTTTATTTTATTTGTTTTTTTTTCACTTCACTGATAAGGCTGATAAATTGACATAGAGTCTGTACATATGTAATCCTGGACGTAAAATCGGAGAAGGTTCCAGCAGTCTTGAATCATTCGTTGAGAAGATTTCGCTTGATTACCAGTCATTGAAGTTGAATTAATAGTCCGGTCAATAAAAGGCTGGTAGACGGCATAGAGGTCGTCGAAATGTTTGATTTCAGGAGTTTATTTAGTGTGTGGTGAGGGGATGAACATACTATAAGTCCCTGGAACTACGCTGTGAGCTTGGCGATTGCCGTGGGGGGAGGAGTTATGTTTTGGTTTTTGGCTCAGCTCATTTGAGTTAGAGAATTAAATTTCCTTCAAGATAGGGGATTCAGGCTAATACATTTCAGGATATTCCCTTCAAAACGAATTTAAAAAAAGTTTTTACTGTGTGTTTTACACAGCTTTCCTTATGAAATCCGCTATGCCCACTAATGATATCTTAGGCAACTCGTTACCGTGGTACCATCCGATATATCTCTATGTTATAAGAGATAATACTCCTGTTGATTCTACGCACGTTTCTCTGAAACATGAATATCCTACTAACTTGATGCACGAAGTCTGCATCAAGTCGAACTGCATTAAGTCTGTAGAAATATACTCCGAACATTTAATTTTAGACTGGCATCGCAGTGGCTCTGTGATGCCTTGGCCATTTACGGCACCAGCAATTAAAATCCTTAATGTTGAGCCTGGAATGTTAATCACCCATTTTCTCGTCATAACACCCAATACCATTTGGAATGCAATCTAATCTTTACAACTTTATCTCACAGTTTGACTGACAAACTGAAGGGAGCCGCTAGAACGAAAATTGTAGTAAAGCATTGTTTAAAAACAATTTCATTTTTAAGGGCGCATGTCTCGAAGTTTATTGACAGATTGAGTTTCCTATGTTGTAGGAAATTGAATTTTCTTTCATTTGATAGGGCTATTTTCGATGTTACGACCAACCGTGAGTGAAAAACCCAAACAACAACAACCCTCCCGGTCTGTTCCAAGCTAGCATCGTAGGTCAGTGGAAGTTTATCCCAGTTTAAATTCATTATTAAACTAGACATGCAACGAGAGATCGCAGCTCGAATTTCAAAAAATCCTACCACGGTACCACTGTCCAACTGCAACCCCAAACACAGAAAACGAAGGTGCCTGTCACATCATGGATATGTGTGAATTCACCTGTGTATAAAAAAAAGCAAAATATTACTCGAGTTGAAGGCACGAGCAATATATATATATGTACAGTTTCTTTCAAATACCTGACTATTTTTTCTGCAGTTCCACCAGTCAATTTTATACCCACTAAGGGCTGGTTTACCAATTGCAACACTAAACGGGCCATTAGACAAACCACGGTTATGTGTATGTCGCTTATCAAATTGATGCGTCCGTTAGTGTCAACTGACAGAAAAGCCATTGGTCAACTGACGGCTGCAGAAGGCCGTGGTGGTTAACCCCAAATAACCTCTCGGTTTTGGCGGATTATGCTGCCAATTTTCGTGGATTCGTGGGTGTTTTTGCTTAGAGCTGTTGTGGTTGTTCTTTGAAGGGCCTCAAAAAAGTAGGCTCTGTCGTTCAGCTGTCAAAGATAGCGGTCAAGTGACAGAGGATTGTATTGTAGTTGTTGTCATAGAAACTTATCTGAGATAGATTTCCCATGTTCGGAACGTTTAACACACTGAACGTAGGTACAGTTTGGTACCTACCTAAACGTATTTTTTCAGTGGTGCGCGGTAGCAGTTCTTAGGCTTGGCCATCGGAACAGCGCCACCCAATTTTTTCCTTTTTGATACCTATTTATTTGACACCCTTCACTCATAAACTTGTCATAAAAAGGACAAACTCCCAGGTCGACTCACGGTGTACATCCTCAATTGTACATCTCTCTCACGGTGTACATCCTCGATTCCCACTCCAAAAACTCTGAAAATGGACTATTCTCGTTGTCGGAAGAATCCAAAATGATGGGTTCCATAATGTCACATTGTCACAGAACAAAACGATGAAATGAAACTGGATGGATCTGGCCTTGGATGAGCCACTTCAGTTAACATTTTTAGCCGGCCTTCGTCAGACCAGATAAATTTAAAACTTCAGTAAGCCCATAACTGGGGGTGGATAAAAACTCATGAAGCAAACCGCCATTTTTTCTTACTGCTGGTGAAATCTCCCCTAACTGACTGACATTTGCAATTGATAAACTGGCCCTTAATAATTTTACTTAACTGTTTCTTCCTGCGCATTGTGTTTGATTAGGTGTAATAAACCAGGTTTCATTTAATGTTGTATTTCTAGAAGAAATCCGTTCACCTTTTTCAGATATTGTGATAGAATTACGTCTTATTCCAGAATGCTCAAAGCCACAATAATACTGAAGCCACTCTATGTTTTACTTTAATCAATTTTTTTATCAGCGTAGTAGGCCCATCAACCTGGGGTAGCGCACGTAATGCCTTACAAGAAATAATCTTGTACATCATGTGTCGAATGATTATGATACACTCTCTCATTAAGATACATGGGTAAATAAAAAGCTTCCGACTGTTCCCGAAGCTGGTGATTAAAAAGCTTCTGAAGTAATACTGAATGAACAGGTGACCGTGCTTACTAGTTGCCTGATGACTGATGGGAAAAACGGTTGGTCCATACAGATCTATAGCTAGCTGATGAGAAAACAAGGCAAGGAAAGCAAAACGATTTATTCCCAAAGGACCACCTGATAACCACTGGTATTTTGTCTAGTTATCTTGAAATGTCGAGTATAATCACGCCCTGTCACTGGTATTGTGCATAATTATCTTGATATGTCGAGTATAATCACGACCTGTCTTTTTGCTAGCTATCTGAAGACCTGGCAGTGGCGATGTGGATTGACCTTGTTCAGTAACAGCGCACTTCCCACTCAAATTGCGCGTTCCAAATGATTTACAGAGCAAACTGCATGGTATACAATGCATTGCTCCACATTCAAATATGCTAAATAAATGTAAATTATACTCGAGGGAGTATAAAATACCCGAGATCTGGGGCGACAAACAACGCAAGGTGTGTGCACATGCAAAAACTATGCCATTTGGCTTGACAGTCTGTTACTTTATCTATTCCGTAAACCTTTTGTGGCTTTCGGGATGACGTGAAATGAAACCAGTCGTGATCCTTATGATGAATATAATTATTAATTTGCACGTTGTGGTACATTAAGTTTGGTTGGTTTTGGTATATTACAAAAATTAGGTTAGGTTTTTAACACTAGTGCGCCAGCAGTTTGTGGGAGAGGACGTATCCATGTGCGACTACATTGTGTACCACGAGTATCCATGTCGCCTACATCACTCCCCCTCCAGAAACAAACAGTAAAATTTAAAAAAAAAAATACATTCAATAATAATGAAAACACCAATAATTCAATAAAATACCTATCATCAATAATTATAGAAAATGTTTCAAAATAATATGCATAAAATTTTGTGAAAATTTGTAAAAATTTGTGAAAATCATTGGTAATGTGAAACCTTATCAAGGAATCAGTTTGGGAACTTCACAGCATGACCACTGCGTTCGGTTCACTTCCAGTAGCTGAACTAGGAAACTGAGGTGCAGGAACTTCAGGTGGGTGGACAGTTGGGTGAGGCAAAACAGGCCAAATATCCACAATAATTGTTGATATCTACAGCTTGAGGAAATCTTCGTTTCGAGCCATAACTTTATGAGATCCTTCATAATATGCAGGTTCCAAAGGCTTCTTGACGCAGTCAATTGTTACAAAGACGTGGGTGCAGTCAGCCAAGTCCTGGTCTCGAGAGGCTTTTAAATCGTTCTCCCAGGATTGTAATCTGCTTACAACCCGATCAGATTCGCTTTTGGAAATTCTGGTTGCCTCACCACCTACCACGCATACTCTCAGCATGGATACTATAAACGTAATTCTAAAACGTGCAGGCACATTGTGATACCAAATGGGAGTGCTACTTGGAGGATATAATATCCACTTTATACTGGAGTTGAGAGAGGCGTGGTCGGGCGAGTGAGGACCGCGCCTTTTTTTGAAGGAGCTTGTTTACTTCATGAAAAATGTAAGGAAAGATCGGTACCGGTCCAGTATGCTATCTCCCGCTGGGCCGCTGTCTACCTTCTGAATCGGTTGCCTACTGGTGCTTCGCGGCGGCTCAATATGCTATCCACCCACTTCGGTGACATTCGCAAGCTAAACAGTGATAGTGTCCCATAACAACTGATCAGTATTCGAGATCGTTACAGGTCAGTATAACGTGGCTCGTGTCGGTGGTTTGTTCCTGTGATAATTTCGTGTTATTTGTATGTAAAGGTGGCCACACACGTGCAGGATTTCCTCAAGGTTTGGACTGAACAGTCCAGGCCTTGAGGATTTCCTTCACGTGAGTGTCGTGGCCTCGAGGCCACCGAACGGCCTGTACAGGCCAAAACGGACGAATCGAAAAACCATTCCGACGGCCTCTGAGGCCGGGACTGTACAGGCCGCTCCCTCACGTGTGTGCCGTTTCCTTCGGTCTGCTTGGAGTTTTTGAAGTGTTTGCGCGTCTGTCACGTGTTTTTCTTGTTTCGACTATGTCGGATCGCGAGAATTTGGAACAGTTTCTCACTATATACGAAAATGAGCCTTGTTTATGGAAAGTGCAAAGTAAAGAATACCATGACAGAACAAAGAGGCAAGCAGCTCATGCTCTATTGCTTTTGACCACTCTTTTCTTCTTTTTTCGAAATGTAATTTTTTGCAATTAAGCAGCTCGTTACTGCCAACAACATATCGTCCTCCATTGCTGTCACGAACTGAACTGAAGGAAAAATTCCTCGCGTGTGTGGGCAAGGACTGTTCAGGCCAAACCCCAATTCCTAGGCCTTGAGTCCAGTCCTCAAGGCTCGGCTTGTACGTGTGTGGCCACCTTAACTGTAACTGTAATATGAGTTTCGGACGGTAGTACTTTATTGACTCCGTCCCAGGAGGACAAACCCAAACCATCGAGTGTCTGTGAAGAGTAATAAGTTCGGTATGACAAAAATTAATGGTGTGGGTAGCCTTAGCGGAGGAGCCTGAAAGAGGAATGCTCTATCCATCCACGAGAAAACTTGACACATTCTTTGATGCCATGAAACCTCTCAAATCGATTTTTTCCCTTGTTTGCAGGAAAAAAGATCGGAAAGGACAAGAAGAGAAGAAGAAAAAGAAGAAGAAGGATAAGAAGTTGAGTAAGAAAGGCAAGTTCTACCACTTGAATGGTTCTTGTGGAGATAGGAAATGACTCGGCCACCAGAAGAGACTGCTTCAGGCTTGTATATGTGTCAGTTGTAATTTTTTTTTTTTTCTCCCTCAGACCGTAAAAAGAAGAAATCTAAAAAGATGAAGAAAGCCGATAAAGAGGATAAGCTGAGAAGAGGAAAAAGAAGGAGGAGTGCAAGCAATGTTGACGAAGACGAGTATGGCAGCAAAACAGACTTGAGGTTTGTACCTTCTTGACGATAATATTATGGCTTTCTTATTTGAGGACATTTCATCAATGTGGCAATCATTAAACTTGAGGTTTTCTACAGGCTGTTGCTTCCTGATAGCAGTATTCCCGACTTGGAAGATCTCCAGAGCAAACTTAGCGCATATTATGCAAGGGTTGACAAAGCACCCAAAAAGTAAGATGACATTTCAAATTTGGCTGTTCTTGTTATTTTATTTATAATTTTGTCGATTTACATGGCAACAAGAACAAAAAAAGTTTAGAGGTATTTACAGATCAATTTACATTATTTCTCTTAGACCCTTTGGGGGTACTGTGGTCTTGTAATGCAACACCATTCATTTTATGACTGCCTCGACTTCAATGTTTAGGTGTTCAAAATGCCACGGCATTTTTTTTTTAGGACGGCCCAAGAAAAAAAAAGTTGTGACTCCCAACCACAACCCTTCATTACAATGGACATGTATCTAATGAGTCAGAGTTGCCTAACAATAACATTGCAATTTTTCCAGGGATGGAGTTTCTAGTTCCACAAATTTACTGTTGTGAACTGACAATTTTGAAATGTTCTGACGTTTTCATTGTTCATCTATTCCTTGTTGACGTATAAAAATTGTGAATATTTGACAAATATTTGAACTGTACCCTGGATTATCCTTTATCGATCCATTTATTTTATGGTGAGTTGATGATTTCCATTTATGAAGTTTAAAGAACCAACTAATCATGTTACACTGGTTGCAACGGTCGTCAAAAAGATTGAATGCGATTGTATTGGTTTTACAGTTATTCTTCGATTTTTTGATGCCACTGAACGATTTCGTACATTAATTTGTATTGAATTGACGAAGAGCGATTGACTTCTAGTCAAGTTGCTTTGCCACTGATAATGTTGACTGAAGATTGTTATTTTGCCATTGAGTCAATCCCTTTCGTTATAGAATATCAGAATTTTGAAAAGATACCCAGCTCAGAGTAAGCAATCAAACTTATTCTTCATTATGAGTGGTACAGTTAGGAGCTGAGGTTGACCTAGGATGTTTCGGACCAGCTGGGACATCATAGTATGAAGTCTTCTTATCTTATGGTCACAAAACTTTGCTTCCTTTGCTTTGGTGAACAAATATGTCTGAATTCTTTTTATGTATTCAGTATAGCAACTACAGCAGTTTATAAAATGTTTCCAGTCAAGTATTGATAGATATTCCTATTTGAAAAACAGTAATATGTATATATTCTTCCAAAAAATATTCTTCCATAAATAGTAGATATTGGAAATGAATACTTGAATCGATCGGCACTGGATGTCTCAACTTCCATATTCCCAAGCTTCCTAGCTATCAAGATATGAGTAGGGTAGAGGGGGCACAAAGGGGATGGAGGAAGGAAAACTCTTGGCCATACCCATGATCCTTTGCCCCAGCTCTTAAGGGGTCAATGTGTACACTGTGGTTACGCTAGGAAGTGATGTTGTTTCACCAGAGGTATGTTTTCAAGGCTTTTCTTGGGTCATCGTGAATTTTTGTCCATGGATATATAGGTACACTGTGGTTACACAAGGAAGTGATGTTTCACCAGAGGTTTTTTTCAAGGCTTTTCTTGGGTCTTGGTGAATTTTTGACAATGGGTACATAGGTACACTGTGGGTAACTAGGAAGTAGTGTTTCGCCAGAGGTATTTTCAAGGCTTTTCTTGGGTCTTCATGAATTTTTGTCCATGGATATATAGGTACACTGTGGTTACACTAGGAAGTCATGTAGAGGTTTTTTCAAGGCTTTTCTTTGGTCTTGGTGAATTTTTGACAATGGGTGCATAGGTACACTGTGGGTAACTAGGAAGTGATATTTCGCCAGAGGTATTTTCAAGGCTTTTCTTGGGTCTTCATGAATTTTTGTCCATGGATATATAGGTACACTGTGGTTACACTAGGAAGTCATGTAGAGGTTTTTTCAAGGCTTTTCTTTGGTCTTGGTGAATTTTTGACAATGGGTGCATAGGTACACTGTGGGTAACTAGGAAGTGATATTTCGCCAGAGGTATTTTCAAGGCTTTTCTTGGGTCTTCATGAATTTTTGTCCATGGGTACCTATATAGGTACACTGTGGTTACACTAGGAAGTCATGTAGAGGTTTTTTCAAGACTTTTCTTTGGTCTTCGTGAATTTTTGTCCGTGGATATATAGGTACACTGTGGTTACACAAGGAAGTGATGTTTCACCAGAGGTTTTCTCAAGGCTTTTCTTGGATCCAAGTGAATTTTTGACCATGGATATATATAGGTACACTGGGAAGTAATGTTTCACCATAGGTATTTTCAAGGCTTTTCTTCGGTCTTCATGAATTATTTTCCATGGATATATTACACTGTGGTTACACTAGGAAGTCATGTACAGGTTTTTTTCAAGGCTTTTCTGGGGTCTTCGTGAATTTTGGTCCATGGATATATTGATAGGTACACTGTGGTTACACTAGGAAGTGATGTTTCTCCAGTTTTTTTTTCCAAGGCTCTTCTTGGGTCTCTGTGTACTGTGGTTACACTAGGGAATGATGTTTAACCAGAGGTTTTTTTTTTTCAAGGCTTTTCTTGGGTCTTCGTGCATTTTTGTCCATGGATATATAGGTACACTGTGGTTACACTAGGAAGTTAATTTCACCAGAGGTTTTTTGTTTGTTTTTCAAGGCTTTTCTTGGGTCTTCGTGAATTGTTGTCCATGGATATATAGGAGAGGTTTCTTTTGAGCCATTTCACTCACCTAAAAGTTGGGAGTGAGCTTCGGTGTAGTTTTTTAAACGCCTGGCATTCCACCCAACTCCCAAGGTCATGTGCACTCGCCCTTTCCATCTGCCCTCTCTCTACCCTACTCTAATTGATGTTCCTACATTATTTCTTGATCTCGCTACTCTTGTATAAAATTAATATCAATTTAAAAGTCAAAATTAAGACTGAAAATCATTCCTTCCTGTACGATTTGTCATGCTGTGACATTTAATTTAACACCATGTAGATCGACCTCAGGTTTGGAAACCTCTTAGTCAACCTGTTGCTACTAAGTGTTCCTTGTACAGTATGCATAACTGATCAGTTCTCATCCATTAAATCTGGAAAACAAAAGCCTTTCTTGTGACACATCCTGTTTCCACCTTGGAAAATGTCACTCTTATCTACCTACATGTTTATCTATGTATCTAATTCAAAGTTACTGATTCTGTTTTTACCATCACAATCAACTAGTATCCAGGTGTAGGCTTGCATGTAACACAATCATTAGGTTGTATATTATGCTGGTAGGTATCACAAAAAACTGAGTTCCTTATTGAACTATTTCCATCTAGGGGAGAGACATCCGAGGACAAGAACCAAGCTACATCCTTCCCAACATTGGCCAAATCTCAGAAGATGTCCCTCTCTCCGCCTTCCAAATCCTCCCAGTATGAAGCTCTTGAAAAGGCACAGGAACGAGAAAGAGAGCGGGAGCGTGAACGAGAGAAGGAACGGGAAGCAATGCAACTGCCATCACGCAAAAGTACTTGTTCTGTTTTTGTTACGTCTTTGTTCATCTCGAGGTTTAGTTCAGCATGTTTATTATAAGGAGACTGCTCATGTTATAGACAAAATTGTTTGACAGTGGCTTCTCAGCCGGAACATCCCTCCTGGATTCATCCTCTTCGTTTTTATCATTCAGACTTGAAAATAGCAGGAAGCTCCTCCACTATATAACACCTGCTACTTCATTCGTAAACCTAATAAGTATGTTGTAGTTTTTCTTAAACACTATTTCCTTCCAGCTAAGAAACATTCCATGGATATGTTCAATGATGACTCGGGAGAATCTTCTGATAAGGATAAACTGCTCCCAGATGACTCCCCACCTGTGCCACCTCAGAAATTCAAAATGTCGATTGGAAGTGGGAATAGCTCCAAGTAAGTGTTACTAGAACTCGAAATTGGAATTTGATGTATTCATTTTGCTATCCCAATCATAGTGATGATTAGTTTCATTTATTGCATAAATTTCGGAAACCCCTTGAGTGAGCACAAATGTGCTGTTGTTATGTGCTAACTACCGCACAGTACCGCATGTGTGGCGGAGAGGGTACTGTCCCCACTTTGGTCCCTGTAATGTGTGTTTACGTGGACCTTCCACTGTTGTTACATACTACCTACCTCTTTCATCGAGATATGAACGTACCTTTTTGCATTTTTCTTCTGAGATTATAGAGGTCATTATGGAGGTCATCGCTGGACCAAGGATGTGTTTTTCATGCATTCGAAAAGTGGTCGAAGAGGGATCCTTGTTGGACAGAAAACAGAAGTAGAATGGTGGAGATCCATCATTACGGCGAATGCCTTCGACCACTTTTCGAATGCATGAAAAACACATCCTGGATCCAGCAGTGGGATCACATCCAGTTTGGGCTCCAGAGACGGGCTCAGTGGAATTTTTGGAGTTTGCAATTTCGTGGTTAAAACCATGGTGCCATAGAAGAATGCTGTATGCCCGCCACCCATCGGACGCGATTGTGATGCCAATTTATACTTCTCTCTGTATCATTGGAATCAAAATTGCACGGTGCCGTTTTTCTGCTATAAAAAATCGTCGTTCATTGAACTCCCAGAGAAGACGTTTATTGGTAAATAAAGGCAAATATCACGATGTATCACTTGCTAGGCAGACAGACCACGTACCACACAGATAAATTCTCACGAATAGTGAAAAATATATGGGGCACCCATTCCCCTCCAACATACCAGTTTGATTGAGGAAACAGTTCTCAGCTGCTGCCTACAAGGCGGTTTGGTTTCCCCAGCCGGACGTGTGAAATAATGTTCATCTTCACGAAACCACTAGTTAATGTACCTATATCACTGTCATGATCTGTGGAACAGATAACGTTTTTTAAACTGTAATCTGTCAAGACACTAAAAAAATCAATTTGAAAATGAAGGAGTTAAGTAACTATATTTAACTGCCCATTAGATAAATTGAAGTAAGCATTACAAAATTATTATAGTGGAGGGGTCATACTTGATCTTCGAGGAAAGATAATATTTTTTAAGCGGGTGGCCATGAAATCGTTGGGTGAACCTGAAGGTATCTACGGTAGACCCACCCGCTGTTAGGTCAGTGGGTTGTCACACACTGGGAACAGGACAGGAAACAGCTGCGGGACACAGGTCTTATTTTTTTTATTCTGTGTATTTGAATGGAGATATGCACACTAGGAGGGACGCTGCGGTCATGGCATGGGGTAGGCACAGGACGGGTTACCCTGTGATCCCTCTCAATGTGAAAAATGGTGGTGCCTGGCACGGGACGTTCCCCCTCCACCTTCCAATGTTTACGTTCCCACGTTCACGCATGCCTTCCCCCTCACATTCTTGCTTGAAACGAGGGAAGCATGGCGAGCGGCGGGGAAAGAGAGTTGAGGAACGTGCAGGAAGGTGCAGGACAGGACAACAGCAGGCGGCTGACATCCCTCGTCCTACCCATGGCGCTTCCTGTCCTGTTCCCCCAGTGTGAGAGGACGTTTAGCCCTAGTGTGCTTGAATTGTGGGAAGTAAATCACTCACGATGAAATCAAAATACTGTTACTGATAACAGTATTTTTTCTGTTTGTCTATTAGTATAAATAGACAACCTTTTAAAAACTCCGTTTTTTTTAAATCTTGATTATATTCACTAAATTTCTGTATGACAAACATTCATATATTGACACGATCTTGAATCTGAATATATAGATACATATCATGAATGTGGTGGTGAGTAATGAGAATTCGATGTGTGAAAGCCAACTCTGATTCTGGTATTTATTGATTTGAGAACTATTATATTCTACCATTTAAAAGGAAACTGTCATTTGCAAATTAGGGAAAACCATCCTCTGGTAATAATGGATGCTTGGTATTGAGAACAGTCAATAGGTCATTCCTCAGCAATCGAGCAGGAACAAGGTCACCATCTTGCAGAAACTGTTCCAGTTCCCTTTACACTTTTGCACTTGGCTACCACTTGCAGTCAGAAGTGATAAATCCACAAAACATCAGTTTTTAAGTTTGTTGAGGAATCCCAATCAATGTGTGGTAATGAGAATTACAAGAGGGAAAATTTTCAAAGTATGTACTTGAAAGCTAATAATGGATAATTTGAACTGGGGTATTAATTTGGCAGGGTGAAAAAAAATCATTTCCTAAAAACTTGTATTTATTCGTTCAGGTGAGGAATGTGGGGGTTGAATAATTCGCATCCGAGTAATCTTACGGGGCGTAGAAATTGAGAATCACCCAGATACTTTTGAGCTGATGAGGACCTTTCTCTGTTTCCTCTGGGTGCAGTGTCTGCGAATTTACTTTGTCCGATTTATTTTAGTAACAGCTTATTATTCCGACCAAATGTACGAGTACAAGTTGGTAGGTAATATGTACGAGTATTAACGAGTCCTGAACAAAATTAACCTGTCCACAGTGTCCACATATTTACTTCAAGCCCATTATCACCGTAATATATGAAATCATGAACATGATGATTTAGGGTCAAAATAACCATCTTGGAAGTGCCAAGTAAAGTAATTCTTATTAAGCCTAAGCCAAGTAATTCTTATTCTTCTTATGGATTCCCTTCTCTTTATTTCATTAAAATTTCATTGTAGTGTATTTTCCAGAACACTTCTCCAGATGTTGGGCCGATTTTTTTTTTTTTTTTTTTTTTTTTTTTTTTTTTTTTTTTTTTTGCTTTGTTATATCAGCTTGGTGGTTCCTTGGCTTCTCAGAAGTGGCTAGGTGTTGAGGCGGCCCGAACAGCCCTAATCACATATTCAACCTTGTCTCTCATTGCAGGATGAAGAAAGAGAAAGAACATTCGTTGGCTGAAACGTGGGAAGAACTGGAGGAAAAGGGGTCTTCCCTGAAAGATGACATTCCACCCCCTCCGCCTCCCACAAAAGACGAGATGGCTCAGAACCTCAAGAAGATTGTAGAGAAGAAGAAGGAGTCGGCAGGAGACGCGAAGACACCAGTCCAATCTGGGCCTTCTGTTATGGACAAATTGGGAGGCTTCAGGATCAATCCTGCCGCTGTCTCTACGACCTCGTCATTCCACAAAGAGGAAGAGGCTGAGCACAAAAGGAAATCGAGGGCAGCCGAAAGTGAGAGTGATTCAGAAAGGGAAAGAGAGAAAGACAAGGAGGATTCAGCGTCATCAAGGAGTAGATCTCCTGGTTCCAGACCCCGGAAGAAGTATAGTGGATCCGAGAGCTCAGAAGGTTCATACAAGGGGAGGAGCCGTTCTAAGTCGGGTTCCTACAGCAGATCCAGGAGGTATAGAAGCTCTGAGTCTGGTTCATACAGCCGGTCATATTCAAGAAGTCGGAGTCGTTCGAGGTCGTACCGATCTAGGAGTCGATCAGACGACAGAAACTACCGAAACAAATATCCAGGGCGTTACCCCAGAAACAGAGGGACTTACTACCGCCCGAGGTTCCAAAACAACGGGAATTTCAAGAATCGGGGCTACAATCGTGGTGGCTTCAGGAACAACCGTGGGTATAACAATTACAGAGACTACGGGAACAGGGATTACAGGAATCGAGGTGGTTTCAGGGGCCGAGGCCGTGGCAGAGGTCCCAGGTACTACAACAACCATAACAGAAGAGACTACCGGGACTATAACAGAAGGTACGATCGAGGTGGTTCTAGGTCTGAAGATGATGATTCTCCCATGCGCAAGGTGGATGCTGCTAAAGAGAAAATTGATAAGATTATCAGTCAGGAACACACGGGACCACTCAGTGAAGGCGAGGAGAGGGATGAAGATTATGGCGGCAAGTGGAATAAAGAGGAAGGATCATCCCCAATCGCAGAAAAATGAAGTGGATAATGCAAAAATTTTCAACTTGCGGCACTATACCATTGACATTCATGATTGTAATTTTCCGTCGCTTTTTCTCAAGTGTCAGATCGTGGTAGTTTTTCATAAGCTTATGAGTGGCTACAAATATATTTTATGTGTATGTACGTATATATCACGTGTTCTATTCTTGGTAAAATTCGTTTCATTTAGATTATTCAACATCTTGTAATCTTAATTTTGAATTAAGGATTTAGTTTTAATTACCCTGTGTAGAATACCTACTAAATCAAATATCTTGTGGATTGGGCACATGCCTGTTAATAAAGATGTGTCTAGTAACCTGTTGGACTTACCGTCCGTTCAAATTCCCAGAGACCATGATGACACTTCTCGACAATTGAGCCTGGACAGTTGTTTGATCAAGATGGAGGCCACGAGATTCCTCAAGTAGGAGACCTTATTTCATTGTAATTGTTCACAAGCATTGCTCGACACGTTTTTGTGCATTCACTTGAAATAGTTAGGATGAGAGGGATTCACTCTCGGCCCGAGCTTGGCTCCTATTTCCTCTAACGGCATCTTCACGACTCGCTGCTCTGGAGTCTGCAAGAATATCATTTTGCTAATAAAAGAAGTTTATCAAAGGAGCGGTCTCTTTGAGATAGTAACTTAGCTGGCAACTCATCCGCTGTCAAGTTGCCACCGGATTACTACCGTGTGAAGGAAAAACGCCTCAACTTGAAATTATTGAATTTTCAAAAATCGGCTTTGAAGTTCTACAACAAAAACATAATAGGTTCACTGCAAATCATTCCCGCGACCCCATTTCTTTGGTTTATTCTGTGAATAAACCACCGCTCAGCATACAATTTTTAACACCACCTCAAAATTTTTTCTTTTACGTTTCTAGGTGCGTAAGATTCCAAAAATGATGTCCATACGCCGTATAATCGATCTCTTAATTTTAGATCTAAAAAAAAAAATCACGCTCCATTTGGGGCCTAGTTGTGCCCCGAAACTTTTCATCCCCCAGGGGTGTGATGGGTGATAAATTGGTATAAAAATAGTAAAATGAGCTTTTGAGGTACCTTTCTATGTTTTTTAGGGCGAGAAGACCAAATATGAAGTGAAGAACTGAGGTTGTAACGAAGGTTAAGCTCCCAAAATTCATTTTTTGAGTCAAACCTGAGAAATTTTCTGAAATTACCATAAGTTTGTGTAACACCAGAAAAAGTGTCAACAGGTAAATCAAGACAAATGGCACTATCAGTGACCAAAGATAACTTGAAAAAAAAAGGAGCGCAATTTGTGTTTTTTGTGGAAAACATCAGAAATAGCTATTTCACATGAAAGAAACAATAAATGAACAGCCAGCGTTTCAGCAGGTATGCCCAAATCGAATAATAAAACCATGTGACAAGGACTTCGCAGCGTTTTGGCTAAACGTCGGTTTATGTTCAACCGTAGTCAATATATTTGTTACTTATATCAGTAACATAACAACTGTGCTTAGCCCATCAAGTTAGTTTGCTATAATATTATTCAACTGTTTGTAGAGTTTTTAGCCCAGCGGCTGTAACTCAAGAGAACATTCGATCACTACACTTGTAACATCACAAGGTCGAAAGGTTTTGTCCTATCAAGCCGCAAGGTGGCGTTGCTGTTGTCTAGGAGTACAAGAACTTGCGGATTCAAGTGTTCATGAAGCGGCTGTTCGTATTTAATCGCATGTTGCTTGCCCACTTCGCGGACGTTTTCCCATCTTGAGGTCTTGATGGAGGTAATCATTTCTGATGTACCAAGGAGCGTTGACAATACTCCTCAGTAGGTACCTTATTCTGAAAAGTTTGTATAATCTTGCTGTGTCTTTTTAGTACAGCCCCAGAGCTGGATACCATAAGTCCACACAGGTTCTAGGATTTGCTTGTAGATTAGCAATTTGTTGTGTATAGATAGTTCAGAATATCTGCCTAGCAACCAGTACATTTTTTTGAACTTGATATTTAACTGATCTTTTTTTTAATCACATGTTCCTTCCATCTTAATTTGGCATCAAGAGTCATCCCTAAGTACTTCGCTGTATTAGTGTAGGGAATCTGTTGTTCATTCATCATGACTGGTATCGTTGTTATGTTCTTGTTCGTAAAGTTAGTAGAGAGTTCCTAAGAGATAAGTTCATTAGGGAACGGCCTTATCTTTTGGCCACATCTAAGGCGAGCAGCTAAGATGCTAACTTTGGATGCTAACCAATAAGTCCGGTTTGACAGAAGTGGTGGGGGTAGGAGTGAATTAAAAAATAACGTCTTAACTTAGCACAACGCGAAATCCATTCAGCTTCAGCTGCCTTTCTTTCCTGGTCGTTCCGTTTCCATTTCATTTTTAGTTTATTCTATTTTATTTCAAGTTCATCATGGAAAAGCTTGAAAATATTTTTCGCCTCTACCTCAACGGACAAGGACTGTTGTCGGATGACGATATTTATATGTTTATTTCACTTTTTTATCCTAAGTTGATATCGCAACAATCTAGCAAATTCTTTGAAAGACGCTTGGAGTAACTTTGAAAGACGCTGGCGATGGCGAGGACCGACGACACATGACGCGTTAAAAAAAAAACGACAAAACGCGGCAAAAAGCTGTGCACTGTTACCCCTGAGTAAGGTTAAAGACGATTCCTAAAGTTTGTGCCCTGGGAGATAACGCGCCTTATGTATAAGGCCGAATAAGTCGAACTTAAGGAAATAAGTTTGAACTTGGGCGACGCGCATGCGCAGTTGAGATAAATCCGAACACATCTTCCCGACTTTAGTCTTTACGAACTCTCTATTTTCGACTCCAGTGTGAATGAAATTGTATACAATTCAAACCAATCTCGTAACCAGAGACGCGCCCACAATAGGAAATTTGGCGGAGATAAAATCATTGGTAGGGATCACCTGATTATATTGGCGGAGTATGAAGTCAAGTTGGTTGTTCTGTGATATTATTTCATTTGAAAAATGACGGCTCTTTTGGAGTTTGTTGGTAGGTAGTGAAACTTGAACAAACGTTGAAGTATTTTTGATGGGTAAATTATTACTACGGTAAATCATTACTCAACGGTAAATTATTACACAACGTTTCATTATACCATCTACGTAGAAGGGGCTGGAGTTTGTTGGTAGGTACTTTTGCAACTTGTTTTTAGCCCAGCGGCTGTAACTCAAGAGAACACTCGATCACTACACTTGTAACATCACATGGTCGAAAGGTTTTGTCCTATCAAGCCGCAAGGTGGCGTTGCTGTTGTCTAGGAGTCCAAGAACTTGCGGATTCAAGTGTTCATGAAGCGGCTGTTCGTATTTAATTGCATGTTGCTTGGCCACTTCGCGGACGTTTTCCATCTTGAGGTCTTGATGGAGGTAATCATTTCTGATGTACCAAGGAGCGTTGACAATACTCCTCAGTAGGTACCTTATTCTGAAAAGTTTGTATAATCTTGCTGTGTCTTTTTAGTACAGCCCCAGAGCTTGATACCATAAGTCCACACAGGTTCTAGGATTTGCTTGTAGATTAGCAATTTGTTGTGTATAGATAGTTCAGAATATCTGCCTAGCAACCAGTACATTTTTTTGAACTTGATATTTAACTGATCTTTTTTTTAATCACATGTTCCTTCCATCTTAATTTGGCATCAAGAGTCATCCCTAAGTACTTCGCTGTATTAGTGTAGGGAATCTGTTGTTCATTCATCATGAATGGTATCGTTGTTATGTTCTTGTTCGTAAAGTTAGTAGAGAGTTCCTAAGAGATAAGTTCTCTTACGCGCATGCGCAGTTGAGATAAATCCAAACACATCTTCCCGACTTTAGTCTTTAGGAACTCTCTAATATGAGTAGATTTCAGTTCATTAGGCTTCAGTCGCCATTTTTTGGTCCAGGCGCTTACATCATCAACAGAATGCTGTAACTTCCTAGTTGTTTCCTCTACTGAGTCACCAACCGCAAGTATGGCAGTGTCATCAGCAAAAATTGCGATTGTCGTGTTTTCATTGCTAGGTACATCACGTGTCTACAGAAGGTATAGTAAGGGCCCAAGCACGCTTCCTTGAGGGACACCTGCCCTTATTTTCTTGAAACGGGAGTACTCTCCTTCAAATTTCACTCTGAAATGTCTTTCAGAAATATGTGATTTCAACATTTGAAAAAATGGCTTCGGTAAGTCTCTACTGCAAAAAGTCCTACTGAAAAGGCAAAGATCTTTGCTGAACACCTCGAGAACACATTTGTGCCACTCCCCAGGAACAGTGATGAAGGAGGCTTACCGATGGTATCCTCCTCCACAGATATACACTTCATACAACAGTAACGCTCACTGAACTGAAAAATGAAATTCACAATCTCAAAACGAACAAAGCTCCTGGATATGATCGATGGTTATGATAAATACTCCAAATGCCAGGTTGTTCAATCGATTCAGAGCACTTGAGGTGTTCATCAATTATTTCTTGCCGGATTTTGGACGAAAAACGCCTCAAATCCCTTTGAGGCGTTTTACCTTCACAGTGAAAAGTGAATGGGTTTTCTCGGAGATTTTGATGCAAAAACGCCTCAACTTTCATTACGTTTAGTGATGGGAACGAAAACGCACAACAGTGTTGCTACAACAGTTTTGATGAAAAACGAAGCAACTGTTGTCAAGAAAAGAAAATAACAGTTGTAAATAACAGCTTACTTTCACAGTGGTGTGACAAACCTGAACACTCGTAACAGATGTAACACTGTTGTCAGAGAACCGTTACTTTGGTATCACCTAGTTTTTCCAGTTCGAAAGAATGAGTCCCTGGAAATAACTGGCATTTCAGTGTGTGTGTGTAAGTATATGTGTGTGGAAACCTTCATTTGTTGTCTGAAGAAGCAACAGAAACCGATCGAGTGGCCTGTTCTTGGTAGGTACCAAAGCCAAACTGCGTGAGCTCCTGCAGTCTTCTGAACACCCTATACATATTTCACTGGAATGCCCCTTTCAAACGCTCCTTTCTTTCCCGTTCAAACCCTCTTTCTGACGAAGCAACTCTTTTTGGTTTATTATTTTCAATAATGAACCATTGGAATCGAGCATGAAAAAAAAAATTCTTACCCCCCCTCAAAATTTGATGGTTTACGTTTCAAGGTATGTAGAATCCAAAACTGCAATAAAAATATTTCTGTCTGTCCGCCGTACGCCGTACGGGCCACTTTTCTTAGTTACCATGAACAAAAATTGATGAAATTCGGGTTATAGGTTCCGTTCGGCGTCTAGTTGGTCCTCGAAGCTCGACGTTACTGTGAGTCATCTCTAAGGGGTTCAAAATAGGGGTTGAAATTTTCAAAACGCCTATACCATTTTTTTACGTAAATATTTTTACGGTTTTAAATAGTTCTTGAACTTGCGAGTTTTTTAAGACCATCCGGAGCATCGTACGTCCAGCCGTTCGTTCACAGTAAGGCCCCGAAGTTTGCACCGACAGGCATTTTCGACTCCAGTGTGAATGAAATTGTATACAATTCAAACCAAATCTCGTAACCAGAGACGCGCCCACAATAGGAATTTGTGAATACGGCCAATCATTGGTAGGGATCACCTGATTATATTGGCGGAGTATGAAGTCGAGTTGGTTGTTCTGTGATATTATTTAATTTGAAAAATGATGGCTCTTTTGGAGTTTGTTGGTAGGTAGTGAAACTTGAACAAACGTTGAAGTATTATTGATGGGTAAATTATTACTACGGTAAATCATTACTCAACGGTAAATTATTACACAACGGTTCATTATACCATCTACGTAGAAGGGGCTGGAGTTTGTTGGTAGGTACTTTTGCAACTTTTTTCACTCCTCATCAACAATTTCTTTTCAGAACTTCATTATGTGTGTTTCTTTTTGTTAGGTACTGTTTGTCATCGGCAGAATTATTTTAGCAACATTTAACTCGTGATTTAGGTAGGTACCTAGTAACGAGTACGGGGTTAGGTACTAACCTACGGAGGGTCAGCGATCTACATAATATGTATACATGTTATGAGAATCGCAGACAGCGTTGGGCCAATAGAATTGCAGAACCATTTCGGACCATGCCAATTAGACAATTCGAAATGAATTCCAATTTCAAATTAATGAATTCCAATTCGAAATGGATTGAATAAATTGATTGATTGATGGAATCGAGCGCTTCCCTGGTGACGAGCGCAATGCCAATTAGGCAATTCGAAAAAAAAACCAATTCAAATTAAAGTCCAATTCAGTATACCAATATTTACAATTCTAAGTGAATTCCAATTGCAATTGAAATAGTGGTCCAATTGCAATTTCAATATTTTATTCACACAACTTTGCCAATTTTGGCGAATGTGGAGTGTATGTTTATAGGATTAGTGTGTCGGGAATTTAGATGGGGATGTTAGATACAGTGGTGAGCAGTGGCCAATTGCAATTGAAAACAACAGACACACAAACAAGCCTATGATTCCCCAATTGCAAACAATAAAGTAATCCAATAATTTACAAACTATTCCAATTTCAATTGAAAATTTTGATTGATTGATTGATCAATTGATTGAATAAATTGATTGATTGACTGAATCCAGCGCGTCCCTGGTGACAAGAGTATACAATTTCATTCACCCTGCTGTCGAAAATGCCTGTCGGTGCAAACTTCGGGGCCTTACTGTGAACGAACGGCTGGACGTACGATGCTCCGGATGGTCTTAAAAAACTCGCAAGTTCAAGAACTATTTAAAACCGTGAAAAAATTCACGTAAAACAAAGGTATAGGCGTTCTGGAAATTTCAACCCCTATTTTGAACCCCTTACAGATGACTCACAGTAACGTCGAGCTTCGAGGACCAACTAGACCCCGAACGGGACCCATAACCCGAATTTCATCAATTTTGTTTCATGGTAACTAAGAAAAGTGGCCAGTACGGCGTACGGCGGACAGACAGAAATATTTTGGAACAGAAATATATTTTATTATTTTCAATAATGAACCATTGGAATCGAGCATGAAAAAAAAAATTCTTACCCCCCCTCAAAATTTGATGGTTTACGTTTCAAGGTATGTAGAATCCAAAACTGCAATAAAAATATTTCTGTCTGTCCGCCGTACGCCGTACTGGCCACTTTTCTTAGTTACCATGAAAAAACGCTGCAAATCCCTGCACAACGGTTTATTATTTTGTATAGAATACCCTTCCGTTACAGATCACAGCTCTATGTATAGATAATCCGTCTATATAATTTATGATATGTACTACTCTATTCATATAATGTAGATCGCAGACCCTCCGTAGGTTAGTACCTAACCCCGTACACGTTACTAGGTACCTACCTAAATCACGAGTTAAATGTTGCTAAAATAATTCTGCCGATGACAAACAGTACCTAACAAAAAGAAACACACACAATGAAGTTCTGAAAAGAAATTGTTGATGAGGAGTGAAAAAAGTTGCAAAAGTACCTACCAACAAACTCCAGCCCCTTCTACGTAGATGGTATAATGAACCGTTGTGTAATAATTTACCGTTGAGTAATGATTTACCGTAGTAATAATTTACCCATCAATAATACTTCAACGTTTGTTCAAGTTTCACTACCTACCAACAAACTCCAACAGAGCCATCATTTTTCAAATGAAATAATATCACAGAACAACCAACTCGACTTCATACTCCGCCAATATAATCAGGTGATCCCTACCAATGATTGGCCGTATTCACAAATTCCTATTGTGGGCGCGTCTCTGGTTACGAGATTTGGTTTGAATTGTATACAATTTCATTCACACTGGAGTCGAAAATGCCTGTCGGTGCAAACTTCGGGGCCTTACTGTGAACGAACGGCTGGACGTACGATGCTCCGGATGGTCTTAAAAAACTCGCAAGTTCAAGAACTATTTAAAACCGTAAAAATATTCACGTAAAAAAATGGTATAGGCGTTTTGAAAATTTCAACCCCTATTTTGAACCCCTTAGAGATGACTCACAGTAACGTCGAGCTTCGAGGACCAACTAGACAGCGAACGGAACCTATAACCCGAATTTCATCAATTTTCTTTCATGGTAACTAAGAAAAGTGGCCCGTACGGCGTACGGCGGACAGACAGAAATATTTTTATTGCAGTTTTGGATTCTACATACCTTGAAACGTAAACCATCAAATTTTGAGGGGGGGTAAGAATTTTTTTTTTCATGCTCGATTCCAATGGTTCATTATTGAAAATAATAAACCAAAAATTGATGAAATTCGGGTTATCGGTTCCGTTCGGGGTCTAGTTGGTCCTCGAAGCTCGACGTTACTGTGAGTCATCTCTAAGGGGTTCAAAATAGGGGTTGAAATTTTCAAAACGCCTATACCTTTAAATAGTTCTTGAACTTGCGAGTTTTTTAAGACCATCCGGAGCATCGTACGTCCAGCCGTTCGTTCACAGTAAGGCCCCGAAATATGCACCGACAGGCATTTTCGACTCCAGTGTGAATGAAATTGTATACAATTCAAATTTCAAACCAAATCTCGTAACCAGAGACGCGCCCACAATAGGAAATTTGGCGGAGATAAAATCATTGGTAGGGATCACCTGATTATATTGGCGGAGTATGAAGTAGAGTTGGTTGTTCTGTGATATTATTTCATTTTGGAGTTTGTTGGTAGGTAGTGAAACTTGAACAAACGTTGAAGTATTTTTGATGGGTAAATTATTACTACGGTAAATCATTACTCAACGGTAAATTATTACACAACGGTTCATTATACCATCTACGTAGAAGGGGCTGGAGTTTTTTGGTAGGTACTTTTGCAACTTTTTTCACTCCTCATCAACAATTTATTTCTTTTCAGAACTTCATTATGTGTGTTTCTTTTTGTTAGGTACTGTTTGTCATCGGCAGAATTATTTTAGCAACATTTAACTCGAGATTTAGGTAGGTACCTAGTAACGAGTACGGGGTTAGGTACCAACCTACGGAGGGTCTGCGATCTACATAATATGTATAGAATAGTACATATCATATTATATAGGCGGGTTATCTATACATAGAGCTGTGATCTGTAACAGAAGGGTATTGTATACAAAATAATAAACCGTTGTGCAGGGATTTGCAGCGTTTTATTGCAGTTTTGGATTCTACATACCTTGAAACGTAAACCATCAAATTTTGAGGGGGGTTAGAATTTTTTTTTCATGCTCGATTCCAATGGTTCATTATTGAAAATAATAAACCAAAAAAGTCCACAACGAGAGGTGTCATCAACAGCCTGTTGTATTATCAAAAACACCGAAAACTAAAAAACTTCCACAACGATAGGTGTTATCAGCAACAGACTGTTGTGCCTTGAAAGACAACAGACTGCTATTGACAACAGTAACAGTTATTCTCGGGCAACCAACAGCCTGTTGTCGTTTTCTGAAAATAGCAATAACGCCCACCACTAATTGGGTCATTCTACGCTTAGAGGCTGTTTTGGACCCCTCTTTTTTCACGTTCCTAAAACCTTCTAAACTGCCGATTTTTTTAGCTCGATCCCTTCAGTATCGATCATAATAGTATGCCCTATGAGTAGTCGAGCTTAATTCCCGACGGAACCTGAGATACGGCCAATTTAAAAAAATTGGCTGGCAGGGGGGTGACTTTACCGAAATTCAGTTCCAGGGGGGTGACTTCAACAATATTCAGTCCCAGGGGGGTGACAAACACGACATAAATATACATCAAAAACAGTTTATATTGTCAATACAAAACGAAAAATACTGATTTATAAAAATGTTTTGAGTATCTATTCATTTATCACACCTCTCAGTCTTATGTAGTACGAAAATCAGTCTCTTCCTAAGTATATGATATCACAAATCAAAGCTGAATCTTAGGAGTAAGCGTGATACACTCGTGTATCACGATTGATTCAAGTCTTGTAAAAACAAGAAACCACAAAAATAGTTTCTACATAAAATTTTGGTATTTTCCTTACGGGTAGTAACACATTTTAATTACAGTATCACATTTTTAATTGCAATAAAGTTCCTTACTTTAACCACAAGAATAATTCAAGTTCAATGGTAGGATATGGTACTAAACAGTACTTTTAAGTGTTTGACTCGAACGCATCACATAAAATTGCTTTTGGTTTATTATTCATTCTGAATAATACACCTATGTTTTCGTGCAAGTCAAAAAAATTTTAATTAGCTATGTTTGAACGCCATAGGTAACTCATCAAAGACCAAGTTTTTTGAACGACATAATTTTACGAACTAATAAAACCCAAAGAACAATTTGAACCAAAAACTAAAAATGCAGGTAAGTAGTAAAATCATACCTGAAAATCCCAAATACAGGTTTACTGAATAAAAACTTACTGAATAAAAAGTTGTAAAATTCTATTGGATATTGAAATTGTCAAGAGTGACATTGAAGATGAAACGCTCTCGACCTATGTTTATTGGCTGAGGGAGTTTGGCAACTACATCGTTGCTGCCGATGCTCGATACGTCCTTATTTTGGGGGAATATAAAATAGTTTGATTTCTTCCTCATAAACGAGGCGTCGAAGTCGGTTGCACTAAATTTTTTAACAATTTTCGCAATATAATTTACGGTCCGCTTTGCAGTAAATTTGACTATTGCGTAGTCTCCCTCTTCAAGGACGGAGTTGTTCAGGAAAGGGGACGGATACGGCTGGACTTCATCTTCGGATCCATCTTCTTCATCTTCAGCAGGTCCGGCATCTTCGTTTTCCTTTTTTCTTGACTCGGCATGTTCACCAGCTTCCTTTTCTTTTGCTCCGTAGTCTTCACGTTCTGCACTTTCGATCGTTACTTCATCTTCTTCCTCGACGTTCAGTGACAAGAATTGGCCACAATCAAGAGGAGTGAAGCCTGGCTCCACTCGTGATGCAAATTTCCCCATTGAGAACTTTTCGCTGCTGCACCCGAAGCAACTCAGTGAATTCATGCTAAGGATGGACGGTTCATTCACGTTGAACACTACCTGCCTGACATCCATCGTGCCTTTGAAAGACGGTGGACATTTTGGTATTATAGTCTTCATGCGGTCGATTTCGAGTGGCTCCACTACCTCGATATGAATACGTCTTGTGCCATTTTTCAATGTGTCGACGAATTCCTGGAAACTTCCAATATCTCCACCATGTGACACAAATTGGTCAGCCAAGTGTTTCAGGCGGCCTCCTACTCCATCTGGAGCTCCTTTTCCGTGGCCAGCTTCCAGGTAGTTCCAAGTGGCGACTTCCATATCAGGCCAGTGTACTTTCAATTCATTTGCTATGAGATAGAAAATGCTCTTGTTTCGGTATTGGCTGCTTGGACTATCACTGACAAAGTGAACCTGAGTCACTTTCTGCAGCTGAGTCTTTATGTACTCGAACACGGGTACCAGATGAGCCCATATAGCAGGGGCTCCATGCTCGAGATGTTCTGACAAAGTACAAAACGACTGGTGTTGAACTGGCGTGTATTCGTCTTTTTTATAATAAATGACCACAGTATGGAGAGTCCACTGTTTCCGACTGCCACCAAAGTGAAGTGCTTGAACTTCCTGTGAGAATTTCATGGAATAATTTTCGCTAAAGTCGCAATGAATAACGACATCTGTAGGATTCATTCTCAACTTCAGCTCGCTGATTGATTTATGTTGGTGACGTCTTCTGCCTTCGTGCTGCATGAAAAGAGGAAGTTCACTTTCGAAATACCTAACGAGTTGATACAAGGTGGTCGGGATCTTTTTCTTGACGGAGTGTGAAACCAATTTCTTCTTCCCATTTTTACCCTCGTACTCGCTCCGTTCGTTCACCCATTTGTGGTAGTACGCAGACTCAGAGCCATTGTATTGATTGTAATATGGAAAAATTCGGTCTTTACAAATGATACACTCTCCCATAAGGCAAGTGGGATTCATGCTATCACAGCACAGCTCATCAAGGACCTCTTGAATCGTTCCACGGGATAAAATTTTGTTTTTTTTCAGAGCCTCGATCACATATGTCATGTTCAAGTGCTTTGTACACTGACATGTGTCTCTTTCTTTTAAAGACTGGTGTACAGCCCAAAATGGCTTTAGCCGGCAGAACAGGCTGTAGCATAGCTTGTAAGCTGGATACGATTTCTGAAATTTCTTGTACAGGTTTTGTAATGTATCATTCAAAATACGCTTTTGCTTTTTTATTTTCTTTCGAGTGATTGTATCCTTTTTTCCTGGTAGCTGCCTACTTACCTCGTCGTCTACAAAAAACTTTGCAACGACATGGCGAATCTCATGTTGCACCAGTGAGAGTTTTCTTGTTGAAGCCCTGTTGCGGATTTTCCCCCTGATGATTTTTGCATGTAGCACACAGCCATCATCGTGCTTCAAATCAATCAATCCAGTTCGGCCAAGACGGGATATTCGTTGCCGCAACATGGCGTTTTGGCGTTCAAGAGTAGCTATTTTGCTGGCTTGAGCTACGTTTTGCCTGTACAGCTTAGTATTATTCCTCCTCATTATTTTTCTCCCATGTTGAAGCTGACGAGAAGGACCTGGTAGAGGTAGTGGTGGAGGTGGAGGTGGAGGTGGAGGTGCAAGAGGCTGGTAAACTGGGGCTTGAGCTGGAAGTGGAAAGTCCAAGTCTTCAGACAGAGCCGGAGAGTTCATTGTCATGAACTGGATGCCTGCCAATGCTCCTTTCTTCTTCTCCCTCGAATTCCTCTGACGAATCCTCCAGTCACGTCTCTGAGCTCTCGCTTGACGACGATTCATGTCTTCTATTAGCACAGGTTTCCTCTCCTTCCTCCTTTCCCATTTCTTCTTTTCCTTTTCTTTCTGTTCGGCAGCAAGGGCAGGATTTTCTTTTATTCTTTGATAGCGCTTCTTTTCGGCTTCCCTCTTCTGCCTTAAAATCTCCTCTCTCGTTTTCTTCTTCTTCACTCTAGCCATTCTTCTGTACCTAGAACCGAGCGATTGAGGGACGTGTGCAAATGTGTGCGTGCACAATAGGTATTTGGTACATACTAGAGAGCCTGCTGCCCAGGAGCTACCCACAAAAATTAATCAAAAAATTATTTTTAGCAAATTTTTTTGATTTTTTAATTTTTTATTTATTTTAAGTTACGACACTGCAGGGTTGCATCCAATTGCTGCCAAACTTTCGTTAGCTTTTTCCAGAAGCCTCCTTTAAATCCCCTCAAAATTTCAAGTCAGAAGACCCCAAAAATGCGACCTGCACTGCGTTATGGACATGCACATGTCACCCCCCTGGCACATTAGTCACTCCCCTGTGCTGAAGAAACTGTGAAAACCCAGGGGGGTGACATGCAGGGGGGTGACATTTTTCATGTTTTCTTACTCTATTTCCCTTATTAAATGGACTAGACATTTTTAATTTTGAAGCAAAAGTATTTTACGATAATCGAATGCAGCTGTGGAGGGGGAAATTAAAAAATGTCAATTAAACAAAATTTACAAGGCACAGGGGGGTGACGACTTAAAAAGACACGCACCTGTTTTTTTAGAAGAACCTTCGTCCACGCTGGCCGGAGAGTGACTGATGGTCACAGAAAATTAGGTGGGGCGAGGTTAGGGTTCAGTGTTGCCAACCCCGTTTTTTCCAAAGCTAAAGTCCCACGGGGGGCTTGTGGGGATGATTTTCAAAAAGTGCCCAGGGGGGTGACAGAAAACCTTGTGACAGACACATTTTGGGGTGCAGAATCGTAGCTTTTCTTTCAATCAAGATTTCTCAAAAACCTTCAAAAACTACATCATAGCCTGGACACTACCCTTTTTTTAGTTACTCCATTACTTCACTCGGTTTTCTGTTTCATCATTGTGAACATGCCAACCCAGGCTTGTGACACGCCAGGGGGGTGACATTTTGACCATTAATTGTCCAATTACCAAGACTAATTAGCGATTTAGAGTCTTGAAAAGTGGTCACACGTCAAGCCTGGAATGAGTAGTAAATGATACCAGTTTGAATTTTTATTATAGCATCTATAGGAGCTCATAAATAGCCTGTGACATCAAAATTCGGAATAAGCGTAGAATGACCCAATTACGTTACTGTGCGTCACGATCATGAAAAACACCTCACGGTCGGCCAGGTGCGTAAACATTTTTTGGAGGAGAAACGCCCCAAGACAACGGTTTGGAGCTCGCTAAAAACGTCGTTGAGGCGTTTTTCCTTAACAAAATTGGCTAGTTGGGGTGTTTCACACGGAGAGTTGAGGTGTTTTTACGTATCAAACACGCAGTCGAGGCGTTTTTCTTCCAAACTGAGCATCTTTCAGATTTCAACCCATTCCGGGCCGAATTTCCGAATTTTGAATAGACCATAGGGGGGGACGACGTGAAAATCCCACTTTCGGCAATTTTGGAGTTGAGGCGTTTTTCCTTCACAGGGCAGAATACTGAAGAGTTTCCCCAAGGCAAGGGTCTCGCAGGTGAACGTATGACGTTGTTGAGACGCAAGTAAGTAGCAACCACCTCTACTCGCACGATGTTGAAAAAACAACAAATGGGCTAACAATCAAATTTATTCGGTACGCTAACACTGGTTAACTAAAGCGATGATCATTGTAACAAATTTTTAAAATCCAAGAGGATTAGATGTAATAAAAATATAATAAAATTTGACCTCTTCAAAAGATAATAAAAAAAGACACCGTTAGCTAATATATCATTACCTTCAAGATAATCGAAGAACTTCCGTTGGCATCCATAAAAAACGGGATCAACTTCTATCGAGTACAATATTTTTTACGATTTTTGAAGAAATGACAATAATAATTACATATAGGTACACTAAACAAGGAAATATCAACGGACTCCCAAGGACACAACTGAAGTACCGATTCCAATTTATAACGGAGAAAATGTACAAGGAACAGACCTATCCGTTGTCATAAACATCTAAATAATAACTACCTACATACGTTTCATAACAGATACGTTAAAGCATCTGTGAAGATAGACATCTAGATTTTCGTAAATTAACGCTATGATCAAAGAAACTAATTGGCGAAATACTCGAGTACGAGTTGATCATGGCCTAAGGTATTGGTCCCATGCCCAACCGGTATGGTTCCGAGTAGGTAGGTACCTACCTACGTCTCAAGACAGACTATTCCAGGATAGAAGATATTCTGAATGGTAGAGCATTATTCAGGAAGTTCCAAAATTAGGACATGCAAACTAGGAATAACCAAATCGTACACCACAACTTGCCTGTTAATAATGAGAAATCCGGCTAACACTACACCAAAATACCTCCACTAGGGATCCGCTAGAGTCCATAGTGTTAACTTTAAATACCACTGAAAATGTCACAAGTTTATGAAGTAGGGGCAAAGATTAAACATGAACGCACATTGGTAAGTAGTACACTTCAAAACATATTTCTTCTGAGCATGCGGACTGTAAGTGCTTTAGTTCTAAGCATTGCGTGCCTTGACGACAAATTAAGGGTGCAGTTCGGTGAAACCTGCACACTGCCTAGACAAGTAAAGCAGGAAAGAAAGAATCGAGAAAAATGTAACTGGTTGGTGTTTGCAGTGAAAACTGTTATAACCTACTCATTTGGGCAAAACAGCATTCAACAGTTTTTAAGAAAGACAACCTTGTGGAGGCGTTAACTGAAATGCCGGGAGTGGGTAAAGCAAATCTGAGGTGAAGGTGCGAGAACGTGTTCATAAGTGACGGGGATAAGACGAGCAGTTCAATTTATTTATCACAGCACGAGATAGCGGTGGGCGTGAGATCTTTGGGAGGCCTTCGTGTGCGGACAGGTAAGGCTCGTGGGAGCGTTGACCTGAGCTTCCTCCCCAAAGCATTATCGAGGAAGGACCGAGACCGCCAGACCTTGATGGTGTAGTCATCTGACGTCGAGACCAGCATTTCAGGATTTGTAGGGTTGAAAGCTACAGAGTTTACCACGTCGTTGTGAGGTAGTTTGCCAAGGCAGACGCTGTAATGGCGGTCCCAAATGTAGCCATGTTTATCTTCTGCGCCACTGATTTAAACAAAAATAGCCCTAGTTAATTCATTAGTTAAGCATTAATTAATTCATGTGAAACAGATTCAACTTAAGAGTGTCTCGAGTGAAATTGAAGTTCATTTGCATACGTAGTATTTACAACTAAACAGTCCAGCAGTGGAAGGCGGCATAAAGAATATCCTTAAGTAGCCCCTGGGTGTCGTAAAAGGTGACTAAAACGGGGTAGGATGTGTTGTTGGCAGCAGGGCTCATCTGTGGGGATGGCGACGGAGGTGCCAGTCAGGGCCAACAGTAAGGTTCACACACACTAGGCAGGAGCAGGATGGGAAACAGCTGCGGAACACGGGTCGTATTTTTTTGCTTCTGTGTATTTGAATGGAGATACGCAAACTAGGTGGGACGTGGTAGTCACGGCATGGGGTAGGAACAAGACGGGTTCCGCCGCGATCACTCTCAAAGTGAAAAACGGCGTTGCCTGGCCCGGGATGTTCTCCCTCCACCGTCCAATGTTTACCTTCCCCAGGTTCACGCACACCTTCCAGCCGGCATCCCGCGGTCCTACCCACGGCGTTTCCTGTCCTGTTCCCGCATATTGTGTGAGAACCTTAAGTGCGTCTACTGTGAAGGGGTAGGTAGCACTCCTTAGTCGTAGAGAAGACAAACTACCTAGGGAGGGGACCTTAAACAAACCCACTGGTCCTCCTGGTTTGGGATTGGGTGAAGTGCTGACAACTGTTCCCCGGAAAACATCCTATAGTTACGGAACTACTAAAATAAGCTAGGTAGGACAAAATATGGGTGGATAGATATCAAAATCAACAAAGCTTGTTGGCCTGTCGTATAGCACTCTACTGTTAGATCACTGAAGCTTGCTGCCTGAGCATCAGCATACAAAGCACCTTGATTGTTAGAAAAATCGTGAACAGTGAATTTATTAGTTTAAAATTTGTCTTCACTAACAATTTATTTAATATTTCTAATTTGTCTTCATTCCCACACCCTGTAAAAAAAACAGAAACATTCAAGCGTAGATTTAAATATTCATTGTGGTGATATTGTTTTGCAACATTGGCCGAAGCGTTTCTCGTGTATACAAGAGTGTCGTGTGAGAAGGTAGGTACCCCTTTCTTAGTAGTTTCTAGTGCGTATGCATCTCCCCTCTGCAGGTTTCACACTTCCTTTCGAAGTTGGAATGATGACTCCCCTCAGCAAGAGAAGACAGATTTCAAGAGCTCTCAAACAGATCAAGAGATTTCAACAGCCCTGACCCTACAAACACCTCTTCTTGAGCAGAATACCAGCAAAGGTGAGGTGACTGAAATGGCATTTTCTGTACCTACCTTCCCTTCCCAATATCACAGTCTAGAACTGCGCAATGGGGAGGGGGGGGGGGGGGGGTGTCACTTTTGCTATCGTCCTGTCAGGGATCACCACTACTGGGAGTTGATAGACGAGTGCTGTGGGGTTGTTCGGACACTTGAAAAGCTGTGCAAGATCCCTGAAGATGCCAAAATGGGTGCCTAGAAGGGGCATCCATCTGGGGCAAAGGATGTAACTCGCCCACCTTCCTCGTAATGACAGTTATATTGTTTTTCCACATATTAGGCAGTTTCTCGACACTCATATTATATTGTTAATTTAATTTAAACTCACCAGTTTATTTACTACACAGGAAAAGTACAAGTAATAAAAATACCCAATCAATTTACATAGGTACCTTCCTGAGGAATCCGTCACCACTTGCAAGTTGAGAACTTTAGGCAAGCACTTTCAATGTCAGGACATCATTATCAGGCTGCCGAGAGAATACAGCCATTGCTAGTGATGACGGATTGCTGGTATTTTAATTGTATCCCTACTACTAGCAAAACAAACCTTCTAGATTTAATTCCAATTCCCCGTCAGATCCAGGTAGATAGGACAAGGTGGAACAAAACATCAGGCCCTCTGGTGATTAACTGACTGCCAAAAATCCTGTGTCATTTTACTGAGAGTAAATGAGAGTCCTCTGCTTTGCTCAATTTTTTTCTGAACGTTTTCGTTATCACACAAATTATTTACGACTGACTGCAGGCAACACAGTCTCCCACTCCCTGTTACCATTTGCTCGAACGATTGTACACTGCACATGTGGGCATCATGTTGTTTGCACTTCACAAAACAAAGATTTGAGCGAAAATCGTTCGTTTCCTAATATAAACTGATTCAACCAAGGCTGAACCAGCCAACCAGCAACAAAATGGCGGATTTCCCAGTTTCAGCTGTTACCTACCTCTTCCTCGTGGTGCACGTCATGCCAATACCATCCATACTCTGCCCTCAACCACTATCTGCTAACAAGACGAAAATAACGGACATTTTATGTCCTACAGCAACCACTGAGTGGCCGATGAGTAAATAGAAGCGTGAGTTGAGCCAACCTTATTTCTCGTTCTTCTACATTATGATCTTTATTTTACAAAAATAGACTACTAACCTTGCAACATAGTCATCAGAGACGTCAAGGAATATGAAAAAACATTCACTGTTAGGAGTAAATGCTTTGTGTGACCGCAGCATTTTCCCATCTTCACGGAAGTTCAGCAGGTCAATGACATGGATATCAATTTCCTGGGCAATAGGCGGTGGTTCAAGGGGATTCGTTATTGTATATCCTGATGGCCATGGTCTACTATTCACGTATAAATACCTGAAGCAGAACACCCAATCATACTTGAATTTCGACCACCCAAAGTCATTAATAAATCACACAAGCGATATTTTCAACACCACTGTGGTGAACAGCCCTTCCACCAACGTGAGGTGAACTGGTAGTTAGCCTTGCTCAAATCCAGATCTACCATGAACGTTTACAGACTAAACAATCTACACTTTAGATTTACAGTTCCGTAACAACCGTTCTTACATTACTTACTTTTTGGTACCTAGCCAATAAACTTCATTCTGCTGTTTAACACGCACCTACCAACTTATTCGCATACCAAATTAAAAAAAGTACCAACTTAAATCCGTCAAAGAACGTTATATTCGTGTTTGAGTACCTAACAAATTTTTTGAGTAGGTAACCCTCCGTTTACTACAGTGCCACTGTAACAGAATACTCTGCGAGACTGAGATCTTTAACCAATCTCAAGTACTGGTGTTTGCCACGAACCAACTTATTTATTAACTCGAATACCAAATAATAAAACTAGGTACAACAGGAAAACCTTATTCCTATGAGGTAACCCTAAAAAGTCAATAATCATGAATATACCTCTGGTCTGGGGACAGACCCATCCCTATGATGTGCCCATGGAGATCCATTACTTGGTCCACACTGTCGAATTTTTTTGCAACTGATGAGTGGTTGAGCCAGTCAATCTCAGGCGTGGAGCGACAATTTTTACCCCGGCCCCTCCAAGCCAACCGTTGCCTTAGGCTGGGGCCTCTATTCAACACTTTACGGAATCGGACTTGCTTGATTTTTTTGAAACCTGGAAAAGATCCATTGATAGGTACGTGAATCTTCTGAATCAAGTCCAACATCAACTGAATCAAATCCAGAACATAAGAGTGAGTAAGCGATAGTCACAAGAGTTGTAGCTGAGTAACTCATTTAACCTATTTGGTGTGGGATGTAAGTTTTCGATCCTGTAGTAAAAATCAAAATCTTTTCTGGCTGGCTCATGAGGTCTTCATCCACTGGAAAATTAGGTAACACACAGAAAGTTAGATTTTGCAGTATGGATTTAGTTCTGGTTAACCTTCTTGACAGTAAATATCTAGCGAGTAAACCGAGTATAAAGAGCGAGATTACAGTGCTGGTACACACCTTCTTCAGAGTCACTTTCTTCGAAATAATCATCTTGACATACCCTGGAAAATTACGTTCAATTTCAAACTAGGCCGGTGCAAAGAAGACCGAAACAGAAAGGATACATCTGAATGGGTTATATATTTTTCTAAAGGATCTTGATTAGTAAAGGATAAAAGTAGGGCTGAATCGAGGGGAAATACTCCCTTTATTTTTTTATAGGCTTTTGCTATAAAAAGAGACAAGAAGGCCGAAATATGCTGTGACGTGATAATTATGAGAAGCCTTGCTGACTGTGTGATATCTCTAGCAGACTGGGTGCAGCCATTTGCACCTGCCTACCGATAACAATTCACTGGTTCTCAGGACGACGTCACTTCACCCGAGCCTTCCATAGCCATGTCTTCCACAATGCATTTTCGGTCCAACATTTTTTAATAACTTTTCATTAGCCAAGTCCTCGTTTTGGATAAATGACGATTGCCCATCTGTGCCTAACCAAAACTATTGACAATCCTTAAGAAACTAGGTACCTAATTAATTTTACCTCGAATAACATGCTCCTTCAGTTGAAATATTACCAACTTCCTCATAACTCTTGGCAGAATCATCAGAACTTGACAGCTTAGAGCCTTCCAGACAATCAGCAACCATTACAGCTCGGACTGAACTAGCGTTGGTATTGTAGAACCGAAATAGTTGATTTAGTACAGGGGTGTGTTCCGAATCGGTTTCCTGCAAGTGGAAATGGCAAAATATAAGGTCGGTATGGATCACAGAGGGAAAAGGGGAATGAGATCAGAACTCCATTGATTACGTAGGAAGCCCTGAATGTGTGCTATTGGAGTACCTTTTGATTTACTATTCTGTAAATTGTACACCTATGTATTCGTTCAGCAAACAAATTTTATAACACCCCCTCAAATTTTTTTCTTTTACGTTTCAAGGTGCGTAAATTCCAAAAGTGCAATGTCCGTCCGCATCATCCACATCTACTTCATTTTCGGTCTAAAAAATTCGTTCTTTCGCAAACATGGCTCCATTTGGGACCTACTTGTGGCCCGAAACTTAGCAGTCCGATCGGAATATACCCAAGGGTGTTATGGGTGGAAAATGGGTGCAAAAATAGTTTTTTTAAAGTTTTAGTAACGTGAGCTTTTGAGATAACATTTTCCATGTTTTTTAGGACGAGGAGACCTAATATGAAGTACATTTTGACCGAAGACTTGAAAACTGAGGTTCTAACGAAGTTTCAGCATTAAATTTAAGTTAAATTTTGATCTTAAATCGCCGTTCTTCCACACACAGTTTGGGTCCCAATTTTGGAACGAATTTGGGTCCTAGTCGTGCTCCAAAGCTCGGCAGCCCGAACGGTATACACCCTGGGGAGTTAGGGGGGGGGGGGGGGTGTAAAAATAGTGTTTTTCGAGGTTTTTTAGGTTTTGGTGAACATGAGCTTGTGAGGTATCGTTTTTCATGTTTTTTTAGGGCGAGAATACCGAACATGAAGTTGATTTTGACCAAAAAGTGAAGACTGAGTTTGTAAAGAAGGTTCAGCTCCCAAAATTCATTTTTTATGGGTCAAAAACCTGGGAAATTGTCTGCGATCACCTTAAATTTGTATAATAACACTAGAAGTAGTATTAACAGGCGAATCAAGACAAATGAATGGCACTATCAACGATCAAAGATGATATTTGTGAAAAAAAGAGCCTAATCGTGTTTTTAAGAAAAAATAAATGAACAGCCAACATTTCTGTAGGAAAGTCCAATAGAATAATAGGACTTTGCAGCGTTTCTGATTACTGACTCCCCCCCCCCCCCCTCCCCCAACGGTCCACAATCTGAACATTTAGCCTCAATTTTCCATGGGACCTCGACAGCCGCTCCCATCGTTATTTCACTATTCTAACCCCTTTAGGCGGATGAAAGCAGGCACAGTGGAATATGCGCCTATAATGATAAGTTATCCATGTCCTCAAGCGACAGAAACGACAACCATATGAACTATGGGTAACAATGTATCTTGGCCACTACAACATACCTGAGAAGCTTTGTTGATCCACAACCCTGTGGAGCTGACCAGATGAGCCAGCCAACAAAGATCTCCTGACAGTAAATGTCGGTCACTGTACCACGTTCCAAAAATGTCATAAGGCTTGTTTCCAACTCTGCACTGAAGGTTGAACCCACCTTGAAAGTCATAAGAGACATCGGATGTACCGTAATATGAACAGGTAACTAAAATGAAGTTGTAAAGGGGCCTTTTACGGGCCCATTCATACTGGTTGCAATGATAAACCTGATGGGGAATACCCCCGGTAGCTCTTTTTCTCCAAATTTTTTGTTTGTTTGTTGATGAGAAATCGAATCGGTTCGCCGGTATTGCCGCTAGGTACTTCTTCCTCCATGATACAGCACAGCAGAACATACTTCTTCTTGTCAAGCAGTACACTGGGTGGGCCAACATGGATGTGCTCACCTCAACGTCGTGGATTAGGTAAAACAAGCTGTATCCACCGAAAGGCGGCAATGACGTCCACATATAATTAAAAATCAACTAGGTGGGTACTTATGTCTCGTCCAAATGAGAAATATGAACAATCTCATCTCTGTGTCTGCTTTCAAATAGAAAATAAAAGGGTATTCCCCATTGGATGTGTGTGCTGTAATGTTTTTCATTTTTCCAATCTAATGAAATTACTGGGAGCTTTCCATCAGAGTTACAGAGCTTGTCCGATGAGCGAATATGGGGGACGAAATACAAAACAACAGCCAAATATGCGGAAGTCAGCCACACCTATTGAACCTGGTCCCAAGAATTGGCCTATAGTGATTTTCAAGGGTGATAAATCAGTTTTGCATGATGGGGTGCACACAGTCATCTTCTATCTTAGTGGGAGCTTTCCAAAAGGAAGAAATAGGTTTTGGTACCGTTGTCGTATGCGGTCTACCGGCCTTCCACTGTTGTCGTATGCGGTCTACCTTAAACGTGCGGTCTACCGTAGGCTTCTGATGTACCTACACGAAGGATCAGGGGGGTTGGTTTCTTGACCACTTGAGAGACAGTAGGAGGGGAAGTCTTGAGAGTTGGCCATGAGAGTTGGAATTTGTTGTGTTTATAATATTTTATATACGTTTATTTATAAGTTTATATACGTTTACGATCGTCTCGGAAAACGGACAGTGATGGATAAAAACAAAATCATTGCGATGCACCAGAAAGGGCTGCCAAACACATCACTCCATTCGAAAATCGAATAAATTTTTTACATATCATGACGTGGATGGACCTTCTTCGAGGACATGAAGACGACGTCACTGATGACATAATGCCAACCACGACGATACGAGCTTCAAATCGAATTGAAGTGTTCAAAGGTAAGCTCTGAATTCTTTTTAATTATTAATTCGTATCTCATAAAGGTTTTGACCATCATACCACCGGTAGACCGCATAAGACAACACTCGTTGTCCGGGGTAGACCACAGATTCGAGGTAGGCCGCATACGACAACGGTACCTAGGTTTTTAATTGTCCACTTGCCTGGGGAGAGTGCCATCACATATAAATAAGATTGAAGGATATTTCAAATTGGTTACAGCATCCAATGGTACGTTTTGGCACCGTTTGATGATCTGGAACCCCTGCTGAAGCCCCACTGCAACCCTGCAAATTCATCTGTCCGCACAGATTATCGGTAAACCTTTATATGGATAGTTTTATCAATTTTTTTTTAAACAATTAGATGCCTTTCCCAGTATTTAATCCCGGAATTCAGTATTTTCAGACCTTTTTCTTTTTCTTTGCAAAACAGCATGGGTCGCTTCAATTGGAAAAATGAAACAATGAAATGGATAGTTCTCATAGTCAAAGGAAGGATAAAGTGATCAGGGGAGGATAGTTGTAACATCATCATTTCGAAAAGGGGTTCATCAAATGCCTATTTCACTCGTGAGTTAGGAGGATGAGGCTCACCTTGGAGGGAGAAAACAGCGATTTCTCCCGAAGTAGTATTGGGAGTACCAAAATGCACACCAGACACCAACAGAAGCGAGTCCGACTTGTTGAACTGTGAAAACTGGGTACACTTCCAGCTGAAGGCCTTCATATCGTAGGAATATTTCATTTCAACGGGATAAGCAGCTTGCCATACCTTCAACAACAAAAGTCAGACAATGATTACGTTCGGACTGAACGTTTTTGTGACAGGTGGAAGTGGGCAAGTTTACTCCCCAGGATTAGAAACGCACCCTTATGAAGCCATCTTTCGATGATGTTGCAAACATAGTACCATCATGAGAAAAACTGACATGCAAGACTTCATGTCTGTGATGACTGAGTATTTCAGAGCAAACAACAGGAGTGTGATAGTGCAGTCTTTTGTACTCCTCATACCAGGAAGTCTTTCCTGAAACATAACAAGTGAAATTACTATCTTCATCATACATCACTCCAACAAAATCATACTAGCAGCAAATAGTAACAGCAGGAAAAATCAATTTTTAGCACACACTACGAATGAAACTACAAAGTTACTATGCGTACCAAACTAGTTTTTTCTTGACTAACAAATATATCCAGCTCTAATGCTTGTATCAAGATGTGACAGATTTTCATTTTACCATGTGCCATCGGAGTAGACGAATCTAGACTGTTGTCTCTGTGGAATAGATGTTTCCAAAGCATTTCGTCATAAGAAAGTCGGCTCCAAGTCCTGCATGCCAGACCTGCAGTGAGTAGGTCACAAGGGCCCAAATATCCATACACCTGTAGAAGGACGGTGTCCGGAGCGTATGTCCAACAACTTCCATAACCCTCTACCTCTTCCATCCTAAATCAGAGAACACTTCATGATGAGAATGTTTTCAGATGTAGCACCGATCATACAGGAGGAAACTATTTTACAATTATCTCACCTTATGGCCGATGAATGTTTCTCAGAAATAATTTGTGTACGTAAATTTGTAAGTAATTGGTTGCCAAAAACATTAATAGAAGCTCGCGTCTTATGACACGAATCAAAGCACTTGAACACATTTAAGGACGAAGGAGGTCATGACTGATGAATTAAAATACTTAATGTTAAACCCAGTATGAAAAGTTTATCACTAGGTAGGTACTTGCTTTACGATGAAAGGAATGACTGCCAGTCGATGTATGCCGTTTATAAAGGTTGGCACTTGGGACAGTTGTCTACAAAATATCTACCTACCTAGATTTTAAATGGTAACTATGTATTTTTGAACGAACTGTCACATAAATTTACAGGGTTGCCTCGATGGATCGGACCACGAATTCGTAGAAACTGTTGTTCTAAACCGGGACGCTGGAATTCCAGATAATCTAGCCTTAACATTAATGAGTTTTAACAGAGTATCACAACATAGATATTGAAGTTCGAAATAAGGTACATACGCGAATTAGGCAGAGCCTGCATCAGAAGGAAGAAGCGAAGTATTATACACTTGATAACAAACACAGAGGAGGCAGAGCTGGGCTTATGAAGTGACGTCACACTGCATGGATCATATAAATATGGACGACCGCAAATGCGTTATACAAGGTTATCTCCTTCATGAATCTACTTGTCACTCATTTTCACGTTTAATGAAGGATACTTCCATGAAACTTTCTTACAATGTTTAGTATCCATACGCTGGGTTGGTAAGTAAAAACCATTAAATTGCAATATTATTGTAGCCATTGGATTGTACATCTTACATCATTCACAACATTACAAATGTTCAGAAGTATCAACATAGGCAAAGAAAAAAACGATGCAAAGTCCTTGTCACATGGGTTTATTATTCTATTGGATGTACCTACAGAAATGTTGGCTGTTTATTTATTGTTTCTTTCTTGTAAAATAATTGAAATAGCTTCTGGTGGTTTCCACAAATTTTGGCCCCCAAAACTTAGATTAGGTACTTACGCTCCTTTTTTTTCAAATTATCTTTGATCATTGATAGTACCATTCAATCGTCTTGATCCACGTGTTGACTCTTTTTCTAGTCTTATTCTACAAATTGATGGTGATTTCAGACGATTTCGCAGGTTTTTGACTCATAAAAAATCAATTTTGGGCGCTGAACATCTGGTACAACCTCAATTTTCCACTCCTTGGTCAAAATCGACTTCATATTCGGTCTTCTCGTCCCCAAAAACATGGAAAACGATACCTCAAAAGCTCATTTTACTAATATGTTACTAAAACACAAAAAGTACCTATTTTTATACACATACACTCATAACTCCCCTAAATTGAGTACTGGAACCGGCAGGGCAATTACAGTGTGTTTCATAAATACCTATGCGGTGGATTCAAGAATTCTATTATTAATCTAACGAAATTTTTTTTCAAGTTGCAAATGTTCCCATAAAAAAATCCAAAATAACATTCTTCAAATTAAATGTTAACACGGAACAACCAAATCGATTTCATACAGCCATTTTCTGATTTTTCTTTTTTCTTTTTTTCTACATTGTTTTGAAAATATCTTAACATTAGGCATGGTCAAGTATATGTACGAGTATATATAGGTTGTTATCAGGCTTATTTAGATCCTCTTAACTCACAGTAATTACTTTTTATTTACAGATTGAGTTCTTGGTGTTTGGTTTTTGTGAAAACGTGAGGACATTTCCTACGGTAGATTTCCTACGGGGGAAAAGTGGATATACATTCTTGACAGAGTTTGAGATGTGGTTAGGAACCAATTTTACAAGTTGGCAGATCCTAGAAAGCCCTAAAATTCTTAATCAATTTATAAAACGTCATAAAACTATATATACTTCTATTAAACGTTTTCTAGAAGGTTTACGCTGTGTGCCATGAAGACTCGTTAAAAGCAACATGAAGGCTCCAGAAACTCCTACAGGTGCTGGGTCAGGGGTGAACAAAATGGAAAGTGAAAATAAATTCACTTAATTCCTGCGTTGTCACGTATGCATACTTCCATAAATATGAAGAGCCGCCCTATTCTATGCCGGACAATCCATTCCGAAAGCTACAGGACACAAATACCTCGGAATGCACCTAGATAAGCGACTGACGTTCAATGAAGACATCACCGAGTTGAACAGTAGAATACGAAGCCGAGTATCTTGCCTGAAACCATTGTTGGACAGTCGGAACGTGTCAGTGCAGAATAAAATCATCATGTGTATAAAACACTCATTTTACCGACATGGACATTATGCTATAAACATTTGGGGTACATGTTCCAGCTCACAATCCAGGAGGCTAGAAACTATTACTATAAAATTACTACATTACAGTACTTTTTCAATGATTTTCGTATGGGACCATCTGTGACCCAACCCGCACCTACCTTCCAAATTTCAGCCCATTTCCTCCGTTATTTCGCGTAGTTGTGGGCGTTGCAAAGAATTGATTCTCGTTAATTTCTCACTTTCCCTGCTCCAATAGTCCGAACAGTAGAATCATCCAGATATGGATTTAAGGTCGTGCCTCTAGATCAACTTTTATTCCTCAGTTACTCACCACTGACTTCCTTTCAGTTCACTATGAGTGCTGGAAGAATGATAAGTCGAGAGGAGGACCACGAAGCCAACCACCAGGACCACGAAGCCAAAGACTGAAGCAAACTACAGCAACGAGGATGTAGGGGAAGGTCGAGGGCCTGAAGGAATCGTCCCTACACTTGGTTCAAAAATATTCTAAAGAACACCTGGATAAAGACATCCGAGAAATTAACGCAGGTAATTTGTCTCTAAATAAGGCCATTCGTGTAGATATGGAATTCCTAAAGGGACTCTCCACAGAGGCAATGTCCCATTGGTAAGATAAATGGGGCATCCGACCATCCTCACCAAGGACGAGAAGTCATGTTGGTACTGGGTAGTCAACATGACAAAACTGGGGTTCCCCAAGCATGGGGAAGATGTAAGAGATTCAATCCAAAAGGTTTCGAAGAGTTGCTCTCGACCAAACCCATAAATAAGGATGACCGCCCAGGGAGTAGATGAATGTTGGCCAATTTCTTCAAATTCCCATCTGAAGTGACCAAAAGGAACACTGACCCCATCTCGAATGCAAGGGCACCTTTCACAAAAGGAACCGTTATGAGGTAGTTTGAGGAACTTCGCGGATTCTGCGAGAGTAATAACTGATTTGATGTGTTCGACGACTTCAGACGAATATTCGACTGTGATGAAACTGCTGGGCGCCTGCGTGCTCAGGTACGTGTAAAATTTTGGGCTCCAAAGGATTCAAAAACCTTTATGATGTGAAACAGGGAGAAGATTGGTCCAGTACCTATGCAGCCAACAGAAACAGAAATAACGATACGATAAGCGATTATTTCGAAACTACTGGACCAATCTCAATGAATCTTTTTATTTTTTATTTAAAAAAAAGAAACACGGTCATTTCCTGGTGGTCCCATACTAGATTTTAAATATAAAAAGAAAGTACTGGGCCTGTACCTACTGCTTTGACAGACATTGCACGATTTGACGACAGAAAATAGTCTGCCAAAGGCTGTGGATGCCGGATTAATGATGGTATTAGTACTTAATAACGTGAGGTATATTACTAAAAATATCGCACTAGAAAGAAAAAAGTAAAAAAACCGACTTAAAAAAAGCTTTATAAAACTAAAAAGTAAAGAATAATTTTTATGCATATGTATACAGTATCCTAATATATGGTACAGAATTCTGGGGCGGAGCATATACCCAAACCTTCCGCTCGCTCAATGTTGTGTGCAACTCCCTCCTTCGGATCATCACTCGGTCGCATTCCCGAACGCAATGATCTTTTTAAAAAATTTGATATTCTTCCACCAAGATTGATATTTGTTTATTGCTCCCTGCTTCGTGCACACACGATTAAAAAATGTCTACCCCACCGCATTGTCCTGCGAGTCACCCGAGCAACATGCGAGGGTCGCCAAATTCGAGTTCCCCGCCCTTCCACTGATTTTTTTCATGAGACAATTTCCATGGCTGCCTCCCACAATATGCGCCTCACTTCCGACTACCTTACAATCAGATCAGTAGACTAAATCCTTTAAAAAAAGAATAGGCGCATACCTGCTGCAAATGCACAACTCTGACCTGCACACTGACTTCTTGAATAGGTTTGATCTGTAATTGTAACTGTGTTATGTATTTAGGTAATTACTATCTTGGAATATGGATGGCATAGGTGCTACATCCCCAAACATAGGTATATGCATTAATTTTTTTTTCACTCAAGTTGAATATTGTCTGTAAATCTTATGTTTCCATCTAAAAGAACTCGCTCAATCCAACTAATACGCTAGTTCAGTGACAACCAGTCCCTGGACGGGTCGTCAAGACCTTAGGGGCCCATTCATGAACTTGGTTTTCTCATGTTTCTGTACTTATATTCTTCATTATGTACTAAATATGTTTTTGAATAAAGAATTGAATTGAATTGAGAAAAATGACAATTACCTATTTATTCAAACCCAGTACAACATCATTTTTGAAGTCGGCGCCAAATTTTAACTAAAAACCCCGCACACAGCCTTCATATTGTATCCCTTGGTTTTTATATATTTTAGTTGAAATTTGGCGCCGACTTCAACAATTTTGTTGTTCTGGCTTTGAATAAATAATTATTAGGTATGTACGTTTGTTCAGCATAAGAAGTATTCTTTACTTTTTAGTTTTATACAGTTTTTTAAAGTCGGTTTTGTTTTTTGCTATTTTTTGTGGTTTGTAATTTATGATAATTAGTCATTTGTTTATTGTTTGGAGTTGTATATTTTTTGTCTGTTGATTCTGTCGTATTTTGGAGATTTGTCCATGGCGTAGTCATTATAGCCGGGAGTAGATGGAGAAGATTGGTTCCGTGGGGGAGAAATTCTTGAATGGAGCAATACTGTCGCTTCTTGGAATTTGCAGGCCATGTCCTGGAGTCGAGTCTTGGTGCCTATGTACCTACCAGTGGTCAGTACTTTGTTTCGGATCCGCTGTTTATTAAACTTAATAACCTAACATTTTATGACTGTGATGGTGGTCAAACTGTTGAGCATACTGTAATCTATGGCAGGTAGGTACTTACTATTACATTTTTAACCCCCCCCCCCCCTCTCCCTCAAAATTTCATTGTTTACGTTTCAAGGGACGTAGAATACGAATATCAAATACTTAGGAAAAATATTTCCGTCCGTCCCCGTACGGCGTCCGCGGCTTTTTCCTTAGTTCCCATGAACCAAAATTCACGAAATTTTGTGAAATTGGTGAATTTTGGTTCATGGGTCCCGTTTGCCATCTAATTGGTCCTCGAAGCTCGGCGTTACTGTCACTCAACTCTGTGGGGTGAAAAGTAAGAGTTGAAATATCCGGAGTATCCCTATCTCGGAAAATTTTATTTTCAGGTGTGGGTTTTTTCGCATTTTTAAATAGTTTAATTTTTTTCTGAATCTTTGAGGCCATCCGGAGCATTCTGCGATGTTGCCATAAAATTTGCCGTAAAGAGCAGGGTTTATGCAGGCATCTAGCAGAATTAAAAGCGCACATCACTTACTTGTCTGTATGTCAGATGGGTGCTATAGCACAGTGGTTTAAGGACTGAAACGCCGAAGTTCCCCAGGTGGAAACCCTACCGGCTGAATATTTCTCACTCCACATCAACGGTTTCCCTGCAGAACTTTATCTGTGTTTCTTTTTGCCATTTTGGCTACCGTTGTCATTGATAGAATTATTTTAGCTACATTTAACAGTGATTTAGGTAGGTACCTAGTAACGAGTACGTGGTTAGGTACTAAGCTATGGAGGTCTGTGATCTACATAGAAGGGTTATCTATACAGGGAGCTGTGATCTGTAACACAAGGGTGTTCTATGCAGAGAAGTGTGATCTGTAACTGAAGGGTATTCTATACAAAATAATAAACCGTTGTGTAGGGATTTACAGCGTTTTTGTTCTAGTTTTCTCATTTCAAAGAACTCATTTTAAATCTTGACTTTTTCGTTATTTGTTATTACAATACTTACTGTTAAGTAGGTAGATAATCAAAGTTAGTTTTAAAATTCATTCAAGTTTCTAGTGATGTTTATTTGTAGGTACCTATAATAGGTTATAAATTTTACGGACAGATGCTCAATTTATATTACTAATTTACCTACGTGCTACGTTAGTAAGCCTTAGGTATTTCTATTCGGTGCCTAGTGCAAAAGCGCTGCAAATTATTACACAAAGGTTTATTATTTACCTGTATAGATCACTGATCATCAATGATTTACCTTCAGCGTAGATCACTGTTTTCTGTGTTCAATACCCTCGAGCCCCCCCCCCCCCCCCCCCCCAGGAAAGCCCTGAATCGAGTACTGGAGCAGATCCTGGAATTAAAGTTTCCTACAAATGCGCGGGATTCAATAATTCAATGATTAATTATTTTTTAGTTATTCATTAAGCATAAGGCAAATAATAAATCGTTGTACAATAATTTACATTTGAGTAATAATTTACCGTTGTGTAATGATTTGCCCATCAATAATACTTCAACGGTTCTTCAAGTTGCAAAAGTACCTAACCAACAATCTCCAGCCCGTTCTACGTGTAATGAACCGTCGTGTAATAATTCACCGTTGTGTAATAATTTACCATTGTGTTATAATGTACCCATCAATAATACTTCAACGTTTGTTCGTTTCACTACCGATCAACAAACTCCAAAAGAGCAATCATTTTTCAAATGAAATAATATCACAGAACAACCAACTCGACTTCACACTCCGTGATTATAATCAGGTGCTCCCTAGTAATGATGATCTCAGGCCAATTGCCGAGTTAGCGCGTCCCTAGTGATGATATCTGGGCTGAATGTATACAATTTCTTCACCCTCCTGTCGAAAATGCCTGACAGTGAGAACTTCTGGGCCTTACTGTGAACGAACGGCTGGATGTACAATGCTCCAGGTGGTCTTAAAAAACTTCCAAGTTCGAGAACTATTTAAACCCGTAAAAAATTCGAGATAACGGCGTCCTGGAATTTCAACCCCTATTTTTCATCCCTTAGGGATGACTTACAGTAACGCCGAGCTTCGAGGACCAACTAGACCCCAAACGGGACTTATAAACAGAATTTCGTCAATTTTGGTTCTTGGTAACTAAGAAAAGTGCTCCGTACGGCGTACGGCGCACGGACAGAAATTTTTTAAATTGGATTTTCGGAATCTACATACTTCGAAACGTAAAACCTTCAAATTTTGAGGGGGGTTAACAATTTTTTTTTCATGCTCGATTTCAAAGGTTCATTATTGAAAATAATAAACCAAAATTTCTGTCCGTCCACCGTACGCCGTACTTCGCACTTTTCTTAGTTACCATGAACCAACATTGACGAAATTCGGTTTATAGGTCCCATTTGGTGTCTAGTTGGTCCTCGAAGCTCGGCGTTAATGTCAGTCATCCCTAAGAGGTGAAAAATCTCCAGGACGCCGTTATCTCGAATTTTTTTAACGGTTTTAAATAGTTCTCGAACTTGGGAGTTTTTTAAGAACACCCGGAGCATTGTACGTCCAGCCGTTCGTTCACAGTAAGGCCCAGAAGTTTGCACCGGCAGGCTGTTTCAACAGCAGGGCGAATGATATTGTATACATTCAGCCCAAATATCATCACTAGGGACGCGCTAACAATCGGGAATTGGCACGAGATCATCATTGCTAGGGAGCACCTGATTATATTCACGGAGTATCAAGTCGAGTTGGTTGATAGGTACCTAGTGAAACTTGAACAAACGTTGAAGTATTATTAATGGGTACGTTTATAACACAATGGTAAATTATTACCCAACGGTAAATTATTACACCGGTTCATTATACCATCTAAGTAGAAGGGGCTGGAGTTTGTTGGTAGGTACGCTTGCAACTTTTTTCACTCCACATCAACAATTTCCCTTCAGAACTTCATTATTTGCTTTTCTTTTTGTCATTTTTGTTAGGTACTGTTTTTCATCGGCAGAATTATTTTAGCAACATTTAACTCGTGATTTGGGTAGGTACTTATTAGTTACGAGTATGGGGTTAGGAACTAACCTACGGGGGGGGGGGGGGGGGTCTGCGATCTACATAATATGTATAGAATAGTACATAATATATATACTATATAGAAGGGTTATCTATACGGAGAGCTGTGATCTGTAACAGAACAGGAGGGTATTCTGTACAAAATAATAAATAGTTGTGCAGGGATTTGCAGCGTTTTTTATTGTATTTTTGGATTCTACATACCTCGAAACGGAAACCATCAAATTTTGAGGGGGGTTAAACTTTTGGTTTATTATTCTGTGAATAATACACCTATGTATTCGCTCAGCAAAAAATTTTTATAGGTGCGTAGATTCCAAAAATGCAATGTCCGTCCGCCGTACGCCGTCCGCCGTATCACGTCTACAGGCTTCATTTTCGGTCTAAAAAATTCGTTCTTTCGCACACATGCTCCATTTGGGCCCTAGTTGTGTCCCGAAACTTTTCAGCCCGATCGGAATATACCCAGGGGTGTTATGAGTGAAAATGTGTGTAAAAATAGGTACTTTTTGCGTTTTAGCAACATGTTGGTAACATGAGCTTCTGAGATATCGTTTTCCATGTTTTTGGGGACGAGAAAACCGAATATTAAGTCGATTTTGGCCAAAGAGTGGAAAATTGAGTTCTACCAAATGTTCAGCTCCCAAAATTGATTTTTTATTAGTGAAACACTGGAAAAAGTGTCAACACGTGGGTCAAGACGATTAAATGGTACTACCAATGATCAGAGATAGTTAAGAAAAAAAGAAGAAAAAAAAGAGCGTACCTAATTTGTGTTTCAAGGGCCAAAATTAATGGAAACCATCGGAAATAGCTATTTCGATTACTACGCACGAAAGAAACAATAAATGAACAGTCAGCATTTCTGTAGGTATGTCCAATAGAATAATAAACCCATGTGACAAGGACTTTGCAGCGTTTTTTTTTCATACTCGATTCCAAAGGTTCATTATTAAAAATTATAATCCAAAAAGGGGATTTAATTCCACGTAAGCACCTACCTAAATATAGTGAAAAGGGAGTCGAGGCAGCCTTATTGGTTTATTATTCTGTGAATAATTCACCTATGTAATCGCTCACCAAAAAATTTGTATAAAACTCCCTCAAATTTTTTCTTTTACGTTTCAAGGTGTGTTGAGTCCAAAAATGCACTGTCCGTTCGCCGTCCGCCGCATCACGTGTACCGGCTTCGTTTTCGGTCTAAAAAATTCGTTCTTTCGCAAACATGCTCCATTTGGGCCCTAGTTGTGTCCCGAAACTTTGCAGCCCGATCGGAATATACCCAGGGGTGTTATGAGTGAAAATGGGTATAAAAATAGGTACCTACTTTTTGTGTTTTATAGTAACATGAGCTTTTGAGGTATCGTTTTCCATGTTTTTGGGACGAGAAGACCGAATATGAAGTCGATTTTGACCAAAGAGTGGAAAATTGAGGTTCTAACGAAGTTTCAGCCTTAAATTTACGTTAAATTTTGGTCTAAAATCGTCATTCTTCCGCACACAGTTTGGGTCCCCATTCGGGAACACATTACATTTGGGTCCTAGTTGTGCTCCGAAACACGACAGCCCCAGGGGTGTTATGGGAGACAAATCGGTGTAAAATCAGGGGTTTTCGAGGGATTTTTGAGGTTTTAGTGAACATGAGCTTGTGAGGTATCGTTTTCCATGTTTTTTTTAGGGTGAGAAGACCGAATATGAAGTTGATTTTGACCGAAGAGTGAAGAATTGACGTTGTAACGAAGGTTAACCTCACGAAATTAATTTTTTATAAGTCAAAAACATGGGAAGTTGTCTGAAATCACCGTAAAATTGTATAATATAATAACACTAGAAGTAGTATCAACAGGTGAATAAAGACAATCAAATGGTACTATCAATCATCAATATAATCTGGTTTTTAAAAAACCGTGTCTAATTCGTGTTTTTGGGTGCCAAAATTGGTGGAAACCATCAAAAATAGCCATTTAAATAATTATTGTACATGAAAGAAACAATAAATGAACAGCCAAAATTTCTCTACCATGTCCAGTAGAATAATAAACCCATGTGACAAGGACTTTGCAGCGTTTCTGATTATACTCGTAGTTCGAATAACGAGAGTGCCTACCTAAAATTTGGAACAAAAATATGAAAATGCTGCAGTAGGTTATACACTAAAGGAGGATCAGTCAAACTTTGAAAGTCGATTTCCTAAAAATTAGCTTTTTGCAAAAATTAACTCCCTATACCCTGCACATAGCACGAGGGTCTATGTTGACCACATAAAACAGTTATCCACGTTATGCAGAAGGGTCATATACAAGTAAATAACATTAACCGTTGTGTAATAATTGGCATATTTTGTTTAAACTATCCTATGCAGAGCACGGCTTGTCAACCTTTCAACCTCTTCAACCTGAGGACCGACAGGCTAGCGTAAAGTCCCCGAGCATGCGCACTGTTGACAGGGTGGAAAGAGGGGAGGATTGCACGGGCTTCAGGTTCTTCCCCATGCTCTTCCCCTTCGCTTTGCAGTATTCCTCATTGTAGCCGCCGGCTTTGTCGTGAGAACATGTGCGTTTGAGTACCCGGTCTTCATCATGTACGATCGAGCTACCCTTATCATTGGATACCTTTTTCTCGCCGGTAAGCCTATTTTATTAGATGCAAATTTATTTATTTATCATTCACGTTAAGGAATTCGGTTATGACGCCATTTCTGCTTCGTTTGCAAAATGCAGAATCATTGTTGAACGAGTTTTTTTGAAAAGTGTAGCCTATAGGGTTTTAAAACTAACCCCTCAGCACGTTTCCATTTCTACAGTTTTTTTTCAACTGTAGGTCAGTGATGCACTAATTAATTTCAATTCACAGTAGGCCAATCACGCACTAATTAATTTCAGTTCCTTTTATCCCGTAAATTGGTCGATGCCGGGAAATTTTTGGAAGTTCGGCAGTTTATCAGGTGTGATTCGTGTTATCAGGTGGCTAATTATTGTACCTATTCGGCACCCATCACGATCACGGATGGGGTGCTACTTTCTTTAGGTGATTAATCTCTGCACCCTCAAAACTGTCGTTTCGATTTACACATAATATACCTATGTGTGGGCGCACGCGCGCGCTATATCATTGATAATAATTTCCCAGATGCAAATCAGTTTCAATGGCCATTGTAATAATGTTATTAACTTTCTACGGTATTAAATTAAGACTCGAAGAGTGCATTTGGTGGACGATCTTGACTGTGTACATTCCGAGATTGATTGGAAGTCCATTGCAGCGTTTCGGCACATTTATTATGTTCGTCATCTGGACTTGAATGCGTGATCGTGATGCCTCCCTGCGTTGCGCTTGTGGCGGGTACTACAGACGTAGGTATAGAGTTTAGGGGCATCAGCTTGAAAACTCTTTGACAACAGGGTACCTGGAATATTTTTCACTTATGATGTAGGTACCTGCCATGATAGTAATGAGTGATTAGTGAAAGAACGTGTGCATTCATTCCTCAGTCTTCATCGGAAAACCCGTAAAGCTACCCCCGTTCACAAAATATAAAGGTAAAGGGGTGGGGGGGGGGGGCTGGTTAATTTTCTTAATTTTGTAATACCGAATTTTGATTTGTTGGGCTTCCTCAACTACTTTTATGCTGTATTTATGAGGATACTTTATAGATCACCATGTATATAGATCTATATAGATGTATATAGATAGATTGTATACATTTGCTTGTTAAAAAATGTTTTTCATTCGTGCAATTTCTCCGTCGGTAGGACGGATTTTAGTGCAGTTTTTAGCTGAATGACTGGAATAGCCCTCGGAAGGTTTATGGCTAATAAAAAAAGTCATTTTTCTCAGCTCCTCAATTCGTCAAATTGGCCATCCCTAGCGACGTCCGGGTTCATTTGTTTATGTTGTGAAGTGTTTACATTGTTAGCTCGCTATTAATATTGTTAGCAGCGTTCAGTATATATTTATTATTTTGTGGTTGAGTTCTGTAAGCTGAAGGTTTCCTTTTGCGTTGTGAGTTGTTCTGAAACCCGCGCAACACACAGCTGTACATGCATTGGTGATGAGAATTAATAAAATACAACACACTGAACCACATAAGCTGATGTTCAGCTTTCCTAATCCACAAAGAATTAGGAAAGCAGTTCCAGGCAACTTCGAAAATTCATATTATTTCTCAATGGTACCAACCAAACAGTTTTTCGCGTGCACGAAAGGATTATGACAACAAAATTTTGCATCACTTGAGACTAACTCGAGATTGCTATGTAGCCAAGATTTTTGGCGTTTCATCAAAATGTTGTGTTTTTGGCCTTCGTCGGAACAACGGAAACGAAAATTTTTAATATAATTTTCATCTATGGATATTTAGGTGTAGGTATAATCGTGTTGGGAAATATTTTAGTGTTGCTGATTAAGAGTTCGGACTGTGTAGAGATTTTGGTGTGTGCTTGAAAGTTTGCGATTCCTGTCACCAAGACTATTTGCTGCGGTTTTAGGCTTATTTCCGTTTCTGTTTGGTTCCTTTATTCAAGCCGATATCGTCAAGTATATTTATGTTCATATGCCTTTCCACTCAATTTTGACCTTGCTAAAAGATAGAAAAAAATAATATAAATAATGAATAAATAATAGATAAATCGAAATTTCATCAAAATGTTAGTAAGTAATGGTAAACGGAAGAATGAGTTCGAAGATGAGCTATTTTTGAAAACAATCTGTGGGTCAAAGTTGAGTTTTTCTGGCTCAAAAATCATCATAAATTTATATTAAATCATCATCGTGTTATAGAATGTAACTTAAAGACTATTTCAGTAATTGAAATCAAATCAAATCAGTAGTCTGATTCAAATTTTCGGGGGTCAGAAATCTTAAGAATGGCTTCAATGTGAGTTTTCTTCAAAACCTAGAGAATCTGACCAGAAGAATGTCCTACACCATCGCAAAATTGAGGAATGATTTTTTCATGTTAGTTGCACTGAATTCTTCGAAGAAACACAGTTTCTTCTGTTCTTGAACGAAGATAGTCCATAAAACCCCCATTAGACAAGCCAAATCATAGTGCTAATTCTTCTTCTGTCCGAACCAAAAGGATGAGAGGAAGATTCTCCTGAAAATCATCAATTTTCTTCAAGTTCGAGAAAATTTGGATTTCTCAAGTCTATGTATTGTTACATAGTCACCGCAGGCTAGTCTACATCCTACGGAACATGCCGCAGAAAAATATGATCCCATTTTTGTGAGCTGCTTCAGTAGCGTAGGTAGTATAACTGACACGGTTACGTAGGTACCACACAACACGGTTTGCCGTGCAAAACTGTAAAAATGTCTCCCGATCCGAACGTTTCCGAATCACTAACAACCAAAGTATCCACTCTCTAGGAATAGTATAATAACAATTTACTGCTTCCATTTTCTGGACGGCTTTGGGGCGATTTGCATAACTGAATCCGATACTTTGTAAAAAATAATGTTATTATTTATGCAGGAATACCTGTAGGTGTAAAGTTTAATACTGACCTCTGAGTGGGGACGCTATTCTGTCATACGTAGGTAGTTTTGTAGTACTATTTCATTTTGAGATACATTTCGATGAATTCGGTTATTAACACGATACGGATGTGGTTGACTTCCGGGATTTATTTTTGACTAGTTCTTTGAGCTGGAGGAGCAATACGACGGAAATTAGTGAGTATAAATATACATCCAGAATAGCAGAAGGTCATCACAATTCCTCAGTTTGAAAATTTATTCATTTTCACCCCCAGTGTTCACTTCTTTATTAGGTATCTCGGCCCTGCTGTGCGGCATCGCCTGGAAAAGTGCGTTACTCGAAAAGGTTAAAAGGGCTAATAGAGTTTGGGTTCCTCAAATAGAATAAACAAGAGGAGCCGGAGGGAAGCAGATGTGCGCCGAAGGAGCGTGCGAGCGGAGGCGGTGGCGGCTCGGCGTGCGAAGGGGGACGGAACCGGGGATGGAGCTCTGAGGAAGGGGAATGTACCTAGGAAGGGGATGTTTTGGATCGATAGCAACAATGGTTTGAAGGGGTGGGATCACTCCTTCTATTATCGTGTATCAGGAGGCCTCTTTGTGAAAAGGGCAATTTTTTCTCGCTTGGAGCAACTCGCGATTTCTATGTAAAACAGGGGCATTTAGGAGGGAATTTATTTTGTAATGTGAGAAAAAGGCTGCGTTGAATCGCTTTGCATTTCAAAGCGGAATTCTGAAAGTTGTACCAGGGCACAGTTGGCGTCTACTTCGAAAACCTCCGAGTGTTTTAGCGAATTTTCGAATAAAACAAGTTATTGCGGTGGGTACGAATTCTTTATACATGATATTTTAATAGTTGTTCCTTACAGATCCGATATGGGACTCTGATCTATATTATTTGAAAATAAAAAAAGTCCCTCCAGACGATATCTGACGATGACCACTTGTTAAGAATTCCAAATTCTGCCAAAATGTTCGTCCAAGGAATGATGAGTCTAAAGCAGTTAGAATGACAAAAAGCTCCAGTCATGCAGCATGACCATATGAGTGAATTTTTGATGTTGACCACTCATAGCCATATTTGGCGGTTTTAGCTATTTTTAGTCCATAAAAACTTTCATTTGACTAACCTTTGTGAGAGAAAATATTTTTGTTTATCGAGACAGACTTTCTACTTCTTTAGTCACCATTATTGTACTTACCACTTTCTGTGAACTGATTTCAAGTTCTGGTAATTTGAGCCGTTCACACGAAATTTTAGAAAAATTGATCCCAAAACTCAAATTGACCCTATTTTTGAAGAAAACAAAATTTCCCACCTTCGAAACATCCTTTTGTTGACAAATACAAGCATTTTGGATTTTATTAGCTCGTAGCCAAGGTCAAATGTCGTGACTAACAAGGGGCTATATCTACATATTATACATTTTTGTTGAAATCGGGATGGACTGCTCTAAAATGAAAAACAATCGAAAAAATTCAAAAGTCGTGTACTAAAAAATGTGTGCCTATTAAAATAGCTTATTTTCCTTGAAAATTCGGTAAAATGTGCCGATTTGAGTTTTTGTGGGTAAAAAATCGGCCAAACTGATGGTTACCTTATGGTGGCTACACAGTAAAAATTCTAGTCATGCACCCAACATAATGTTATAAATAAAAAACTGCTGACTAACGAGAATTTTAGTAGTGTGTCTTATAGAACAGTCGTCTAAACACAGTTACCTACCTGTGCAGAAAATAATGGAGATTTGGGCTTGGTTTCGATATTATTCTGACCCTCTTCAAAAACTTTTTTTCTGATTATTGAGTGCTTAGGTGTGTGTTTATGAAATCAGTTGCCGGGAAGCATGTTTTTGACAAGCTGAACTATTAAGACGTCTTCCTTTGATGATTCCTTAACGCTTGAAGTGAGTTTTAAGCAATTGATTTGTGATGCGGCATACGTCGGTAGTTTCCGGTCTTTTAAATTGTAGGCCGTACCGTTGAGCACCTAAAAATGTTTTTTTCCCTTTACCAAAATGAATATTAAAATGAAATGCACCGAGACTCGGTGTTTACGCATGAGAACAATCGTGCTTTAGGGAAGTACTCTGAGAAGTCCCCACAGAGCAACGGTCCCAGCCTGTCTTTGTGTTGCCCACGCTCCCCATCCGTATAATGTATGCGACCCCAACACAATAGCTTGATGAGGCAGACATTCCTTTTCCTTCAAGTATTCCCATTTCATCGTTCAGCGCCTTGAATTTTTTCGAAAGGCTTCAGAAATATTTTTGAACCCTCCATCACCCATGAAACAATTTTTTTTTATCCTTCATCTTCTCAGTCCCTACTGCGGGATTTCACCACCATCACTGTCAGCAGAAATTTTCAGGAACATTATTATTTTTACCCTGAATATTGGTTTTCTTCAACATTGATTGTATACGCTCATACTAGTAATTTCAATCAAATTCCATAGTAATTTCAGTGTAATCGTGCACGCCAGGCAATTACTTATAATTAATATAAGAACTAGCCTTTGAAATAATATTCGAATTTCCTACTGAAGTTATATGAAAATTCGGCTCCTGGGGGCGGGTTTTCTCTCAATCTTAGGAGTTGGTAGGGTTTTTTGATATTTAAAAGAATACATACTTTTCGCTTTTATTAAGACCACTCAGATCGAAGGTTCGCTCGGTGTTCATTTTCTGAGTAAGGTTATACATACGGTTGGAGTCTTATTTTAAATCTGATATTGGAGGTTGTAGCTGATTGTTTACCAACATTGGTGGCCCCGCCTTGATTGCAATGTAGTTGATTTGGACCCCCCTAGTCGCCTGCACTCCTGATGATGTCATGCGAAACTGGTTGAATTCTGATAAAGAGACTTTTGTAAAAAAGGTTGTCCTGAAGGTATCAAACAGGAGGTTACAAATGGACGGCTCGGTCTGGGATATAAAATTTCGGATAGAGGACGGCGGCGCCAGTACCCACTTACCTACATACCTACGAAGTATCACTCAATACTGCTAGAAAGCGTGGCAACTACCTATGTAGGTACTCATAACTTGCTTCGGGCGAAGGTCGACATCGCCGTTTCAGTCATCATTCTTTACATTAGACGAAGCACAAGCCTTCACAAATGGGAAGATGAGAGTTTACGTTGAAGACGCGTGGATCCCAACACTCAAAACCTTCGCCGTCGATAAAGCGTCAATAAAGCGGCGGGATCCCCATTATCGGACCTCCAATACTCTCGCAAGGTTGCTTATCGCCTAGCCCATCTTTCCCCGTGTAATCGCTGAAGAGATTCCCGTCTCCAAAAAAGGGATAACGAACAATCACTTGGACAAGTTACAACAAGGATTCCCTTTTTACTTAACGCTTCTATCCCTTATTTCCGGAAGGGCTTCCTCCTTGCGCCGCCTTCAACTTTTCGCCCACTGCGAACAAGTGGGCTCAGACCGCAATTTTGTTTTTAACAGTCGATACTTTTAACAACTTCACCTCATACTCTGTCCACGAAAGCCCTTATCGCTCAAGGACTTTCAAGGTACTGGCTACATTCATCGCCATTGTTTTCAATGAGATGGTAGGAGAGAAAACCTCTGAAAACACTCCTAGCAGTACACTTGGTTTTCAAATTGATCGTATCTGCCGCCTTTGGTTTCGGCACTTAGAATATTGTTTCTTAGTTTGGATCGAGTAAGAATGTAAGACTATACTCATTTATCGGTGGTAGGTGCATCCACTTTGCGCGTTCCATATCATTTTTTATGTGCCATAGATTAGCGTAGCTGTCGTGTACTATGTACCCACAATAAAGTTATTAGGAAAAGGGCTATACTCGTTGTATTGATAGATCATATTATTTAGCTAACATCATTGATTCGGTTCTAATGAAAAACCATCTCCCACACAATTTTATGAGAAAGTGTGCGCCCACATAAATTGACTACAGTCGAGGATAAGATTTGTAACCTCCAAAATAGCTTAACGAGATACGTTTGCACGTAGTTTGTCCGTACGATTGCAGAAAAATGGCTCAATTCCATGGTCCTCAATGAACCTATTGGTTCCTGGAAGTCGGGCAAAATTCTTTTCCAAATGCGTTTGGACGCAGCCCAATTCAGTCAGCTTCGGAAGCATTGGATTTAAATTAATTGTAAAGGTGGATGTTTGTTGGAGCACTGTTACGAGTAACAGCGGAAGCTGAACATGGCCTTTGCCTCGCTACCTGTCCCAGTTTTTAATGTACTTATATATTTTGGCTTCTGTAACCCATGCAAAACCATGGTAGAATAAATATGCTTAACTGCAATAAATACAGTCTCCTCTCACTCATAGATCCTGACAATCGGGGAAAGTTGCCGCAGTGCTTTGGTAGAATAGGTAGCTCCTGAACCAGAAAAGGGCAGCCATGCCAGTACCGGAACTCATTCAAACTTCAAAATTCTCATTGTTGGCCAGCTTCCATATAATGCCATTATCGGGGTTTAAACGGCTTTTAGGGAATGGCATCATATGAGTTTCGCTGAGGTTTGTGGGTTATCTTTACATTCTAACTATTTTCTTTGTTGCATACCTACCTACCTACACCTACATCTCAAAGTTGATAGATTCTGTGCGACAGTTCCTCTGATCTCAGATGTGAATTTGGCTCGATTATATGATACGACGTCTGTATGATTAGCTCCGGTTCCTTAGATCGGTTTATTATTGAAGGGCAGTTCATCGAAAGACTCCTGTTCACGGGTCATCGTGCCCCAGATGATTAGAACATCCTGTCACTATTTCCTAATTGTTTTCAGGTAAAACCGCAGTCTGGTTGCCTCTTGTCAGTTTGTCTCCCACTCCTTTTCCTTACGTTCTTACCATTACCACCCAGTTTCAATCTCCCTTCCCTCTTTGTCCATTCTTCTTCTTCACTTTCGAAGCGTTTTCCGGCCTCCGAGTCTTATCCTTTTACTGCTCCCACAAAAAAACAGGTCTTGGGTTTTCGGAGCTTCGCCCAACTTCTTTTTCCCGATGCCGAAGGAACTCCGGGCTGTTTTTTGCTGCTCGCCTTCCCCTTTCATCTCTTTCCCTCTTCGGGGCAGTTACAAGCCGGTAGGTTTTGGTTCAGTCACCGTGGAAAAGCACCATTAATCGATGTCTGGCGGGGTCGCGACGTTACGCCTACCGGCGTTCATGCCGCATCAGTCCAGGGAACCTTCTATTTCGTCCTCCCCTGTGTTTCAGTCATCAACATCTTTTGTCTGATTCACCACGGAGTTAACAACGTAACGTGGGAGGCTTTTTTCCGGTTCGCTTGTCAAATGGAGAAACAGTCAATGAGTTTTCCTCGAGACAAAGAAGCGTTTTTTGTTGGCCTGATATCTTTTGAATTTGTGTGTTAATTAGGTGGAGACTGGTGCACCTCATTGAAATACTTGTCAATAGCCACCTATGGCAATCGCTACCACCTACAAATGCGCGACAATCGTCACCAGTCCATGCAAGGGATTCACGTAGTAATGTAGTTTTGCGTTATTTTTCTGTCTGAATAGACGAGAGGTCTGTATGATCGCAAGCTCGCATCTCCGAAAAGGCAAAAAGCATCCAATATCCTATATCGGGTAAATTTCAGCATCAAATATCCTATATCGGGTAAATTTCGATCTTTTGGTGAGAATTTGTGATAGGAGATGGCAGCACCATCGGTGCCAAATTTCGTTTACTTCTCATTTGAGAACGGAACGAGAAAATTTTAATTCCTAAAACGGATTTCTCAAATATTTTCCAGAATCAAAAAGCGCGTAATTTTTTTGCTCACTGTTCCAAAAAAATTGTTCAGATTTTGAACATTTTCAATGGACTCTAAGGGAATATAGATCCGTTTTCAGAACTATTCTAAGTTGACTGCAGCCGTCGGATTCTCGTTTCCAGGATTTGTGGACAAGGGTCATGATCGGGAGCTTCTGACTGTGGATGGGGGTAGTTAAGAGCTCTTGGCCACCTCAGACCTTCCCATTTTTTCAACTTCCCTGTCCTGACATTGATTGAATTATGTGCCGTAATAAACTGGCACAGAAAGTGTGAAAATTTCTGTCCACTGTTCAAAAAACTGTTACTTGTGTGCGTTTTTTTTTTGTTCGCATTGTAATCATTTTCGGAAAGTGTTCTCACACTTCGAGATAACACTACTTAGTTGCTTCAGAAGGTGTGCAAATGTTTGCCCACTGTCAGTGCCGTAGCCAGGACTGTTGAATGGAGCGGGAGGAGGGGGGTTATCGGAGTATAAAATGTAAGGTTTGCCTTTATGAAGTTCAATGTAAATTCAACAAAGCACTAAATGTTACAGGTAACGTTAGGTACGATAAACTTATAAATTAAAACATATTTATTTGATAACAATGTTTTTATTTACATTGGGTTGTGTAACAAAATAATACATGTTGTCAATCAGAAATCATAATTTAAACACATAACTTTAAAGCATTTTTTACCTCCTACATGCGCCATGGTCAGCAGCGCAGCCGGTCGCTTCGAACTAGACACGAGACGACTACACCATCACGAGGCCGGCCCGTCACCGTCACGAAATGTCGGCCGGCGTGGCGTAGAATATAATTCTTCTTCTTCCCAGTATTTGAAGGGCGCCCACAGATCGCTCGTCGTCGCCGGGCCGTCAACTCGAAGTTTCTTGGCGGAGATATCCTGCTGGTTTTGGCGGCCGTCATTTTTCATTTCCATGAGGTTTTGAGGTTTGTTCTGTTTTAAGATTGTTGTTACTCTTCAGCTTGAGTGATGAAAAACTGATCGACGTAGTGCGGACATATCCCTCGCTCTACGAAATTTGAGTTTTTAGGGGTCAAAAATCGGTAAAACGGCTAAAATTGCAAGCAGTTGAGATAAAATTACTGAACGTGGTATGGAAGAGTCAATAAAGACACAAAAAGATCATTTCAGTTGTTTTTCATACAGAGTAGGGGTCAAGTTTGGATTTTGGGGGTAAAAATTTGTATTAAGTGCTGAAGAAAATTTGCTAAAAAGATGATATTGAGAAATAATATGGTATGTACCATAAGTCGCTGTCCACTATAACTCAAAAAATCTTGAGGAATTGGGAACTCGCCCGGTTGCGGATTGAGTGAAAGGATGGCGAAGGTTACCTATATTGGTTCCTAATCGTTAATGCTGTTCGGTTTGAATTCGATTATATTGATAAGTGACTATTCGAATCGGTGACACCTAATGATCATGGTTATTATGTAGCAATACAGTATCAGATCTCCATTTCAGTGCCCATTGACGTAGAGGGTTCCACGCGGTTTAAAAAGTGATTTAGGGATTTTTTTAATTTATGCAATTTTGCCTTATCAGTTGTGGAATTATGGTGTGAAGCCTAAACCACCCATGCCCTTAATATTTTATTTACAAACATTCTTCAGTTCAAACCGTATTTCTTGAAACACCAACTTAGGCTCTCGTGCCCCGGCCGGCTGCATGCGGGGCGGCACATGGGCTGCTCTTGCATTGCCCCTTCCCCCCGCTAATTTTACATCCGCGAACTTCAATTCTTATGTATGAACAAATTTTTATTGTAAATTATGATTAATGTCGACGATGAATAATGTGGTTCAAGTACGTGTATCTTGGACGATTGTAATACCACAGTGTGGCTTCTGCAATAAAAACTATTTGATTGGTTGTTTGACTCATAGTTAAGAGGCATCTTCATTTTATCCTTTGAGAAAGGGAGTTGTTTGATTTCCGCGAACGTCCATCTCTGTTGAGGTTTAATTTTGGAGAGAACAGTTTGTTATTTTGAATAGAATTTCTGTTGATAGATTCTTTCTAGGTTCCTGAATAGTCTGGTAGTACGTGGATAGCAGAACCATTTTGTTCTCTAGCTGATGGACGTTGATTGGGGGGGGGGGGGGGGGTCGGAGACCTCCATTCATCGTAAGAACGCATTCAACGAGCAAACAAAATCGAATGGTTGTCGTTTCCCTTAGTTTTCGAAGAATGTAACTTCATAGGTTTCAAAACCTAATTTTCTTCCTTCGAGTGAATAATTTTTTTCCCCTCTGGCACAATGGGCAGTGCGGTAGGTACAAAACTACAGATCAAACCGTTCGGAGGGAATGTTTTTTCAAGTTTTTCAGACGTCGCATGAATCGACTTTGGGTCGTAAAACTGGTGGGAGACGGAAGCTGGTTTATGGGAATCGGCAAAAAAGCGCAACTGCGGAGGTATGGATTTTATGATGGAAGAGTTGGAAAAATAAATAAATAATTAAATAATTTTTTCTGTCGAGCCTCCCCCGGACAGCGGATGCTTTTTTCTTCTTTTTTTTTAACGTTTTTGATTTTCGAAACGAACTTTTTGCTCGTGTTTAGCACATCTGCGTGATTGTTCATTTTATATCAGGGCCGTTTCGCCAACCAAAGTTGTTGTTGGTGATGAGTAACTGATGAGGTGGTGAGTCATGGAGTCTGGAATGCTGGTCTTGAGAAGAAGTTAGCATGAAGTTTTCAAGGCGAACCATGTTGGTTCTCGTAATATAAAGTATGCTTGTGTTGATGCTACATTTTTTTCTGAAATGAAGAAAACTAGGGGTTATTAAGCTGAGTGGTTGCATCTTGAGCATTATCGATATTTTTTCAACTTCCTCGGCACATAAGGGTCTCGCTGGTTAAATTATTTGAGCACCTGCTATCTGAAACTCTTTATTTGGCAGAGGATGATACAGATATTAAAAACCACTGCAAATTATTACCCAACGGTTTATTATTTACCTGTATAGACGCCCCTTCTGGGTAGATCACTGTTTTCCGTGGTCAATACCTACCCTCGAGCTCCCCCCAGGAAAGCCCTAAATCGAGAACTGGAACCAGCCCGGGAATTACATTTCATAAAAATGCGCGGGGTTCAATAATTCAGTCATTAATTATTTGTTGTTATTCATGAAGCATAAAGTTTGTTAAAGTTGCAAAAGTACCTATCAACAAAATTCACCTATCCGAAAGAGCCGTCATTTTTCAAATCGAATAATATCACAGAACAACCAACTCGACTTCATACAGCCAACCGTGATTATAATCAGTTACTCCCTGCCAATCTGGGCCGGATTTATACATTTTGATTCACGATCATATTGACGAAGCTCTTCGGTGCAAACGAACGGCTGGTCGTACAATGCTCCGGGTGGACTCAAAAAATTCTTTAGTTCATGATCAATTTAAAAACGTTTAAAAAAACCATATCCTTCTATTGAAAGTTATCGAGCTACGGCATTCTGAAAACGTCAACCCCTATTTTTCATCCCCAGATATGACTGACAGTAACGCCGAGCTTCGCGGACCAACTAGACCCTACAAACCAGATTTCATCAATTCTGGTTCATGGTAACTAAGAAAAGTGCCAAGTACGGCGGACAGGCAGACTTTTTTATTGCATTTTCGGATTCTACATACCTTGAAACGTAAACTGTCAAATTTTGAAGGGGGTTTAATTTATTTTATTTTCCATGCTCGATTCCAAAGGTTTATTATTGAAAATAATAAACCAAAATAAAAAGTTGTGGGTGAAAACTTTTCGGGCTCCAGCGATGCTCGCATGCCGAATTTCAAATCTGTTTTCTGAATGCTGTAGCGGCGGTCATTTTAGCTGTGGCACCTGCAAATCACATACCATGTGAAGCCTTCGTCGGGTGAAATCCTTTCCGTTTTCACATCGACTTTTTATTCATTTAATCAACTTAAGAGACCATTAAAAAACCGTAAATTTTGAAAGGTTCCCTGATCATCAATTTAAAGGTCCCTGATCACACACGATACCACTTTTTGTTCTGTAAGGTCTTCAACAAGTAAATTTTGGTTTCGGAACACGAACTTCTCGCGAACTTTCTAAGAAAATGAAGTTATTGCAATGGGTCCAACAATTTTAGAAGGAACATGAATATTTGAATTTTTAAATTTAATTTTTACCGGAATTTAATTCATCCTTACCGGAATTCCTTACCTCGAGGGAATTGACCACAGAAAACCGTGATCTACGCAGAAGGGCATCCATCTAGTTAATAATAAACCATTGTGTAATAATTTGCAGCGATTTTTATTGCATTTTCGGATTCTACATACCTTGAAACGTAAACCATCAAATTTTGAGGGGGGGGGGGGGGGAATTAAAATTTTTTTTCTATGCTCGATTCCAAAGTTTCATTCTTGAAAATAATAAACCAAAATTTATTTCCGTCCGCCGTACTTCGCACTTTCCTTTGTTACCATGAACCAAAATTGATGAAATTTGGTTTGTAGGTCCCATTTGGTGTCTAGTTGGTGCGCGAAGCTCGGCGTTAATGTCAGTCATCTCTAAGGGGTGAAAAATAGGGGTTTAAATCTCAAGGACGCCGTTACCTCGAATTTGGTACAGTTTTAAATAGTTCTTGAACTTGGGAGTTTTTTTAGCCCGCCCGGAGCATTGTACGTCCAGCCATTCGTTCACAGTAAGGCCCCGAAGTTTGAACCGACAGCCTTCATCAACAGGGAGTGAATCAGATTGTATATAAATTCAGCCCAGATATCATCGCTAGGGACGCAGCAACAATTGGGAATTGGCCAGAGATAATCATTGCTAGGGATCACCTGATTATAATTACGGATGGCTGTATGAAGTCGAGTTGGTTGTTCTGTGATATTATTCAATTTGAAAAATGATGGCTATTTTGGATAGGTGAATTTTGTTGATAGGTACTTTTGCAACTTGAAAAAAGAACGTTGAAGTATTACTTGGCAAATTATTAAACGACGGTAAATTATTACACAACAGTAAATTATTACTAAACGGTTTATTATTTACCTTATGCTTCATGAATAACTACAAATAATTAATGATCTAATTATTGAATCCCGCGCGTTTTTATGAAACCAATTCCCGGACCGTCTCCAGTACTCCATTTAGGGCTTTCCTGGAGGGAGATCGAGGGTACTGACCACAGAAAACGTGTTCTACGCAGAAGGGACATAAGGGCAGAAGGGGTAATAATTTGCAGCGTTTTTTTACTCGTGCATACCCAACGTGGACTTCTTGTGCGTCAGTCATTTTGAATAATACAAAGTTTTTAGACTTAGTAGGAAGTATACTACGTGGCTTTGGCTGGTTTAGTCAATGGGACGGCAGTTTACGGGACCAAGGATTTTTTTTACCTGTGCCTCAACGTAAGCTTCTTATCTCGGAATCCGAGGGTGAGAAGAAACCTTACTTATTTGCCTCCTTCTTATACCATTCATCTCGAAGAAGCCTGTAGCGGGAGAAGTCTGTCTACCTGAGCCACCTCCCGATCTCCTTTGATTGCCGCAGTGTTGAGTTTTGTCGTTCTAGCCCGAAGCGTAAAAGGTGGCTCCAGCCCTCGAAGGAGTTACGAAGTCAATGAGTCTTCCATATCATAGGCCTTCGGCCTCAATTTGGCTGAAAGAAACGAAAATGTATCCCCGATGATAATTTCATCCCAGACCTTTTACTCCCCTTGATTAGAGGTTCTGGGAGCAGGACAGGCTGAAGTCTCCTGGCAATTATATTAATTACGAATGGGGACGGAAACCCTTATTGGGCCCACATTCTTAAACGATATCGAAGCCATAGACATGGTAATAAGTTGGTATTCTTTGTGGCCGGGGCTTCACACGATTTTTTCTCTCTTTTCTCTACTTCTGCTGCGACGGTCTTTTCACTTGTCAAATGTAATCATAGGGTTGACATTGAGATTTTGGACGTTTTGTCTATCAAGTATCTCAAATCGTAAAACCTCTCTCGTAAAGGATCTCTAAGAATACTTAATGACTCACACAATCTTCAATTAAATTAAATTTTATTCTTTATTTTACCTATGGGATGGGCACGTAATTGGCATGTACTTTCCACTTGCGGACTAATGATGGTAGTGACAAGGAAATATACCTTGCTCTGTTACCTAAGATGTTATACTCATTTAGTAGGGTGCGCAAGTCCACTGCGCACAAAAATATCAATCAAATCGAAAACGGCAGTTTGTGAAGAAAGGAGGTAAGGTATACCACTCAATCATCTTCAACACCAGTCCTCGTAGAACGACATCCCAAGAATGCTGGATCGAGATAATAATGGTTTGTCATGTCAATTGTAGTTGACAGCATTTCTTCCCCAGGCGAGGAACCATGTCTTCTGGCCCCCTAAACACATTTCCATCGAACATAGTTTTTATCGGTACTGCTTTACATATCGTTGATTAGAATAACTTTGGTATGGGTCAATTGACTTTTGGTTTATTATTTTCAATAATGAACCTTAGGAATCGAGCATGGAAAGAAGAAAGAAAGAAGGGGGGGGGGGGGGGGGGTTGGCAAAAATGGATGGTTTCCGTTTCAAGGTACGTGGAATCCGAAAATGGAATGGAAAATTTCTGTCCCACCGCCGTCCGCCACAATTAACACTTCCCTTAGTTACCATGATCCAAAATTAGAGAAATTTGGTTTGTAGGTCCCATAGGGTCTAGTTGGTCCGCTAAGCTCGGCGTTACTGTCATTCATCTCTGAGGTGTGAAAAATAGGGGGGGAACACCGTAGCTCAAAAAATTTCAATAGAAGTTATGTTTTTAAAAACTTTTTAAGTTAATCTCGAACTAAAGAATTTTTTGAGACCACCCAGAGGCCCAGAGCATTGTACGTCTAGCCATTCGTTTCCACCGAAACGCTTCGTAAACATGATCGCGAATGAAACGGTATAAATCCGGCCCAGATATGATTGCTGGGGAACAGCTGATTATAATCACGCATGTCTGTATGAAATTGAGTTGGTTGTTCTGATTATTTCATTTGAAGACTGATGGTTTTTTTGGGTTTTATTGATAGGTACTTTTGTAACTTGAACAATCGTTATGCTTCATGAATAACAATAAATAATATTAATGATTGAATTATCCCGCGCACTTTTATGACACAATTTTTTCGCGGGCCGACTCCATTACTCGATTTAGGGCTTTTCTGGGAGGAGCCCGGGGGTAGGTATTGACCACAGAAAACAGTGATCTACGCAGAAGGGGCACCTATACAGGAAAATAATAAACCTTTGTATTGTATTGCTTTCTAGGTTGTTGGGTATAACTACCTAATACAAAAACCATTTCAGTTCTATGTGCCATCCAAATTTAACTGTATTGTATTTAGTTGTAGCTTTTTCAACCATTTGTTTGGTATAGTGGAAAGAATGAGAAGCAAAATACCTTTGGATCCACAACTACGGGCTACCATAATTCTGTTATAAATTGGGGCTTGCCTACGAATAGAGCGAAGTTTCAACTGGAGACTTGCTACTAATTGCTTGCATATCTGCATCAACGTTTTGTGGCGTTTACAGCAAGCCTCACTATAGCTAGGTACACCTGTATCTCTGCCATGCGGAGATGATTTTATCTAGTACTGGGTTTAGTTCAGTCATCACAATTCCAATTTAATAGATGATATTTTAGAACACTCAGATTACCAATGCCTGTCAGATTACCAATGCCTACCTATCTCACATACTTACGATTTTGATACAATTCGCTCGTTAATTGGGGTCATTGGTGTCCGCTCCGTAGTAGAGGTCATGTTGGTGTTACGAGCTGGCGTACATCGTTAAATCATTGTCACTTATCACATTGTCACATTATCTGAAATGATATAAACATCTACAGAATTTGAATAAGCTTGATATATATAATTTTTGTCAGACATGTCCGGGGTTTGCCGAACATCATAGAGGTTTTCTGGCCTTGCAATCAATTACGATTCGGCATTCGGAAGCTCAATTTCCCACCTGATTTGGGAGCTCCATTTCCCAATCATCTGATTTGATAGACATGCCATCACTTGGTGGACACCTTCAGTATTCAAGTGCTACAAATCAAGGGTCCGATCGCTTTTTTGTCCCAAAACAAATGATGACGCTGATTTTCGAAGGATTCCTAAATCATAATCATAATACCTTTACCTATAATTATGATGAAGTTGTTGTCCTAGAGCAAAGTTTCTTCAAGCAATATTGCATTTTTCTGAACTGAGGTGTCGGTCCTAGTGTGTGATGAAAAACGGAGGGTTGTCCTTTTGATTAGATTTTCGAAAGTCACGAGGCCCTAGATATTCCTTGTTGATTGTCTTCGCGCATGCGTCAAGAAAGTCATTGCTATTTGTAATGTTAGGTACGAGGAAATTTGGTGCCGCACTTCATCTGACTTTTTACTTACATGCAATAGGCAAACTTATTGCCGATTGAAATAAATTAGGTGTACATTGTAACAAATCGTTTTGTAGCTACAAGGTTACTGCGGTTGGTAGGTTCATTCAGCACTTTGATATTACCTTATATAAAATAATATATTTTACAATCGTCTCCAAGACGAAATACACGATCTTTCCAGGAACCATCATTGTATTGGTAGCTTCCCCCAACCCAAGCAATTTGTTCCGTCTGCCACAACCAACGTGCTCCCCTATACTTCAACCCTCACTTCTATTCACACTCGGGAAAGCGATGTTCCCTCATTTTCTCGCCGAACCGGCGCGCGGCGGGCATGAGTAATTGAGGCGCGAGTTCTACCTTTTTCTCTCGGTTTTAATAAGAGTGGCTCCCTTGCGAGCGGTTACGGTTGGCGATTATTAAGAACGAAACTGCAAAGAGGGTTGACACTTCTCTGGAGATACATTAGGCAACAAGTCTTAAAAGTTGGTATTTCCCTCGCTGCAGCAGGAAAAGGGTGGTGGAAACATTGGGTTTAGCTTTTTCCGTGGGCGTGGTTCTAAAGCGTGAAAGCCTGTGTCGTTTTAAATACTCCACCCCAGCGATAAGACTCGTTTTGCTAAAACTATATTACACTATACAATCAGGCACTGCGTTACTTGAAGTACTAATTTTTTCGACTATGAATAGCTAGCTTCTTCCGTTTCGACAATACCTAGTTGTATTCTGTCTAATGAGGGCACCTAACTTTCATTCATCACGTCCACATCATTCGTCCATAACTTGTTGAAAAGCCTTGTAGCGGTTACAGTTCCTCCAAAAGCGCGGTTCAGGTGAGTCCCTATTTAGTGGACCATTCGGCTGATTTCGAAGCCATCATACCTCCTATCATAATACTTGTCAGGATTTTTTTCTCGATAATGATTGTATCCGAATGGTTGTAACAGTGATTTTTAAACAATCATGATACCTACTTGAAGGTTCGAATATATTGAAATGCTGTGAATGGATTGGGTACTTAAAAGTGAAAGAACGAAAATGGAGTTGGATCTTTGATTTTACGAGCTATTGCGAAAGTTACATAATATTTATCAACTTCAATGAGATTGGCGCTTAATTTTGACCGTTGAACTCATTCTATGAAGTCACATTCGGACTCATTCATTTCATCAAGACTCGGGATGTCTTAATTCACTTCTTGTTGCACTACAGTTTCCCAACTGAAATTAACAGAAACTGTAAAAATTAGAGCAATCTTTAAGAAAACGAATTACCGGCAGGGAAATGTTCTTTTATCTCTTTTTTTGCGCTTGTGTATCGGTTATCACGTCACGGGAAACACGGGGTGTGGTGCGCGGGTATGTCGATAGTAGACATGGAATATATAGATTTTTTCGATAGTTGATAAGAAGTTGAACACACAAGTGAATACACAAGTAATCGTTTTGGTTTATTATTTTCAATAATGAACCTTTGGAATCGCGCATGAAAAAAAAAAAGAAAAAAGTTTAACCCCCCTCCCCCCTCCTCAAAATTTGATGGTTTTCGTTCAAAGGAATGTAGATTCCGAAAATGGAATAAAAAACGCTGCGAATTATTACTCAACCGTTAATTATTTACTTACCTGTAGAGATGCCCCTTCTGCGTGGATCACTTTTCTGTGGTCAATAGTTCAATTATACCTACCCCAGTGCTTCCCCCCCCCTCCCGGAAAGCACTAAATCGAGTACTGAAGCCGGCCGGGCAATTACATTTTCATAAAAATGCGGTGTGCAAGAATTCCGGTGCGGTGGTTTCTGTGTCCGAATTGCGGTGTTTGTTCCGGGGGAGGAGGGGTTCACGAGGTTAGGTATTGATCACAGGCAACAGAAATGTACGCAGACTGTCTGGGCTTCGATACAGGTAAATAGTAAACCGTTGTGTAATAATTTGCATTTTTAAATTTTTTTAAATCAATGAATCCCATATTGTGAATAAAATGTGTTTTTTTTGGACATTTGCCATTATGAACTCAATATTACTGCCTACTATGTGTTCAGTTTTGTAGGATCTTCGTGTTGCTGCCTCCGATTATGTATTCGCTCAGCAAAAAATTTTTATAACACCCCCTCAAACTTTTTTCTTTTCCGTTTCAAGGTGATTAGATTCCAAAAATGCAATGTACGTCCGCCGTACGCCGTATCACGTCTACAGGCCTCATTTTCGGTCTAAAAAAATCGTTCTTTCGCACACATGCTCCATTTGGGCCCTAGTTGTGTCCCGAAACTTTTCAGCCCGATCGGAATATACCCAGGGATGTTATGAGTGAAAATGTGTGTAAAAATAGGTACTTTTTGCGTTTTAGCAACATGATGGTAACATGAGCTTCTGAAATATCGTTTTCCATGTTTTTGGGGACGAGAAGACTGAATATGAAGTCGATTTTGACCAAAGAGTGGAAAATTGACATCCACCAAATGTTCAGCTCCAGAAATTGATTTTTTATGAGTGAAAAACCTGGGAAATCGTCTGAAATCACCATCAGTTTGTATAATAACACTGGAAAAAGTGTCAACACGTGGATCAAGACGATTAAATGGCACTACCAATGATCAAAGATAGTTAAAAAAAAAAAAAAAAAAGGAGCATACCTAATTGGTGTTTTAGGGGCCAAAATTAATGGAAACCATCAGAAATAGCTATTTCGATTATTGCGCATGAAAGAAACAATAAATGAACAGCCAAAATTTCTGTAGGTATGTCCAAAAGAATAATAAACCCATGTGACAAGGACTTTGCAGCGTTTTTATCTTTATTCGAGAATGGTGATACTGAAAAATGGTTGTGAAAAGCATGATTCATACATGATTACTGATTTGCGTATTCGAAACATTAAGTCTTCACTCTTTTGTATATTTGTTTCTTTTCACGGGCCCTTTGACGATCCCCGCTCTGGAATTACTGTGTTGACATCACTCAAGCGCAGACAATTGTTGCGGAAGGGGGTCCATAATGACAGCAATTAAACCCTCCTGAACGAGCTCTGTGTTTCATTCCGAAAAAATTGCTTGTAATTCCCAAGTCGGTTCCTAATGAAGACACCTTAATTCACATTTAGGCCATTAGTGTCTTCCCCGAGCCGTTCCCAGATATGTCTGTAAAACGTCAGGGTAAACCATCTAGATTTGGATCTGTCTGTGGGGTTTCAGACTGGATTATTCCTTATTTAATGAAAGGGGAAGCCCTCTGAGTTATGGTTTCTGGATGTTGTGCACGGTCGTTATAAAAGGAAGGCGAGATTTTTATACTGTACCCATATAACAACCAGTTACTTTTCATTTAATGGTTGTTCGTTTTCAAGTTTCTAGCCACTCATTGAACCCTCCATAGCAAGTGAAATAAATGGGAGCGTCACAGAGCGGAATGCCTTCTTTGATAACCTTGAACTCATTCTTCCCGATCATACGCTGTATTTTCGTGCTCTGTATATTTATGCAACGGTCTATTGATCTCTGACCGATGACAGCATTACATCAATGTTCAGTGCGTACCTAATATTTTGTTACTCGAGGGTTATGGTGATTGACAGTATGGATTAAATATATTGCAAACGTGGTTGGAATGTACCCACTTGTCATTCGTACAAGCATGCATATTCTTTGCTCAGTGTTATTAACGTATTTAACCATCAACAATTTATATTTTCCTCCCAACATTTAGAGATAGGAGCGTAGTAGCTACTATCCAGTCCTTACAAGGTGGCCAATTTAAACAACCTGAAGTTCATTTTTTCAATTCTTCCATGGATCGACGAAAGATCCAATGGCTTCCCTACAAACTCATTTTTTAGATTTTTTCTGGTGTTTAATCAATGTCGTCACTTCTTATAGACCCCTCTCGCCTTTATCTCCCACCCCCCTTCCGACTGTACTCCTTCCGGGTAAAAACCTAATAGTACTGTACCCTTTACATATCAGAAATTATCTCCAAATTATCCCAAATTTAATGGCTAGAGAATTGAACAATGAGGAGTACCCATGACTTCTGTTTATACCTATTTTAAATGAAAGTAGGTTCCATTCTAAAAGTTTTGAGACCAGTCGCACTCTCATACGATGAACAGTTCTTTTGGTTTATTATTTCCAATAATAAACCTTTGGAATCGACCATGGAAAAAATAAATAAAAAACACACATACCCCTCCCCCCCCCCCCTCAAAATGTCATGTTTTACGTTTCAAGGGGCGTAGAATACGAATATCGAATACAAATATTTCCGTCCGTACGCCGTACGGCGTCCGCCGCTTTTGGTTTATTATTCTGTGAATAATACACCTATGTAATCGCTCAGCAAAAAATTTTTATAACACCCCCTCAAACTTTTTTCTTTTCCGTTTCAAGGTGCGTAGATTCCAAAAATGCAATGTCCGTCCGCCGTCCGCCGTATCACGTGTACATGCTTCATTTTCGGTCTAAAAAAGTCGTTCTTTCGCACACATGCTCCATTTCGGCCCTAGTTGTGTCCCGAAACTTTTCAGCCCGATCGGAATACACCCAGGGGTGTTATGAGTGAAAATGTGTGTAAAAATCGGTACTTTTGCGTTTTAGCAACATGTTGGTAACATGAGCTTTTGAAGTATCGGTTTCCATGTGTTTCTGGACGAGAAGACCGAATATGAAGTCGATATTGACCAAGGAGTGGAAAATTGAGGTTGTACCATATGTTCAGCTCCAAAAATCGATTTTTTATGTGTCAAAAACCTGCGAAATCGTTGAAATCACCATCAATTTGTAGAATAACATTAGGAAAAGTGTCAACACGTGGATAAAGACAATTAAATGGCACAACCAATGATCAACGATAATAAAAAAAATAAAATAAAAAAAAGGAGCGTACCACCATTGATGGAAACCATCAGAAATAGCTATTTCAATTATTTTACATGAAAGCAACAATAAATGAACAGCCAGCATTTCTGTAGGTATGTCCATAGAATAATAAACCCATGTGACAAGGACTTTGCAGCGTTTTTCCTTAGTTCCCATGAACCAAAATTCACTAATTTGGTATATGGGTCCCATTTTGGCTCTAATTGGTCCTCGGAGCTCGGCGGTCACTCAACTCTGTGGGGTGAAAAATAGGCGTTGAACTGTCCGGAGTATCCCTATCTCGGAAAATTTTATTTTTAGGTGTGGGTTTTTCCCGCATTTTTAAATAGTTTGATTTTTTCTGAATTTTTGAGACTATCCAGAGCATTCTACGATGTTGCTATAAAATCTGCTGTAGAATTGGCCGTGAAGAGCAGGGTGTATGCAGGCATCAAGCTGAGTAGTTGAGAGCGCAGATCACTGGTCTATCGGCCAGGTGGACGCTATAAGTGGACAGACTAACGCTAAAGTTCCCGAGATCGAAACCCTACTGGGACCACATATTTTTTCACTCCGCATCAGCAATTAACCTTCAGAACTTCATTTGTGTTTTTTTTTGCCATTTTAGCTACTGTTTGTCCTTGATAGAATTATGTTAGCAACATGTAACACGTGATTTAGGTAGGTACCTACGAGGTACCTAGTTACGTACCTAACCTCGTAGTAACGAGTACGGTATCTATACGGAGTGCTGTGATCTGTAACAGAAGGGTGTTCTATACAGAGAAGTGTGCTCTGTAGCAGAAGGGTGTTCTGTACAAAATAATAAACCGTTATGTAGGGATTTGCAGCGTTTTTAAATGAGCTTTCTTCACGCCTGGGCGGGAGGCGTCTGATGACTTGTTGCCGAAATTTTGAAAGTCTAGGAAAAGAACTTTACTGACCGTAGGAGAGTGCGGTTGGTATCAAAGTTCTTAGAATGGAACCTACTTTCATTTAAAAATTTTCAGTAATATTTAAACTGAAATATGCACTTCTCATTGTAGCTCATTAATAAGATACCAGTTGTTCGTTTCTCACACCCATCCCATTATCAAAATTTATTCATAAATATACGGTTTGCCTATTAGTTGCCGCGATTTGAACGAATTGTTAAAATAACTTTCGCTGTCGTATCGGAATCCTCGAGTGAATGTCTTGGCTTTCCCTTCTTTGCAACTCCTTCAGTCTCTTCCATATCTACTCTACTACCGGCCTTGGATCTTCGTACACTTCTTTACACCAGATAACGAGGCTGGCGGTGGTCTGGCCACATCATCTCAAATGACTCGCCTGTCCGAGCCTGCTCTGTGCGGCAGGTGGACTCACAATGGCATATCGCGCCCGACAGCTGCCGCCTTCTTTTTTATCGTCTTGAATGGTTAGGCCGCCACGCGAGATGAATGTACTACGTTTCGTGGAAGGAAGTTGGTTGGATGGGAAGGGTTATGACTCAAGTATTCAATAATAATTTCCGTCATTTCTTCACAGTATGGTTGAATAAAGTTCGACTCTCGCAATTAAGAACCAATTTCAGCTTTAATCTGAATGACACCACCAAGTCGAAGAGAATAAATTGACCAATGTATTCCTGTGTCCCTTTCATGCTTGTTCAATACAGAATTTTAAAGACAGGAACCATAGAAACCCATTTGCAATTTTCTTATTATGTAGATAATAATGTTGTAGAAGGTGTGGAATAGTAGGTTGGTACCTGTGGTATCATAATTGGTAGAAGGTATAGGTTTAGAGCTATACCCAACTTATAGGTACATACGGATTGAGCAAATGAGTAACTGATAAGTGGTATTAAAACGTTATTACAGTTTATCTCTTGAATAAGGTCAAAAGATGGGAGACATTTTCAAAGCATGAGGACGAAGAAACTGAATTAATCGAAAACGCTTTTATGTAAATTCAGTTAAAAAGGGGTGCCATTAAAGAGAAAGGATAAGGCGGTTCGGTCCTGCGATAAGGGAAGTAGAATAAATGTGGTTAGATACAAACAAGAGGGAGCAGGGGAGGCTACCATAATGAATATTGATACGCGTTAACTTTGAATTTTGTCTTCCTAAAGAACTTGATAGGTTTTAATGCCTTAGGGACTTGATTTCCAAAAACTACGAACGACTTGTGAAAAAAATGAGGTAATACCTAGTTGTGCAAATGTGGTTGCGTCGAATGGTTCCACCATATTCCATGAAGTCTCTCATCTGATGCCTATTACCTGAAACCTCCTCTGACATGGTTTCTACATATTTATAATGTACATCACTAAAGCACAACACTAACGCGCACCAAGGCTTGTGCGTGCTGAGATGTATAATATCAGTGCACATATGAATGCACAATTTTAATTCCTTGCATCAGTTATGCCCCTAGTTCACTTGCCTACATGTTTGTCATGCCATAGTTTACGCCAACTTAGTTTTACAGCCAGTAGACATGCTCGTAATTTTTTCTTTTCAGGATCGTCTGGTCTGAGAAGTAAGTTTTGTTCCTTCGCTATAATGCACAGGGTATTGATCTAGGGCTAGTTTCGACCACAATGTAGCTCCTGTTTCCGCGTTGGACGGCTGAATATAATTTCGGCCGCGAGCCCATGAAAGTTGGGAGTTCGAGTGGGGTCGACCTCCCTTTTCAGGATTTTCACTCAATTCGAACGGTTTTGTACCTCACGTATTGTCGCAGAGTTCTGGAAGCGACAGATCAATTAACCTTTCCCGCCACAGAATCACTCTACCTTGAAATAACTCCTTTGTTCCCCCTGCGCACTGCTGTGATTTGGGGAAACAGAGTGGGAAGAAAAAAAAGAGTTGTAGAAGGGCCGCCAGCAAATTTTTGAACTGGTTGAACCTTCCTATTGCAGGTTGCTTTATTGACGTTTTGAGAGGATGTATAAAATGCGTAGATAGTGCTTCACGTAGATCCTGATTGAAAAGTATATTCCCTCAAGCCAAAGCTGTCACCAAGGAGTCAACAGAACCCATCATTGCTGGGATGTGATGTGTTAAACTGATCAACTATAAATTGTGACCTGTTCTGAATCCTTTTCAAGGTCATGAGATCTTGAAGTACTTAAGAAATATAGGTCATTGGGCAATCGTTGTTTTCAGACTCTGCCCGTCGTTCTTCATCACTTAAGTTAGTAAGGGTAGTTGTACGGATGTCAACATCAGGCAGATTTGTCTGCTGTTCAGCAGATTTAGGAGACATACTTTTCAACCCATTAACTACGAGTAAGTGTATATTTCTTACATACTACAACGTCCACTGACTAGCTGGATTCCTTTTGAGAAACCCATGAAGGTATATGTAGGATTGTGTGCGTATCCCAGTTGATGTGTGGGTGGAAAATGTGGGGAAATTTCTTTGGATTATCTATCTATCTTTACCTTGCTTGCTCAAGCAGGCATTTCCAATCCCTTTCCGACTCAGTCATAATGAAAGTGACGTGAGTGGGTTGAAGAGCGCTTTGGCTTGTACGCCTCTTCTGGAAAGGCCAGTTAAATGTGGAAAGTTATAGGTATATGAATTGAAGAAGCAGATAAAATTATGGAAAACCTCCTCTATCTTAAGAAGCGAACGATCATTCAGTCAATTAAGTTTGGAACGGTCGTTATCGTAACGCGTTCTGGGCACAGTCACAAAAGTTGCTGTGGGGCTTTGATGGTGGAAGTGTGGTATGGTTGTAGTTCATTTAGCTTCCTCACTTCCATTCATTGTGTTATTCGTTATATTCATTGTTTTCATAATTGTCTTAACTAATAGTTTCCAATTTTATGTTTGTTGCCGCAGGTTCGAGTCTTGTGTCGTCTGAACTCGTGTTCCTCAGCGAGCCCACGCCCTCCCAAGCCGTCCTGGAAGGGCGACCCGCGACACTCGAATGTCGCGTACCTCCCAACCTCCGCGTTCATTGGGAGTTGAAAGGGGAGCCCTTGGACATCTCATCACGTCGCTACATGGTCGGCACAGACCTTTTCATCGTCAAAGCCCTCCACGACCAGGACCGCGGTCCCTTCACCTGCGTCGTCACTGACACCGACACCGGGGAGTCCGTGTCGTCACGTCCAGCATTCCTCGACATAGCATGTAAGTATTATACTGAACTACTAACGTAAACAATACAGTGGTAGATATCATTGATTGTATTCTACACTTCACTGAACTTCTTGGGGTTGTGTAATAGTACACTGGTGTGGGAAGACCGGTTCCAATATAACTAGGTAACTATTCGGGATTGATTGATGGATAAAGCCATTTTTTGAACCTCTCTTATTCTGAGTAAAACCAACTTTTGCGTTACTACCAGAGTTTTACGGCTATAAAATGGTCCCCCGTCTATCTTCAAAGATAGCTTGGAAGAACTGTTTTCCTCACCTCACGAAGAAGTTTTACTGAATGAATCCGTAGGTGATTGAGGGGGGAGGGGGAGCGGTGCTGGCACTGCCGGTGATGAAAACACTGACCATAGCACTTTCGAGGAGTCCAGTTACAATGGGAACAATGCAGTAAAATGTTCCCCGTCCTGAGAACTCCTCAACCGAAGAACCTTTCAGAGCTCTCTCCTTTGTTGGTCAGCTGAAAAAAAATACTCCAACTTGAATCCGATAGCGCGGAAGAGCGCAAAAAATAATCGTTTTTATAAACTGTTAACCGCAGGTTATTTATGTTTTACTTTGTGAATTGACGCAATACATTAGGTACGTTTCGTCGTACGTACCTACGAGAATTGTGGGACTCTTCATTCATGAATTCGTTCAACGCAGTTTATTCAACGAATGCTATTTATCCTTCTGCGTTCTTGACAGAAATTCAATCCACGTCTCGCAAGTTTGATTCACAATCCCAGATCCCCAGTGTGGTCATGTGCATATATGAATATGCCCTGCACAACGCAAGTATTGCGGTAACTGATAAAGTAGTTTATTGTACCTAATAGATGAGGGTGGCCGTTTAAAAGGTTTACCATCTTCATTAATGAAAATCAAGATTCGAGGATGTTGCGTCTAGAAACATTGGTCCAGAAACATTCATGAAAATACCTAGACCATGTCACTACTGTGATCTATAGAAACGACCCGACGTGAAGGAAATTATACAGAAAATAATACGCCGGTGTGGAGGGAAATGCTTTCTATTATCCAGTCAACAAGATGGGTGTTGGTTGGATTTTTCGGGAAAGTTCACGACGATGTTATGTTTGGATTTGAGGACAGTTCTATCACATCCGCCCGTTTGCGAATATTTCGTCGGTGTATTTCTGTTCTGCGAGTATTCCAGTTTATTTCCTATTATCTCTATTCAAGTTCTAGGCGTCCATTCAGTCTCACATTGCTTCGTGTATTATCTAGAATCACCCTTTCCTACTATGACACGATCGCCGCTGTGATCCTATCGCCATTAGGTACACATGCCTGAACCGCATTCCGTCAGATAGTGAGGACTGCTAAACATGGGTATGGATCCTGAAGCCTGTGCTGCACTGAAGAATGTGGAAAGGAACTCGCCCTCATAAACGGTATAGACGGACAGAATATTAGAACAGGTTTAAACGAGGAGGCTATTAAGTAAAGCAAGCGACTTTTTCACATCTTTCCTCTTTGTGGTGCAACTCTGCAGACACGGCCCATGGTGTTTAGTATTGTTAAGAATATTCGAAGATTGTTTTGCTAAGTGGCAGTGATTGTTACTATTGAATTCTAGCGTTCCTGAAGGGTTTTACTTAGAAAAACATTTTATCACTGATTTATTCATTTCAAGGAGTAGTACTAGGAGTAATGAACAGATTCTAATCGATTGGTTACATTGATATACTGAATCTTGTAAGTTTTAGCAACAATGAATTAATCCCTGGAATGTTGTATAGTGGGTATATAATAAATGACGTATTGCAAGGCATGTTAGATGGAAAGCTGTTCTTATATAAACGTGGCTACTGTGGCTTTTATGATAGGTATATACTCATATACACCCCTTTCTAAATGTGCCCAAGATAAGTGGGAAGTTGAACTGTTGGGGTTGTCTGCAATAAAGCACCTCAGCACCTAACGGGTAACTCATAAGTCCTCTCTCGGTTGTAAGGTCGCACTTGTTTTTAACGGCCAAATCCACTCACGAGACAGCTCATGATGGTTGGCCCATCTGAGGCCTTCGACGTGATGATGGGCGAAAAGTTATTGGTAGGGTGGAAACCCATAAGGGTTGATCTTGATGAAACAGCTCAGCGGGTAGGAAGAGCAACATGGGAAGGCCCTAAACTGCAGATTCAAGGATAATATAAGGGTACATGTCGCTCAGCTGAGATTTTACAGGAAAGCCGAAAAACTGATATTGATCAAAATTTCTACTTCAAATGCGACATGTACCCTTGTTCCACAAAAAATATTCTTGGTAATACTTACTCTTTATTCCACTCAATATTCAAACTGAGGAGAAGCAATGATTGCTCGTTCAAAGAAAGATCATTAACATAATACTGTTTGAAAAAATTCACTCTTTCTGTGATATTCAAGTCGCCGCATGAAAAGGGACAACGTCCTTCTTCACAAACGCGAACATCAGGAGGGATCTTACCGGGAACTGGAAAATGATTTTTCCGCGTAACATAAGGTTGTCCGGAGTCGCGCAAAACCTTCCTACTTTTGTCTTTCCACAGGGAAAAATCTACCGTCCGTCCTTTTGATTTATTCAGTCTGTCCACGTCATTCACTGAGTCGCACATCACTCATTATAAAAATTTTAAACTGAAAAATATTAAGTACCTAATAATGAGGAAAATAAATGAAAAATACACGAACGCGAGTTGAAAGAAAGAGATTATAATAGAATGATTATACACAAACGCGAGTTGAAAGGAAGAGATTATAATATAATGATTATACACAAACGCAAGTTAAAAGGAAGAGATTATAATAGAATGATTATGCACGAACGCGAGTTGAAAGGATGAGATTATAATGATGGATTGATGGTACGTAGCCTGGGCGGGGGCAGTGCGAGATAGCGTCAAGAAGTCGCTAAGGAGACGGAATTTTTCGCACATGTACCCTTATTCGTCTAATGAAGAGGCCACGTTTTTGCACTTTGAAGGCGATACTGCTAAGAATGTAGTTATTATTATCGAATAATACATATATAATCAAGTAGAGGAGACCTCAAGCTTCAAATTGACGCAAAAAAATTGAAAAAATTAAAATTGTTACATGTACTCTTATTCGGTCGGCCGAGCTCTTCGATTACTTTTAAAATACGCTCTGGATCCTGGTTGATGTTCGGGACGTTGACGATAGAAGTATTTGAACACTAATGCAGTCAATACTATTTTTTCTGGCTTCCATTGCTGGTTGACGTTTCAGATCATTTTAACGGGTTTGGCACGTCAACATGGCATAAACCTCACTTGATCAGTTTTCGGCTGCTGGTTAATCAAACCTTCTCAGTTTTCAGTATCAGAAACGGTTGGTTCTGATTAGGTACACATTTTCATAGAACATGGAAATTACAATAAACGAAGGGCAAAATAATTTCATGTTAGAACTCAATTTTGAAGTTGTGGATGAAACATGACCAAGAAAATTGTGCAGAATACCTAGTTCATGCGCGATTCTTAGCATTAAAAGTTTCCCAGTGTTGTATGTGCAATGATTTTACACACCACAGCATGCATTATTGAACAACCGGCTCTTTACTTTTTGTGTACCCAAAATCCTGGGTGAAGCCAGTTCGTGAGACCATTTTTATACATTCGCTAGCGCAAACTTGAAACTTGCAACAAGCAATACTCCGCCGTGTTACAAGGATGAACAGGTTTTGCCGGACGTTCCAGATATTATTTGGTTTGGTCTCTGGATGATAATTTTCACACTAATAAAGTATTAAAGTAGGCACAGTAGTAGGTACAGATAGGTGCGGTACTACAAAATCGTCGAAATTACTACCTGTAGGAAGGTACACGTTATTACTGCTGATGTGAGAAAGGTGTAAGGACCTTGTAGTTGGCCATAGCTAGAGAATATATTCTGGATTCAACGCTGGATTCCACTCAAGGTGGAAGGGGAACCAGCAGAAAATAGGCGAGGGATTACACAGGAAACGTAGCTACTAACTATGGATTAGCGGCCCTTTCCTTTCATTCGTCGAACACGTAATCCTGAGTGGGCGGGGAGGTAGACGGGAAAGCAGTAAATAAGCCACTGGCTACACGACTTGTGATTCCGCTCGGAAACATTCGAGATTCACAAGGTTTCCTCTTCACAGGACAATGCATCTCAATTGTCTGTGATTAGTGAGGATTCTGTCTCCCCGAGAGCTCCCATATACCACTGTGGGAAGGCGGAAGTTACCATCCTTCCCTCTGAGGTAACGACGTGAACTGGTGGGGAGAAATTGCTACTAACAACAAATTTTGTTCTACCCACTGCAGTTTCTTATCTAGTTGAAGTTATCTAGATATGTGGAAATGATGCAGGAAACGTTTCATTCCAATAAAAATAAGATGATGAGGATGCGATCAGAGCATGGGTATAATAAGAAAAGTGGGAAACATATCCACTCTTTTCATCTTAAATACCTACTTGGAAGAATATTGTCAAATTGTGTCGAAATGACTGAATCGGAGTACTTTGACTAATGAGCTTTGCCTCTGTCCGATTACCGTTGAATGAATTGGCGATTTATGGGCTCCAACCTACACCTTACAATAGCTGAATTTCTTATCTGTCATATTTAGTAGAATTGTGACTCCATATGAACAAAAGCTCTAAGATTTTCATGCGCCTTTTCCGTATCTAAATCCATCTGGTTCTATTTGTTGAATTATTATGAACTGCCATAAAGAAGTGCATGTCATAATCCTCAAGAGTAAGTACTGGCTCCCCAACGAAGCAATCATGGCATTCTGACGAGTATAAATCATATTGACTCGGTCGTATGTAGAATTATCAAACATCATCCCACCGACCGAATGATTGATCACGTTTCGTTCTCCAGGAAAGGGCAAAATATCCAATAAGCCCGATGTTATCCCCCGGAGTTATAGGATGTGAGTCAACATCCTTTGGACAGCCATTGAGCGCACTGGGCCCACGCACACTCACCAAGGCGAGACATGAATATTATCAGCGGAGACCGGCGGCGCCTGGGTGACATCACACTTCGACTCCGAAGTCGACGCTCGAAGTCTGTTCCTTAAATTAACGCGAAATTTTCATCGTCACCATCCACATTAGTCATCGTGAGAACGGCAGATGCCTGTACTGGAAAGGAAATTGAGTGCAGGACAGCAATTTATGTACCTACTCCATCTGAGTTTCAGTTCCAGCTTTGTGGAAGCACCAGATGTTCATTTATGGCGATCAAACTATTTCAACATATTCAGAACCGTACCAAGTTGCGTTTGGGTTTCAATGGACGTATTCTTTAGCAAACTACAAGATGAAAGTTTTCTCGAACTTCCAACTGCTATCTACTTCTATCCCAACTTCTATCTACTAATACCATCCTATAATGATATTGATATTATCTGCATACATGTTTTACCGTGCCTTTTTATGATTTATTTACTCGAAGGCCAAATATTAGGTAGGCATCTATTTGATTTTTGTGACATGATAGTTTTTAGCGAATTTTCAAAGAAAATGAAGCTATTGCAATGGCTTCGAAATTTAAATAATATAAATTTTTGGAAATTTTCTTCATAGAAATCCGTTTCAGACCATTCTAAAACGATTCCTGAAATTTAACACTTTTTTATATGTATATATATATATATATTTATTTATATATGTGTCACTCCAGACGATAACTCTCGATAGAATTGAGATAAACAGCTCAAATTTGCACAAAAAATCTATCTTGGCAATCGAAAGGCTAAGTTCGAAGATGGGCGAAATTGGCCTACTCTAAGGAGGGTTTTGGCGCATTTAAAGTGCGCAAAAATTACCCAAAAATCCCCAAAATGTTATTTTCCAACAAGTGACCCCTCATTTTAAAGGTTTTTGCACGCTGAACAAGATGGTGGAATCGGATTTTAGATATCTTGATCCGTTCTCAAATTAGAGCATTTAAAGTGCGCAAAAATTACCTAAAAATCCCCAAAATGTTATTTTCTAACAAGTGACCCCTCATTTTAAAGGTTTTTGCACGCTGAACACGATGGTGGAATCGGATTTTAGATATCTTGATCCGTTCTCAAATTAGAGCATTTAAAGTGCGCAAAAATTACCCAAAAATCCCCAAAATGTTATTTTCCAACAAGTGACCCCTCATTTTAAAGGTTTTTGCACGCTGAACACGATGGTGGAATCGGATTTTAGATATCTTGATCCGTTCTCAAATTAGAGCATTTAAAGTGCGCAAAAATTACCCAAAAATCCCCAAAATGTTATTTTCTAACAAGTGACCCCTCATTTTAAAGGTTTTTGCACGCTGAACACGATAGTGAAATCGGATTTTAGATATCTAAATCCGTTCTTAAATTAGAGCATTTAAAGTGCGCAAAAATTACCCAAAACTAGGATAATCTTTAAACTCTTACCCCCACCCCCTTAGAGTGGTCAGATTGAAAAATGTGAGAAGTATTAATTGAAGACGAGAGTTCGAAGCAAAAAAGGGGGAGGCAAACGATTAGTACAACTCCTTGAATTTACCCACAGCGATCAAATAAATAAGCACTTAGTACAATTACGTAATAAACAAACGGTAGAATCAGGATGGACAAAACGTACAAATTAAAATAAATACGAAGAGAATATACATAGAAAACCAAATTTTAGACCGAAGTTTTCCTTTATTCAAAACCATAGCCATTAATTCGAATATTTCTTTGAAAATTCGCTCATTAAGTCATGCTGCATGACTGATTTTTTTTCTTAGGGCTAAGATCTAGTATCTGTTTACTGAATGAACGTAATGGGACAAGGTTTTCTTGTATATATATTAAATCGCAATATGGGTTACTTCTTTCTGCTTTCTACTCTACTCGCCTTGGGCTAGGGCTACACATATCCCCTCACCGCCCTGGGTTGTGCCCGAGGGGCATTGGGATTCAAACCGGGGTCCGCAGACCCAACGCGCTGGGCCACCCCTCATTTGTATAGTAGAAGTAAACTGAAAGGGAGTAGCTAGTGTCGACCGTCATGCTGCCTGATTGCAAGCTTTCGTACATAGCTCATCAGATGCCCGAAAGCGGCACTGCACCCAAATCTATCCATCTAGTGACCCAATACAAGGAGGGTTGATTCTAATGATGTAAACATTACGTAGGTCGTACGAGGTTTAGACCGCTTTTACCGTAAAGTAAACGCCTTTTCAGACAAGGATTCGGTTTCATGAGTCTTTCGGCTTTTCGATCGACTCCTAAGAAACCCCGTGCATCAGAAAAGCGGACAAGAAGTGAACACACAAAAAGGTTTTTACAAGGATCCCATGAAAGTGGTCCAATGTATATCCGATGCGCCAGAATCCCTCATTTAAAATGGGAGTAGGGGACTCTCGTCCGTTGATTTAGGGACAGCTGCTCTTTCGATCAAACCCATTTTTTTGTGCTACGGCGGTCTCCTTCACAAAGGGACTCCCGAAGGCACTAACCAGTTTGAGAAGGTGCTTCCCAGTACTCCTGCTACTCCGGCGACCCCGTGCTGATACTATGGCCAGATATTGCATGATAACCCCCTACTACAGATCCGAAAACTCTGTTTCACATTTAATCTCCTAATATAAGAACTGCCTCGAACCAGATGCTATAAAAATATTTTATGATTTATTTATTTTTTAAATTTCCGTTTCGTATCATTGATTGATCCAAGAGAATCAAATTGCCTGAGCATGTTGCTGTTTTTTTAGGTTGACATTTGTTTGAGTGATAGAAGTAGTTACCAGACCAATTTTATTATTATTTTAAAACAGCATAAGTAATAGTTAATCTCGGTGTGGGCTTTCCAGGAAGTTGCGTTCAAAGCACCCCTCAAATTATTAGAGTAAAATAAAAAACCAAAATAAAATTAAAATAAAATTGTTATTGAAATTTTCATTTCAAAATTGTAGTTGATTAAAAACTTGAAATATCAAATAAAATATTTTAATAAAAAGAGGGGAGCTCTGAACGCAGAATTCTGATGCTCGACGACTTGAGTTATATGCCATTTTTAATTTTTGGAATAGGCGTTTTTTAGTTATAGGCGTGTGAAACATAGCATAACACACCAGTACCTATAAAAACGCTGGAAATTATTACACAACGGTTTATTATTTACCTACCTGTATACATGCCCCCTTCTGTGAAGAGCACTGTTTTCTGTGGTCAGTGCCTACCCAGGAAAGCCCTAAATCGAATACTGGAACCGGTCGGGGAATTATAAATTCATATACATATGCGGTGGATTCAAGAATTCAGTAATTATTTATTTACGCTTCAGTTCAGTATTTACACAGTATTCAATTCAGTATTTTCAGTATTTACGCAGAATTCAGTAATTATTTATTTACGCTCATTAAACTTATTCAAGTTAATGTTCATGTTAATGTTAAGTTAGTTGATAGGTACCTATAAAAAAAATCCGAAATAACCATCATTTTTTAAATGAAATAATATCACGCAGCAACTTTCTGGATTTCGTACAGCCATGCGTGATTATGATCAGATGTTCCCTAGCTCTGATCTAAGCCGGGTTTATACTGTTACATTCGCGATCATGTTGACGAAGCTATTTGGTAGAAACGAAAGGCTGGACGTACCTACAATGCTCCGAGTGGACGTACCTACAATGCTCCGGGTGGTCTCAACAAATTCTTTAGTTCGAGGTCAATTTGAAAACGCAAAAAAAACCCATAAACTTCCGCTAAAGTTATCGAGCTACGGCGTTCTGGAAATTTCAACCCCTATTTTTCACCCCTTGTAGATGATTGACAGTAACGTCGAGCTTCTACTAGACCCCAAATGGGACCCACAAACCAAATTTCATTAATTTTCGTTCATTAAAATTAAGTTACCTATAAAAAATGTCAAGCAAACTCACACTGAATAAAAATATTTCGTGTCTTTTTTTCCCGCTGCGTTACCTGTTAATTTTCTCGTAGTTTCGTCTTCTCTATTTTCCTTGAAGGTTTTCAAGATTTGTTAATTAACAACGTTGACTTTTTTTTGTTGAGGCCAATTTTTCGACGTGCAATATTACCCGCGATTTCCGGTACACGGACATGAACTGCTCAAAGAACTGCTCGGCTGGCTCTTGTAATGTTTCCCATCCTTTCCACCTTACTGCTGCCAGCTTAGTTGAAACAATAATTTTCAGCGACGTCCGGTCGCTCCATGGAGGCTATTATTTCCGCTGAATAGACATGTTTGGAATTCACTCAGACTAAACCTTCCGAAGTCAGCTAATTGTACAGCAGCTCCGTCGCTGCTGTCCTAAGACATTTATTTCGTCAGTGAAACCCTAGCTGGTTAATTTTTGATCCATGGTTGCATTCTTCATTCATCTGTTTGAATACATTTTTTTTTCTCGAGTAATTGAGTAACATCCTCCTTAAGAGTTACTCATTTTAGATGACCCGATCTCAATTGAGACTTTTGGTCCTTTTCCCAAACTAAAGTTGGCCTCTCCAATGTGTCGTCAATCGGTCTAATTGAGCGTTTCAGGAACTTGGATGTTGTTCTCTGTATCAAACCAATAGAGTTTAATGTGGTGAAGATGATTTCCCACGAGCCTCGATAATAATTCAATTTAGATCTCCGCGTCGATTCGGGAAAAACCTAGACAGAGCGAAAGTAATTCTTGAACCGGATGTTGTACGGGATAATCGATGCTTTTCGGTTAATTGAGATAGGAGCGATGAGCGGATGCGATTCCGTGGTTTTAATTCAATGAGGTTCATCATATCCGTTGAATAATCGTCCTGATTGATGACCGCGTTATGTGCTACGGGGAAAAAATCAGCTATTGTTCTCTCATTCGTTTGGGTGATATTGACTGGTGACTACCTGTAAAAAGATAATCGAATAGTTTTGACCTCAACGATAAGACCGACGCTACAACGACCTTACCGGCAGCGCACGCTTCCCCCTGAGAGGTATTTGGCATCATTCAGAAAACTGCATTTGATTCTTTTCTCTTCACATTGTATCTCCTGTTATGACACACTTAGCTGAATCAGGAAAAGTTCTATTGCTTCCATCTCAAGTAACCTACGTAAGCCCCCGTCGCAGAGAATTAATCATATTAGAATCTCATCACCTCTTATATAGGAACATAACGAACTGCCCTCAGGCTGTCCCCTGATGGTTTAATTTCCTGTAGATAGGAGGTCAGCCTTGGGTCAGCTCCAATAGTCTTCCGTTCCTCGATGCTGCATAATTCTTCGAACATGGGTCTTTTTATTTTTCTTTAGAGATGGTTAGAGTGGAACTCTTATTATTTATCATTTGCTCTGTCGATGAATTTCCATTGTACCTCTATCCGTTCGATCATAATTTGTCTGCTGTACACTGTCCAGAATTACGAATTGTCATGTTTCTTTCCCGTTTTATGCTTACATTTGAAGACCATTGGCACTACTGCCTCCATTTTTTGTCTTTCATCTGTCAGTATGGTATTAGCCCACCACGGAAGAGGTATATTGAGGGTCCAACTGAAATCTGCTATCATCGGATTTCATTAATCTGACAAGGAGGGGTAATAGAAGAGTAGGGTGGGCGAAAAGAAAACGTTATTGTCATCCCACAGGCACACTGCTATCTCCATGGTCCGATTTGAACAACTCGAGGAAATTATGCCGAGGGTAGTCCGACCTAAATGTGACTGAAACTTCTAAAACTAGACCTAGACCTTGAATGAGTGGGGATGCACTTCTTAATTTCAGCAATATCTATGTTGATATAGGTATTCGATTTTTGTGAAATTTTTATTTATGAAAAATTAATATAGTTTTGGTTTATTATTTTCAATAATGGAGTCGAGCATGGGGGGGGGGGGGAGTTAACCCCCCCCCCCCCCCCAATTTATTCTGAACAAACTTACATAATTTATTCAAAGCCAATACAACAAAAATTTTGAAATCTGCGCCAAATTTTAACTGCAAACCCCACAAACAGCCTTCATATTGTATTGTATCCCTTGGTTTTTTATACATTTTAGTAGGAATTTGGCGCCGACTTCAAACATTTTGTTATGTACCTCCGTTCAATATAAAATTATTCTTCAATTAGCGAATTTTCGAAGAAAAAGAAGCTATTGTTCTCGGTCCAAAATTTTTAAAACTCGAATTTCCGAAAGATTTTTATACCAAAATCCGTTTCAGACCATCCTGAATTCCCTGCCGAAAGACACCAAAAATTATATGTATATATATATATATTTATATATTTATATATTTATATATATATTTATATATTTATATATGTATGTGTCATTCCAGACGATAACTCTCGAAAGAATTGAGATAAAAAGTTCAAATTTGCACGAAAAATCTGTCTTGGCAATCGACAGGCTAAGTTCGAAGATGGGCAGAATCGGGTCACCCTAAGGGGGAGTTTTGGGGAGTTTTAGGGGGGGAAAATTACCCATAAATTCCCAAAATGAAAAAGTCTGACAAGTGACACCTCATTTTAAAGGTTTTTGTACGCTGAACACGATGGTGAAATCAGAATTGCGATATCTCATTCCGTTCTCAAACTGGAGCACTTTGAAGATGAAGGAACGTGGTTATTTCTTGAGATGTTCTTCCTGGTTCGTCTGCTCTAATCTGATAACGGAATGGGATATCGCAATTCTGACTTCACCATCGTGTTCAGCGTTGGAAAATCTACAAACCGAGGTGTTACTCGGCAAAAAATGGAACAAAAAATTTGTTACCTACGTACCCAATACCTACTCTTCTGGTATTCAAAACATTTTTGATTTCCCCCTCCCCCTCCTTCCACCCCAAATTTTACTTTGCGTAAAACTACTCCTGTTTTAATTTTGTATGGTATCAAGTTGGGAAAACATTGACCGAAAATTAATTTTCAGAAAATTTTAGGCGGAGGAGGAAGATGCCGAAAACTTCGAAAATTCGCTCTTATAGCCATGCTGCATGACTGTGGTTTTTTTTAGTTTTATACAGCGTTTTTGAAGTTTTTTTTGTTTAACAATTTTTTTAACGTTTTTAAATTGATCTCGAACTTGAGCATTTTTGAGACCATCCGGAGCATTGTACGTCCAGCCATTCGTTTGCTCCGAAAAGCTTCGTCAACGTGATCGTGAATGAAACCGTATAAATCCGGCCCAGATGTCATTGTTAGGGAACACCTGATTATAATCATGCATGGCTGTATGAAATCAAGTTGTTCGTTCCGTGGTACTATTTCATTTGAAGGATGATGGTTATTTTGGGTTCTGTTGATAGCTTCTTTTGGTTTATTATTTTCAATAATGAACCATTGGAATCGAGCATGAAAAAAAAAATTCTTACCCCCCCTCAAAATTTGATGGTTTACGTTTCAAGATATGTAGAATCCAAAACTGCAATAAAAATATTTCTGTCTGTCCGCCGTACGCCGTACGCCGTACGGGCCACTTTTCTTAGTTACCATGAAAAAAAATTGATGAAATTCGGGTTATAGGTTCCGTTCGGCGTCTAGTTGGTCCTCGAAGCTCGACGTTACTGTGAGTCATCTCTAAGGGGTTCAAAATAGGGGTTGAAATTTTCAAAACGCCTATACCATTTTTTTACGTAAATATTTTTACGGTTTTAAATAGTTCTTGAACTTGCGAGTTTTTTAAGACCATCCGGAGCATCGTACGTCCAGCCGTTCGTTCACAGTAAGGCCCCGAAGTTTGCACCGACAGGCATTTTCGACTCCAGTGTGAATGAAATTGTATACAATTCAAACCAAATCTCGTAACCAGAGACGCGCCCACAATAGGAAATTTGGCGGAGATGAAATCATTGCTAGGGATCACCTGATTATATAGGCGGAGTATGAAGTCGAGTTGGTTGTTCTGTGATATTATTTCATTTGAAAAATGATGGCTCTATTGGAGTTTGTTGGTAGGTAGTGAAACTTGAACAAACGTTGAAGTATTATTGATGGGTAAATTATTACTACGGTAAATCATTACTCAACGGTAAATTATTACACAACGGTTCATTATACCATCTACGTAGAAGGGGCTGGAGTTTGTTGGTAGGTACTTTTGCAACTTTTTTCACTCCTCATCAACAATTTCTTTTCAGAACTTCATTATGTGTGTTTCTTTTTGTTAGGTACTGTTTGTCATCGGCAGAATTATTTTAGCAACATTTAACTCGTGATTTAGGTAGGTACCTAGTAACGAGTACGGAGTTAGGTACTAACCTACGGAGTGTCTGCGATCTACATAATATGCATATAATAGAATAGTACATATCATATTATATAGACGGGTTATCTATACATAGAGCTGTGATCTGTAACAGAAGGGTATTCTATACAAAATAATAAACCGTTGTGCAGGGATTTGCAGCGTTTTTTCATTTGAACAAACATTGTGCTTCATGAATAATAACAAATAATAATTAATGATAGAATTCTTGATTCCACCGCTTATTTATGATATGTGATTGGCCGGGATCCTCCAGTACTTGATTTAGGGCTGTCGATTTAGGGAAGCGCGAGCTTAGGTATTGACCGCTGAAAACAGTGGTCTACGGAGAAGGGGCATCTATGCAGGTAAATAATAAACCGTTGTGTAATAATTTGCAGAGTTGTTTATACACTGACATATCCTACATTGTTCAAAAATATTTTACATTTTTTTTCTTGTTTCAGGTAAGTTCTCGTCTCATTTCATAAGGTCGTGAGTACTACCCTCTAAAACAGTACTGAATACATAGAAATTACATATTTATTAAGCATTTCGTATTATGTCTGCTAACCACAGTTCATATCATTTGTCATCATAAGTTGTCGGGCACCTCGTTCTTTCGGGTCTTTTAAACATCATCAGTATTTGCTTATTATTGAGGATGAAATACGTCATTATATATTTCATTCGTTCATTTCTTTGCGGAAACGCTGTAGAAGCAAACTATGAACGGAAATCCGCTCGGCGAGATGGTTTCGAAAATGCAAATCAAAGCGCTACTGATTGTATTAGCTGCCAACACGATTGTTCCTTGGGAAAATAACCCAGGAAATGCCAGATTGCAATTTTCATTGTATACAGATTTGAGGCTTATTACTCAAGAACGCCATTCCCGACTTTCACATGTAAATCATGAAAGACGCGGGAAATAGACAGGAAACTGAGCAACGTTCAGGCTTTCTCGAAGTAGGTTGTTTGTAATGTTTAGTTTCCACAACTATCATGGCCAAACTCAAGTTTTTATGGGAAAGTCTTTTCGTATAGTAACAGTCCCACATTGAGTCGGTAAGTTGATAGTCTTTATGTTAACTTACGTACTTACGGAAGGGTTATAGAGGGAATTTGGGTATACGATGAAGTAAAAAAATAAACTACCCTTGTTTTCGTATTGCATGGAGCTTATGAACACAAATTTGACTGTAAATCAAATCGTGAGATTGCAGTTGAAGACCATAACTACTCAATTTTAATGAAATTAGAGCCAAGACGCCTTTCGGCAAACCCAAGCTTATAAATGTTAGAAACACTTGTGTACAGAGAGCGGTATCTGTTTTGACTGTAAGTGTGAGGATAGGTGAGATGTGTACCGTAGTTTCGTATCATGATCATTCCAAATGTGGTGAAGGACACGACGCAATGCGCCACTTGCGAATATAATATCTGACCATAGCTACGTGGTTAAAATAATCTCGAAGTTTTCCAAAATGACCATGCAGTTATAAAGTGAGACAGAGAAAGAATGGAACGGATGGATATTGAGCGGATTCCGTATCAAACCAAAGGGATATAGAAATATTATTTTCCCTTGGCCTGGTACCTAAGTATAAGTACCTATATACTTTATTGCCTATAAGTATAAGAACATATAAATATTCAATAGAAGACCCAGTAATCCAGTCTTCCAGTAATTAATTTATAATAACGGTCTTCCACTTATTGATCATTAATGTTCTTCCAGTTATTAATTAATAAGGTCTTCCAGTTGTTAACGTGATGATGGTTTGACAATAATTGCATAAGGTCTGCATAAATCCTGCTGCATAAAGTGGTGTGGAAGCAGGGACGAACAGTTCAAGGCATTGGCAATACCTACATAAAGTACGTTAAGAAACACCATTGTGCGTGTTTAAAATGTCAGTGTCCTAAGTAGATGACATTTTAAACAGTAGCTCCAAAGTAGATGAACAAAATAGAAGGTGCTTAATGAAAACGTCAGTTAATACACATTTTGAAGAACATGCTCTCATCAATGTGCCCCAAAATCAGTTTCTCTCAAGATGAGAACAACACGACAAAGTTGATTCACATCCTCTTCTCTAAAATATATGACAAAGGAGACCTAGCTAAGTCCTAATGATACCGATACTCTGATGTTCAGACTACTATTAATAGATACACTGAGTGAGAGTGGCAACGTTACTGTCGTTGGACAGGATGTGTTATACTTGTTTTTCTCACTGCCTAAACCGCTTCAGATTCAAATATATATACTTATTCAAACCAGCCGAGGGATCGTTGGTATGGCCAAAGCGCATAGGCAAACGCGAAATTCGAGCTACCTAGTAACTACTCATTTTTCAAGAATCAGTGGCCCGAGTGTGGGGGGGTGGAGTGTAGCTTCAAGATGGTCGTCTATGAATTTCATCGCGATGGCATGATTTTTATGGCCACTGCGCATGCGCAAACCAAATCCGAGGTTAGGTACCTGTGATTTGGCTTTACACGGGAAGTCGCCAGTTCGCTCAAATTTGGTGGGTGGTTGGGGTTTTTCTCTCAGAAAAAAAGAATGCATTTCATGACAATAAAATAAATTGTCACCACTGCGAATGCGTAAACCTCACATCCAGTTATTTATACAATTTTCCCTTCTTTCGCTCCTATGCCTTATCTTGGTGGAATGGTTTGTATATGGTTTGTGTGTGGTTGTATCCGTACGAGGAAGCTATGTGCCATTAAACTTGGCAGAGGTTTTCATTTTTATATGGTTTTAGTTACATAAAATATGTAATTTTTTGAAGTTATTGCCCGTTCTTTCATTCACCTGACCACATCATTAATTAACGATTGTTCGAGTTCAGGTAGGTACACAGTGCCGTTGAGCCACTCTCTGGCGCTCATGACTTGCCAATTTTCTTCGTTTTTGACAGCGATAATTTCGTAAAAACCTGTAGACTTAGGAGACAAATTAAGTGGCACTTTTTTGGGTGGATAACTTCGCTCTTAATTTTTGATAGGAGACATTTTTGTCTGTAGAACCAATAGATTACTAGATAGGTAGACGTATTGTGACACAAAACCAAAAAAAGATACATCATTTTTTCACCCCCTCCCCCCTCCCCGCTTAACCAACATCCGTCAGTACTTTTAGTGTTCTTTAGTAGACCCTTCCAAACAATATTACGAAGGTAATCTAAAGGGTTATTTCCGCTAGTCTAAGAAGTAAAGCTAGGTTCCGCGTGGGGCGGAAATTCGGTACGCCAATCCGGTACGGCAAATCGTTCTGCAGTGCTATTGGCCAACGCAAAATGGATTACAGCAACGCAGCACATGGATACTATATCAAAATCTCCAGATATTTTCCTCTACCCGAACCTTGCCAGATCTGCACAGAGGTTGCTGCGCACACCTTTCCCGTTTGGTTGTTCGCGCCTGCTGGAATTCGACATTTTTGTTTGTGATTCCATTCACGGATTCCAGCTCCGTACTGCCATGTGAACGTCTCTGCGGAAAAAATTCCGGCAAACGTATTGTCGTTCCGGATCGCCGTACGTGATTTCCGCCTCATGCGAACCTATCTTAATATTACCATACCATCCGGAGGAATCCGTCGTCACTTGCTGGTTGCGTATACTGGAGGCGAGTGTTTTCGATGTAAGGACATCATCATCGACGGCCTGATGGTGATGTCCTTACATAGTAAATGCTCGCCTTTAGAATACTCAACCAGCTAGTGACGACGGATTCCTTCGGAAGGTAATATTATCACAAAGTTTCAAAACTTTTAGCATTGTGTCCCAAAATGGCCCAAAATCTACCTAATTTGACTGGAGTACATACTTTTTTACATGGGCGTCCATTTGGAAGGATTGAGTGGGCCTTGTTTGCCGTCTAGTAGTCCCTTTTACGCACACCATTATCTTAGTAAGTAAGTACGGTATTATGGGCGAGCTGGTTTCCCGAAACTGTTTTTATGTTCTCTTTGTTTCCAAGTGTTTCTTTCTGGACGGTCAAACTTTTTTGTCAGATCGAAGCTTCATGTACGAGTATTTAATTTTAATTCCGCTGCATCGTCAGAATATGTACTAGGGGCTGATCGAGAGAGTGACAAGGGAAAGAGGAATCGCTTAAACAAAAGGAATACCAAAAGGATAAATCAATGGCTAAAATATGCGCATTGTGTTCTGGCCAGGACGCGAAGGGGCATCCGGCGATGTTTTTACTTCGTCTGATCCCGGTCACTCGTCCGCGGAATCATTCAACGGTGGACGCCAAGTGGAGAGAAAAGGGCCGTCAACGTCCCGGGACGTTTCTTTCAATAGGAGATGAGGTACAACAAACTGCATCCGTAACGAAGGCCTTGGGTTTTAGTGAAGAAAAAGGAAGCCGTGTGCACCTTCACAAAAAAGATCTCTTCGGTCGTTAGCGGGTCCGATTCTGAGGAGCAGGTTCTCCGCCGAAGAAGGCGTTAATCGTCAGGCCTCAGGGCGGACGAACTAAAGTTGACTTTCTGAAGTCCATAATGAAGGGCCAGCATTTCCTTAATACTCCTATTGATTATAGTCTAAGCACATCACTCTGCTGATGTTTAAGGTTTGAAAGATCATCTTCTTTGCATACTCCTTGTTTTCTGTTCAGAGGAGCTAATGCGCTAACGAACAGTTCAGTTGAACTTACATAATTATCGTTTTTTTTTTATATTTTAACGATTATTTCTGCGCGAAAATTTGTTCATTTCTATTAGTAGATAATCTTAATAGATCAGTAGATTCAAGTAGTAGTTAGTAGATACTCAATTAGTAGATAATCAATGAGAAGATAATATAATCGATTAGTAGACCATGTTGAACAACACCCTTAGGGAGGTACCATATGGCAGCTTCCAGTATGTAGTTCCGAAAAACGAAATGTCGAGATTTTTAGAAATTCATGAGGTTTATGCAAGTGGGTTTGGTTTCTCAATGGTTGGCAACTTTGGTCTGCGCATACGGAAACGTGAAATCCTCATGCAACTTACAGTATCTAATCAGCAGACTGATTAATTCCGTGGTGGTTTTGTAGGGTTCCCAGATTGATGGTCCTATTTTCGGTTCATCAAGTTCACTCTGATACTCATCGCAGACCCTCTGGACACCTCTAGTTAGTTAGGCATCAGCGTAATTGATTGTAGGACTTCGTGTGAACAAGCCCTCGACTACTGTTTCACCGGAAGGATCGTTCAAGAGAATGAGTACCTAGTGTGCACAGCAGTGAGTAGTGTTAACCGGTGGAACTGCCGCTACGGTCGTAACGTGATAGATTTGTGATTGTAGGATTGGGATTCCAAGTATATAACTGCTTATCTAACAAGTTATATGAATCACTACCTATAAAATATCTTATACACTTGATAGTACATTATTATTAACTATGAGGATGAGAAATGGTAATTTCTTTCGTGATCCGAGCAAAATTTATTGTTGTTGACTTATATGCTTTTCCAAGTATACTTGCACCCACAATTTATTCGCGTTCAACTTACGTTTCTTTGGCATCTTTCAAGAGCCTCTCGCGCTTTTCACACAAGACATTCTTCATGTTCAAATGGGGCACCGCCAAAAGGCGTTTTTCCTCGTTTTCCACCCAACATTCATAAAAGCGTGGTACGCAAATACTGGAAGAATCGAGGGTAATTAAACCTTCAAAGACACATCATAAGAGAGTTAACGCTCTTGTTTCAGGTACTCAAACGATCCTCATTTTCATACTCTACCGGTCCTTTAGCTGGTCCTCTGTCAGAGATAATAACTTCGCGTAATCTCCTCTTTTCCTTTCATTCCTAGCTTGTTTTTTAGTCATTTTAATAATAATTAATTGACTTTTCTCCTTTTCCGCTCTTTCCTTGAAGTATTTTTCATCCATTTGTTCATCTCAATAGAATACTTGAACTGTTGAAGCATCTGCTTGTTACTCCGTTTCGACTTCTCAATCCTCCTTTAAATAAAGGAAAACACAATTTCACGAAAGTTGAGTTTTTATATTCGCGTGACGTTTAGTCCGTGGGAGCGAAAGAGTTAATTGGTCAGGAGAGAGTTAATTGGTGGTAAGTTCGCGGGTTCGAGCGCATTCACAGGGTTTGTTTTATAGGTTAGGGGTAGGGGGTTGTTTTGGCTTTGCAAGTATCTTTAAGCGAATTTTTAAAGAAAATGAAGCTACTGCAATGAACCCAAAATTTATGGAACATGAATTCTTGAAATCGTTTTATAACAAAATCCGTTTCAGAGCATTCTGATTCATCATTACCTTAACAAACATTTAATAGTAGTTTTCAAGTGTGTAAGATAGAAGAAGATATTAGAAGTTAGTGTGGAAGATATTATATACAAAGTGACTCCAGGCAATATCTGACCTTAGTTACACGATAAAAATTCCGAATTTCGTCAAAATGTTCGTATTGCTAAACAAAAGGATGATTACGAAGATGAGCAATTTTCAAAGTTTTGGTTTATTATTTTCAATAATTAACCATTGGAATCGAGCATGAAAAAAACAATTCTTACCCCTCCTCAAAATTTGATGGTTTAGTTTCAAGGTATGTAGAATCCGAAAATGCAATAAAAATATTTCTGTCCGTCCGCCGTACGTGCCACTTTTCTCAGTTACCATGAATAAAAATTGATGAAATTCGGGTTATAGGTTCCGTTCGGGGTCTAGTTGTCATCTCTAAAGGGTTCAAAATAGGGGTTGAAATTTTCAGAACGCCGTAGCTCGAAAACTTTTGATAGAAGGGTATGGTTTTTTTCCGTTATTAAATTTTTCTTGAGCTAAACAATTTTTTGAGACCACCCGGAGCATTGTACGTCCAGCCGTTCGTGTGCACCAAAAAGCTCCGTCAACACGATCGTGAATCAAACGGTATAAATCCGGCCCGGATATCATCACTAGGAAGCATCTGATTATATTCAAGGATGGCTGTATGAAGTCGAGTTGGTTGTTGTGCGATATTATTTCATTTGATAAGTGATGGACTATTGGATTTTGACATTTTCATGTCTTTCATAATATGGCACATAACTCAAAAACCGTTACGAAAATTGTCCCAAATGAGTTTCTGACGATTTCCGCGTACAACCGAGTCGTTGCTAGGGGAATAGAACTTCGTCATTTGTCATCGGACAAAAACCGTTCACCATTCGTTGGAAACCTCTCGATTTATAGAACTAGAATATATTCCTCTCACTCGGTTGTCACCCTTCGAAAAGCTGAGATATGCGCATGACTTGATACGAAGTTTGTTTGCACACAACATTATGGTCGTTAGGTGTCCCAAATGAGCGGTGTGTCGCCTGGGTACATATACGCAATTGCGTTACGAGTGCTTTGTGGTCGTAAACTTATAAGAGCTACATAATATATGTAAACACACAAAAAGTAAATTGAAACACACAATAAGGTTTACATGTAACAATATTATATATTGTTACATGTTCCTGGGGGGGGGGAGTCAATGTGTTGCAGACTCGTATGCAAGCGTTTCACTCCTCATCAACATTACGATCACACTCATTCGATTTAACGTCCGACTTTTTTTACCCCATCATGTACCTTATCACATTGATGACACATTTCTGACACACACTCATTACTTTTGGCCGCTTGCAATTTTTTTTGTTGGTAGGTACTAACCACAGAAAACAGTGATCTACGCAGAAGGGGCATCTATTTTACTCCACATCAACAATTTTCCTTCAGAACTTCATTATTTGCGTTTCTTTTCGCCATTTTAGTTACTGTTTGTCATCGAAAAAATTATAGCAACATTTAACTCGTGATTTAGGTAGGTACCTAGTAACGAGTACGGGGTTAGGTACTAACCTACGGAGGTTCTGCGATCTACATATTATGTATAGACTAGTACATATTATATAGACGGGTTATCTATACAGAGAGCTGTGATCTGTAAAAGAAGGGTATTCTGTACAAAATAATAAACCGTTGTGCAGGGATTTGCAGCGTTTTTCTTACAGAATAGGTCAAATTTGGATTATTGTGGGTCCAGTATTTACGCCTGACGCCCCTGACGCTTTGTGGGATCGTGATTCACGTAAAAGTGGCCAAAATCACGAAAAATGATGTAATTTTATGAAAAGTAGTATGGTTTCTCGCTGTATCATCTTTTTACACATTATCACGAATATTTCTTCGAAAATTCGCTGTTATAGTCTTATCCGTTTGCATGACTGGAACATTTTTATTTTGAAGTTGTAGTTAGCCCTGATTTACGATGAGCAACAGTTGAAAACTGGAAATCATCCTCATTCGGTTCCACATCAGCTACCTACGGCTACCTACGTCAGGAAGGTGTCAACGGCTGATATTAGTGATCAGATCTCTCAGGTAGCGGTATTATAATTACTGCAGCTATAGTCACTGATTGACTCTTCCTTCAACGACTGACGGGGGCGGAAGGAGAGATCAGAACATGTGACCGTTCCAGGCGTACGCGCGCCCACGGTTGGCTACCCGTGACCGCAGCCTGCTAGCAACGCGTCCGGTTGCCCACACTTCGGCGCTTTCTGCTCTCGACCAACCACATTCGTCTCGTCCGTAGCCGGGTGCAAAACCTCCGAGGGCCGAGTTCTTCGAGGGGGCGTCACTTGCGGAGCGTACCTGAGCGGTTGGGTCCAGATGACCGTCAGTTGTAGTCTGTAAAAAAAAAAAAAATTAGAAAAAAAAGTAGGTAATCCCCCCTATCCCATCCCATGGTTGCTGGACGCATCGTCTCCATAGCGTCCATAACCCTCTAGCTTATCATTAAATCCATTCAACACGATCTTGAAGAGAAATTTTTATTCTGACAACGGTTTGATCACCGAAACCGGTATAACAGTGTATTTTTCGTGTGTTAGTGGAAATAATTATACAACCTTTCAATAACTCCGTTTTAGCGAATTTTCAAAGAAAATCACGCTATTGCAATAGGCCCAAATTTTTCAGAATACGAATTCCTGAAATTGTTTTATAGGAAAATCCGTTTCAGAGCATCTTGAATTCATCCCCAGATTTTAACAAAAATTTATATATACAGGGTGGGCGGTAAAGGGTGGTTCACCCCTTTTTCTGGGCTTATTCCTCATTCTAGAAAAAAACTGAAAACGCCTACCCCCACTAATTCTCTATCGATCTAGCCTATCGCCGACTGTCCAAAATTGTACAAACGGGTACTAACTTCGTTATTTCGTTACGGCTACTAACTTCATTATTATATTGGTTTATTATTTTTAATAATGAAGCTTTGGAATCGAGCATGAACAAAATTTTTTTTAACCCCCTCCCCCACCCCTCAAAATTTGATGGTTTACGTTTCAAGGTATGTAGAATCCGAAAATGCAATAAAGAAACGCTGCAAATTATTACACAACGGTTTATTTACCTGTATAGATCACTTCAGCGAAGATCACTGTGTTCTGTGGTCAATACCCTTGAGCTCCGTCCAGGAAAGCCCTGAATGGAGTACTGGAGCCGGCCCGGTAATTGAAAGTTTCATACAAATGCGCAGGATTCAATAACTAAATCATTAATTATTTGTAGTTATTCATGAAGCATATTGTAAATAACAAACCCTTGTGTAATAATTTACATGTAAAGATGCCCCTTCTGCGTAGATAGTATAATAAACCGTTGTGTAATAAGTTACTGTTGTTTAATAATTTACCGTTGTGTAATAATTGACCCAATAATACTACAACGTTTGTTCAAGTTGCAAAAGTACCTATCAACAAAATCCAGAAGATCCATCTTTCAAATGGAATATAATATCATCGAACAACCAACTCGACTTCATACAGCCATCCGTGATTATAATCAGGTGCTCCCTGGCAATGATATCTGGGCTGAATGTATACAATTTGATACACTCTCTTGTTGATGAAGCCTGTCTGTACAAACTTCGGGGCCTTACTGTGAACGAACGGCTGGACGTACAATGCTCTGGGCGGTCTCAAAAACTCCCAAGTTCAAGAACTATTAAAAAACATTTTAAAAAATGTAGGTAACGGCATCCTGGAGATTTCAACCCCCATTTTCCACCCCTTAGAGATGACTGACTGAACAAACGTTGAAGTATTATTGGGTAAATTATTACACAACGTTTTATTGTACTATCTACGTAGTAGGGGCACCTAACCTATACGGGTAAATTATTACAGGGTTTATTATTTGCCTTATGCTTCATGAATAACTACAAATAATTAATGATTGACTTATTGAATCATTAATTCATTTGTATGAAACTTCAATTCCGGGGCCGGCTACAGTACTCGATTTAGGGCTTTCCTGGGGGGAGCTCGAGGTTGTTGACACAGAAAACAGTGATCTACGCAGAAGGGGCATCTATGCAGGTAAATAATAAACCTTACTGTAATAATTTACAGCATTTTATTACCTTGGGATCATTCATAATGGTTAATGTAAAACGAATATCAAACCACACAAACATAGTCTGCCCATAATCATTATGAATGATGGTTTCTTTGCAGCGACTCCAGAAAGCAAGCATTTCTGGTGTCGGTCAGACAAATTTCACTGTATAGCCCGCCCAGAATCATTATGAATGATGAAAATAAAAGTTCCAGTCATGCAGCATGGCTATAAGGGCAAATTTTCAAAGAAGTATTCGTGCTATTATGTAAAAAGGTGATTTAGCGGTAAACCATACCACTTTTCGTAAGTAAAATTAGATCGTTTTTCGTGATTTCATCCATTTTTACCTATCTTTGACCCTTGTAAAGTCAAATTTGACCCACTCTTTTTTAGAGAAATATTTTTGTCATCGAAATAGTCCCTCCGTCGTGAATCACGATCCCACAAAGCGTCAGTTGAATTAATATTGATTTTAGCCTGAATACAAATTTTTGAAACCCCAAAATCCAAATTTGACCCCTACTGTGTATGAAAAACAACCGAAATGGTATTTTTCTGTCTTTACTCACCCTTCCATACCACTTTCAGTGGTTTTATATAAATTATTCGCGGTTTTAGCCGTTTTACGGATTTCTGACCCCTAAAAACTCAAATTTGATGACCCCCTTACAATAGTTGAAAATTGCTCATCTTCGAACTCATCATTTTGTTTGGCAATACGAACCTTCTAATCTCGCACGCTAGAAAAAACGCACTTAAAATGCCTACCCCCACTAAATCGATAGTTCTCTATCGATCGCTCATATCGCCGACTGTCCAAAAGTGTCCAAACGGGTACTAACTTCGTTATTACAAATAGGAACCCCATTTTTATTGCAGATTCGGATTTTACGCACAATGTCATAAATAATATACCCCATACTCGATTTTTTACACCACTTCCAAAATTGGACACTCCTAGGCAATTTTCACGAAATCAAGTCCATGACTTCTGACTGTTTTTTCACGCTTAATTCAACGGTAACAATTATTTGGAATTTCGAGTGCGTTTGAGGTTTTAAATTCCAATATTCTGGCCAAAATTTGCGTGCGGAACAATTTTAACCATTTTAACGCTACACAATTTCTCGCTGGAATTTAAAACCTCAAATGCACTCGAAATTCAAAGTAATATTGTTACCGTTGAATTCAGCGTGAAAAAACATTCAAAAGTCATGGGCAGCATTTGAAGTTGGTGAAAATTGCCCAAAAGTGTCTAATTTTGGCCAGTTTTGGAAGCGGCGTAAAAAATCGAGTACTTGAGCCGCGTTTTTTTTTTTTTAAATGAGTTTCTACTATTTTATCGCTGAAGTGATTTAACTGGCATTACTGTGCTGGCGTGAAGCCACCACCAATTTTTGAGAATTGCTGTATTCGATGGTACATCATTTTACAGAAATTTTAACGTTAAAAACGCACTTGCACTCCAACATTAATATCTGACCAATTTCACTACATGATTTCACCATTTTGCCTATGTCTGTCTCAGGAATCCATGCATCACGTTGAGATAACCGTTATTAAAATCGGTCAAGCGGTTTAGACATTCTTAGGTTGGAAACATACGAAAACACTTACAGTTATAGAACTTACTTACGTCATATAAAACTTTTGTAACAGACATGCAAAAACATACGGAAACACCTACAGTTATAAAGCTTAATTGTGACTTTCACTTGCAGAGTTTGGAATTTCATAGCAGTTAACTTTTCTGATACATTTTGGTAGGAGGTTAGAGTTGCGAGCGCTTTTTTTCTTGTTTTTCTTCTTGTGAACGTTTGAAAATGAATCTGAATAATCGAAAAAGAACGGTATCTGACACTAAGCCAAGTTTTGTCACGACACGCTGCAAGGTTAATTAACGTCAAAAACAAGGTCCCCGAAGATTGATAAGGCCTGAGAAACGTGATCCGACTCCACGCAACTCTACAGATAGGTTCTTGCTCAACGTATTCACTAGATGACTAGATGTAAGCTGGTTTGTGCCAGTAGTTGCCATTGACCATGGGATTACGAATTTTACCAGTTATTGTTGGGCAAGGATTGAAGCACCGTTGAATTCTTCCATTCCAAGATTCTGTATTAATGAATCCCATTAAGAATCTGCTGACATCAGCAACGCTGTTCAACTTAACGAATTTCACCATTACTTGGACCAGAGTTGTGCGGAGTTAATTGCGTTGATCTCTCGCAAAATCGGACTGTTTACCTATATTTTCAGTAAATCGATGAGAGATAGTAAGTTACCGAAATTTTCTTGACTCTTTGGTACAAACTTGAATTGAAATATAGGTAGGTATTCTCAATTAGTGTTCTCTACCCCGGGCTTAGCTGGTTCTAAAAAATGGGAGGCAGTAGCTACCAAAGTTCGTTTGCTAGGTACTGAAGTTAGCGTAATAAATTCAGAAAAAAGTTATACTTTTTAATAAAGACAAGAATCTCGGATCAATACCAGCTAAAGACCAGTCAATGAAGAGGGAGCCGGTAAAAACTTAAACTGCCTTTCAAGTTATTGCTTTTCCAGGAACCCCTTTCGAAGATGCACTTAATTGATGTTGGGAGGGATCATCAGGATGAAGTTATTAAAACGGAAATGCTGTTTTATAGTTAAGGAGCGTCGGTGGTCCCTGTTGTTTCTTTAGCGGAAGGTCCTGATGGAAGACCCTAAGCGCCGTAGCTCCCATGAAGTTCTTTGAGCGGCTTCGAACTTCCTGCGGCGTCCGCTTCCTGGCTGAGCGTTCACCCGTTACGAACATCAGATTCATAGAAGATCTTCACCATCTGTTGGCGGTCAAGAATGGCGAGTGCTAGGAAGCATGGTTGACGGGACGAAACCTTGTTTAGAAACGTTAGAGACGGATTTCGATCCGCTGATAAAATACGAATACTTGCGGTTTGAGAGACGCAGAATATCGCATAGATGGTGGTCCACTGCGATATTCTACGACATCTCTAAGTAGCTGTAGAATTTTGGATGTGTCAATTTTGGTTTATTATTTTCATTAATGAACCTGTGGAATCAACCATGAAAAACAAATGTTTAACCCCTCCCCCCCCTCAAAATTTGATCGTTTACGTTTCAAGGGGTGTAGAATACGAATGTCGAATAAAAAAACGCTGCAAATCCCTACGCAACGGTTTATTACTTTGTCCAGAACACCCTTCTGTTACAGACCACAGCTCTGTGTATAACACCTTCTATATAAACATACGTACTATTCTATACATAGATTGCAGACCCTCCGTAGCTGAGTACCTAACACCGTACTCGTTACTAGGTACCTACCTAAATCGCTTGTTAAATGTTGCTAACATAATTCTGTCAAACAGTAGCTAAAATGTCAAAAAAAAAGAAACTCAAATGAAGTTCTGAAGGTTAATTGTTGATTTGGAGTGAAAAAATATTTGGTCCCGGTAGGATTTCGATCTCAGGAACTTTAGCGTTACAGTTTGTCACTTATGTCACTGCGCTATAGCGGCAGCCTGACCGATAGACCAGTGATGTGGGCTCTCAAAACAGCTTGATGCCTGCATGAACCCTACTATTTACAACAATCTGTGGTACAAGTATGTTATAGCCCCGCCAATATCGATTGTATCGATTATCTCAAATACATCGATCCTTGTGGTATCGATGACGTGTATCAGACAAGACGGTGGGTGTACAAGAAGTTTAGTTCCCATTCCGCCGCTCGCATTGTCAAGCGATCTGGATGCTCGCTGGCGCCCGCATCTCAAAAAAGATAAACAATCCCAGAAACTATCCCGTGAATGAGCAGGTTGTTTGGGACTTCTGAATAGATGGTACAAGTATGTTATTTTTCACTCTTATTTTTTGGTGTCCTTACAATGGTCTTCCCGTATTCATTTTGAAAGTTGATATCGGCACCCGGGATGTAGGCATCGGGACGCCATATTGAGCCGTCATCGATACCACAAGGATCGATGTATTTGAGATAATCGATACAATCGATATTGGCGGGGCTATAACATACTTGTACCCAATTTGTATTGGAAATTTCATGGCAACAGCGTAGAATGCTCTGGATGGTCTCAGAAATTCAAAAAAATAAAACTATTTAAAAATGCAAGAAAACCCACACCTTGAAATCGAATTTTCCGATATAGATATACTCTGGATATTTCAACCCCAATTTTTCACCCTTGGGAGTTGAGTGACAGTAACGCCAAGCATCGAGGACCAACTAGAGCCCAAAAGGGGCGCATACCAAAGTTCGTGAATTTTGGTTCATAGGAACTAAAGAAAAACAGAAATTTCGTTATTCGATATTCGTATTCTACGTCCCTTGAAACGTAAACCATCAAATTTTGTGGTGGGGGGGGGGGGGGGGGGGGGGGTACAATTTTTTTTCGTGGTCGATTCCAAGGGTTTATTATTCAAAATAATAAACCAAAATTTCCGTCCGTCCGCCATGATATTAATTTGTAGTGACGAATAGGTTCAAAACTATACGGAGGTCTGAGATCTATACAGAATGGTTATCTATACAGAGTGCTGTGATATGTAACAGATGGGTTTTCTATACAAAATAATAAACCGTTGTGTAGGGATTTGCAGCGTTTTTTCGGTTTCTGTTCTAGCAATTCATACAGACTGATATTACTGTTGTTCGAGTGTCGATTCGGCATAACTTTGGAACGTTCGAACCCTATACGAATTTCAACTCAAATACTGATGTAAAAAAAAAAGTATTTTCAAAAAAGAGAAGGCTATTTTACGAAGGACTTTTTTTATTCGTGAATTCGCATTTTAATTACTCCCAAGTTCTGTGAGATCAAAACCTTCGCTACCTCCCTCGGTTAGCCTATTAAGAAAAGCTCTCATTACGACTTAGGTACCCTTCTCATCCGTCTCTAATAAAAACCTCATCCTGACGGCGCCCGGAGGCCCTGGTGTTCTTATACCTCGTAATATACCATAAGACCCTTTCAGCCTCCCCTGTACGCTCTCTCAGCAGGCGGTAACCCCCCACTCCGTCCATAAAATGCCGGGTTTATGCTTTAACTCGGTCTTTCCTTTCTGTTGTAGTCCCACCCCGAGTCTATTCTTCTCGGAAGACTTCGGTGAACTCTTGGTTACTCCCCACCCTTTCTTGTAAAACAAAAGATCGTTTGAATGGATGTGGGATTCGCCAAGTTTGATGTATCTTACGACTTGGACGTTTCTTCTCGGTCTCCGCTCTGGAATATTGGTTGGATCCGGATAGTAAATACGTAAAAAAGCGATGTTAGTTTTACAGAAGGCAAGAGCACACATCAGATCAGATTCGAACCTTTTTGCGCTTCCCTGCGCCCTCGCCGCATATCTGCTGCCACGCAGCCACCAAAACTTGGGTGTTGGTACAGATACAGGGTTATATTTCCTTCTTACCAAACTCCACTGCTATGGTTTTTTGTGCAGAGATTTTCGCTTCCAAACTTGAAACTTTCCTTTGACCCTCCTGAATAAAAGGCGACATCTCCAGGACAAAACAGAAGAAAAAGAAGGGATGATAAAGTGAATTATTAAAAGGGCCTCCTGCTTCTGCTTTCACCCTCGCAGGCGTGTTGATTCAACCCCCTTTCTATGCTTCCTCAGTTTATATCCCTCTTTTCGTTTCTTCCTCTTCATTTTTCTCTTTATCCGTTATAAAGAGAAAATATTTAATAAAGAGAACAATGGTAAAACCTCTACTCTATTCATCCAACCACCTACCGTATTTCAATGTTTCAACTTTATTAGCTGGGTAATTACGAGCTGCGGCTTCGACCAGGTTTTGTGCTGGTTGCCATACTGAACATTTTGCGAAAGGACTCCCCCAGGATTTGCGTCTTTGTTGTTACGAGTCCAGGAACTACATTTTGAACCAGTTTTTTTCTTCTCTTCCTTTCTTATTGAATCACGTTCACCGACACAATAATTTCAGCCTAATCAAGCTCGCTATGTTAATCTCTGAGCGCATTCTCTTGTTAGACGCTCTCAATGCCTACCCATAGGAAACTCAGTAATGCATTGTTTGCAAACAGTATAGCAATAGAATTCGATAACGAATGCTCACTGTATTCGTTATAAATGGATAAACAAAAATATCCTTACTAGGTGGATACAATTACTAGTTACATTGCTAGAATTTGGAAGTGGGAGTCGACAGTGCCGATGGCAATGATTACCTACTTCAAACCACTGAAAATTAATAGCAGAAACATAGTTACTAGCTGATAATTATATCATATTGTTCCCTCTGACGTCCCATGAAATGCGTCGAACTGTCCATCCATACCAAGTTCCCGTCCAGGTTGGTTGTTGATCACCTCAAGACCGTAATGAATCCTAAGATATTGATAAATTTCCTTTGAATTATGTTGGCTATGAATTTGTTTCCTCTCGCTGTTATATGAACCTTTTTGGTAAATACCTTCCTACCACTGTTATGTCGTTTTTACCTATTGCCTCACTCCGGCCTTATGCACATCAACTATTCTAACGCGTTTATTGGACTTAATTGTCCTTCCATTAGATTTCAAGTGATCTTGTGGTCAGAGGTGAAAAGTGAAAAATGACAGCTGTGTGAACACATGCTAGCTTCTGGAGGCTTGCGTTGGTGCACGCCCGAGTCGAACTGGCCGCATTTTATCCAAAAAATTGAACGAAGTACGGAGTGGCGGAACGGTTGGAGTGGTTGGTTTTATACGAGTAGACGATGAACGTCAACAAATCCCTGGACGGGTCTTTGACCTTAGGGATAAGATGTATGTTTATGCCATATGAGTATTTTTTTTTTTTTAATTGTAATCTGAATTATTTTGTGAATGAACGTTCTATTGAATGGGGAAAAAAAGGATCAGGCCACTCGGACGCCCAAAACAAAGTCCTAACTTCGTGGGATTTTCGTGAATGTTCTGTTGGAATACCAACAGTAAATCAACTTGTGTACCCATGTCCCGCGATAGATGCTCATATTGTGGAGGGTTGCCACTCTAAGCTATGGATGTGCGACTTGTTATGATGGCTTTGATTTTTACGTGGCGAGACATGCCTGCACAAATGTATTCATGTCCCAGCACATGGTTCAATGTTACTGGTTGTGACTCTCATCTAATGGATACCAGTGTAGATCTGCTATCGGCACTAGCTGCGGTTGAATGATGCACACCTGCAATGTTGTTGAACCAGTCTGGACCTCCCTTCCTATCATCTGCTCTCCTTAGCCACGTTCTTGAACTGCTCCTTCGGACTCATTCCCCACCTTGTCCATCGTGTGGAATGCAAAACGGCACTCGGTCATAGCCAACCCGCGTACGTATATAATTGGACGTCTTGAGCAGACCCGCGAGTGGACGCTTCTAGATGAAACCCGCTAATTTATTCAGAAGCGCCCCTGAACTTGTATAGGCGGACGAGATGACTAACTTCATCCTATCTTGCATCGGCAATCTCATACGACCGGAGGACGCCCTGCCGATCATTCCGGTTTTAGGCTTTCCCTTCATCTTTGCCCTCAAGAAACTGATAGAAACACCAATTAATAGTCACTTAATAGTTGCCGCTTTTCAATGGATATTTTATTCCTCGCGTCGTTGCCATCTGGATCCTCGTATTTTGATGTAGCTCAAAACTGTTCTTTGTAGGTTGTTCGAGTTTTAATTATTATAAATCACCTCTTTCTCCTCTGACCCATTACGTTTTTCCCAGGGATCTCTCTTGATTAATTTAGAGCATATAATGCATGAATGATTAGTTGATCCGAGATTGCTTTGAGAAGAGTAAGGCTTGTAGCTTAAGCGCTTGTAGAGTAAGGCTGTTGTTAAGCGTACGTACACTACGATCACTCACAACATGATGGAACCAGTAGGACGTACCTTCTTTCTCATACTAAAAAAAAAAAGATGCGGCTATTCCTGCAATTATATTGGCAAGAAACCCAGGATTTTCTAAGCTCAATAAATTATAGATTTTTTACAGTCTCAGCTTGGACGCTTCTGTGTGATGAGTATTTGACCGCCATAGCGTACAGTCATATTTTGTTTGCCATGAGCAGTCGGGCGGAAGCAGAACATGAATTGCGCGAGCAGCTGCAATTTTACCTAGGGTTGTTCCGATATCGAGGATCTTCCGATATTTGATATCGATAACGATATTCAACGTCGATATCGATACAGCGATATTATCGCAACAAAATATCGATATCGGCAATATCGAATGATAATATCGTAATATATTATATTGCGAAATTTATATGATTACATGGAGCTAGGAAGGGAGTGATGGATAACTTTCCAGACGTAGTAAAATGGCTGACGCTCTTATCAATGTAAAACAAAGTAACCTTACTAACCTTCCTATTGTAAATGCTCAATTTTTTCATGGTTCTCATATTATTCTATTTGATTTAATATTATTTCTTTTTGGATTTTTTGGCACTCAAGGTATGTTTTTCCTACCTTTCACTCCCTCCACCCCCTTCATAGCTCCATGTATGATTGGTATGATTGGTATCAAGGTATTTCCCTAAAACGTACCCGCATGGACAGAATGGCATTTTGCCTTTCAGTAAATACAAATATTTAACATTTAGTTTATCATAAACATATCGTGACTATGGGGATCAAAAACCGTAATTTTATAAAAAGATTTAACTTTTAAAAATATAATATCGAAAGCCGATATTCACCATAATCTATCGATATCACGATAATATCGCATTTCCGATATCGATATAATATCGGTAATATCGAAACAAAAATATCGATATTTATCGATATCGATAATATCGGAACATCCCTAATTTTACCTCCCAACGCTATCATATTTACCTATACAACAGTCATATAAATTACAAGGCGGAGATGGTCAAACCTACGCAATGATTAGCGCTTACTAGGTAGGTAGTACTTATTCTCCTGCAGCCTACGCAATTCTTTACAATTAAGGTGGTTTTCTGTTGCTCAAGATTGTTCTCAAATTCAAGAGGAAAATCGAAGTTAAACCTGTAATGTCAGTTATATTGCCTTCATCTTATTCACCTCCAAGGGGCAAGTTTTGTTGAAATAATCGAACGAAATTTGACGAATTTGTCAGTACTTCTGCCCTTATACTCATCTTGTTCTCATTAGGAACTTCAGCGTACCAATCCCAGTGATTGTGGAGATTGTCTGGAAAACGTCGACAGAGGCCCCCCAAATTTTAATTTGGTTAGGTAATTAGTGTACCCACCTCGGGAAGGGAGATGCCGATCCGACCGAAAATTCGAAAAATGAGACCCAACCAACTCGCCACCTACTTCAGAGAAAAAACTGACCCCCAGCCCAAAACGCTTGCGTACAAGTCCGCAACACAGTGAGACATTTTCATGTATCACAAGCTTGATCTTGACAGTAGGTAGGTAGGTAGGAATAATTCTCGCTTGTTCTTTCTTCATCATCAGAAAAGAAATTTTAACGCTGTTTGGTGTGATTTCTTAATTTTGCGCTCTTTCACACAAAAATGTGTTGAAACCATTTCGAATCCATCGTACACTACGTAATCGCAATTTACAAAGGAACCTGTTCACACACAAAACGGGTAATCGCAATTAACAAAGGAACCTCTTCTTAATCTTGATTCAGGACTTGAAAGGAAATACAAAATTTTAGGGATAATTATTTACGGAATCATTTACGGGTTGCAAGGTTACCACGATCCGGGTTACACAGTGGTGCAAGGTTTCCACATTCGATACTAGTAAGCAATGACTTTCTTCATTACCTATGTTGCTGACTACCTTGTTTACCCACTTTTTTTCATCATGCTCAGCTCAGCTACCGCGCAAGGTACGGGTGTTACGGTTAACAAGAAAATATTCAATAAAATCACACGATTCCAACGCGTGGTGAACGATTTTTGTACGATGAAAAATGGCAAACATGAAGTTCCATAGAAACAAATCGGTTGTAAGCGAAAATCTTCAGAAATGGTGCGTAACGCGTTTTCCTTTCGCTTTTGGTTAACGCTTTTCGAGTTTGTGTGCCAAAGTGAAGAGATGAAAATGTCAAAAAGGTGTTGATCACGACTAGGTACCTATGTCGCGATTATCTTTCAGTACTGGGTCACTAGTCGTTATTTTTCACCTTAGAACAGGTACAAGTTTGATCTTATGGCCTTAGAATAGTTTCTTCTGCCAGTTCCTCTGCCTTACTCCAACGTTGTTCATGCTGATTCCTAATTCAACACGGAAAACAAATTAATGCGTAGGATCCAAAAAAATAAAAATTTATAATTTTGCCACAGTTTTAGTGTTAGCAAAATGAAAGGATGAGAAATAAAAAGTTGGGGTTAAAAATCGCTTAAAAACGATTAAAAAACGCTGCAAAGTCCTTGTCACATGGGTTTATTATTCTATTATTTTATTGGTCTACAGAAATGCTGGCTGTTCATTTATTGTTTCTTTTATGCGTAATAATCGAAATAGCTATTTCTGATGGTTTCCATTAATTTTGGCCCCTAAAACACAAATTAGGTATACGCTTTTTTTTTTTTTTAACTATCTTTGATCATTGATAGTGCCATTTAATCGTCTTGATCCACGTGTTGACACTTTTTCTAGTGTTATTATACATACTGCTTGTGATTTCAGACGATTTCCCAGGTTTTTGACTCACGAAAAATCAATTTTGGAAGCTGAACATCTGGTACAACCTCACTTTTCCACTCCTTGGTCAAAATCGACTTAATATTCGGTCTTCTCGTCCCCAAAAACATGGAAAACGATACCTCAAAAGGTAATTTTACTACTATGTTACTAAAACACAAAAAGTACCTATTTTTATACACATTTTCACTCATAACTCCGCTGGATATATTCCGATCGGGCTGAAAAGTTTCGGGACACAACTAGGGCCCAAATGGAGCATGTGTGCGAAAGAACGATTTTTTTAGACCGAACATGAAGCCTGTACACGTGATACGGCGTACGGCGGACGGACATTGCATTTTTGGAATCTACGCACCTTGAAACGGAAAAGAAAAAATTTTGAGGGGGTGTTATAAAAATTTTTTGCTGAGCGAATACATAGGTGTATTATTCACAGAATAATAAACCAAAAACTATAGAAATCCACTTAAAGTGGTATAAAATGGTGAATCGAAGCAGAAAAACAGTACTTCAATAATCAAAAATCTTCACATACAACAAATTCAAGTTTTTGTGGGTGAAAAATTGCAGCAATTCTGTAATTTGAGTAGGTAGAGGTCGAGCACAGTAAATTTACCTGAATTGCGATAGTCGAGCCAGAGAAAGCCCACTCCCCCCGGGAGGGGGGGGGGGGGGGCAGTCTGTCTCCTACGCACCTCGATTTATTCAGGCTGAGGCCTTGACCACATAATCATATTTCGAAAATTCACTCATATGATCATACTGCATGACTGGAACTTATGTGAATGCAATTGAACCTGTTAGCGAATTTTCGAAGAAAAGGAAGCTATTGTTCTCGGTCCAAAATTTTTAAAACTCGAATTTCCGAAAGATTTTTATACCAAAATCCGTTTCAGACCATCCTGAATTCCCTGCCGAAAGACACCAAAAATTATATGTATATATATATATATTTATATATTTATATATTTATATATATATTTATATATGTATATATTTATATATGTATGTGTCATTCCAGACGATAACTCTCGAAAGAATTGAGATAAAAAGTTCAAATTTGCACGAAAAATCTGTCTTGGCAATCGACAGGCTAAGTTCGAAGATGGGCAGAATCGGGTCACCCTAAGGGGGAGTTTTGGGGAGTTTTAGGGGGGGAAAATTACCCATAAATTCCCAAAATGAAAAAGTCTGACAAGTGACACCTCATTTTAAAGGTTTTTGTACGCTGAACACGATGGTGAAATCAGAATTGCGATATCTCATTCCATTCTCAAACTGGAGCACTTTGAAGATGAAGGAACGTGGTTATTTCTTGAGATGTTCTTCCTGGTTCGTCTGCTCTAATCTGATAACGGAATGGGATATCGCAATTGTGACTTCACGATCGTGTTCAGCGTTGGAAAATCTACAAACCGAGGTGTTACTCGGCAAAAAATGGAACAAAAAATTTGTTACGTACCCAATACCTACTCTTCTGGTATTCAAAACATTTTTGATTTCCCCCTCCCCCTCCTTCCACCCCAAATTTTACTTGGCGTAAAACTACTCCTGTTTTAATTTTGTATGGTATCAAGTTGGGAAAACATTGGCCGAAAATTAATTTTCAGAAAATTTTAGGCGGAGGAGGAAGATGCCGAAAACTTCGAAAATTCGCTCTTATAGCCATGCTGCATGACTGTGGTTTTTTTCTTTTTGGTTTATTATTTTCAATAATGAACCATTGGAATCGAGCATGAAAAAAAAAAACGCTGCAAATCCCTGCACAACGGTTTATTATTTTGTATAGAATACCCTTCCGTTACAGATCACAGCTCTATGTATAGATAACCCGTCTATATAATATGATATATACTATTCTATACATATTATGTAGATCGCAGACCCTCCTTAGGTTAGTACCTAACCCCGTACTCGTTACTAGGTACCTACCTAAATCACGAGTTAAATGTTGCTAAAATAATTCTGCCGATGACAAACAGTACCTAACAAAAAGAAACACACATAATGAAGTTCTGAAAAGAAATTGTTGATGAGGAGTGAAAAAAGTTGCGAAAGTACCTACCAACAAACTCCAGCCCCTTCTACGTAGATGGTATAATGAACCGTTGTGTAATAATTTACCGTTGAGTAATGATTTACCGTAGTAATAATTTACCCATCAATAATACTTCAACGTTTGTTCAAGTTTCACTACCTACCAACAAACTCCAAAAGAGCCATCATTTTTCAAATGAAATAATATCACAGAACAACCAACTCGACTTCATACTCCGCCAATATAATCAGGTGGCCCCTAGCAATGATTTTATCTCCGCCAATTTTCCTCTTGTGGGCGCGTCTCTGGTTACGAGATTTGGTTTGAATTGTATACAATTTCATTCACACTGGAGTCGAAAATGCCTGTCGGTGCAAACTTCGGGGCCTTACTGTGAACGAACGGCTGGACGTACGACGCTCCGGATGGTCTTAAAAAACTCGCAAGTTCAAGAACTATTTATAACCGTAAAAATATTCACGTAAAAAAATGGTATAGGCGTTTTGAAAATTTCAACCCCTATTTTGAACCCCTTAGAGATGACTCACAGTAACGTCGAGCTTCGAGGACCAACTAGACAGCGAACGGAACCTATAACCCGAATTTCATCAATTTTCTTTCATGGTAACTAAGAAAAGTGGCCCGTACGGCGTACGGCGTACGGCGTACGGCGGACAGACAGAAATATTTTTATTGCAGTTTTGGATTCTACATACCTTGAAACGTAAACCATCAAATTTTGAGGGGGGGTAAGAATTTTTTTTTTCATGCTCGATTCCAATGGTTCATTATTGAAAATAATAAACCAAAATTCTAACCCCCCCTCAAAATTTGATGGTTTACGTTTCAAGGTATGTAGAATCCAAAACTGCAATAAAAATATTTCTGTCTGTCCGCCGTACGCCGTACGCCGTACGGGCCACTTTGCTTAGTTACCATGAAACAAAATTGATGAAATTCGGGTTATGGGTCCCGTTCGGGGTCTAGTTGGTCCTCGAAGCTCGACGTTACTGTCAGTCATCTCTAAGGGGTTCAAAATAGGGGTTGAAATTTCCAGAACGCCTATACCTTTGTTTTACGTGAATTTTTTCACGGTTTTAAATAATTCTTGAACTTGCGAGTTTTTTAAGACCATCCGGAGCATCGTACGTCCAGCCGTTCGTTCACAGTAAGGCCCCGAAGTTTGCACCGACAGGCATTTTCGACTCCAGTGTGAATGAAATTGTGTACTCTTGTCACCAGGGACGCGCTGGATTCAGTCAATCAATCAATTTATTCAATCAATTGATCGATCAATCAATCAAAATTTTCAATTGAAATTGGAATAGTTTGTAAATTATTGGATTACTTTATTGTTTGCAATTGGGGAATCATAGGCTTGTTTGTGTGTCTGTTGTTTTCAATTGCAATTGGCCACTGCTCACTTGAATTGGAATTCATTAATTTGAATTGGAATTCATTTCGAATTGTCTAATTGTCATGGTGCGCATTGGCATGGTCCGAAATGGTTCTGCAATTCTATTGGCCCAACGCTGTCTGCGATTCTCATCATAACATGTATAGACTAGTACATATTGTATTATACAGACGGGTTATCTATACAGAGATCTGTGATCTGTAACAGAAGGGTATTCTATACAAAATAATAAACCGTTGTGCAGGGATTTGCAGCGTTTTTTCTTTAGTAAAAGATCTCGGCGAATACTTAACGAAAAGGTGCTATATGACGGGTATCCGATGGTCGGAAGTGGGCAACAAACGGATAGAAAGAAAGCGAAATGACGTCAGAGGTAAAAGCCCCCCCCCCCCCACGCGTTCACCTGTGAGGAACCCTCAGCGCCATTCACTTATGACGTCATTTCGTTTTCTTTCTTTCCGTTTGTTGCCCAAGCCACACAGAGATGGAAATTGGCCGTGGGGGTTTTTCAAGGGTGCTAAATCCGATTATGAGTTCAAAAATAAAAAATTCCTACGCACGAAAATTGCCCATTTCTATTTGAGAAAAGCGGTTTGGTCTCACTACCCGCTTTTCTGCTATTCTTGCTTTTCGCTTTCTTCTGGCTTTTTCTGCTATTGCTCCAGACCCCTCTAGTGTTATTCAACTCCATTGAACGATTTTTTGTTCATTCCCCCGTTCAATAGTGGGGTGGATTTTTGGAGTGAAGGTCCACAGTCTTATTACTTACAACGGAGGCTCACCATCCGATGGAAGCAAATTGATTTTCACCAGCGCCGGACCGCGAGCGCACAATGAAAACGTGACTTTCCTGTACTGAGACACATTATCGCTCTTGTGGTAGGTCAGATACCGAAGAGGAAACCGCATTAATGTGGGACCCACAAATGCATCCTGGAGCATCCAAAGCACGTTCGGGTCTTTCAGGTGGTTTTCGTCCTAACCCGTTTGCTCCGTGGAGCCCTTTGTCAGGTTGGTCTCGTATTGTTCAGTCGCCGGCTTCTCTTCTGTAGGACTATATAAACTCCGTGTGAGGTGAGAAAACGTGGTAGGAAAATAATCCTGACATGATCTACTAGTTTTTTCCTTTCTGCTGGTGTGAAGGACCATTCATTTCATTCGTGAGTCATCTACAAGTTATTTTGATGTGATATATTTAGATTGTATTGATATATACTTATATTGTGGCAAGGTAGGTATTCGTAAGTACTATTAAAAAAACGCTGAAAAGTCCTTGTCACATGGGTTTATTATTCTATTGGACATACCTACAGAAATGTTGGCTGTTCATTTATTGTTTCTTTCATGCGTAATAATCGAAATAGCTATTTCTGATGGTTTCCATTAATTTTGGCCCCTAAAACACAAATTAGGTACGCTCCTTTTTTTTTTTTTTTAACTATCTTTGATCATTTGCAGTGCCATTTAATCGTCTTGATCCACGTGTTGACACTTTTTCCAGTGTTATTATACAAATTGATGGTAATTTCAGACGATTTCCCAGGTTCTTCACTCATAAAAAATCAATTTTGGAAGCTGAACATCTGGTACAACCTCAATTTTCCACTCCTTGGTCAAAATCGACTTTATATTCGGTCTTCTCGTCCCCAAAAATATGGAAAAAGATATCTCAGAAGCTCATGTTACTAACATGTTGCTAAACCGCAAAAAGTACCTATTTTTACACACATTTTCACTCATAACACCCCTGGGTATATTCCGATCGGGCTGAAAAGTTTCGGGACAACTAGGGCCCAAATGGAGCCTGTGTGCGAAAGAACGAATTTTTTAGACCGAAAATGAAGCCTGTACACGTGATACGGCGTACGGCGGACGGACATTGCATTTTTGGAATCTACGCACCTTGAAACGGAAAAGAAAAAATTTTGAGGGGGTGTTATAAAAATTTTTTGCTGAGCGAATACATAGTTGTATTATTCACAGAATAATGAACCAAAAACCAACTGCAAATGATTACACAACGGTACACCTGCTATTTCCGTTTCATAAATATGCGGTGGTTTCAAGATTTCTTTAAGTAGTATTATTATTTGTTGTTATTCATGAAGCGTAATATTTGTTCAAGTTCAACAAAATCCAAAATAACCATAATTCAAATGGAATAATATCACGGAACAACCAAGTCGATTTTATACAGCCATGCTTGATTATAATTAGCTGTTCCGCAGCAATGATATCCTTATCATCATTATTTTCACTGACACTCATGTTTATGAAGACAAACTTCAGGCCTTACTATGAACGAACGGCTGGACGTACAGTGCTCCGTATGGTCTCAGAAAATCCTCTGAAGAAAAGAGTAGGTACCCTTATTATTGAAAATTTTCAAGCTACGGTGTTCTGAAAATTTCAACTCCTATTTTTCACCCCTTAAAAATGGCTGACAGTAGCGCCGAGCTTCGCGGAACTAGACCAGATGGGACCTCCAAACAGAATTTCATTAATTTTGGTTCATGGTAAGTATGAAAAGTGCGAAGTGTACGGCGGGCAGATTTTTCTAATTCCATTTTCGGATTCCATGTACCTTGAAACGGAAACCATCACATTTTGAGGGTGTTGAATTTTTTTTTTCATGCGAGATTCTAGAGGGTTATTGTTGAAAGTAATAAACCAATAACTAACCAGTAACTAAAACTGTCACCACAAAAAGAATAGCACCAAACCTAAGTCACATGGAAAACCAAAGTCACTTCAGGGGCATCCTCGGTTGATTGGTGAGACCTCCCCGGAAGCAGCTGGCTGAGGATGTCATGTCCCGCCTCACGCTGTCGTGCACTCACCGTCTCGTCTTTCCACAGTTCTGCCTTCGACCATTCACATTCACTCTCTGATCCTCCTCCCTAATTTGTCGTCATTGTTCTCTTTTCCTGTTTTGTTGGTTCCCTTTTGTCCCGGTGGTTAAGCCAATTGGGGTAAAGTCTTAATTCGTCATACTCAATTTATATATTTTTCATACGGCCGCTCTCATCTCATTCTTCTTTCATCTTTTCATTTTCACGGTTTCCATTCCCCCTCTCGTCCATTCCGGTCGGATTCAAGCCATACAACGACTGAAGGATTGTCCGAGCCAATCATCTCAACTCTTTTGTCGCTCTGCTTCCTACCAGTTGCGCTATTCAACAATCAAATGTCTTGCTGTTCTCGTTGATAATAAGGGACGTACGGTTTCTCTCAATTCTTCATTGTGATGTCTACTTCCTTCTCCATTGGGTTTATTACCTTTATTCAATCACTCTTCAGTAATAGTGGTAGAATCCTGGGAAAACTGTATGCGCCTTATTGCGAGAAATATGCACCAAATGCTGCATATTGACTGCAGCAAATTGCTGCATATTTACTGCAGCAAATTGCTGCATATTTACTGCAGCAATATGCAATATGCGATTGTTATACAAAATAAACGAAATCTACAAAGAACATAAAATGGCAGTAGGCCATGTTGGGGGGGGGGGGGATGTAATGGCTGTTCTAGAGTATCTACTTCAATAAATTCGCTCTTGCTCCGAAATGGCCCCACTTTTCATTTGCTAAATGTGGCTCCGAAAAAGTCATTCACAAAAATAGGCTCAAAGCCGAATCGGGCGTCCAAATTGGTTCCACTGCTGACACCTGTTGATACTGACGCAGTTAGACAAATCAGGATGGTCACTGTCAAATGTTTCCCTAAGACCCATCCATACCATAATTGGTTTTCTCGTTCTCATCAGTAGAGCGTTTCAAAGTACTCACTCCGCTTGTATGTACCGCATCACCACGTACCTACCATTACATGATTATTAATTCATTGCACAACGCAGAGCTAACACCACGAAATATAATTGCATCGGCACATTTATTTCAAAGCGAATCACACCGTTCGATTTTTACTGAACAGAACGGTATTATGTGCCCATTGTCAGGAGCTCCGGAATTTTCTCTAATTGTAATATATTGCGACAGAAGGAATAATCCCAGTATTGTATATTTATTGGGATGCGAGCAGGGCCGTGGGAGCGCCACGATACGTCTTTGTGATATATCGAGGACACTTCAAAATACGAGTTTCGGTCTCTGAGAACCTTTGCGAACAAAACGTTGGCATTTTCGGGGATTAGGACGGAGGGCCCGTTAATCAGTAGGGGGCAGGAATAAAATATCGTGGGCATAAAAAATTAAAAAGGAAGAGATAAACATAGATACCTAGTTAATTTTGTCTCTAGAGCATTTCGTTCTCTTTTCTGTTAGTACCTACTCTTCTTCATTGTATCATCATATTACGCACTTACTGTTGTACCCACGATTCTGCCGTATTATAATTTATACGTAGGTAGCTCGTAATACGCAAGTTATAGCCAGTGAGATTTAAACTTCCAGGATTCATAGTGTTAACAAAGTCTGTAAAACCTAAGTAATTCAATATTGGAAAAACGTGGTTATGCCCACTGCGGGTAAAGAGAGCCTGTTGCTGAGGCAGTGAAATTGGCTTCCCTCACTCAGCACTACGGCGGGATGCAACTGAGAACGGAACCTGATGATTTATATAAAATATTAGAGAGCGTAGAGCATTTTTATGTTTCCTGCCCCAACGGTTACTAGCTTTTTCTTTTCTTCTTGAATCATCGTTTCCTTCACTTCATTCCTCACGGTCCGTACGACTCAAACACTAGGAAACTACTTAGTGGTATCAGGTACACTCCGTATTCAACCTTATGATTGCTTTCAGTATTCTGATATCGTTTTCGGGTAGAAAAATGAAACTGCTCGAGTATTCCGGCACTGCTTTTGGTTTATTATTTTCAGTAATTAACCTTTGGAATCGAGCATTAAAAAAAATAAAAAATCTAACCCCCCCCCCCCCCCCCGCCCCTTTCAAAATTTGATGATTTCTGTCTGTCCGCCGTACGCCGTACTGAGCACTTTTCTTATTTACCATGAAAAAAAAATTGATGAAATTCGGGTTATAGGTTCCGTTCGGGGTCTAGTTGGTCCTCGAAGCTCGGCGTTACTGTCAGTCATCTCTAAGGAGTTCAAAATAGGGGTTGAAATTTTCAGAACGCCGTAGCTCGAAAACTTTTGATAGAAGGGTATGGTTTTTTTACGTTATTAAATTTTTCTTGAGCTAAACAATTTTTTGAGACCACCCGGAGCATTGTACGTCCAGCCGTTCGTGTGCACCAAAAAGCTTGGTCAACACGATCGTGAATCAAACGGTATAAATCCAGCCCGGATATCATCACTAGGGAGCACCTGATTATAATCAAGGATGGCTGTATGAAGTCGAGTTGGTTGTTCTGCCATATTATTTCATTTGATAAGTGATGGACTATTGGATTGTGTTGGTAGGTACTTCTGAAACTTGAACAAACGTTGACGTATTATTGATGGGTAAATTATTACCCAACGCCAAATTATTACACAACGGTAAATTATTACGCAACGGTAAATTATTACACAACGGTAAATTATCACACAACGGTAAATTATTAGCCAAAGGTAAATTATTACACAACGGTCATCTACCGAGAAGGGGCTGGATTTTGTTGATCGGTACTTTTGCAACTTGAACAACCGTTGAAGTATTATTGATGGGCAAGTTATTACACAACGGTTCATTATACTTGACCGCGAAGGTAGGTATTGACCACAGAAAACAGTGATCTACGCAGAACTGTCATATATTTCACTCCACATCAACAATCTTCTTCAGAACTTCATTATTTGCGTTTCTTTTTGCCATTTTAGTTACTGTTTGTCGTAGACAGAATTATTTTAGCCACATTTAACTCGTGGTTTAGGTAGGTACCTAGTAACGAGTACGGGGTTAGGTACTAACCTACGGAGGGCCTGTGATCTACGTAATATGTATAGAATAGTACATATTGTATTATATAGATGGGTTATCTATACAGAGAGATTATAAACCATATTTGCAGGGATTTGCAGCGTTTTTTACTCCACCAGTCCTAGTTGTAAAACCTGCTTTACCTCAGATACTTCCAGATTCCAACAGCTCGCCAAGCGAACCTACTTCCTGATGGAAATTATAACTTCCTCGAAGTTTGAGTTTGAAGAACAAGACAGAGAAAGAACTGAAGAAAACATCCCTAAGTTCTTTCGCCTCCGATTATCCTTGTTCTCAAGGACCTCTTAATCTTTGACATTACTTGAAACTTTTATTTACTCTACTCGCTCATGTTCAATTTTAATAGTAATGGATTAATTTGTTTGCATTATTTTTGTTTTTTCGATATTTTTTATGTGTGCAAGAATGAACCTCAGGGACTCAAATGCTGTGAAGGTACCATTTCCACGCGTTTACAAACTCGGTCTTCTCGTTTCTTCATGGGGAAAGCTAGTTACAGACTCCTCCCGATAGCGGTCCGTCGGTTCTAATCCCAACGCTCCTCGCCCCAACCCAGGGCGGTTAGGCGATAGGTAGCCATGAGTGAAATGATCGTGTCAAATTCTGATCCTCCTGAGAGGACAGCTGATAACGTACGCGACACCGGCAGGGCAAGTTGGGCCTAAAGCCCCAGCCTGAAATGGCTGTTTACTAGTTGGCAGTTTGCTAGTGTATTGACAAGATCACAAGACGACCGAATAAAATTGGGCTATTACTTAACAAATTACTGTGGAAATAAATACGAAAATGTCCCCCAAGACTGGATTATTGACGTTCACTTCAAATTTCAGGTTAGTAGTGAAATATATCGACTCCCCCGGGCGCACTTTAACCCACAAAAAGACGGGAAACGACGTTTTTGCAGTAATGTGTACTGCAGAGTTTGGAGTGCATCACTTTCGAATTTCAGCCTAATCTGACTAAATCCGGAATTTCCAAAAATTCAAATGAGCGAAGAACATTTTGGTTTTAACCAACGAGGAAACTCTGCTTGAACTGTTGGTTACTACTTGAATAATTTTCTTTTCTTAGGTGCATTTGTGTCGTAACCAACGTATAATGCTTCCTACAAATGTAACGAATTAATTCCAGGAACAAAATAAATTCTCCTAATTGTTGTAAACACCATGGAAAGTTGAGCGTTGTGGATTACGACAAATGCTCGTTTTAGTAGGTACCTATATAATACCTACGCGCGTTTTGTTACCTACGTTAATTTCCTTGATTCCACCACATGCCAGCCGATTCGGTCGATGCCGTAATAGAGAGGGAATCTGAATGGAATACAATGATAAGAAACGCCCGGAAAAACCCTAGACCGTACGACATTGTCTAACCATCAAGCGCTAATTTCGTTGACGTCACCACATTTTTCCACAATCGGACTCAACGATTCACGCCAGTGAAGGCCAAGGAAGGTGGATGAGTTGACTGAATACTCACTTAGATTGAAGTACCCACTCTGAATAAATATAAGTTTTCATGCCCCAAGTTTTACGTGGCGCTTTCCTTTTTTTCAGAGTTCAGTGAGGACGTTCCAGATCAATGGCATGATTCATTCCAACTTTAATCCCTGAAGGAATGGATTTGCCGGCTGACTTGAAACGTTTTTTGCTGTCAAATTTGGTTTTGAATAAAATGTTGAGTTTTGGTTTATTATTTTCAATAATGAACCATTGGAATCGAGCAAGAATAAAAAAAATTCTTACCCCACCTCAAAATTTGATGGTTTACGTTTCAAGGTATGTAGAATCCAAAACTGCAATAAAATATTTCTGTCTGTCCGCCGTACGCCGTACAGGCCACTTTTCTTAGTTACCATGAAACAAAATTGATGAAATTCGGGTTATAGGTTCCGTTCGGGGTCTAGTTGGTCCTCGAAGCTCGGCGTTGCTGTCAGTCATCTCTAAGGGGTTCAAAATAGGGGTTGAAATTTTCTGAACGCCTATACCTTTTTTTACGTGAATCTTCTTACGGTTTTAAATAGTTCTTGAACTTACGAGTTTTTTAAGACCACCCGGAGCATCGTACGCCCAGCCGTTCGTTCACAGTAAGGCCCCGAAGTTTGCACCGACAGGCATTTTCGACAGCAGGGCGAATGAAATTGTATACATTCAGCCCAAATCTCGTCACCAGGGACGCGCTGTCAATCGGGAATTGGCCCGAGATAAAATCATTGCTAGGGATTACCTGATTATAATCACGGAGTATGAAGTCGAGTTGGTTGTTCTGTGATATTATTTCATTCGAAAAATGATTGCTCTTTTGGAGTTTGTTGATAGCTAGTGAAACTTGAACAAACGTTGAAGTATTATTGATGGGTAAATTATTAGTACGGTAAATCATTACTCAACGGTAAATTATTACACAACGGTTCATTATGCCATCTACGTAGAAGGGGCTGGAGTTTGTTGGTAGGTACGTTTGCAACTTTTTTCACTCCACATCAACAATTTCCCTTCAGAACTTCATTATGTGCGTTTCTTTTTGCCATTTTAGGTACTGTTCATCATCGGCAGAATTATTTTAGCAACATTTAACTCGTGATTTAGGTAGGTACCTAGTATCGAGTACGGGGTTAGGTACTAACCTACGGAGGGTGTGCGATCTACATAATATGTATAGACTAGTACATATTATATTATATAAAGGGTTATCTATACGGAGAGCTGTGATCTGTAACAATGGTAATTTATTACACAACGGCAAATTGTTGCGCAACGGTAAATTATTACACAACGGTTCACCTTCCTAGAAGGTGGTGGAGTTTGTTGGTAGGTACGTTTGCAACTTTTTTCACTCCAGATCAGCAATTTCATTTCTGAACTTCATTATTTGCGTTTCTTTTCGCCATTTTGGGTACTTTTTGTCATCGACAGAATTATTTTAGCAACATTTAATTCGTGATTTAGGTAGGCACCTAGTAATGAGTACGGGGTTAGGTACTAACCTACGGGGGATCTGCGATCCACATAATATGTATAGACTAGTACATAATATTATATTATATAGACGGGTTATCTATACAGAGAGCTGTGATCTGTAACAGAACGGTATTCTGTACAAAATTATAAACCGTTGTGCAGGGAATTGCAACGCTTCTTTATTTATTTGTTTCAAAATATCTCGCTAAAAAGGGTCTTGTGTGGGTTACCTACAAGAGGTCCAGCTGGAGATTATCTTAGTTTTTCGGCTCTCCTGTAAAATTAGGATTTTGTGGGTTACTAGTGCGCTCGGGAGAGTCGGTTATTACCTATTTGTTTCCGTTTGAAATGTCATTAGAAAAATTATTTGTTGTACCGGTACACTAGCTAGGGTATCTAAATGTTCCTCATTCACATCCATCCAACGGCTTCGTACTGAATTGCCTCGTAAAAGGTCAATTTGATTCACACCCCTGGACGGGTTGAGCAATGCGTAGGATGAACGACCGGATTGTTGGAAACTTTTTCCCCCTTACTCCCGCGGTGATGGGAAGCAGGTATCTTCGTGTGGGCAGTGTTTAGAGGGTCCCGACAAAAAGGTTCTGATTGCGCGTGGCAGGCGGAAGTAGGGGGTTCCCACTCATTTCTCTGCATACCTCCGCCACGTAGGTATACTTCGGTAGCAACCCCTCCGCATCAACTATCCGTTTAGATGTGGTCTGACTGGGTCTGTAAAAAAACTGCTGCGAAGTCCAGAAACGTTGGCTGTTCATTTATTGTTTATTTCATGGTGTAATAAATTATTGAAATGGCTATTTTTGATGGTTACCACCAATTTTTGCCCCCAGAAACACTTTTTTGTTTTTGAAAATCATCTTTGATCATTGATAGTACCATTTCCTTGTCCTGATTCTCCTGTTGATGCTACTTCTAGTGTTGATACAAGTATACAAAGGACCCCGCACTTTTTCAATGTAGAAGTGGTTTCACTAGATCGAGCCAGAATTTGGCACGGGGCTTCCTTTCAGTCTCCTGAACAAAAGTCTCAATGGGCACAAAAAAATCTACCGTCAGGATTTTGAGCTATGGCCTGATTAAGCGCTTCAAGTTCGACTTTTTAAACACCTTCAATTGCTTATATCTCTCTAGGGATGCATTTTAGAGAAAAAAGTGCATGAGTAAAATCGTCTTAAAATCGTCCAAACAACTCGATGCCATACTTGTTTTAAGTAAAAAAAATGTTTCTTCATTTTTGGCCATTAAGTCCCCGTGTGCTCATGTATAAGAAAATATAAGAAACGTTAAGAAACATTTTTTGACTTAAAACAAGTACCTATGGCATCGAGTTGTTTGGACGGTTTTAAGACGATTTTACTCTTGCACTTTTTTTCTCTAAAATGCATCCCTAGAGAGATATAAGCAATTGAAGGTGTTTAAAAAGTCGAACTTGAAGCGCTTAATCTGGCCATAGCTCAAAATCCTGACGGTCGATTTTTTTGTGCCCTTTGAGACTTTTGTTCAGGAGACTGAAAGGAAGCCCCGAGCCAAATTCTGGCTCGATCTAGTGAAACCACTTCTACATTGAAAAAGTGCGGGGTCCTTTTTGACTCATAAAAAATGAATGTTGGGAACTGAACCTTCGTTACAACCTCAATTCTTCACTCCTTGGTCAAAAGCAACTTCATATTCGGCCTTCTCACCCTAAAAAAATATGGAAAACGATACCTCACAAGCTCATGTTCACTAAAACTTCAAACAAAACCTCGAAAACCTCTATTTGTACCCCCGTTTTTCACCCATAACACCCCTGAATGTATTCCGATCGGGCTGCCGAGCTTCGGAGCACAACTAGGACCCAAATGTGTTCCCAAATGGGGATCCAAACTGTATGCGGAGGAAGGACGATTTTAGACCAAAATTAAATTAAATTAACGCTGAAACTTCGTTAGAACCTCGATTTCCACTCAAAATCGACTTCATATTCGGTCTTATCGTCCCAAAAAACGTGGAAAACGATATCTACGAAACATGGAAAAGCTCATGTTACTAAAACACAAGAACTACCTATTTTTAATAAAAAATAAATGAACAGCCAACATTTCTGTAGGTATGTCCAGTTGAATGATAAAGCCATGTGACAAGGACTTTGTTGCGTTTTGGTTTATTGTCTTCAAATGGAATCGGATATAGAATATAGATAGTAGAGAAGAATATAGTCAATCGGAATATAGACAGACCAACGTACAGCAAGTGCGATTGTCCGTCGGAAATGACAAGGACTTAAGGTTTGTTCTAGTTACTTATACCAACCTGGCAAGTGTATAATACCTATCATCTAGTTCTGGACCAGTGATCCATTGCTGCTCCACACTGTTCACCATCCGATCGTGACTGAGTGAATCATGATCTAGTGTTTCTAGAGGCGCTACCTGACCCTACGATTCTACGGACTTCATTCACATCTCCGTGCCCCCAAGGGCTCATTGAATCCAGCAACCTTGGAGGATCGTAGGGAGGATGATTTGTATGAGAGAGACGTACCTACCTACCTGTGCGCACTACCGGCCTCTCCTGTGTGAATGGAATCCCCGTCGTTTACCTGCCGACTCCTTTTAACGACCACAAAAAAGTCTCTTTCCGACCTTTGTGAAGTCAGATTCCCCACCTAAGCGCGACATCTTCCATCGTCCTCAACATCCGCTGCAAAACCAGTGGGCAAGGTTAGAGAATCAAGGAGCAAACTGAGAATGGCAAAGAATCAATGATATAGGTACCTACTTATTTGACTGGTTACTGATTAGGCGATAGCGTATATTTCGAATGTAGTCGTCGGCTCTCCTCACGATGTCCCTTTATACGGTCATTATTTTAGGTCCTCACTTTCCCATGTCGATGATCAAAGACTGCTGTGAGAAGGATAATGCCATTCGACCCAAACGATTCTGATACAAATAAATAGAATTAAATAATTAAATAAAAGAGATCTATTAAATAGAATCAATTTTCTGCCCGACATCTGCATTTTAAGATATTTTTGTCCACCCTATTGTTCACCATATTCAAAATGCATTGTCTGACTTGCCTTGCACCTGCTACTTATATCTTGCACTGTTGTAATCTACTCTTTCTGTCCACTTCTGCTACTTTCTGTCTTGCGTTGCTCTAACATAAAACAATGGAAGAAGTGTCTTAGTATCTTGCATGAGTAAAGGTGTGTTGCATACTATCTACTCTAGGAATTAAGTTTTGTGTATTTACCGCTAAGAATTGTTAATCACGTTACCGATCCATATTCCAATTAACTCCACCCCTTTCTGTGATTGATTACTCAGAGATATTTTTTCATTCCTTGCGCCATAAACAAATTGCTTAACTAATGTGAATTCAATCGATGCAGCGGCACGCACGATTCTATCAGATATTTGGGGGTCTACTGTACTATTCAAAACTTCGTAGTGGTTTCGCTCCAACTTCAGAAAAGCCTTGCTCAGTAAACATGATGCTCCAATCGTTATTGAAATAAGTAGGACTCCATTTACCTTTTGTGTGACTTAGGTATGCCAGGTTGTTAGAATGAGCGCCCCATGCTACGTAACTATCAATTTTGTTTATCCAAATGAGTTCCTCAAATTGTACTGTAATATCTGCTCTTATCATTAGGTACATGCCACTACAGTTCATTCAGTTCTTGGCGAATTTCTGCTTGTTCAGCAACCATAACTCAGTCTGTGTAAAATGAACATGTTTGCTTCAGCCTCCCAGCCGACCTTCCATTTCTTCGTTGTTGTTTGTCGAGAAGCCCGTTCGTACATGTTTCCCCCTTCATCCTGTTACCCGTAAAATGAGATGAGACACCTCAGGTAGCTTAGAAACGCGTCAGCTGGCATCCAAACTCTTGTCAAACAAGTGGCCGACTTGCCTCAAGTTTTCAACGGGGTTTTAAAAACTTCCGAGGCCCAGAAGATTATTGTGTCGCTGGGACCTATCCGTTTTTCGAGTCTCTCCCTTTGTCCACAAAAGGAGTTTCAGGAGAAAATTCCTAATTTGTTCCCAAACTCCAGGTGTATTGGTTTCCTCCGGACGCTTCACTTCGATACTTAAAACTCGGTGTCAGCGTTTCACCTTTCATGAAAAGGCTTAAATCTCATCCCGTGGTTGAGGAGCCGTTTTTGCCAGATTTGGCACGTTTTTCCCCCTTTGTCAGCGTTTTGCCGATCGTTATCCGTTTACTGTTGTGAAGAGCCTCACCTTCAACAAATAACAATAGACATGACCTTGTTAACCTATTGTGCATCAAGCATTAATTTCATCATAACTTGTGTTATGCCAAACTAGGTCAATAATTACCAGTACAATATTATTCAAATTACATTGTACGGTTGGGAACATTACAGATTGAGTTGTTTTAAGAGCTCGAGTTAGTAATTCTCTCTCAACTTATACTGTACAACATGGGCTGTCGTTCTGGTAGAAATAACACTCAGGTACCTGTACCTACCTACTTAATGTAAAAAAATGTGACTCAAGATTAGGAACTTGAAGTTTAAGGATATCACTGCTTATTAAACTATAATAGATCTGTAAGTGTTATACTTGACTAAAGTTTATCATTACCTACGTTATATTTGAAAGCACGATTGAAGCTGTTACACACAGTCAATAGCGACATCATGAAGAATATACAGGGTGTAACATCACTGCTTGCTGAAACTTCAGGGATCGATTCTACAACTAATTTGCAACAAATATTTCCATTGATTATACTTGATTATAGTTGATTGTACCGTTGGAATGGGCGTTAAATTTCCCTTTCAGAATATGGCCCATTGCTTATGGAACATCCATTTTGGAGTACATTCAGATTCGAATAGTGACACTCTGTACCTGTCTGACCCTAAAAAAACTATTAATACCGATGTATTAATAATAAGGACGTGCAAAATAGCCTCTCTCCAACATCGTCTTAAGTGATCTGCGGTTAACGGGATTTTTAATGTATCCTGCCGTTTTAAGGTAAACAGCTGGTTTTTTACCAGTTGTTTAAGTTGTAACTCTTTTTAACTTTAAAAAAAAGAAGAATATTACATCCTAAGTAGTAAATAATGACCGTTACAATACGCAGGAACACAAAAACTGCTTTCTCTAGATCGAAATATTGATACAAGTTGTGTATGCAATTCTGTATTCATCCATCACCCTTTATCATTTCATTTCAGGACCCAAGGATAATTTTTTTCTTCCTTATTCTAGTGAACCAATAGAATAGAAATTCTGGGGCGATGCCCCACATTACTCTAACAATAAACACCAGAAAAATCGCCAAAGTGCTAGAAATGGTGACTGGGAGTTTTAAGGGCAACCATTGTGGTTCATCACATGTGGTCAGTTTGAAATTTTATACCTATAGTAAAAAACGGCAAATTCCCTCGTGCTCCCCCCAGGAAGCCCTAAATCGAGTAGTGAAGCCGGCCCGGGAATTATAGTTTCATAAAAATGCGAGGGATTCAATAATTCAATCATTAGGTAGGTAATTGTTTGTCGTTATTCATGAAGCATAACGTTTGTTCAAGATGCAAAAGTACCTACCAACAAAATCCAAAAGAGCCATCATTTTTCGAATGGAATAATATCACGTAACAACCAACTCGACTTCATACAGCCATCCATGATTATAATCTGGTGCTCCCCAGCTATGATATCTGGGCCGGATTTATACCGTTTGATTCGCGATCACGTTGACGAAGTTTTTCGGTGCAAACGAACGGCTGGTCGGTGCTGTGGGTGGTCGCAACAAATTCTTTAGTTCAAGATCAATTTAAAAACGTAAAAAAACCATACCCGTCTATTGAAAGTTTTCGAGCAAGGCGTTCTGAAAATTTCAACACCTATTTTTCACCCTTTAGAGATTACTGACAGTAACGCCGAGCATCGAGTACCAACCAGACCCCAAACGGGACCTGCAAACCAAATTTCATTAATTTTGGTTCATGTAAATAAGAGAAGTGCGAAGTACGGCGTACGGCGGACGTACAGAAATTTCTTTATTGTATTTTCGGATTCTATACCTTGGAAACCATACAATTCGGGGGGGGGGGGGGGGGGGGGGGGTTAAAATTTTCTTTTTTTCATGCTCAATTCCAAAGGTTCATTACTGAAAATAATAAACCAAAATAATGAAAAACAGCAGAATTGACAAACTTGGGACAAAGTAATGGTCTGCTCAACCGATGTGCAATTTCAAATATTCAAACTCCCCAAAACTTGTAAGATTCATCTGTTCAATTCCAGAATGCCGGGTGTTAGAATTGCTTCTTTTCCACCCTTCTGGATTAATGATGAAAGTAAACACTTGATTTTGAAGAAAATGAATGTGAATAATGTGTATAGAACCTCATTCGCGTCAGGAAACTTTGGGCCAGTTTAGGACTAGAACTTTACAACTTTCGTTAGTATAAAACTATTGGCAGAAGCAATTGGATGGTCGCTGGCTACTAAGTCATAGTACTTATGAAGTAGGTACGTTTCAATCAATTTGAATTTGAAATAATGATATTTTCTTGTGGTTTGGACGGCCACGACCGCGGAAGTGCCGCTGCCTCCGCTTGGTTACGCGAGTGGACTCGAGCATATTTTGGTTCTGAGCAGTTTCTGTTCGCTCTTGCCAGAGTGGCCTGAAGCAGTCGAATGTGTAACTGTTGTCTGTTTTCGACTGATTTATCCGCGTGATTTACCACCCGACACTGAGGCTCTTGGGTTCGGTTGATCCTGCACGCTCTCCACTTTGGAGAGGCTGCGATCTTTATCATCTTCGCATCTCATTACCCTTCTAACCCCCAGCGTTGTGGAACGAACCACCCGGAATGGACGCGTGGGGCGGGCAGGTATTGCAGGTCCATTTATTGCATACAATGGGTAACACACCCGAGAGTGGCGTAGCCCAGGCGGAATTAAAGCTCTCAACTCGCGGCCCTGTCCTGCTAATAATTCAGAGGTTACTGAAGGGGTTTGCCACGAAACCCGAATATTGCGATTGGCCGTATGTTTGGACATCCCGCGTCAGTCGCTCTGCTTCACACGGATAAACGTGTTAATAAATAAATTAGCGTGTTACGGCGCTGCAGCCTGTCAAAATTACCCTACTTTACGTGTCAGCATCCCCTAACCCCCTTTTTTTCAGCCGTATAACTAAGTATCTCTACCCTATATTTCTCATGCTCGAATGGGGAATTTCCGTCAAAAATTTTTCTTGGGAAAAATATTCAGAACTCTTGGAAAAATGGTAGTTTGAAGCCCGTCTTCAAGAATAAACGTTGTTTTTTAAATGAGGGTGATTGAGATTAAAAATGCGGCAAGAAATTACTTATCTGGTACCCATTGACATCTGACTGGCTATTGGCCCAAGGTGGCGGAGCGAAGCTATGAAGGCGAAGGTTCTCAATGCTGACAGCAACCCAACATCAGAATGGCAAACCTCCTTGGAACCTTTGCTATGACTTCTTGTGAACCTCCCCTCCGTTTGATTTTGAGGATTTTTTAAAATTTATTTATAAATTTGCGGTTCCATTCATCCATCAATTGCAGTTCTCTACATCGTTTGAAGTGATGCACTAGCGCTCCAAGCGGGATTTGACTACTCGGCAATTTACCTGATACGTCGTTTCTACCGGGAACTCGGAAATTTAAATTTCACACTCGTTTTCTGCCTATACTCTCCGACATAAATCCTTCTTTATACGGTAAATAAGGGTTAATTTCCGATATTGAACAGAATTCGGCAAAAAAAAAATGGAATTTGCAACACACGAAAATTGTCCGTTGTGTAGAACCATGTATGACCCACCCCGTGCTTGCACAGGACAGAGGTATTTCGATGAAAAACCTCCCAGGGGGGATGAACCTCGCAATTTATCTAACGTCAAATTGCCGAAATTTTATGATTAATAGAAATATTATGTCAATATTTTCGCAATTCTTATTTCCAGAATTTCATTTTTTGACCTACCATTTCAAGTTCATTTATGTGTCAAAGTACCCTTGATACACCCTTCATCCAAATTGGATCATAAAATATAAGTACCTAGGTACACTTTTGTAATTAATTATGCAGTTTCCACCTGCCCCATTCCACTGAAATTCTGAAGGTACGACCGTAGTTTGGATTTCGTCGCAAAGGGCCGTCGGTTTCTGACAGAAAGTTGACGATTATTATAGCCTATAACATAACCAGAAACTTTGCCATCCTTTCGCTAAAATCTGTGTAGCCGTTTAGGCAAACACATATTTGGTTGTTATATTTATCTACTGTATAATAAACTTGTGGTTATAACTAGTAGAGATTCAAGTTTATTTATTAAGTTTATTTGGATTTTAGCAAGCTCTAGTACGTATGGTGTGCTTCACGATTAAATACTAGGTAATGTTCTTGTTTGTCATATTAGGAGCTATAAATAAAAAGAGAGTTTATGGAGTAGGCATTTTCCCAAAATTAAAAAATAATCGGGAAGAGTTTCTAATGGGGTCTTCAGCGGTGCGTTGAACAAGATTTATTGAGTAAACGGGAAATAACGGAGAGGAACAGAAGAGTAGTAGAAACGTTCGTGATAAGCGTATCGCAATCTCTTTGCGTGAATAATAACCTTTCGCATGGCACTCTTCAGGCGAAATGAGTTTCTTGAATTGAATTAAACCACTCCCACATGTCATTTTTCATTCACTCGTCCTTTCAGTGGACGAAAGGGTGGGTTTGAGGTTGGGGATTCATTAGAAATTATGTTGGCAAATAGAGTAAAAAAAAAGGCACTTGTGTCAAATGAGCGTGGGAGATAGAAGGCTGCACTTGAGGGAAGATTCATTAGATTGCACCGCTTCATGCTGACTAATTACACTTCGTCCCCCCGTTTCCTGCAACTCCTTCTCATTCTATTCTGAACGTATCTCTTCAAGGTGGGTTTATTAACCTCAACCCCCGTGATAACATCTTCATTCTGTCACTGTGCTTCATAGTAGGAAGAACGAGGTGGATTTGCGCGTTTCTATGCCACTTGTTTCTTCTTCAGTAGTTTCGGGGATTCCTGGATACCGCATGTATACGAAGGATGTGAGTACCTACAACCGTAGCATTGATCATCCTTCGTACCTTCGTTGGCTTTTACCATTTAGCTACCACTTGCATAAGTGGTAAGTGCTATTCTAAGTGCTATTATTGTGTGTACAGCATATCTGAGTCAGCACCCCATTATTCATACCATTCCATTACTGACTTGGTGTCCCTCGCTTCTACTTTATTGATTGTACAAAAAATATAAAATAATGTCCATAATCTGACTGTTCTTCAACCTCCGCTGACTCATGAATGTAAGCAAGAAAGAAGCTTAACCAGACGCGTGAGATTATGCTTCCATTGCATCGCAAATAAATAACGTCTCATTGATAATCAATCATGCAAACTGTTAACATCAAAGTTGGAACACTACTTGGTGATCTGGTGGAGTCGGGCTGATTAGCAGGATATGGATCAACTGGGTTGTATGTTATTGGTTTGTCGATTATAACAATTTTAGCCATGTTGCTGGGCTGTTTCCGATCACTGCGAGCCAAAGACTTGAGTAACCCCAGCAGACTTCCCCCTTCAACGCACATGGATCCCGTTTTGAGCGGTCGTCGCAGTCGCTCAAGTAGAAAATCACAGAAGGCTCGCTACACCAGACGAGACGGGAGCACCGAGGGAGGTCAGCTCAGCACTTTTCATTTAAAAAAAGCCCTCCCTGCCATTGCGTAGTTAGTTTAGGCTCCCTCGGCCCCATTGTTGATCGATGTGTCGGCTCCAATCGATTCATTAATTCACTCGAAAAGAAAGGGAAAAAACCCGTCCCTGCCACTACTACTCTTCCACCACCAATAGCAGTTCAATTCCTTTTGCACAGGGGAGTGTTATAAATGTCGGAATTATGCAGCCGTAGGTTCCGTCTCGGCCGTTTCACACGCGAACCCTCCTGAAGCGAATCCGCGATGTATGAGCTGGTTCCCATCTGTAATCGATTTTAGCTTGAAATATCTGCTGTCGAACCGGCTCAGTTTTTGAAGCTTCCCCCCTTACGTTGTTGTTCCTGTGTCCCATTTTACATTCAAATCATTAATTTACATATTTATTGATTTGTATGGTTGAATTATTGAGCTAACGAAATAAATTCGGTTGAATAAATATTTATACTTCTGTTGTTTTTGAAAGAGACCTGCTTCGCAGATTCTTTCGTTCTTCGTTTTCGTTATTGTTGTATCTTTGATTACCTACGTTAAGTTGCTCCTCACAATTTTATGTCCTTCGTGCCACTATTAGTTCCAGCCATGATTGTTCAAATGGCTTATTTAGCAGCTCATCTCCTTCCAAGGTGTTACTGTGATATAAGTTGTAGGATGCTACTAGTATATGTAAAATGAAACATGGCAACACGAACAAATCTTGTTACCCATGTTCCGGTTATCTTCCTTTTCGGGTTAACGCATCTTCGCAACTCGAAATGTGAAGTGGAAGTTTCTTCGCATCTTTCATCATTTTCCAAGTCCTCTAGTAAACCAGTGTAACATGTAGGGCGGTAGAATCACGAGTCCCTGGGAATCGTGCCATCGGTTCTGGTTTCGAATTGCATCCCTTTAGACGTTCCTAATTCGCGAATCAGGTTCTAGCTCGTCAAGCGAGATCGTTCACTTATCCTCACATCAGATAACATGTTCCCGAGTAGATACCTGCATTTCTAATAAATAAACGTGATGCTAAATGTTGACCGGTTTAATAGACGTTGGCGGCTATGCCAAAATGCTGAATGGATGGTAGTCAAACTAGTAATGGTAATTCTAATTACTGACTCTTCTGTTCATCAATGCATTCATGATGAGTGCATGGATAATTTCCTTTTTAAAGTTTTACAACTTATAATTCACTATAATGATGGAATTAGTTGAGCGTTTCCTCACAAATAAATAACTTCTCGGACTCGGTTGAAAGTTTATGAGACTTTCGCGTGTACTGGCAGCGAGAAATCTTGCATACTTGAGCGTGAATGATCGATGAGTTTGACCTTTAGCTTATTCATTTTGGAATTGGTTGAAACGTGTTGCAGTGTGAACAAGCTGAAGTTATTGATTATTTATACTGAGGCAAAATAGTACTCATTGCTTAGATCAAATTTTTAAGATTTTTGGTTGTTGCTCAAAACGGAATTCGTGCATTCGCTTGTCACAGAAAAATTTTCCACATGGCTTGCAAGGTAGTTATGGTATCGAATTAGGATTCTTGTAGGACGCAAATTATGTCGGAGCTCACAAGAGGGAAACTTATTTATTTATTATTATTACCTATATTTCAATATTACACTAACCACAAACTTATTCGAGGAGGAGAGGGAAACTGGAGGAAAATCGATCAATCAAGGAAACCGACAGATTCGTCCAGTCGAGCCACTTTCCTGATTCTCACTTCCTACTGTTCAGATGTGCAGGGGTGCTTTTTCATTTTTCTGTCATCATATTTCCGACTATAATAACTACCCCGCTAAATTGGGCCTCATTTGAGTGGAGGTAATGCAGGAAATTAGCCCCCCCCCCCCCCCCCCGATAATCCAGACAGCTGTTAAGTGGAGCCCACAGCTATTGTTCGGCAATCGCCTGTTCCTTCAGGGCAAACCATCTTTTATACCTGCATCGAAATTATTTCACCAACAGTTTTTACCATGTTTGACCCGACATTCTTTCACGGTAGGTTGAATACCGCACTAGGGCTCTCCTTTCATGTTACTCGAACTCGATCAGAGAACAAAACTCTTTTGATTGTGCTTGTAAGTGGAAAGAGGAAACTTTTGTGCTCTTTCTATAATAACGAAAGGTTCCTTCTTATTCTCCTTTCTTCCGTTTAGCCTCTTCAAAATACATTTACTCTTACTTGGGAGAACTTCGTGAACATAATAGAAACGTGATAATCTCGAGTATAACATGCAAGCATAGGATCATACATTCTCATCTTCATTCATGCTACCACCTCACTTGACCAAACAACATTTACTTACATATACTCGTATTTGCAGTATTGTGTCGTCATACAATATTGTGAGAATGCCCATGTAAGTGAAATACCTATTTATGAAAGTATCAGTGCTTATATCCTGCTGCATAAAATTCTCCTAATAAACCACGAAAAGCGAGGATTTTTCTTTCTTTCTCACCACATTCCTTGCAAATTACCTATCGTATATCGAAGTAAGTGTGTAAAAGTGTGTAACTAAATGAGAGTTGGGAAAAGAATGAGTCCTTGAGCTTTTTGTTTTCGTTTCCGAATCGTGGTTTTATGTACCACGAAAAGGTTGGTAGGTCACTAGTATATCGAGGGTGGGATAAATACCTCCTATTTATTTATTATACTGCTCCTTTCCTTTTCCTCAAAGATTTTGCTTTCCTTCGTCGGGCTACCTTACTCCGTTGGAAGGAAACTTCCGCAATTCCATCAGCATTCCGTTGGTTCTAGAGGGATAGCGAGACAGAAAGGGGAAACAGGCTGTCCGGAATGGAAGGGACGACTGGAATTCCTCACCGAATGAGGCTGGAGGCGACAACCATGGAGAGGGGTTCGTAAGGGTTTGCAAGGTTGGTTACTCAGTCCTCAGGGAGGGTGAACATTACGGTTTCACGCAAGAAGGCCACGTCAACAATGGCAAGCCAGGGTTTTGAATGGAAGCTCCACAGCAAACGAGCTGAGGGGTGGTCTGGAGGATGTGTGTGTTTTGCTCGACTCCCTTTCTTCAAAACGAAGGGGCAAGCTCCAGCAAAACACAGGGAAAAAAAACGGAACAACAACAGTTTCCTAGACCTTCCTGTTATGATTGTCTTACCTGCCTTCTCCCTGGTTTCGAGTTATTCCCTTCGACAAATTACCCTCCGCGCAGTGGCGACAATAAGGCCAAAAAACAGCAGCTGTATGACTCACCACGCCGGGGGTTGCTCTTGTCTGAGAATGAGGTTATCAGCGATTTCGAACCTACAGCAGACCTTCCCATTTCTCAGACAATTCGGTGCTGTAACCCTGTTGCGTTTCGAAAGCTGAAAATAAGGCCTTGAAATTGAAATACTTGGGAATACCAGGATTAGGTAATCACTAGGTGCTCTTCTTGTAAACGACAACAAGATTTACAGAAATCATTCGTTGCTGAGCGTGTCATAATCTATATTTATACTAGTAAAAACACCCAAGTGCCCTGACATCATGTAGTAATTTAGCAAAAATAACAATATTATATAGCTGATCAGATCAAATAATAACTCGAAGCCCAAGATTTATGTAGGTGCCTCCATTAGTATCCAGTAGTATTGATGCCAATAAAGATTGTATGGCATCTAATATGACAGTGTAAGGAGAGCCTTCGCGAGAAGAATGGTACACGAGAGAACGTGAATTATGAAGTACCTACAATACAATAAAACCACTGGCTCTGTACTTCGATAAAAGTTTTTCATAATTACAAATTATTGGATGCATTTCTGTCTACATCTAATTAATTTTGGACATTGAATACCCTACCCCTCCAGTCATTATTTTATTCATTGCGGTACTCTAATTTATTTGCTAAAACACTGTTAAATGTGTGCTGGGATAAGGCGTTAATGTGCCTTTCTAATACATAACAAGAACTAATCCGTGATTCGTCAAATCATTGTTAGCTGTGCTCTCCCACCTCGCTTCTCTTTATCTAATGCAAGAAAGGTGATAAAACTCGTACCTACGATACTATGGACCACCCTCCGATGTCTGACTCACATCCCACGAATGTATAACCTGCCGATCTTATGGGCGAGTCGCGAGTGGAGGTAATTAAACCTCGGATCACCTCATTGTATTCAAATGTTGAGAGCCATGGCGCAGGCCCTATCTCACGCGGCCATCAATTTTAATCTTTCTCTATTTTCTTCCATGTCATAAGTCCCATGATCTGTAAACATACACTACCAAGATGATGTACCAAGTCATATTTACCAGACTAATCGCGACTATTCAATGGAAACTCATATTCGCGAAATGAATAATGGTTTCAAACCACCATCAGGACCTGCGCAATTTCACCCGCAGCATAATGAGCAGATAATTTGTTATTAAAGAAAAATGTCTTAGATGGGCAGAACAAGGCCGCCGCCGCTAACCTCAGAATGTATGTAACAAGGAGATTTTTGACAGTACGATCAAATTGAAGGCATAACAGTGTTATTTTCCGAATTCAGTTACTGAACTTTGAGACATTACTTTCAATGGGTAGGAAGTTAGCAAAACTAAACCACTGGGTACCTTACTAAAAGATACATATTTTTTAGGCGTTTGTCGCTATATTTGGGAAGTAAAATAAAGAGGATTTACGATTATTTAATCCAGTAATCATTTCCAATTAGCCAGAAAAAGTTAATGCTGTACGGCCATGGTATTATGTTCCGTCTAAGATTTTGGTTTATTATTCTGTGAATAATACACCTATGTATTCGCTCAGCAAAAAATTTTTATAACACCCCCTCAAAATTTTTTCTTTTCCGTTTCAAGGTGCGTAGATTCCAAAAATGCAATGTCCGTCCGCCGTCCGCCGTACGCCGTCCGCCGTATCACGTGTACAGGCTTCATTTTCGGTCTAAAAAAATCGTTCTTTTGCACACATGCTCCATTTGGGCCCTAGTTGTGTCCCGAAACTTTTCAGCCCGATCGGAATATACCCAGGGGTGTTATGAGTGAAAATGTGTGTAAAAATAGGTACTTTTTGCGTTTTAGCAACATGTTGGTAACATGAGCTTCTGAGATATCTTTTTCTATGTTTTTGGGGACGAAAAGACCGAATATGAAGTCGATTTTGACCAAAGAGTAGAAAATTGAGGATCTACCAGATGTTCAGCACCCGAAATTGATTTTTTATGAGTCAAAAACCTGGGAAATCGTCTGAAATCACCATCAACTTGTAGAATAACACTGGAAAAAGTGTCAACAGGTGGATCAAGACGATTAAATGGTACTATCAATGATCAGAGATAATTTATTAAAAAAAAAAAAAGGAGCGTACTACCTTATTCGTGTTTTGGGGGCCAAAATTGGTGGAAACCACCAGAAATAGCTATTTCAATTATTTTATATGAAAGAAACAATGAATAAACAGCCAACATCTCTGTAGGTATGTCCAGTAGAATAATAAACCCTTGTGACAAGGACTTTGCAGCGTTTTTCTATTTATTTTTCTTTCTGTTTCAGGTAAGTTGAAGTTATCGTTCAGAATGCTGCATTGGAAATAAGGGCGTACAATTCTGCACGTAAGTTAGTAAAAACAAGACAACTACCGGTGCACCCCGTGGATAGAGTGGGGTATCTGTGTGGTATAAATCATTTCCATAGTTATAATATTATGAACTTCTTAGAACTGGGGTACCTTGCGATAGTAAAAAAACTGTAACCAGTCATAACGTTACAACTAGAATAACCAAAACCATTATTATCAGCATTAGACAGCATTGTGGTGGAATGCATCAATTTTCAGTGTGTTACTGTTATATACAAAACAATATTGTTAGGTTTATGCAGTGGCAATGTAAATTCATGTTTCATTAATTCATTGTGTAATCTGTTCTCCGATTCCTCTTCCTACTGCCGCCACCCGTCTGCGCATTGGTAGCAGGTTCATTAGCTACGTTCAAATTAAGCATCGTGAGGTATATTGGGGGGTTTATCACTGATTAAAAGCCCCTAGAGGGTTGTAACAGACTGTTGGCCGAGTCTCGCGTAAGGTATTATTATGGGGGGGTTGCGGACTATAATACACGTAGGTTCAGTCCGTTGCCTAATTTACGTTCCTTCTGTCCCTATAAATACCTCCCAGTATCCAGTTCCGTCGAAATTCGTGCCTCGTCAATCTATTGGATGCATCAGCCCGTGCAGGTGCTCTGAGTATGAATGGGAGAAGACCTCATTCATGGAGGTGATACCACGATTATCCTGAATCGGATGGGGTTTGTTGAATCAGGCATTTTAGCGATTATACCGTATATAATTTGAAAGTGTCATACATTTGTTAGTTGATTTATTCTTAGGTACAGTACCCATAACCCCCATATAGATTTGTTGACATTCAATGTTATAACACTGCCAACGGGAACTGCCATGTTTTGTTAGTCCAAAGGATTTGATTTTGGGGAAATAAATATATTATGTGTACATAATACCTGTTTTTACAGCTCTCACTGTAATATATTTTCAAAAATGGTCACAAGGTTTAGTCTTGTTTAGCGTTATTAATTAATACCTCATTTTGTGCTGGTGCGGATTGTACCTTACACACCTACTATAATGATATAATTAGCAGCAATGAAGACCGAACTGCTTAACCGTTTTTTAATCCAATAGCGAGAAATGTTCATCGCGGAAATCATTATTTTAGTGGTAGAATCATCTTAAACACACACATACTCGAATAAAGAATAAAGGTACTATGGGATTGTATGTCTATTTCATTCTTATTTTCGGCCGCTGTTTAGGCTAATATGCATAATATTTCACTTACTTTTTATGTTGTGACTTGAAAGAAGCTTTATCTCGTAGAATGCAATCGAATGGATTCGTCCCAGGTGGTAAATTTCGCCTCCACAAAAATTTCGCCGAGTAAACGTCAAGTTGACGGGTCGCTGTTCCACTGTCGCGGCACGCCACATTCATGTTTTTTGCGGCACATCTTCGTTGATAGTATGATGCCATACATTTGAAAAACGCAATACAGTAGTTTATATCCCGCGTTTTTATTTACAACTCGTACGCAGTTTATATATGAACTTTCTCCACAGATAAGAGATGACGGTATATCATTTATGGGTGTAAGGAGAGAAACTTGAAGCAGCAGTTCCGCGTAGTGAAAAAATTTCGCCGTGGGGGGATAATCCCATAGTAACAGCATAAAAGTTAGAAATGATGAAAAAGTAGGTATAACTGGACTCCAAGAATAATGGGAAGCAATAAAACCTGAGAGTTACATAATAATAATTATGGTAACTACATGTTGAACCTTGGGCCCATTGTCGAGGTAGATACTTCGATTTTGACGGAGTTTTTGGATGGACCCAAAAGCGGCCCAAAATTTCACTGACAAAGACCGGAATTCCGGAGTCGCTTCAATTTTTTGCTGCCTGTTGTAAAACGAGGGCGGTGAATTATCAATGTTATTAATTTTATTTTTTCGATCTCTACTACTCATCTCAAGTCACTCTAGGGCCCCATAAAAAAAAGCCTTTGAAAACGGGCGAAAACCCACGTCGTAAAAGAACATTACGGATCGATGGTCGTTTTTTGGCAAGTCTGTGGTCGAAACTTGGAAGATGCTCGAGCGGATAATGTTATTCGTATCACCGCTTTGATTAGGAGCGACCCCTCGTCTCTGCGGTAGGCCATATTATACGAGTCGGACAGAGGCCCGTATTTTTCAAATGCCTCTGAATCCCACGCGGGCCAGCGCCAGGCGGTGCCCCGTTGAGTCTTGGCTGCCTTCGACTTCAGTACAACACAAACCGGGAGAGAATTATGATTTTAGTATGCGCTTGGTGGCTAGGGAGCCCGATTTTTTAGAAAGCTACCAACCAAATATTTGCTCGTCATTACCACCTGGTTTTACGAGCATCCTCCCACTCTCAGTCATATTTTACCATCGATATACGGGGTCTCCATATCCGTCAGAAACGATTCGCCCCTGGTCCCTCCAGTTTCCTTCGGTAAACTGTTTTCTCTTGAATCCTGGCCGATAAATTCGATGAAATACGAGTCTTTTTTCAACTTCTACTCACTCGCATTAGTTTTCGGCCACTTGGATCTCCACTCTTCGACGGCCAAAGTTGTAGTTTAAATTATCACGCAATCATAACTACTGTCATCTTGGAGACTTTTTCGATCACCCCTGCGTAAACTACACGATATCTCGCCCGATCGTAAACATTCGACTGTTACGACTATTTTATGGCAAATCTTTTTCAGCCTGAGCCCAACGGCCTTATCAGGTGGTTAGTACTTGGATGGGTGACCGCCGCACAGTGGTCGGGAATAGCCGTTTTTGTGCAAAAACCTCTAAAGGTTCTAACTGGCACCTACACTTATGATCCATTACGTTTTTTGGTGTGCTGAAACCGAATCTGTAACCCCTTTTTCTCTATTCGCTCTAGATGTTTGGTTATTACTGTTTTTGGTTTATTATTTTCAATAATGAACCATTGGAATCAAGCGTGAAAAAAAAAAATTCTAAACCCCCTCAAAATTTGATGGTTTACGTTTCAAGGTATGTAGAATCCGAAAATGCAATAAAAAAAGTTTCTGTCTGTCCGCCGTGCGCCGTACTGGCCACTTTTCTTAGTTACCATGAAACAAAATTAATGAAATTCGGGTTATAGGTTCTAGTTGGTCCTCGAAGCTCGGCGTTACTGTCATTCATCTCTAAGGGGTTCAAAATAGGGGTTGACATTTTCAGAATGCCGTATCTCGAAAACTTTCGATAGAAGGGTATGGGGTATGGTTTTTTTTACGTTATTAAATTTGTCTTGAGCTAAACAATTTTTTGAGACCACCCGGAGCATTGTGTTGAGCCCCAGCCGTTCGTATGCACCAAAAAGCTTCATCAACACGATCGTGAATCAAACGGTATTAATCCGGCCCGGATATCATCGCTAGAGAGTACCTGATTATAATCAAGGATGGCTGTATGAAGTCGAGTTGGTTGTTCTGCGATATTATTTCATTTGATAAGTGATGGACTATTGGATTTTGTTGGTAGGTACTTGTGAAACTTGAACAAACGTTGAAGTATTATTGATGGGCAAGTTATTACACAATGGTTCATTATAGGTATTGACCACAGAAAACAGTGATCTACGCTGAAGGGGCATCTATTTCACTCCAAATCAAAAATTTTCCTTCAGAACTTCATTATTGCCGTTTCAGTTACTGTTTGTCATCGACAGTATTATTTTAGCAACATTTAACTCGTGATTTAGGTAGGTACCTAGTAACGAGTACGGGGTTAGGTACTAACCTACGGAGGATCTGCGTTCCACATAATATGTATAGAGTAGTACATACTATATTATATAGACGGGTTATCCACACAGAGAGCTGTTATCTGTAACAGAAGGGTATTCAGTACAAAATAATAAACCGTTGTGCAGGGATTTGCAGCGTTTTAAGATTTGTTTGCACACGAAAATTCGTTAAAAATTAAAATTATATCCAACAGACCAAACATACTTTCTCATGTGTTTTTTGGTGTGCTGAACATGAATTTGACAACGAATAATACCTATCTTTCACCCTTATCCTCAAATTCCACTGTAAATCCCTTGTAAACCTTGTAAAAATCACTTTTCAAGAGTAAAAAAAATCTGTTTTTCAACATTTCCATTATTTTTCACCCCTTACAGAGTAAGGACTGACAGTAGCGCCGAGGTTCGCGGACCACCTAGACCCCTAATGGGGCTTACAAACCGAATTTCATTCTTGGTATGAAACTTTAATTCCCGGGCCGGCTCCAATACTCCATTTAGGCATTCCTAAGAGGGAGCTGGAGGATATTGACCACAGAAAACAGTGATCTACGCTGAAGGGGCATCTATACAGGTAAATAATAAATAGTTATGTAATAATTTCGTTTTCCTCTGTATAACATACTATAACAAAGGTGCCACGTTATCGCTAGTCCACAGATGGTTAACTTTCTGTTTCTGATTTTATTTCTTCCTTTCCAAGTTACACTGGCATTACTTTATTTGGATGTATGAAAAGTTGTTCAGATGACCACATAATCAATAGCAATGCCGACAAAACTAATGAATATTTCTTTTCCATCCCTAATTATACTAACAGACGTCGGCGTCTGTCTCAGGCGTCGTCTCAGGACAGCGTATTATTTGACAATGGGCGGTCGATCCGTGAGAGCATACGCCTACGCGCATCTCTCGACTCGGGTGGAGACTCCAACCTTAGTCCCTTTCTTCTTCAGTTCAGACGTTCAATAATATTGAGATGTGATCACTTTTGTATATGTTCAACCTACAGAACATTTCTTCGGGCTTGTGTCTCTCAGTCGTAATAGCCTGTCAAAACTTTCTTGGACAGTACCAATATGATGGTTGGTTGGGTTACGTGGTCTGCTCGTGTCGAAAAAGTGATATCTAAAGTACCTACCTTGTGTTGTGTATTATTAGTGGTAGCTGTGGCGATTTTGGGGGGACCGGTAGAAATCTGTGTATGTACGTTCTTTACGAGCTTTCTATATGGCGAAGGTTCTACTTGTAGTTCTGGAACCCGCATATATTTGATAAGAAACAGGAGCTTGAAATTCCAAGGAATGAAATTTCATATATTAGTTACCTGTAGTATAAATTGGTAGGCTCTTCCATTCGCTACCCCATCCCCCTCCCATCAACCCTGTTGCAAGAATATATCCGCCAAGAGATAACTCCAGCCGCAGAAAGGATTTATATCCATTTTGCCCGCCAAAATAGCGTGCTCCGTGCTTCGCATCTCTCTTGGACGTGCTTAATATAGAAACCTGCTCCTACCCTTCGGATGGATATGTGTGTGGAAACCTGTTCCTTAGCCACAAACCTTGAAATTTCTTTCAACGCTGTTTGGCGGCTGGTGGTTGAGGTAGGAGGTATTCCTAATTACGTTGTTTTCAAATTAATATGTCTGTTCCGGCCCAGTTCAGATGCTGTATTTTGTTTTGATACGTGAATAATAATTATTGTTGTGCCTTGTGAGTAATCATATCAAGGTATGCATTCCCAACCATATGGTTATTTTAACTTGGGTACCTAGCGTCTGATTTTTTATCCTAGATCTAAAGAGATTATATTGATTGATCTAGACTACGCAAGGGTTTCCACTCATTTTTGTTCAAATGGGCTCTGAATCAGATATTGAGCTCGAAAATTCAAGCACATGTAACTACCTCCATGTGATAGGTTGGGTCATCGCATTTCATAAGTATCCCCATAAAATTAAATCCACCACTCTTTATATTGATTTGTACTATGTTACCCAGTGAATAAAAACATCAGCCCATTAAACTTCTAAACTATCCCATGAAAAAAATCTATTGTTTCTTCTGAGATGGCATAATTTTTTAGCCCATCGCTAAAGAAACCTCACCGTACGAGATCACTGACTTAATGAATTGAAACGTCATTCGTCACACCCCTCTCGGCCACAAAAACCTTTTGGCCTCTGCGACAAAAGACTGATTTCTCCGAAGGTGCGGCCGCTTCTCAGACTTGAATCTCTGGACGGGGCTTTTGAAAAAACCCTTTTCAAATCCCGCCTTCCGTCTTTCAATGGAAATATCATTTATTCTCAACCCTCTTCTCTCCAGTTTCATATCCCCACCTCCTATAAAGCTCATTAGTTCAACGAGAGAATACAAAAGCCTTCTGACCGAATGAGTTTGAATTCGCCGAGGTTCTCTACTTCCTTCGTCCATTAGAAAATGTCTCGGCTGAGGTCGAAAATCCTTTCTCAATTCTGAATCATGAATTAAGAAAGCAATCAGGTTGGTTTATGAGGTATCATGCGAATCACAATTAGTGATTTTCTGGAGTTCCTGGTGAAATGCCTTTGCATTTTTCCACAGTTGCTATTGGCCAATTTTAGGGTTTTTGAATCAACTATCTAAAACCTGAATCACCTTGGAGTTTGACCATTTAAGGGTACCACATATCGGTCAAACTGAAAAAGGTTGATTCACTATCTTCATCACAAGATTCATGATTAATTTACTGTATAGACAGGTAAGTGGGAAAAAATCAGAAGGACCCTAGTATTTCAGTCAATATTTATGCTTCTTTTTTCACTGGGAAGGTAAGATAAGAGGGAAGTACTCATAGAGAGCTACCATTTACAATTGCTAGTAATCGAGCTAGTAATGCGAGTAAAATCGAGATTTTTCCTATTTCTAGAAGAGGATCTGAATATGATCCCCGTTAAAGCATGCATGCGTGTGTATTTTTGCAAGAACAGTAGGTTACGGCATTCCAAGGGCTGCTATTAAGGCAAAAACTTCCAGAATACATAGGCTAATCAATGTAGTTCAAGGCAACTCTTCTCTATGAACAGATATTGATGACAGCAGGTATAGTGGTTACTCTGTTCATAATAATATACACATTGAATTGAGCAACAAAAGCAGTGTTAATATACGTATTCATCCCGCGAATTTCGTCAAGAACGAACCTTCCCCCAGCCCCACCGCTATGCCGAAGAGACTGGCAGCCCAGTATAAGTCAGTGGATTTGGTCCACTTGTTGTCACTTGCTGTAAACGATTGCCGAATGTCCTCTAATGCCGGGCAACAGCCAAGGTGGGAAGCCTTCATCTCCTCGTTTGAATCGCACAGTGGGCATTCGAGGGTCTTGGCAAATAATCTTGGCCAGTCTCAATTCTAAAGCAAGCCGTAGAATTCTTTCTCTGGCGCTTGCTTCATTAAGGCACGCCGACTGCTTGCCTTGGCTCAGCTGCACGTCCTGCTGTCTGAATTTACTGGCAGGTGTGGCTTTTATTAGGCGTTTAGCTGCGCAACAGGGTACTGGAGGAGTCGATCGCTCCATCTCTGTCCGCGCCTGGCGAGTTCGTCAGGTTTTTCATTTCTCTCGATACGAGCATCCATTGGAAAACGATATGCTACCGGCATTGAGAGCAGCATATCTTTTGGCGCGGCAGGCAAGAAGTTCGTTGGAGCACGTAGGAGTGTTTGCTGTTACAGCTGCCTGGGAGTCCACAAGGATGACAACGATGCCCGACTAGCCAAGATGTGGCCACCTGATGGCCATCACCTCGCCATCATATTTCCACTTTACCAGCCGGTGCACAGTGTTCGAATTCTCGACAGCTCTCAGCTCGAATGGCGGGGTATGCTTCATCGACACAGGTTGTGCCAAGGCCAGGAATGGTTTTTCTGTGTCCATTGGCTGTAACAGATTTGCACTAGGAGAAGGTTGCCTACTGGCCAAGTCCAGCTCGTGTTGATAGTTCTCGGCTCCAAGTTTCACCCTCATCCCAGCACTTCTACGGTTGGGAACTTGGTACAAAGCCGCCTCCAGCTCTATCTTGCTGATCGCATCGTTGAACAGATTTTCCTCAGATTCAGCAAGGCACCCCTGGTACTTGTTCGTTTGCTTTTCCATTGCTGTTTTTAGGGCGAAAATTGCTCACTTTGGCACATAGTGGTGGCAAAAATATACACTCATTTCGTTGTCTGATGTGAGGAGAGGAGTCAAAAACGAACCAATTGTGGCGTTTGGACCTAATTTATAACAAAACTTAGCCATACTTTTAGTGAAGCCTACCTAATAAGTGAAGAAAGAAAAATTCATCTCATTCAAGTTCTTTTGGTCTGAAGGAATTTCAAATCCTGAATAGGCGTTATAAGGTGGTAGATATAAACTAGGTATATTATCTACATTAGTATATATAGATTCAGACCCAAATAAAAATACTCATTTTTATCGACATCAGAATGCATTATATGAGCTGAAACAGCAAGCTCCCCTCCCGTTTCAAGACATTGTCATGTTTGGGAAATAAACAAAAAAAGTAGACTAACTCGAGACCACACCGTCCAACCTTCAGCTCGGGCTCTCACGACTCCAACTCGCGGGGAATTCGCGTGGGCAGAGCGGCAGACGCGGTGGAGTCTCCAACCGCTAAAAACCTTTCAAATCGTCGCGTCACCGAACAACGTAATGGTCGCGCGGTGTTTTGTACAAGAAAATTGATGGAATCGAGATCCTAATCTAGCTCGCTTAATTTATCTCGACTAATGCCCTTTGTTCTGTTATTTTTAACACATGAAACCTTTTAGAATTCTACAATATAGGTACCTTGGCCGTTTCCATAGCTAGATATTTAAAAAAATTTTAGGATTATCTTTAAAAAATGAGCTTTCATTTTGGATGTATCAGAAAATCCCACGTGAGCAACCCTATTTCTCTTACAAAACATAATTTCATCGCATTTTCAACACCGATCCTTCTAGAAAAACATGGGATTGTGGACGAATAAATAGATCAGGAATATAATTTGTCATGCGTAAGCAGTACCGAACCATCTGTTGACCAATCTACGCAGCTAGGTACCCTTCCAAATTTTAGTCCTCAACGACTGTTTTTTCGCGTTGTGCACAATTTCCATGAAAACCATACCTTGAGACCGTCTGGGAACGAAACGGCACATGCCCTTTTATGAGCTTCTTGATTGTTTAAAATTGATTCGAAGGGTCAGAAAAACGAGTATTTATGTTATATGTTTTTCTTTTTCTGGGCAGTTGCCTAATTCGAACTTACCACTTCGTATTCTTCGTATTTATGTAATGAGCTGGATTTACTGCCGTAAGTCAATGAATGCTGATGCTTTTTTCCATTGTTCAGTATCCCTTTTAATTTTCTGCTCGAGGGGAGAACCGTTGTTCAGATAATCGCCGATCGCTAATCGCCACTTTCTTTCCCTTTCAGTAAAACATTACTCCTTGAGAACCATAATGCTTCAGTTTATTGCTTCATCTGTCGAATCGGCCCAATCCAGTATTGCTAACAACGCTCCCAGAGAGTTCGATTATCTCGAGGAAGTCTCCCGTTAAATGGAATTGTCTTCCTCCCTCACCCGGCCTCGAGACTGCCTTATGCCCCTCGCACATCCATTTCGAAAATAAATTGCTGACAGTGGAAATGATTGGGGAAATGGGAAACTGGGACAGAACTGTTGAAACTCAACCCTATTCGAAACGCTTTTCCCAAGAACCCTTCTCTTCCTTCTTTATTTCCATTTATGAACCTCCAAATTACGGCATTCTGACTTTCTCTTGATTTTAGAGATTATTTGGATAAATGTACATTTTCTCATCGTCAAGCTACAGTATCCCATCTAAATACCTACGTTTCCCTCAACTATCGGCTTTTAGAATCGAGGTTGAATTTGCCTTTTCAATGCAGCTCTTTGCTAGCGAATGAACTGTACCCATGACTTACTTCTGTTTATAGTAATTTCCCATTTGGTTTATTATTCTGTGAATAATACACCTATGTATTCGCTCAGCAAAAAATTTTTATAACACCCCCTCAAACTTTTTTCTTTTCCGTTTCAAGGTGCGTAGATTTCAAAAATGCAATGTCCGTCCGCCGTACGCCGTATCACGTGTACAGGCTTCATTTTTGGTCTAAAAAAAATCGTTCTTTCGCACACATGCTCCATTTGGGCCCTAGTTGTGTCCCGAAACTTTTCAGCCCGTTCGGAATATACCCAGGGGTGTTATGAGGGAAAATGTGTGTAAAAATAGGTACTTTTTGCGGTTTAGCAACATGTTGGTAACATGAGCTTCTGAGAGATCTTTTTCCATGTTTTTGGGGACGAGAAGACCGAATATGAAGTCGATTTTGACCAAAGAGTGGAAAATTGAGTTCTACCAAATGTTCAGCTCCCAAAATTTATTTTTTATGAGCGAAAAACCTGGGAAATCGTCTGAAATCACCATCAGTTTGTATAACAACACTGGGAGTAGTATCAACACGTGGATCAAGACGATTAAATGGCACTACCAATGATCAAAGATAATTTGAAAAAAAAAAGGAGTGTACCTACCTAATTCGTGTTTTAGGGGCCAAAAATGGTGGAAACCATCAGAAATAGCTATTTCGATTATTTCCTATGAAAGAAACAATAAATGAACAGCCAACATTTCTGTAGGTATGTCCAATAGAATAATAAACCCATGTGACAAGGACTTTGCAGCGTTTTTAAATAAAATTAAGTTCCGTTCTAAGAATTTGAGACCAACCTTACTCTCCTACGATGAGTAGTTCTTTTTAGCGAATTTGCAAAAAAAATTTTGCAATGGGCCCAACATTTTTAGAACATGAATTTTTGAAATTTGTTTGTAGGTAAATCCGTTTCAGAGCATCCTGAATTCATCTCTAGATTTTAACAAAAATTTATTGGAACATATCGTCCCCTGAAAGGCAGAATATCGTAAGCGCCATTTTTTTTTGTAACCGTTGGATTCGTCTTAAAAAGGTGCATCTATCTAGCTACTTATCATAAGTGACGTACGCCTCTAACGCATTCAAAAACAGCCTCAAACTTTCCGAATCGTAACCACCTATTTGGTAAAATATCGTATCCACCATTCATTCAGAACGCAAGCGCCGCGAGTCGAATGTAAATACCGAGGTAAAACTTGTCCATTGTCATAAGTGCCTCTTTCGTACTGTGACTTGCGATAAAATGACAGTATGGTAATATTATACCATTATCGTAAGCGCCAGGGAGCAGCGTATAGTATGCACCTATCGAATTTGGGCAAAGTATCGTAAGCGCCTCTTCCCTAGCGCGCGCAAGTGGAGATACGCTAGTTTTCCTAATAATTCTTTTCCAGCAAGACATCAAGAATATCTAAGTGCCGAAACGTGTGTCGTATGTACAACTATCCTCCCAGTTCTTCGAAATAGCAAGAATAGCGTAAGCGCCTTTTTCTCGAAAAAGTACTACTTCCCACGGCTTTAATGCAATTTTCTTCAAATAATTCGACAGAAAACGGTCCAATGTTCGCTAAAACATCAATTTTTAATGGGTTAGGCAATAAACCTAACACAGTTTTTCGTCTCTCCTGTAAAATTCGGAAAATGGCGCTTACGATATTCTGCCTTTCAGGGGACGATATTGTATGGTACCATGTATTTTTATATTTATTTATTTATGTGTCACTCCAGACGATATCTGACACCTTGGGTACATGATAAGAATTCCAAATTTCGCCAAAATTTTCGTATTGCCAAACAAAAGGATGAGTTGGAAGATGAGCAATTTTCAAAAAGTCCAAGGGGTTCAAGGGGTCAGAATCGGTAAGAACGGCTAAAATCGCGAACAGTTGATAAAAAATCACTGGAAGTGGTATGGATGGGTGTGAAGAAAAAAAACCATTTCAGTTGTTTTTCTTAGAGGATAGGAGTCAAATTTGGATTTTTGGGGGACCAAAATTGGTATTTAACGGTTAAAATCAATATTAATTCATCTGAAATGGTGTGGGGATGGTGATCGACGACAGAAAGAGAGACTATTTCGATGATACTTACAAATATTTTTCTCAAAAAAGAGTTGGTCAGATTAGGCTTTATCTCTCCCCCCCCCCCCCCCATAACGGTAAAAATGGCTAAAATCACGAAAAAATTATATAATTTTACGAAAATGGTTTTTCGCTTTATCATCTTTTTACACAATAGAACGAATATTTCTTTGAAAATTGCTCTTATAGCCATGCTGCATGGTTGCATTTTTTTTTTCTTCTATGAGCTTCCGAAGAGTTGGCAACAAGTGACGTCATTACACCCCTCTCCCTGGAGAAGACCCCCTTGCCCAGTGTGACGTCACTTGTTGCCGAAAATGTGGAAGCTCATAGAAAAAGAACTATTCATCGTAGGAGAGTGCGATTGGTCTCAAAATTCATAGAATGGAACCTAGGTACTTTCATTTATAAATATAAACGGAAGTCATGCATTTATGATGAGCGGATATCTGCCCACGATGTAACTTTCGGAAATGTAATTGGTAGGTCCATTACTTCGGTTAATGATTGGCCACGGTCCAGATATAGAGTTTACCCAGTAATTTGTAGATACGTAGATATGTATACCTAGCAACGTGCCATGGGACATTGCCATCCATGCAAACTTTTCCCACCTATCATACGTAAGCAAAGAAAGACCTGCCATCACTCATTTTTTAGAAAGTAGGCAGTGTGATATCTCGCGCTTGATATACTTGTGATTGTTCAACATCGACTTAATATTATGGACTTATTCAAAGTGAGGCTTAAGGGCTAGCGAAAATGGAATTCTGTCAATCCAGCTGATGAAGCTGTGCCTATAATATATTAAAATTTAGAGACTTGTGTTTCGGTCGTTTTTTGTCCTGGTAAATGGGAACCCTTGATAAGCAAATGTCCAGAATTTAGTTCCGTATGTACTCATGTTTTCATATTCCTATAAACTTCGAGAAGATGAAGTAAATTTATGTAGGTACATCGCTTTCCAATATCGTGGAATGGAACATTTTTTGTACTTCTCTTTGAATATACTGTTATATTCAGTCTTTTTTCTTCTCTTCCGAGAGATGCAAACAGAATGATGTGAGGGGCAGCGAGGTGAGGGAGAAAAATGGAAAACAGCGATAGAAGGCTCAAGTTGGCGGAAGGAGGAACATCGTTAGTGGAGGATTCATTCTTTATTAATGAAGGCAACTATTCACCTTCCCTTATCAGTCTTCTCTTATCCGTATCCTCTTTCGAAACCGGCTTTTAAATTGACGCGGAAAAAATAACGAAGAGTTTCAGTTTTTAACTGGAGCAGCGAAATAATCACCGAACAAATTAACGCGTACATCGGAGAGAGTGCATTGGATGGAGAGTGCTTTACCTTTATGCAGATTCCAACGTTAGGTACCTTGATACTTTGGTTCTTGCGGTATGTAAACAGTTTGGATTATATAGGTAGGATTATTTAAGAAAAACTAAAATTTAGTCCTTGTGCCTGTAATTTTTCAAGTTGACGGATCTGTAAAATAAATACTATGTTTTTACATAAATATTATACGACTTTTACTCTTATTACAAAATAGATGGAAAATGACTCTCCGATATGTTTGAGAAGCCCTATTTAATGACATGCCTTTGACGTTTATGCATGAAAGTGTTTCAAAGGGCACCCGTAATTATAATGTTAAGGGGAAATTTGAATAAGGTAATCACCTTCAACCTCCCTTCTCTTCCGTTCATTACACCTCCACGCATTCCTCAAACGTCCACCGTCTGTCACAGGCTGCTTTCAACCCGTGTGGTAAAATATTATAGAAACTGTAACCGTTCAAAATTTGACCATTGCAGACTTCTTTTCTGTTATCGTACCATACCACTCTTCTTGTGCAACGCAATGAGGTGAATGTGTAGGTGTAGTTTACCGTCTTGAAGGGGAACGAATAATAGTGTTGGGGACACTACTTAGTGTGTCCCTTGATAAAATTACTTCCTGTTGTTGATTTTCGAAATGATAGGAATGGATTTTCCATTGGTTGAATGTATCATTCATTTATCCAATGTATTTAGTACATTCGTATGTATTTGGTACATCCATTATTGAAATCACGCACCGAGGAAGGCGAAGCGCTTTGTTATTGCCGAACTGTTCATTTCACAAGTTTATGGTGCTGCGTCCGATGCTAGGATGATGCGAATATTCATTAGATCGGTTGTTATCGATGTTTTATCGCTCCAATCAAAAAATACTACGACTCCTGCAACGAAATCTAATTAATCCTACAGATAAAATCTTGTTAATGAATAGCTAGATGGAATAACGATCAGTCTAGTTAGCTTGCTGTTTTCTGAATTTAATTATCTAGATACATTTTTAAACGGCTGTAATGATATTTACAGGCGTACCTGTAGGTTTTATTATTATGGCACGACGACGGTGAAAAGGATAATTCTATTTGAAGCCGACTTGGCTCGGTGAAACAGTAAAAAACATTAGGTTAACGGCCAGTCCTTGTGCATCGACGACCTGCTAACACAGCAAGATTCAAGAGTGGTTGTTTCAGGGAAGTTTCCTCGACTCTTTCAACCCCACAAGTTCTCTTCAAGGGAATCGCAAACGTTACTCCAGCGAATTAAGGGGAAAGGTTTGAGCTAATTGCAGGAATCCATACCTCCTCCAAATGTGATTTGACTAAATTAGCCTTATATTTCATTGTGAATTTTCAAGAGCTGCCTTGGCGCACAATAGGTACACTTAGCTACCTACGTCTGGCTTAGTAGATTATGAAGCAAAATGGCCATCCCTACCAAATACATTGCTTCTAATTTGTTTCGAAAGATATTCATAATATGTACCCACTTATTCTCATCAATTAATTTCAACATGTTATATTTACTCACCCATGTACTTTTTGTTTGGATAAAGTCAAAATTTCCAGCCCAGATGTAGAGGGTAGTTTGAAACTGGTTCAGACGTAGTCTCATGATGTTAAGTCAATATATCCTTGGCAGACTCATGTAATCCATGTACCTGTATCATAATTATACCAATGGTGTGTTGCAGGAAGATTTATAAATGCCACACGAGTCATCTTCCAAACTTAGTCGTAGTGCCTGACAACGCAATAATTTTCTAATTGTCAAATTATTTAAATAGCTACATCAGATTCTGTCTTTGTTTACATATAATTTACATTACATTCGCGACACCAACAATGCTTGTTTACTTCAGTTAACAAAGGATTGTTTACTTTTATGTACCAAATTAAATATATTTTAACAATTTATTGTACTTAATCATGTTACTGGAAGAGAGAGAGAGAGAACAAGTTGTTCGAGTTTGAAACCACCGCCTAACCCCAACAAAAGTACCGTTGCAGGCGTAGACGCTCGGAATACGACTCGAACGTGTTTCCGAACTGTGTTCAACTTTTTATTATGAATTAGAAGTTTTTTCGGAGTTTGGTTTGCATTTCCAGTGACAACCAGAGAACTTTTCTTATTCCTCGGACAGGGGTTCCGGAGAAAGTTTGTTGAAAACCTAACGACTGTGAATTGGGTTTCGCACCTCTGTTGACAAACGTTCGAATGTTTTTTGCTTCCAGTCCACTTAGGTAGAGGAAGCCTTGTTATCAGGGGAGGAGAACAATAGTTTTTGCTTTCAAAATCAAAATATCCCACTTGCGTTTTTCGTCTGTAGCCTTTCTGGACCAAAATGGCGATCGACGTATCAAATAATGCCTCACCCACTCCATTTCCATTCATCCGAATTCGGTTAAATTTACAGTGATTGTGCGGATTGGCTCCTTAGATGGTTCCTCGCGAATTTCGTAAAATCTCACAGTAACAATCAACTGGAAATACTTGAATTATCAGCCTAATTTAGAATTTGATAATAAATTTTTTGGTCTTGGGTCCATGTTGGTCCATTAAACTTCATCTTCCATAGTTCTGATCCTTTCAACCTGTTTTGATGAGATTTTCAGATGGCGGGAGCACGTGCCGAAAAAATTGACGAATTCAAATTTTGGTACCTAGTATTTTAAGTAGGTAACTAGAAGATTTTTCATCAATCGTCAACCCCAAAATCCTCATTAATTTCTTTATCAATGTATCTGTTCCCCCACCTATAGATTGCAAGGATGTTTCATCTCCACGGGCAGTCAGTTAGGTAAACCTATGCAATTTCATCATACAACTATTCAAAACTCTGCAAATTCTTCCACAACAGTTAACTATTTTCTGTCTAGATAACCTGTCTGCATTTTGGTCTTACAGTTCAATCCTACATAAATCAGAATCTATTTAAATTGAAATTTATTACCCGCGACTTTATGATCACATATACAGAAAATGTTCCTCACAGTAAAAAAGATCCATTCCAAATGAAGATCCAGTCATGCAGCGTGGCTATAAGAGCGAATTTTCAAAGACATATTCGTGCTGATATGTAAAAAGATGATATAGCGGGAAACAATACCACTTTTCGTTAAATAATAAAATTTTCCCGTGATTTTAGCCATTTTTCCGCTTTATTTTTACCCTGATAAAGTCAAATTTGACCCAGTCTTTTTTGAGAAAAATATTTTCATCATCGAAATAGTACCTACCTCCGTCGTCAATCACCATCCCACACAACGTCAGGTGAATTAATATAGATTTTAGCCCTTAATACCAATTTTTGACACCGGAAAATTCAAATTTTACCCCTGTTCTGTATGAAAAACAACTGAAATTCTATTTTTCTATCTTCAGTCAGCCAGTCCTGGGCCGAAGACGCCGTAGGCGAAATATTTCATCTAAAATTATTGTGACTTTTTTATCTTTAACGTTTAATATTTTCTATCACCTGTGACCAAAATTCATATATTACAATATATGTATATATATATATATATATATATATATATATATATATGAATTACATTATATAGGTACATACCTATATTATATACATATAAATTTTTGTTAAAATCAAGGGATGAATTCAGGATGCTCTGAAACGGATTTGCGTATAAATAATTGTCAAAAATGCATGTTCTGAATATTGTGGACCATTTGCACTAACAGGGTCATTTTCTTTGAATATTTGCTGAAAGTAGAAGGTACCATTAGCGGTGCCTGGGCTCTTAAAACGGTGGGGCACCAAACCAGAACACAAAAACAAGAGATTTGTCTACAAAATACCTCGAGGCAACAATAAACACCCTTCCCTTAATTACTGATTGATACGAGTATTAAGCAAATTCCCTTTCAATCAAAAATCTATCGTCGTACGAAAACATGTGTTATAAAAATATAGTAAACTAAAATATAACAACAATGACCCTTTGGCCGGTACCTACTTGAATGGAGAAGCTATTGACTTTAAGCTAGGTGTGTTAGGACGTCTGTGTGTTAGGACGCTGATCAATCCACAAGACCACAAACAGCAAAAAGGACAGAATGCACGTAGGTACCACGAATACAAATCTGTCATCAGAATCGGACCGAACTCAAAACGCGCTCAATTTGACTCAAAAAATTAAAAACTGACGACCCAACGGAGAAAGCTAATAATATAATTCACAACAAAAACAAATCTGAAGAGGAAGAAGCAACAAACTAGAACGACAAATTGAATCGAACGCGCAAGAAGAAAAAACGCAACCTCTAACCACCACTGTTGGCATGAAAAGTGTTCCTTGGCGGCACCCTCAAGAAAAACAACAACAACAAATTGAACCGAAGGGATCGAATCGATTGTGAAAACGAACGATTTTGGGGACTGGGCCCAATGTGGGCGTGGCAAACAACATTTTTACTCTACTGGGCGTGCGCATGGGCCACTTTTCTCAGTTGGCATGGCGACACCAGGTCCCAGGACCTGCCAGTTTCAAGAGCCTAGGTTTCGATTTCGATTGCAGGACATCGATTACTGTCACTTTATTCCGATAGCATGCTTGGTCTATGGAGCACACCATGGATGCTCAACTATAATATTGAATATCTATAGAATTTCCAGTCCATAGCCAGAGAAATCTGGCGAGTCGCTGTTGAACTTTGTGAAAAATTCTAGGTACAGTGTAGGGAGGGAAATTCAAATGCCAACTGAAAAATGGAGTTTTTTTTTACACTTACCTATACCTATACAGTGTTTTTGGGTGCCGGGGCAGTGGCCCAAGTGGCCTTATGGACGCAACGCCCCTGGAAGGTACCTCTAGTAGAAGATCTGAGAATGAAGGAGATGAATACCAAATGAATGGCAAGGGCAGTTCACTCCAGTTAGGTATGGATCGGATTGCTCGTATCGCTCCAGGCTGTTAAACATGTGGATCATACCTAGGAGATCAAACTCACAAAAGCACAAAATATAATCCCTGAATTATTCTTCTGAGGTGTATGAATTTTGAAGGTAAACTGGTCTAAGAAAGGGCTGGCTGGGTTGGGTAACCGTTGCAGGTAGGTACCAGGAAGTAATCCACTAGATTTCCTTGATTGTTTGGATAGAGAAAGGGCAGGAAAATACAAAGCGCAGTCAGCTAAACATCTTGGGTTCAACAGGAAGCTGCATGTAGAAAAGGGGACTCTGGTAAGGTTTTTCCAGGAAAACAAAATAGGAAAGTCCCCACTGAAGACCTGGAAGTTGTGGAGCCTCCATCACCCCATGAGGAGAGCTACTGATTGGCTCATTACTTTGAAACGCTTCCTGTCCTCTGTTTCTAGTATATCCCAGATCATAATCCTCGTTGATCTGGAGCATGGGGAAAAATAACTCCCCTCAAATTTTGATGGTTTGCTTTTCAAGGTGTGAGAATCCGAAAATGAAAACAGAGCATAAATATTGGTGGATTCGAGAATTCTATCATTAATAATTTATTATTTGCTGTTATTCATGAATCATAATGTTAGTTCAAGTTACGAAAGTACCTATCAACAAAATCCCAAATAACTATCATTCTCCAAATGAAATATCATGGAACAGCCAACTCGATTTCATACAGCCATGCGATTAGTGATTATAATTAGCTTTTCCATAGCAATGATTTCTGGGCTGGATGTATACTGTTTCATTCACGCTTATGTTGACGTTGCTTTTCGGAGCAAATTTCTCCCCATCAAATTCTGAGGGCGGGGACGTTAAAATTTTTTTGATCCTGGATTCTAAAGGTTCATCATTGAAAATAATAGACCCAAACCACTCCCTTCTATTGAAAGTTTTCGAGGCATGCTGGAAATTGCAAACCCTATTTTTCACCCCTAGAGATGACAGACAGTACGGTTGAGCTTCGCTGATCAACTAGATCCCCAAATGGGACCTGCAAACCGAATTTCATTAATTTTGGTTCATCGAGTGACTCAGGAAAGTGCGAAGTACGGCGGATGGACAGGAATGTTTTTATTCCATTTCGGATTCTGCGTAGGTAACTTGAAACGAAACCATAAAATTTTGAGGTTTTTTTTCAATGCTTGATTGATTCCAAAGGTTCATTATTGAAAACAATAACAAAATCATACCTTCTGTTGAGAGTGTTCGAGCTACGACGGTCTGAAAATTTCAAACCTCATTTCCTTATTTTGAGGACTGAAAACTGGTACCAAACATTCATTCATCCTGTGCAAATCGTCGTAATCGGAAAATACTGCAAACTCTTGTTTCCTCTCCCCATTCTTATCTTCCAGTTTTCCGACATTTACATCGTTCCTAATTATTATTTTCTTTTCTGACCCAATAATATGTTAAGTTTTACTTTTCGATTCGATGTTACCTTTTAAGTTTTAACCCATTCCTACCCTTTCAATTCGATGCATTGAAATGCATATATATATATATATATATTAACCGTTGAACAGTTTGTGTTGAAGTGCAAATATAGGTAAATATTAACCGTTCCGGTAAGTGTTCCGGATAGGATTAATCATATCCGGAACACTTAGTTAATATTTTTAAAGTTTTAAAGTTAATATATGTTTGAGTTTTCATGATTAGGTTGGATTATGAATTCGTTCATCAATATTGCAATTTGTACCGAGCGATCAAACGCTCATAGTATAATCATCATTCCAGGACCGGATGAAAAGTGGTCAATGTTGAACAAGGCTCCACACAGGCCGTCTATTACCACCGGATTATGGTTGGCTCCTTCATCAAACCCTTCATCCGCTGGCTCTTTGAAGGTCAACGCAATTAATTTCAAAAGGGCGAAAGGAAGTGTGTCCCTTTGTTAGCTTAAAATTCACCACCTATCGACCCTGAGAATGGAACGTTTGAAAAGCACGTTCTTGTCTGACCATTACAAATCAGTAGTACAATGTTCTTACTGTAGGTGCTAACGCCGTTGAGTATTGACTGATTACTCGGATGATCAAAATCTCTATATATAAAAACGAATCTCTGTCTGTGTGTCTGTCAGTCTTCCCACGGCCTAACGGCTCGACGGATATCGACCAAATTTGGCACGAATATCCAGTAGGCTCCCAAGTTGTGCAACGTCGCATTTTTAATTCCCTCACCATAGCGGAACTATGGTCGACCATGGTCAACTTCGTTAATTGAAATGGTAACCCCTATTTTTTATCGCGTATTCGTAATCTACGTGAAATTCTATCTACGATCGACCCTTCGGACTACCCCCGCGGTCGACCATAGCGCATCCATGGGCCCCTCCATGGTCGAATCCCGAATTGCTCAACGGATATCGACCAAATTTGGACGAATATCCAGTAGGCTCCCAAGTTGTGCAACGTCGCATTTTTAATTCCCTGACCATAGCGGAACTATGGTCGACCATGGTCAACTTCGTTAATTGAAATGGTAACCCCTATTTTTTATCGCGTATTCGTAATCTACGTGAAATTCTATCTACGATCGACCCTTCGGACTACCCCCGCGGTCGACCATAGCGCATCCATGGGCCCCTCCATGGTCGAATCCCGAATTGCTCAACGGATATCGACCAAATTTGGCACCAATATCCGGTAGCCTCCCAAGTTGAACGTAGGCGCATTTTTAATTCCCTGACCATATCGGAAATATGGTCGACCATGGTCAACTCCTGAATGGCTTGACGGATTTTGATAAAATTGGGCACAAATACCCGGTAGGCTATGGGATTTTTCCGTCGTTTGTTGGTTCCACGATACTGCGTACAGCGAATGTCGGATAGCGAGCGAAGCGAGCGGTCAGGCTAGTAAATTATGAGATGAATTCGTACACAACTAACGCATTATAAGCTGTTTGTTCCCACCAATGAGACACTTAATATTTTTGACCTACAAAATGCCCACTCCAAACCCTCAAAATGCACTATTCTCGTCATCGATGGTATCGGAAGGATCCAAATCGATGATATCCATAATAATGCCACAATTTCGCTGAACAAAATTGAAATCGCATGAAACTGACTCACTTTTGGGGTTAGAAAGCCTTGGATGAACTCATTAAACCTCAGTTAAAATTTGTATCCGGCCGTCCTCAGACCAGATAAATTTAAACTTCAGTATGCCCTTAACTGGGAGGGTGGATTTTAAGCAAACTGCCGTTTCCGCTGGTTAAATCTCTTCTAACTGACTGTTATTTGAAATTGAAATAGAAAGAAATAGTTATCAGATTATCTGCGAATTAAGAGGAACTGTCCGTTAATTATAGATGTGATACTAGCATATTAGAAAGTTTCACTATCTAATGTTACGAATGGTTCGATCGATTTGCTCAATATGCAATAGTTTATTGTGCGACCGAACTTCTGATTTATCTATCAGATGGAAGAGTTGAATCATCGGAGCTTGATCGGATTCTACCTTCATTGGGAAGTAGTTAGAACCTCTCGATTCAAATTCAAAGGATAAGAAATGAACAAAAAACTCGAGCATCAATTACTCGGCTGGAAAGGTCCTTAGCTCGTTGATTATAATCGAGGGCCTCAGCATGAAATACAATTAAGAAGTAGGTGGGCCCTCTCATAGTATGGGCCCAAGCCCTGGCTCTCTTATGCATATTCAGATTAGCTCCTAATTACTTAGGAAGGCGCGTATGAATAAATTTTAGACTCGAGAGGGAGGACCTGGATGGTGGTATGAACTTGTGATCATCTACCGGCTTCCAGCCTCCGATCCTTTTAAAAAGATGGATGGACCAGGCCGACTCTTCAGATAAGCCTCCTGTCATAATCACTCGGTGGGGATGGAAAAATGGAGGACATCCGGACGAAATAAGAATTCGGTTCTTGGGGGATAGTCACTTTCTAGTTATCCATGGTTGAAGACTAAGATAAAATTCTCTACATCCGAGGTGAATGCGTAATAGTGATTTTTCAGGAGAGCTAAAATAAGATTTCGATTTTTCAAAACAGAACATTTCTATTGTTGCCACCTATGTTCGCCTTTTCATTTGCCAGCTTCATGCTATATACATACACACGCTCTTATGTACGAATTATTGTTGTGGGGACGGGGGATTCGTAGTAGAGAGGAAGTTTGATATCAAAACGGACTTCCGAAACGTCCCTGAATTGGTACGCGTTCCATAATTTGCGATTATATTCTATTAAATTCATAACATTCTTCGTCGCTTTCGACTCCCGGAGGTTCTTGGTGCATTTTCTAAATTCGAACATTATTCACCTATAGTTACCCAGCAATCATGAGTTTCATTCAATATGTACGCGATGATGCCTTTTGGGCTTTTGGGCGCGATGTATAGTCATCGTGCCCATAGAGAGATAGGTGCCATTATATTAAAAAAATTATGTACTGAAACCACAGAAAATCAGATGCAGAACTCCACTAAGAAGAATAATAAAAGAATAATAATAATAATAATAATAATAGAATGATTAATATAAAACCAAACAGGAAGTAAAGGCCCAATACAAGTGCGGTAATTGCGGGTTGTTACAAACCGACGATGCTAATTCAATATGTAAACTCACTGTGTACCCTAGATAGAACCAAACCAACGTACCCAGGATGTTTGATAAGGGAGAGTTAGTTTGTACAAGGATGCAAAGAAGATTATGTTTTTCGTCCGATCTCTTCCGGCTCTCGCCTCTGTTTTAAGCTTAAGTTTTCAAGTTTTGAATCACTGCCCTTTATTTCGTTATTGGTTCATTTGGTGGTGATTGGGGGGGGGGGGGGGGGGGAGGGATTCTTATGGGAAAATTAATTGCTATGGTTTCGACGAGATTTCCTCCCAAAAGTGGTGGTTATCTTAGGTTCAGTGTTGAGTAGTCCAACAACTACCAGTAGCTTGAGTTCTGTCATTAACTGCTCCCCACATATACGAGAAAGCTGGATTTAGTGTGAGATGAAAAACTTGAGGGGCAACTAGCATCGGAAATATTTGAATATTGAAATATGGGTTGATTAGTTTGTGGAAAAACCTGTTGGCTCGTTCCATTACCTTGCAGATGGTGGACTTTTGCAGCAGATACCCGGCAAGTTACTGGTGCAACCAGGTTGTGTAAAGGTGACGGCGCGTGGGCTCTCCCTTTCCGACCTTCCTTGCAGCCCTACGTGCCTCCTCACCGGTAACAATTATTCGTCTCAGGCGAGGACTTGAATCCCAATGCGACGGCTGCCATAGCAACTGGAGTCCACATAAACTTTTATCGCCTTCCACACCCTTCGTCCTGGGAGTCCCTTCTCCTTTTCGACTCCGTGGGATCAGGCTAATCCTGTGAAGGCGTCCTCTCGCCCCCGGCACCATCCTGGTCCAAGTTCCTCCTCCGTCTTCTTTTAACGCTCGGAAAACCCATCACCCCACAAGGGGGTCCTGCTCGCAAACAACCGTATATATACGATAAAGTCAACTTTCCGAAAACCCTACCACTTTTGGTGCGGGAGTATGCTTGTTATACACTCCTACGCTCGTACCGGCCCTATCTCTCAATTCCTTCTGTCGATATGTGGCGGTACTAATGGAAATACCACAAACGTTTGTGTCTTACTTCATGTGCAGCGAAACTCCGTAGTGGTAGTTATATACTAGTATTCTCTCCATGGCCTGAAGATGTCCTTAAGCGTCGAAAGGAACGTACTTATGTTATTATTGTACATTCTGAAAATAGGTACCTTCTATTTAAAGACAAAACACGTCAGTTCTTATTAAGAAACCGGATTGTAAAATGCAACTACACTTTGAATTGGCTATATATCGGGCTTTGAATCTTTTTGCCTTCTGTAATGAACCATACATAAAAACTCCCCCAAAAGTCAAGGCGTGTGCCACAGGGCTCAGGAAAACAGCGCCTTGATGTCTTTTTCCACATTTTAACGTGGGGTGGTTCACAACGTGGCTCTACGCTCTATTTAAACTAAGCAAAACCAAAGGGGAGCGGAACTTTTTTCTACCTATTATGTGCCTGGGCTGGGGAGAGATATTCAGCGTTTCCTTGGTGATTCCACCCTCGAACTCCTTTCGTTTATTTAATCGGAAATCGATAGAGTAAATTAACTTGTTTCGGCTTAGCTGAGATACATAATTTGTTACCCAATGCTGCGCTGTTATATGATCAGGAAACCCAATCACCGAATCATCTTCGTTCATTCTAGCTGATTTACTCAGTAAGCATAATTCGATTTTTCTTACTGTAGTCCCTCTGCAGTCGTCCAACCTATTCTGAAGTTTGTTGCTATTAATATAGCAACCCTCCTCTCCTCGCTCTCTAATGGGATGTGGCCACAAAGTTTTTGGGCCGCAGAATTCTGCTTAACAAGCATTTTGAGCTGAGCTGGTTGGGAAACTGAAGCACCGCACTTCTTAGCCCAAAATTACCCGAAGTACCAAAATCACTACATTCATTAATTATTGGTTGTATTTCTTCATGTAAACCCCCATGTGTATCCTCGCATTAGGTTTTGTGATTTATAAGTATTTTAATTTTATAATAACGAAAGTGACTGTATTAAATATGTACTTGAATACATTTTATTTAAGTAACATCTAGCTTTCTTGATAAAGCCAGGCATTTTTTAAAGTTAGGGTGTGTAAAACGACATTGCACAAACACTGCTACAAGCACTAATATTCTGCTTAACTAATCGCCCGACTTTGAAAAGGATAATGTTATCATCTTCTCCTCTAGAAACCACTAAGAAATAACCTATTCGGTTGGTACCTAAGTATAAAAAGTGAAGCATAATGCTTTTCAGTTAATTAAGGGCAGAGCACTAAGCACAGGAACTCCAGAATGTCACATGTTACGAGTAGGTATTTAGGGAAGAAGATACACGAAACAGTACTTAGCTGTTCCTGCGGGCGAGTTAATAATAATTAGTCGTCGCAGAGCTCCCTCTTGAGCTAAGTAAACTAACTATCTACAGCAGTGGTTAGTAGCATACGGTTGGAAAGAATCGCCTCCCATCTCATCAAAAGAGGGTTTCATTTATGAAATCGTCATATACCAGCTGGTGGTTAGTTATGAAACCATCGCAGCATATTTTGAGAAAATTCGGATTTAATTACTACTTAATTGCCCCTCCGAGGTTTTGTGAAAGATAAAACAAACCAGTCAACTTTTACATATTAATGAAATGTACCTAAAATGAAATGAAAATTATTACAATCTCAGCTTGTATCGTAGTACCCGATAAAAGTATCGTCGTCGGTATCAGGATGAGCTCCAAAAAAGCTCAACCTTCCGTCAGATTTATTAGATGAGGCATGAGGTTTGTTCGCACTAACCATCTGACGGTTATTTTGACCGTCAGAAAGGCGTTGGGCCGTTCGCAGTGATTCTCGGACTTCTGTATAATATCCATGACCGGCTGCTCGCAGTGTTTTCGTGACTATTCAAAACCAGTTTTCTGGTCGTCATTCCAGTCCACAGAAAATAGGGCGGACGAGAACTGACCATAGACTTCTCGATTCCCAACCATTATGAAACTGGAACCCTTCTGAAACGCTTATCAAGGTGGTATTGGATCATGGATGTTAATCAGCGATACGAAAATGTGAAACGAGTTCTGTTCTGAAATTACCTTGCACTTTCTGTGCTTGAAGAAATGGAAGTCATCAGCATCGAATTAAAAGTACTGGTCGTCAGTGGAGCTCTTTTCGAGTAAAGCAGAACCAACTACTTACCGTTTTGTACCTACCAGTAGCAGCGGTGCGTGGGCTCTGAAACAGTGGGGCACCAAACCAGAACAAAAACCAACAGATTCCTCCAGGCAACAACGCCCTTCGCTTTATTTACGGATTGAGTGATAGTCAGCAAGTTATCTCTTTAGTTATCTCTTCTTAAACGTTTATTCAACACTATCGTCGTGCGAAAAGTCGAAAATTTCAACTGTAAATCAGCCGCAGAATGGAGAATTTTCGTCAAAAATGCTTCTTTCTTGGGAAAAAGTATTCAGAATTGTTGGAAAAATGGTAGTTTGAAGCCAGTCCAGAAATAAGCTATATTTTTTAAATGAGGTCGATAGAAAGTAGAAATGCTGCAAGAAATGACGTATCAGGTCTATTGACTGACTGGCTATTGGCCCCAAGGAGGCGGAGCGAAGCTTTGGAGGCGAAGGTTCTCAATGCTGTCAACAACCCTACATCAGAAATGGCAAACAATGGCAACCTTGGCAACCTTCAAGAACCTTTCGTGAACCTCCCCTCAATTTGATTTTGAGGACGTGTTTAAAAAAAATTTATTTATCAATTTGCGGTACCATCCATCCATTCATTGCAGGTCTGTACATCGTTTAAAGTGATGCACTAGCGTTCCAAGCGGGATTTGAGTTCAACTAGTCGGTGATTTACCTATTTCGTCATTTCTAGCATTTCTGCTTAGATTTCACGATCGTTTTCTGTCTATACTTCCCGACATAAACGCCCGTTTATGTGGTAAATAAGTGTAAATTTCTGTCATTGAACATAATTTGGCCAATAAAATTGGAAATTGCAACCCACGAAAATTGCCCATTCTTGTGGTACAAAAATATAGTAAAATACAACGAAACAATGACCCGTCGGCCGGTACCTACTTGAATGGGCAAGCTATTGACTAGAAGCTAGGTACTTATCTGTGTGTTACGACGCCGATCAATCCGCAAGACCACATACAGCAAAAATGACAAAACGCAGGTAGGTATTAAAAACCCAGATCTGTCACCGCATCCGGACCGAACGCAAATGTACGAAATTCGACGAAAAAAATGCAAAACTGACAACTTACTCAACAGAGAAAGTGAATGTGATTCACGAGACAACAAAAACAAATCGAAAGACAAGCATCGCTTATCGAGATGACAAGCGATCGATTGTGAACAGGAACGACTTTTGGGTGGAAATCAGATTCTGCGTACAGTGGATGTGGCGAACTATATTATTGTTTTACTCGACTGAGCATGCGCGGACAGGTCACCTTTCTCAGTTGGCATGGGAACACCAGGTCCCAGGGCCTGCCCGTTTCAGGAATCTAGTTTTCGATTTCGATTGCAGGACATCGATTACTGTCACTATAATTATTCCGATAACATGCTGGGTCTACGGAGCTATGGAGCTGACTGCAGCTCACATGATGGAACCACCCTGGATGCTCTACTAGAATATTGAATATCCATAGCCAACAGAAATCTAGCGAGTCGCTGTTAAACTTTGTGAAAAAAAGCTGTATACAGTGACTACAGTGTACGGAGGGAAGTTCAAATGCCAACTGAACATATGGTTGGATTTTAGCGAATTTTCGAAGAAAAGAAAGCTATTGTTCTCGGTCCAAAATTTTTAAAACTCGAATTTCCGAAAGATTTTTATACCAAAATCCGTTTCAGACCATCCTGAATTCAGTGCCGAAAGACACCAAAAATTATATGTATATATATATATATATATATATTTATACTCGGCGCTCCGCGCCTCGCCAGGGGGCAAACCCCCTGGACCCCCAATCTCTTATCTTCTATACTTTGTATAGAACGAGGAATTTGCAACGCAATTCGAGTCCGAAATACCAAATTACAGCTTCATAGCGTGAATACACTCTTTTTTTGCTATTTCGGACTCGAATTGGATACCATTGACAAACACTCTTTTTTTTTTGCTATTCCGAAATCCCTAACAACGGTATCGCGGGACAAAAAAGTGTGACAAAACAACTAGTTGGGGGTCGGGCTAAGAATTGCGTTGCAATTAATATTTATATATTAATTGCTATGCAATTTTAACGCCGGGGGTCATGTGAAAAAAATGTCCTGTCACAATATCCTGTCACAAAAACGCGTCACGCAAAGAGGAATGTGATGAAGATGAGCACAAAGAGGAATATGATAAAGATGAGCACAAAGAGGAATGTGATAAAGATGAGCACAAAGAGGAACGTGATAAAGATGAGCACAAAGAGGAATGTGATAAAGATGAGCACAAAGAGGAATGTGATAAAGAATTGGTGGTGTGGGGGGGGGTGTTGGTGGTGTGGGGGGGGGGGGGGGGGTTAAATTGCATAGCAAATTCTCCTTTGTTATACGAAGTATAAGAACACATCCTTCGGGGGTGAGGAACGGCGAAGCCGTTCCGAGGGGGCGGAGCCCCCTTTGGGGGTCCAGGGGGCTTGCCCCCTGGCGAGGCCCGAAGGGCCGAGTATATTTATATATTTATATATTTATATATGTATGTGTCATTCCAGACGATAACTCTCGAAAGAATTGAGATAAAAAGTTCAAATTTGCACGAAAAATCTGTCTTGGCAATCGACAGGCTAAGTTCGTAGATGGGCAGAATCGGGTCACTCTAAGGGGGAGTTTTGGGGAGTTTTAAGGGGGGAAAATTACCCATAAATTCCCAAAATGAAATAGTCTGACAAGTGACACCTCATTTTAAAGTTTTTTGTACGCTGAACACGATGGTGAAATCAAAATTGCGATATCTCATTCCGTTCTCAAACTGGAGCACTTTGAAGATGAAGGAACGTGGTTATTTATTTTCTTGAGATGTTCTTCCTGGTTCGTCTGCTCTAATCTGATAACGGAATGGGATATCGCAATTCTGACTTCACCATCGTGTTCAGCGTTGGAAAATCTACAAACCGAGGGGTTACTCGGCAAAAAATGGAACAAAAAATTTGTTACGTATCCAATACCTACTCTGCTATTGGTTACGTAACATACGTACTGTACGTATGTTGGATACGTAACTGTACGTATATTGCAGTACCAATACTACAATATACGTACATCCTTGAATTCCTATCATTACCCAATAAGTTTAAGATTGCCCATATTTGAATGGGATATCCCAAAAATCACATTCTACATAAAATCAGTTATTTCTTCGAAAATTCGCTCTTATAGCCATGCTACATGACTGTGGTTTTTTTTATTTTAATTTTATTCCTAGTGTTTTTGGGTGCCGGGGCAGTGGTCTTATGGACGCAACGCCCTTGTACCTACCTTGCAACATGGTACTGGACTACGTGGCACTGAGTCTTGCTGTGGTGTATTTTGAATTGAGTTCTCTGTAAATATTTTTGGCTGAAGAGTCATAACTCGTTCCATTCTTCATCCCCAGAGAGAAATTTCATTGTTATAGCTTTTCCGTACATGAAGGACCTCTCTTCATGAAATGGGATTGTGATTACTTACCCATCTTTTCCTTCAAGTTCTTCTAATGGGTGAGCTGTGTTCAAGCCCCTGGTTGTTTTAAATCCCCCATCTGCCTTTATGTTTTTATAGCGTTCCCCGTGTTGTCAATGCCCTAAGGCGGTTGTAGGTGGCTTTTCCTGGTGGTGCATAATGGGGTCGAGTTTTTCGCTGTTTAACCGAAGGTGAAAAGTGTCTGGAGAATTGAAGTTTGAAGGGTGAGCGCATGCTGCACTTGGAAAAAACCCTTCCCTTATAATTGACTCGGTTTCAGCTTGGACGAATTCTACCAAGAATGGGGAAGGTTTTACGACCTTTCTACCCCGTCAACCTTAATTAGGAAGGGCAAACCTAAAGTAGTTGGTGGTGGGGGGTGGGGTGGGTGTTATGTTGAAGAGGTAGGGGGGGTTTAAATGGGTCATAAAGATGTCCCGAGGGTTGAGTCACCCCCATCCCGTGCGTGCGGATCGATGCCAGTTGCCGTTATCGCGCTACTAACCCTGCCTGGTTGTTATGGCAACCGCTTCACAACACCCCCAAACAAGATCCCCTCATCTTCCAGTCATAAACCAAAACAACGAATTTAATCTCGAGCCGTAAACCATTTGGCCGGAACGAGAAGTTACGGTCGATCGGGTCCCCTGGATGTCGGTTTTCCCTTTTCCCGTGGGGACGGCGAGAGTCGCTATGGGGGTTGGAGTCCCAGTCCTTATGGTGATTGCATCACGGATGACCTGACTCATCCAAACCACGTGGTCCACCCCAGTGCCTCCTCAACATCCACAGTATTGGCCAGTCAGCCATAAGATCGACCTTAACAAAGGAGCCAAGATTATGAAAACTTAGCTCTATCGGTACTAATATCACTGAGTATATTAGGGAATGTACTATGTGTTAGCAGGTTATTTTGATTGGCATTCAAAATTAGCCAATTACATGACTGGAAGGGAAAGGAATATGCGTTCAGCAACTTTGCTGGACTGGTTGGTGGACCAGTCGCGCAGCACGTGGGCATAATACATATTAGCAGTAGATTATAATAACGGGCTTCTGGCACAGAACCCTGGAATATCGCTGTTATGCAAAACCCGTAACACACCAACCGCCTAGTCGAGCGTGTGCAAGGCTCCGGGCGGTAACGGAAAAAAATTAGGCCCTGCTCGTGGATCGAAGGTTCGAGCCGGGCAGCTAAATTTTTCCGTTACCGTCCGGGGCCCTGCACACGCTCGACTAGGCGGTTGGAGTGTTGCGGGTTTCGCATAACCACGGCATTGCAGGGTGATCCCATTGTCAGAAGCCCCTTATGTCTTATGACATCGACTATTAGCATAGATAGTTCAAACCCCATTCCACTGTGTGGGATGGAAAATTATCATGTATCCACAAAGATCACGCTTGGTACTGATTTTATAGTCATCTTCCTCTACGCATTTGAAAACGTCGAAAAGTTGAGGAAAAAGTTGCTCCATTGCTGAAGAAAAAAAAAGAAAAAACCCAACAGAAATGACGGACGGACAGAATTTGTTCAATAATATGCATTTTCGGATTCTGCATACCTTGAAACGGAAACCATCAACGTTGGAGGGGGGGGGGGGGTTAAAAATTATTTTTTCATGCTCGATTCCAAAGGTTCATTATTGAAAATAATAAACCAAAAGGCCACGTAAAAGAAAGTTGCTTGACAGTATGTTATTTAGATTGTTAGTCACTCAAAGACATAACTGGAAGGAAACAGGTGTTCAACAGTTTTGCAGGACTACTTAATTGATACAGTTCAAAATGTCTGCTTACTCACCAAAAGCTGGTGATCGTGTAAACGACCGGCTTACCAGGGTAGGTACCTCCTCTTAGGATGGCTAAAAATAATGCCTTAATTTTACAGAAATATGATTTCGCTGTATTGGAGCTTGTAAGAACGTCAGGAATTGAAAAAATCAATGTGGAGTTCATGTCAGCCTCAGCCCGTATACCCTAGTCCTAGTGCAATGGTCAGGGTTGTAGAAATTTATTGTAGATTCAGTCGATACGGTGGTACATGAAATAATGAAGAGTTGTCCAAGAACATGTCTTTCTTGATTTCTGCAATGCACCAACTGTTTATTTTCGGATTTACTCCTTGCAAACTACTTCTGCTTTTGTCACATTGTCTCCGATTTCTTAACTCGTCGATAGATTTGATGATGCATTTCCAGCTTCAATGTTTGCATGAAATAATAATAGACTGTTTTATCTAAAGTATCGTTGGTTAATTTATAATTTAGCCCTTAATTGTTGAAATTGCACTCATTCATCAAGTGGAGCTCTACGTCTTTTCTACGAGTTAGTGTTGTTACCACACTATTCTCTTCCAACACTATTCTCCGTAAATGATTTTTTAATATTCTGAACACGAGGAATGTTCCAGAAATGTTCGGTTCCATGAATCTACTATGATATTATGCAAACATCGGTCCATGGATCATCATGACTGCCTAAATTATATATGCTGCATGTTACCCTCAGTGCTCAGGGCTCTCCCTTATTTTAATGGTTGCATTACGCAGTTGCAAGTTTGACTGGTTAGTAAAGTGTCATTAGCTTACAAAGCTGGATCGTAAAGCAACGATAGAAATTGACTAGACGCCCTATGGGAAGACGAGAAGGTTCTTTGAATGGGAACTTCATTGATGGTTCAAGCGGGATGTGATGAATAGCCCGCTTTTATGGGGAAAGGTGGATGGTCGAAGACGTTCATCAACTTGAGGTACTTTGTGAGTACGGGCTGCTTTTTCATGAGTAGAGTTACATCTCTTTTGTGGTTTTCTGAATGGATAACTAGAACCAATTTTATATAAATGCTGACATAAGAACCTTGATGAAACATTCAGACCTTGTGTATTATATATGAATTCATTCCAAATCCCGCCATTCAAACACTCCGGTACATTTCATCGCCGGATCAGTTGGCTTCTGCATTGTTCCTCGTTGTAATAATTGTCCTTGGGGACTGAGTATCAACAGATAACAATTCCTGTCACAGTTGAACCCACATCACAGTCAATGACTATTTTGCTTCCCATGATGCGTGTTCCTTTCTGATCATTATAGCCATTTGTCTCCTCCGGAACTAACAGTTCTAGTCATTCAGTTAGTGTTAGTAGGTACATTGAGAGTGTACTATTTCTCTCCGTGTTCGTTGGTCTGGGCACTCAATTATGTTGGTAAGTGCCCTGTCCCGAGGATGAATGGGTTGACCCATCCGGACTGACCAACTCACGACGGTGGCGGGTCCATTCTCCCGATCAATACATAGGAAATTGACTCCAATTTTCCTCCATTTACCTCCGACCCTGCACCGTTGGGTAGTTTCATCAGCATAATCCGGGCGGACCACTTTACCGGGATTAGGCCAATACGTCTCTCGCCTATTATATCCCCGTATTATTATTATCAGGGCATTACGATTCCGTATTGGCTGAGCTCGTAATGGTGATGACTGCTCCAGGTTCAAATACACTATAATTATCCGTTTGCGTACCCTCCCGCAAGTTTGTTGTTACAGAATCTGTAACAACAAACTGGTTTTATTTGCTCTCAACTAATGCATTCCGCTAATTGAAGTATGATGCCCAATCATCATGGGGGATAATATCCTATCACAGGCGATCAAAGCTTCGAACTGACAGTTAGTGTCAGTTAGTTTCCAATCCCAACGCTCCTGTTATTCATTTGATGTTCATTATCTTCTTTAATAAGTCGAGGAATCGAAGCATTAGACTCCAGAAAATCGCCTGAAATTGCCTTAAAATATAAGTTATAATATTGTTATCGGGTTGTCAGTAGAAGTTTACGCTCCTTCTACTATCCCGAAATAGATTAGTAAAAGTACACGTGTTTTGGTTTATTATTTTCAGTAATAAACCTTCATGTATAAAAGTGTCAAGGTTCATGGAATCGGAACAAGGAATTTAAAATTTCCTGTCCGTCCGCTGTGCGCTGCCCTTTCCTTAGTTACCATGGACCAAAATTAATGAAATTTGGTTTGTAGGCTCCTCCGTGAAGCTCGACGTAACTCTCAATAATCTCTTAGGGGTGAGAAATGACTGTTGACATTTTCTAAACACCGTACATCGAAAACCTTCAATAGAAAGGTACGGTTTTTACTTTTTTTAATTCGAGTAGGTAGTATAGCTTCCTCACTTGAATCACATGAACGTATAGAATAGTTGGGTAGGATCGTTTTGATCCGGGACCATCTACGATCCAACCCCCATGTACCCTCAAAATTTCAGCTTTCTACGGCTATTTTTCGCGTAGTCAGAAGCGTTACAAAGAAAGGGTCGGCATTTCATTTCGCGCATGCGCAGACGAAAGTTACATTACTATTCCGAAGAAATTCATACGGAACTATCAAAGCATTATTCCTGATCGACACTGCAAATCTGAACTCATTTCAACGATATTTAAGGTAGTTATAGGAGTTTCACATATTTCGCGCGCTTGCGCATGCGCAGACAAAAAGATTTCCATGATTTCGAAACGGGACCATCTGCGATCCAACCCGCATGTAGCCTAAAAATTTCAGCTCTCAGACTATTTTTCGCTTAGTTAGAAACGTTACAAGGAAATGATCTACCATTTCATATTCGCGCATGCGCAGAAGACATACATTACGATTCCAATGAAATTCATTTCCAACGATCAAAGTATTATTTCTGATCGACCCTCCAAATTTGAACACATTTAAACGATATTTAGTGTAGTTATTTCCAAGTATTTCACGTGTGATGCTCAGACGAAAGTTACGGTACTTTTTCAGTGATTTTGGTGTGGGACCATCTGTGACGCAACCCGCACCTACCCTCCAAATTTCGACCACTATATCGGGTAGTTATGGGCGTTAAAATGAATTGACCACAGACAGACAGACCGACAGACAAGGAACCAAAAACGCTGCAAAGTCCTTGTCACATGGGTTTATTATTATATTGGACATACCTACAGAAAGGTTGGCTGTTCATTAATTGTTTCTTTCATGCGTAATAATCGAAATAGCTACTTCTGATGGTTTCCATTAATTTTGGCCCCCAAAACACAAATTAGGTACGCTCTTTTTTTCTTTAAACTATCTTTGATCATTGGTAGTGCCATTTAATCGCCCTGAACCACGTCTTGACACTTTTTCCAGTGTTATTATACAAACTGATGGTGATTTCAGACGATTTCCCAGGTTTTTCACTAATAAAAAATCAATTCTGGGAGCTGAACATTTGGTAGAACTCAATTTTCCACTCTTTGGTCAAAATCGACTTCATATTCGGTCTTCTCGTCCCCAAAAACATAGAAAACGATATCTCAGAAGCTCATGTTACCAATATGTTGCTAAAACGTAAAAAGTACCTATTTTTACACACATTTTCACTCATAACACCCCTGGGTATATTCCGATCGGGCTGAAAAGTTTCGGGACACAACTAGGGCCCAAATGGAGCATGTGTGCGAAAGAACGATTTTTTTAGACCGAAAATGAAGCCTGTAGACGTGATACGGCGGACGGCGAACGGCGGACGGCGTACGGCGGACGGCGTACGGCGGACGGACATTGCATTTTTGGAATCTATGCACCTTGAAACGTAAAAGAAAAAAATTTGAGGGGGTGTTATAAAAATTTTTTGCTGAGCGAATACATAGGTGTATTATTCACAGAATAATAAACCAAAATGTTCCTCGATGTCTGAAACGCAAAATGGTAGTGGAAATTTTAATTTTGGAGGACAATTTTTTTTACTCAGTCACGAATCCAAGGCTTCCCTACCTGCGGTAGTGTGGAAGCAAAATTCATTAGGAACTTTTGGATTTCTTGAGCCTCCCCCCCCCCCCCCCCCCCACCACGGGAGCACTTTACGTCCAGCCGTTCGTTCACAGTAAGGTCCTGAAGTTTAAACCTAAGCTTCGTCAACATGAGTGTGAATCATACCGTATACGTCCTGCCCAGTTCTTGATAAGGAACAGCTGATTATAACCACGCATATGGCTTTATGAAATACAGTTTGTTGTCCCGTGGTTCTAATTTCATTTGAAAAAAGATGGTTAGGTATTCTGGATTTTTTGATGGGTAATTATTTAAAAAACCTATTTGTTGATGGGTGCAAGTTTGCTGTTCACGGCCAAACGAATAATCCAAATGAATTGAAAACTTGGGAATATATCGAGGGTCCTATTAGTTCCTATCATGTTAACTAAAAAAAGTGCGAATTACGGCGGGCGGACAGAATTTATATATTTATTCCATTTTCGGATTTTAGGTACTTACCTCGAACAAAAACCAAATCACCAAACATTCGCAATTTACGTCCACAGTCATGGTAACTATGTTTTTGGGGTTGACGAGATTTTCATAATTTTGAAGTATCTATTCTGTTCCAAAAATCAGGAGGCATCTGATAGCGTACGAGACATCGTCCAAAGGCTTTCGGATTTTTACTATAATAAATATGTTTTTTCCATAAATTTTTTGTTTTGTATTCTTTCTTTCCGTGTTACTGTTGGGAGTGGGGTAAAAAATATTTCCGGCCCTAAAACTCCACCGCTTCTTGTGCTAAGGGCAGCTGCAACGAAGGAAGTTATATCGGGAGACCGAAGCTGTTTGCGCCGTGGGCCATAAGGATCCCTCCTGATCTCAAAAGAAACGCTTCAACCATCAAATTTTTACTGCCGGTATCCCCTGCCTTCCTCGTCTTTCTCTTTCTTCTATCATCTTTTCGATTATAGCTCCGTCTTTCTCTGCCTTTTACGATAAAATGACAAAAACAAATGCGTTTTCCTTGACTAAGCTCTCGTTTCAGACGTGTAAGAGTTACGCGGGAATCTTACCAAAAAAGGCACTTCTTTGAATCAAAACCCAAACAGGGAGTACATCGGCATTAGTTCGCCTCGTTTAAAAATATTCTGTGGTCAGATATACGTTGAACCGTATTCTGCGTGATTCCCGGATCAATATTGTTTGAAAGTTAGAGTCTCACGTGAAGGTCTCGGGCAATATCAAGTCATCATTGACAAATTGATTATATGTGGGGGAGGGGTGGAAAGGGGAGCGCCAGAAAACTGGACACATCTAAATTTAAAAAATAAATAAATGAAACAAAAATTTAATAGTGGCAAATTAAAGTTATTAATGGCATGAGTAGGAGTCCTCGCGTAAATAGAAAATGTTTATTTTTTGACGGATCGACCGATCGATGGACCTTTTATTGATCAGTCCCTTTGTAGGGTTTAAATATAATTTGCCATTTTGTGTGACCTAAAGCCTGCGTTATAATTGTAAATGGTACCCACCATGTCTCTGAGTTGTGTTTGTTTTGTTCCTACCAAGTTGTTCTTGGGATTACTAGTGATTGTGTTCAGATATTCCTCCATCGCGTAAAAGTTCGTCATCCCCCCCCCCCTCCCCCAAATCAACTTGATTAGCGTTTTGAAAACCTTCAGGTCACTCATTCTTCATAAATTTACTTTCCTGTACATTATAGTACTGAAGTAACCGCCTCACATTATAAAAAAATAAAAATAAAAAAAAGCCTCGAGCCTGCCAAACTTGTGACTTGTCACTTCACGATTCACCGAGTTCTCACGGCGCGTGGCTTGTCAAGCAACCAATCGCCTCGAGCCACTTCGAGACACTTCTTCCCTGGCAGAATAGAGACTAACTGCGCACAACCTAGGTACTCGGAGGCGCACAATAAATGAACTAAACCCAACACAAGCTGCGACGAGGCCCAACAAGTCGTGGGAACGGGTGCAAGAGCCTGCAGGAGCCTGCTCCAGCCACAACCCTGTTCGAGCAGCAAGCATTTGAAGCATAAGTCGATTCCCGACTTTTTGTGGAAACGCCCGAGCCCTTCTCGAGCTGAGCGTTCCCACGGCGTGTGGCTTGACGAACTTGGCTCGAGGCTTGCCAAGCCAACACGCTGTGGGAACGGGGTTTTACCGGGTGAACCGTCATTAACTACTGGCGACTCACCTTGTGTGTAGTAATAATAAATTACTAAACTGGGTTTTACGTTTGAATGCAGCAAATTTTCTGTACCTATTTTCATACAACTTGAATATATAACGCTTGTGCAGCAGTGGTAAGGTCGAACTTGAAGATCCTGGTGAGATTTAAAATGGACATTGTGTGTGAGAGCCCTCTGCTTTTATGTACCACCAGAAAAAAGTTTGTTCTTATTGATCAAAAGTGCGTTATAATCGCCCAATTTGTTACTTCTTCCCCCCCCCCTCCCCCGCGACATTTTTTTCCCTCCCGTAATTTCAAAGCGAAGCTTCCCTGTCATTTGATGCACCGGATGGTTAGCTCCAGAGGGGACCTGGATGGAAGGCTTTTAGATTTCATGTCAAGTACGCTGTATAAAGAACACATTTGCGTTTTATGCCACTCTCCGCCATTTTCCAGCCTTCAAAGCTTAAAGGGACTAACGGTATGGATTTTCAGTCACTTGTGTTTTTTACGAGCGTTTTCCCTCTTCTTCCAAAGGTGGGAGGCCCCTTCCAATTTTTACTCCTTCGGGAGTCAGCAGGAGGGTGCCCTCCTTCAGGCTTCGCTTATAGCCTTTCCGGATCTTCTGTCTTCCCTTATTTTCTTCTTTTCGTGAAAAGACGGACGTGACTGCGGGTGGAGGTGGAGTTATTTGATGACAGAGAAACATAATGGTTCTGAACCAGGGATGACACCATCTTTCCCTTAAGGTCCCCATCTTCCCCTTTCAACTGGATCCTTCCTGTTTCTCACGTGCGAATCGTCCTCCCTCTTTCTTCCCTCGCAGATCCCTATGGAGCTTTACTTCCCTCCTTTAGATTTATCAGGAATTTTCCGGTACAATGAGTCATCACCTCAAGAATCCTATTTAAATTCTTTTTGGACTATAAATATAAGGAATTTCCTCCATCGATGAAGCTGAATAATTCCTTTGATCTTACGAGCCTTTCAACGAAAGTAGAGAGTGGTCCGAATACGTGCTCCAGACTCTACATAGCATCCCCTATGTTATTTCATTCCCTGTAATTTATAAAGAAAACCCATGACTTCATTTCATCCGAGTCTTCGTCGTTGTTCAATATAGGTTATTCACTATACCGTTATTCATGATACTTATATTTTGAGTTTTCCCTCCTCGATTTACTCCTCGAGTTAGATGTAAAAATAACTGTTCTTTGTGGGTGGAATCGAACAAACTTGAACGGTTATTTTGTTTTTTGCAGGGCTCGATGAAGTCGTTAAAGTCAAGACGGTTGGCAGAGTTCCCACGGCTTCAGGTGGCAATCTTCACCTCTCCTGCATTGTGGAAGGGTCTGAACCCCTGCAGGTCCAATGGTTCAAGTAAGTATCTAATTCGCCTCTTACTTCTAAACAGAGACGTAAAAGTGATGAATGAATATTTCAATGTCTTTTCTCTCAAACCACACTGAGTTCCACATCCTTTCTAGGATGACCTCGGCATCGAAGAAATTTGCAATGAAATGTTCAATAAAAATATAAAGAAAGACATTAATTCGTTCGATCGTAAAATTGCCCTTTTTGCTCTCACGATAGGAGAGCGAAACTCTTAGCTCAAAGTTAGACATACCTCAAGTATTTTATACGTGAAAAAAATTCAAAATCTCTGCTGCGTTTGTTTCGATCGTACAGCGCATCAAGGTTTATATAGCAGGTTCACTAGTGGTTGTTGTATCTTGAGATTGAAGTTCTATAGCTTTATAAAAGGGTCCCCTATCTTCACTTTTGTAGTTAATAAAAGCTAGTTCTTCGGTTGTGAGCTGGTATTTTTTATTAAGCGATCGTAATGTGTATGAAGGTCCTTGATAGTTTTAATGGGCGTAATACTTTCTTTGAGCTATTTTTACTGTCGGTAGGCTACGCTGTCGGTTCTTGAATAGAATTTCACATAATCCGTGCGCAATCCAAAGAAGCGTAGTTGTGGATGAGTAGGTAAGCGATTTGAAGAAGCCGTTATTCAACCCATTGCATTCTGTGTGAAGCTGTCAAGGATGATGTTACCTACACATCTATACCAAGCCCATCAGCTGCAGGATATTGAGTTGGATGCACCTAATGGTCCACATGTGTCATGTTTTCAATACCAAGATGCCAACCATTTTATCGAGAGGGGCTGATTCCGATTGCAGGGGCAAAAACAAAATGCACCTATTTTATCAACCACACCGGTGAAATGTTGGTAATGCATGCCGGGATATTCGAGGAGTAGGTAGATTTTATGAATATTGCATGCGTGTCTCGACTGACAATCAGACGAAGAGGAGATTGGCGATGTCCCGCCATTTCCGACGGGCGGTTTCTATAAACTCCGAATAAAAACCGCAAGTTTAAATGGGCTCATTCCGTTTTATAGCTTTCCATTTTCTAAATGATTTCTTTCTATTGTGGAGGCTGTACTAATGAAACTTGAATTGTAGCTCGGCGATGAGATTTTACACGTGTCTGGTCGTGATTTTCTTGGCCATAGGATGTTTCTTGTTTTCCTCCCCATTCATTGAAGTTTCCTCATTGAGTTTTCGTTATGATTGAGGAAATCGAACACCATTGATATACCTTCGGACACCATTCGTCATTAATGAAATCGAACACCATTCATAGACCTTGAGGAGGTGGGCATCAACATCAATACGTTTTGATAGGCCGTTTTAAATAGCCGAGACCTACCTACCTTACCAGTGTCTCGTGGTTCCGTTGCTCGTGAGGCTGTTTGCTTTTGAGTGATTTTGATTATTGTTATGTACCTCGATTATTGTTGGATGTATTGTTATGTTCTTAGTTTTTCATTTATGTGCGAGGTCTTATACACCAATAAAGTGAATCTTTATTATTTTACCTTCTATCCTATCCAAAGGCCAAACATGAATTGAATACCAAACTAAGGGAGGAACTAAGAAATGTCAAACCAGGCTACCGAAAAAGTTTCTAGGGACCCTGATTTCTGCATTGTGGAACTAAGTATGAAATAATGTTAAATGCGAGTTATGATGTTTAGGAAATGCGCCTTGTTGCCACAGGTCAATGTGCCTGAGTATGAAGTGCTGAGGTGTGTGGTCGACAGCAAAACTATCATCATACTAATATATGGAAAAAAATGATGTTGTATCTTCAGTCTCATTTGCTGCTTTACTGCACGTACCTACCTTCAGGAGAACTAAAGACTGTCTTGCCTAAGAGATGATGGAACTATAGTGATTGGCTCATTCAAAATTAGTCCTTTGTTCACTTCATAGATACATCAGTTAAATCTCGTCGTAACGTTCTACAGCCCGCTTGCCATGTGTGCAACTTGAAGAGCTTCTGCTTAGTTTTGTTGCTAGCATAGGTTGATCTGTACGGAACCAAACCGTGAGCAAGTAGGTACCTACGTGAAGGCTACTTGTACTATGTCGGTGTAAGGCAGTTGGATTGTAGGTTCTGTGCATTTTCAAGTATCAGAAAACATTCTTGCCGCTTATTTCATCGAACTATCCATACTGTAAAAAACAGAACTTAGTTCATCAAACTATACGCGCTGCTCAGGTTTTCCTAAACGTATTTATGGAGCACTTCGCCGAACTCACTCAGCATCAAGTCTTCACATGGATATAATATATTCTGGTCCCCCTGGCAGCAAACTGAATTCGTCCCCTTCATTACTTATTTACACAAACTGGGATATCGGATGGGGGACGTGAAATGTCAGCCAAGTCGCATCCTCAGCCTCAAACTAAAATCCGTGTTACACGTGTCGCCGTAAAATGTTGGTGGGACCCGAAAGTCTCGTAGGTAGGCACTTACTTAATTACTGTCAAAGTTAATTTGAGGATCAGGCCTATCGAATGACGTGAAACGTGTTCTAATGATTTCCTTCCATTGTCCGTAATTATTATGTATCTAGTCACATACCTAACTAAACTAGATATTGTCAACCGTATCGTCGGTACCTACTGACCTCTCGTCTTTTTCAGAAATGGCGATGGTCTGAAAACGTCTGGAAAAATTAACACGACGGGCTACGATGTTCTTGTAACTGGTGTCAATCCACTGGACAATGGTGTGTATAGGTGTGTAGCTTCCAACGCCGCTGCTACTGTCAACAGTTACAACAGAGTTTCAGTTGCCGTTCCAGGTAGGCAAACAATATAGATGCAATAATTATGAGAAAGTTGGCTGGCGCTTCTCTGGGGCCGGTCAGGCTGTACCATTCAAGTGCTTAGTACACCGCTAGGGAATTGAAAAGGATATTTTGCTATACCCTCATTGAATGAATTGTTGTAAAAACGCTGAAAATAGCCACGTAGTTACTCAGAAACCCACTGAAAATATCAGTAATATGGCCGTAACATCATGGCCCAATGATCTATTGGTTGACTGCCATTTTTAAAACACTTGCCCCGTTTATGCTTGATACAATATTTGTTGTTTTATTGCTCTGACGTCTCTTATTATTGAATTCTCTACGTAACGTCTCTGTATCATGATGCAGGTGAACAGTGGGCACAAATCGTTGTGGTTCCTGAAGATGTTGTGGCAAAACAGAGATCAAACTCGAAGTTCGATTGTATCTACCAGTTTGCCGATGTTATCGAGTGGTACTATAAGCAGACAGGACCCCTTGAAAACTCCACCAAGTAAGTTTAATGTGAACGGAGGTTCGTATTATGACATTTTCCTCAAGGTCAACAGTGATAGGTATACCTACCCATATTTGGGTTGATAGAAGTGAAACTTCCAGCCGCTGCTAACTGTAAGTTGTAGGGTCACTACATGCTGTTAGCTCACCTATGGACTTGGGTTTTTCAAAATGTAAGTATTAAGTGCCAGTAGAATGTCAATTGAATTAATCCCACTTGAATCTCTGGGTTCTCTTGGAGATGGCGCCGGTTTCGTTTGAAATGTTGGTTAGCAGATACCTACCTAAAGCAGCATTATTTTACATTGGTAGGCAACTAAGATTCACAGTTCCTCGCGAAAGCGCTCGATGCTTTCGTCAACAAAATAGGTACATTTAATAGAGCTTTGAATTACTTGCATGAGTAGGTTCTGGTGCCTTGCAACACACGAAGCAAGTACGTACCTAGGTACTCTTTTGTCAAACAGCATGTTCCTACTGTTATCTCCACGAATAATGGATAAGGGCGTGTAACCACTATGTAATTTGTTCAGGCAGGAATCTACATGTTCAACCATCTAATACATAAAATATCAATCCAGATAATTGACATGACGGGGAGAAGGACTCAGGCTCAATTCGACCAGTGGGGTCGTTCCGTTCTAAAACCAAAAAGGGAAGAGATTGAACAGATATATTTATCCGTAGGGCAGAAGGGTTGAGAACATTGTAAACAAGAGAACTTCCCCAGCATCTGGTTTCGAAACATAAAAGCTCTCGGGTCGGCTCAAAGGGTAAATACTCGAGTAAAAGAGCTCCTGGTTCGAACCTCTCTTCCATCCCTTTACCATTCCTTCCCAATTGGAAATACCCCTCGCCTTTCTCCCGTCCCGTCGAAGTAAACTTGTCAATCAGTCTTTCTTTTATATTGACCATATACGCTGCCATGTCTAAACAGTCACGAGCAACCCGATGTATATTTTCGTTTCTTTGAAGGTGAAAACGCCATTTGGTTCAGTTAACTCGTGGAATTTATGTACCTTACTTGTAAAACAAATTTCCCTCACTTTTTCCGGCGTGGGCTGTGAAAAGACCTACCTGGCGCCTTGAGTTCAAACTTTCTAGGAATGGGTGAGACCCAAGTACTATCAGGCTCAAGGCGGAATCTGTGGCAATTTTACGTGGCATAGCGCAGAAAGAATATTACACAGGTAGATATCTTCTTGCCAAATCAGGGTTTGCATTGATGCAGCATTAGAGAAGTGGATTTGTAGAGAATATTGTATCGAATGTAGATGTGGTCAGTGTATTCTTTTAGAGAATATTATATCCAGTGTAGATGTGACCAGGCTACTACACAGCTTAATGGAAATTTTTACAGGTATAATGTTCTGCCAAACGGATCACTGGTGGTCTTGGATGTGACTGAAAAGGACGAAGGATTATATTCTTGCGTGGGCATTCGAGGAGAAAGTACCGAGGTGCCACAGATATATTCTGCGAGTCTGCGGCTGGCGTGTAAGTAGCAAACGTACCCACCATAACTTTTCTTCCTCAGTCACTGGTACTTGGTGAGATGGTATTAATGCTCATGTACCTTCCTAGGTACAGTGCAAGTACTCACGTACCGTATGATAGTAGGTGATAATACTGGTACTATGATTCGTGCTACCTCACACATTCATTAGTGTTTGGTTTCTTCTTCCGATAGACCTAGAAGAGCCAGACAACAGGACCCTGGTACCGCTGACCGATGGGAACCTTCGCCTGATAAACGAAGGTGGTGACCTGGAGGTCGGCTGCAACACCCCCGCAGGCCTCCCAAAACCCGCCGTGTCCTGGTCTCGGGGCTCCAAAGGTCAGATCCTCAGCCTCCGAGGCGTGACCAAGGCTGACGCCGGCAATTACACCTGTATCATCTCCAACTTGGCTGACACTAAATATGTGTCATTCCTGTTGGCAATTACCGGTAAGTTAGGTTCTACTTGCAGGTAAACTACCTACCAAGTTTCCTTTCTATACATGGTAGGATATGGCTTATATTGTCACCATTATATCAAGAAATTTTCAAGGAGCAGCAGGCTCCCATCTAATAACCAGCTGAAAATCGCCTACTTCAATTGTAATTGTTATTTTAATAATTTTGTGAGTGACTGGGTTTATTTTGTTAATGAGACTTTTGATATTATTTGTGTGTCTGAATCTTGGTTGGAAAAGGAGGTCGATTTCACGTATTTTGAAAATTATAATGTGGTTTTTGGTGCCGCCGAGCGACAGGCGCAGGTGGGTAGGGCCAGCGGTGGGCTTCTGATTTTTTTATAAGAATAACCTTGGAGTGAAAATCTTAAATCAGTGCAAGTACTGGCTATTTCTGTTGATCGAAGATAAGAATGATAAAATGGTTTTGGGCTCAGTATATCTCAATCAGGGTTTGAGCCAAGAGCTGCGGGAGGCTTTGGATGGCATTTTGGGAGATACCAGGGACTCGTGTGTTGGTGTTAAAACTGTGGTTGGGGGTGACTGGAACTCTCGGATAGGTCTGGGGAATCAAGGATGTGAGGACATTTTTCTGGGTACAAACCTCAACGAATTAAGGTTAGCTCAAGATAAGCTGTTAACAAAGCAAGGGGCAAGATTGGTTGAGCTTATGGTCGATCATAACTTGTACGTTTTGAACGGGCGTAGTTGTGGTGACCCGGAGGGATGTTTCACTTACGTGTCAAATCAGGGTAAGAGCTGTGTCGACTTGATTTTGATCAATGTAGAATCACTTGGAGAAGAAGACGGCTGCGAGGCAGCGTCAAGTAATTGTTAATGAGGGTTTCCTAAATTGAGTTTTGTAATTTCCAATTGGATGGAAACTTTTAGATGGTTAAGTAGGTATATGTAAATAAGTTTGTGAAATGTTTGAGAAGTGAAGAGAATCATTTATTGATTGAAACACCTGTAAAAATTAGATTTGTCCGTTTGTTATACTTACATCGCCATTTAGTGTATGGTTCAAGTACTTATTTATTTTACTCAGATGTGTGTTTTTATGCAACTCTTTGTAATGCCTTTAAGGCTTATACAAATAAAGTTCATTTCATATTGTCACCATTGATGAAAATCTAGATGTTTGGGGCATCCTAGCCTGTTGATCCAGATGTTTATGGATATATACCCTTATCTTGATTCATTGAGCGGCATAAGAGGGCTGGAAAACGCAGCCGTGCGTAATATTGATCGAGTAGTCAGCTTGGTGTTTCTTGTAGTTCTGGTTCGGTGTGGTAATCCCTTACATTACAATTATATAAAAATAGCTCCTTTGTGTGGGAAGTCTAATTAAATTTCTCCTTGTTTTACAGTTGAACCGGAAATAACGCAACATCCCACGGACACAATGGTGGATGAAGGAGGCGATGCCTTGTTTCACTGTGAGTTTGCCGGCACACACAAATACAGCACTGTTCAGTGGTACAGAGACGGAGTTCCTGTCCGAGGGCCGCGCTACATAGAGAAGCGAGGGTTCCTCAATATCACAGGAGTGCTGCCCAGCGACCAGGGAGCCTACCTGTGCCAAGTACTCACCAAGCCCTTCCAACCAGTGTATTCTACTCCAGCTCAACTCTCCGTCAAAGGTTAGTTCGATGGATCTTGGAGCGAACATAGGTACCACCTACCCTTCAACACTTGCGCGGTTAAGGGACCTGTGAAAAATATGATTTTATATTACAGGGAAAGTACACATTTCAAGTAGGTATAATTAATAATAAGGGCATTTAGGAAATTCGTCTCTAACAACACTGGCTGAAGGAAAAATATCTAGGTACCTACCCATGGTGTCAAATAGATGGCTACTAAGGAACTAGGTATAGACCATTTCCAAAAATCATTTAAAAAAACCCAAACTCATGAAAATTGGTAGATAGAATGTATATCTGTTACGTTTTTATCTGGGCAGGACGAAGGATCGTTTATACGGTGTCAGTGGATGGTATGAGAAAGAAGTGGATGCTGATGTCTAAGTATCCTCGTGATGTCCGCAATCGGCTGTACAGGCAAACCCTTGTTGTTCCTCCATCCGTTGACAATCGTTCGTACTCCCAAATATGTTTTAGAATTGATGTTCTCTATCACCAAATATTGTTATTGAGCTGTGAAGACCCTTCTTTGTAACCGCATGTTGTTTGGCTAGACAGTTTCTTGCCTTTCTAATTCGATGTATGTGTTTTGCTCATATTCGGTTAGTTTTCTCTTAATAACAGTATGTGAATGCGATTCGTAAATAATAACAAAACTGCCTTACTCTATTGGTTTGAATTTGACTTGGGTGTGACAGTAATAAACTCACGCATTCTTATTGACCAATAAATTTATTATTGTGTTCACGTAACGAGTGGTTTTTCTTTTAGTGCATCTTGATTAGCCCTCGGTACCTACTTACGTTGGTGTGAAAAGTCAATTATACCTACATACGTAAATAAAAACCTTCTAAGTAGTGGTCTAGAATGTTGTAAGTAGGTGGGTATTTTGGCTGCATACAAGGTGTTGTAGGTAGCTGAAACATTAATAAATGTGTTCACTCCGATTTCTAATGTTGTGTCCAAAACGGCGACCTTCGTTTTATTACCTGTGTACTTTTCTACTAACTAGACAAGATCACCCTGTCTGCCTTTCCAAACCTTATCCCCCTCCCCCTCCCCCCCCAATATCTTTCTGTATTGTTACAGAAAGATAGTATTTTGATTCAGCAGTAGAAAGGTAAAAATATGTTAAAATAGAAAAATAAATGTCATTCTAACTGTAGGCTCTTCCGTTGCAGAGAAACTGAAGTTCGTTCCTAAACCTATGAATACGAATTTGGAACTCGACACGGTGAGAAAAGTTCACTGCAGAGCCCAAGGCGCAGCCCCGCCGGTTATCAAGTGGATCAAGGTAGGCGTGGCCCCTCGTATCTAATGATATCTATTGGAACAATGCACTGTATAAATCATAAATCGTTTATTTGTTACTTTTGGGGTCAAGCTCATAATTATTTCTTGATATTGCCTCTCAACGAGTGATTTCTTAACACCAATATCGAGGCCTCTCCTAATAGAAAATGGTGTTGAGTGTCACGAAATTTCATTTAAGTTTTCAACATTCCTAAGTGCAATCTGCATTTCTTGTGAATGACGATGAAATTATTTTTTGACGGGGTTAAACAAAATATTCCACCACGTCGAACAAAAAATGATGGCTGTATGTATCCAGTCAAGAGTCAACGCAGTTTGAAACAGAATCATTGTATGCTCACAACAATTTTACAGTGTTTGGTGTGTGCGGTGATATTATACAGAAGAGTGGAGGATTGATGCGGCGATGCCGCTTTCTAACGAGTGCGCATGCGCCAAGACGGACGATTTTTCTCTCCGTTTCTGGCTAGCTTTTATAATAGAACCTGTAGATCATCTTCCTCGTGTATCTTTCAAACCATGGCTTGGACACCCCCGTAGTGCCATGGCCACGAACTCAAGTTCAGACCTGCCTACGAACTTCTTTTCTCAGTCTACGAACTTTTCGATGAAGTTTACTTTATTCTTCAGTGCAACGGCCATCTGTAGGGAAACCTTCTACTGTAACTACAACACGTGTGTCCAATGTCCCTGCCTTGTAGAGATGGGTTATTTTTGTACTTTTTCCAACGTTCTTTTGCTCTTGTATTACAAAAAATAACGGACCTACCTGGATGTCTAATTCGGACTTGACGGAAGAAAAAGAAAACTGTGAAATTCAATAATTTGATTTGACAGTGACTTATCTTGTTGATAATGATAAGCGCCAGCATCATAGGGAAAGCTGATTGCTGATCTACAGGTAGTATTATTAAAAGCTAGCCGCAAGTGGTGAGAAAAATCGGCGAAGTCTTGGCGCATGCGCACTTGTGAGGAAAGCGGTATTGCCCCATCAATCCTCCCGGCTCTCCTATTATTACACTGTCTTTGTTCTTACCGCAAGGATGTTATATTTCGTTACATTTTTGTTATCTTGCTTCAACTTAGGACGACATGGAAGAGGAAGGATTCCCTGAACATGTGTCGGATATCAATGGAACTCTGTATTTCAACACGGTACAGTCATCAGACAAAGGCACCTATACTTGCATAGCCTCCAACTATCAAGGCGTCATCAATGCTACTATCGAAATCGATGTCGTTGGTAAGCGAATTTCTTTTTTCCCCAATCATTTTGGTAGACGGCCACGGTCAACAAACTATAAATATTGTTAGAAATCGCTACTGTCTCGTTCTTATCGTAAATAACACTTTTTTGTATTTTTATACCCCGAATTCAGCTATTCAGTATGCATACGTAGGTATGTACTTAAGTAAATTAATAGAACGTGGTATAGTGGATCTAGCGTTTAGGTGATCCCAAGTTTTGTTTGATTGGAAACTGTATGTCAAGAGCCAAATTGTTATACTTTCTAGTGAGTCCTAAATTCACCAATTTCCCGTCGAACCCCACTGAAGTCTTTGAAGGTGAACCGGTGTTGCTGGATTGTACGGCTGAAGGTGACCCGAAACCAGCGATTCACTGGGACAAAAATTCCAACATGGAAGGCTTCGACAAAACTAGGTAAGAAACTGATGAGGCTCTTTCCCGTATAACTCGTTTATTTCTGTATGTCAGCATGTACATGGAGGTACACACTTATTCCCGTATAGATTAGCGATGATTAATAACGGCTAGAAAAGAAGCGATGGAGAATTGAGTGAAAGGAAGTGAAGAAGTTAGAGAAATGATTATGTATTGTTGTTGTATTGTGAGAAACACTACGAACTTCCTTACTTACCTTCCTGTTTGAAAACTTTGTAGGTTCAAACAGCTGGAGAACGGCTCTTTGCTGATAGAAGACGTGCAAGCTTCGGACGAAGGGAAGTATGGTTGCACTGCTGGGAACAGCGGAGGGCTGAAAAGATACGAAGTGTCGCTGATTGTGCGAGGTGGGTGATTGACAGGGTGTTGATGTTCCTAGTCAATGTAGGTAATCTGTATAAACTAACTGCAGTTATTCTTCTTAATAAAAGGAATATTTGAGAGGCAGTGCTTATTTCTAGTATACCTACTGGTTTGATTACATGGCTTACCAGTTGCGAACTATGAAATGTAGGTAGGTAGGTACCTAATAAGTATTTAGATATAACCTGACTCCGAAACTTAGCTGATCCAGCAGGTGAATCGAATAACTTATTAGAAGAATGCCGCATCATAGTTGGGCGAAAATTGGTTGAAAAACGCTGCAAATTGCCACACAACCTGAGAAGCCTCTTCTCAGGTAAATAATAAACCGTTGTGTGATAATGTTCAGCGTTTTTCAACCAATTTTCGCCCAGTTATGATGCGGCATTCTTCTAATAAAAGAAGCCTCTTCTCCTTAGATCACCGTTTTCTATGGTCAATACCTACCCTCGAGCTCCCTCCAGAAAAGCCCTAAATCGAGTACTGGAGCCGGCCCGGGAATTACAGTTACATAAAAATGTGTGGGATTCAATAATTCAGTCAATAATTATTATTTGTTGTTATTCATGACGCATAACGTTTGTTCAAGTTACATAAGTACTTACCTATCAGAACAGCCATCATTCTTCAAATGAAACAATTCACAGAACAACCAACTCGACTTCATACAGCCATCCGTGATTGTAATCAGGTGCTCCCTAGCAATGATATCTGGGCCGGATTTATAACGTTTCATTCACGATCATGTTGATGAAGCTTTTCGGTGCAAACGAACGACTGGTCGTGCTCCGGGTTGTCTCAAAAAATTCTTTAGTTTGAGATCAATTTAAAAACGTTAAAAAAACCATGCCCTTCTATTGAAATTTTTCGAGCTACGGCGTTCTGAAAATTTCAGCCCCTATTTATTTTTCACCCCTTAGAGATGACTTGACAGTAACGCGAGCTTCGCGGACCAACTAGACCCCAAATTTCATTAATTTTGTTCATGGTAATTAAGAAAAGTGCGAAGTACTGCGGAAGGACAGACATTTTTTTATTCTATTTTCGGATTCTACATACTTACCTTCAAATAGAAACAATCAAATTTTGAGTGGAGGTTTTGCTTCCGAGTCTGCGAAGCAGCGGAAGCCTTGTGTTCACTTTCGTGAGCCAAAAAATTTTTGTCATCAGAAATCAAAATTTCCACTTGCATTTTGCGTTTCAAAGCCTACTGAACAAATTTGGTTCCGTGTCTGTGGGTCTGTGAGTCTGTCCGCATTTCCTTGTTACAGCCATATCTTCCACGATTTTGAATTGATTCAGCTCAAATTTTGAGGGATGGTGCGGATAAGGCCCCTTGAGGTCCCATACAAATTTCAACATGATTGATCCAGCGGTACGCCCTGCGCATGCGCTAACGTTAAATTCAACAAACACGCATAACTTTCACAATTTTGATTCAATTTCGCTCAAATTTTCAAGGGTTGTTTGGACAAGGCCTAGTGAGTTCCAGTATGAATTTCAGCATGATCGGACCCTCGGTGCGCTCTGCGCATGCGCTGGCGTGAAATAGATTCAATTTCCTTGTTACAGCCGTAGTAACCAAAGATTTCACCCAATTTCAATGCAATTCTCAGGGAGGTCCCATTGAGGTCCCATATAAATTTCAACATGATAGAGCCAGCGGTTCGCCCTGCGCATGCGCTAACGTGAAATTCTTCAAACACGCATAACTTTCGCAATTATGTATAATGGACGTAATGTATTATGTACGTAATATTATGTAATATGTATATTTCATGTAATGTTATGTAATGTTATGTAATGTAATGTAATGTAATGTAATGTTATGTTATTTTGCTTCCGAGTCTGTTCTATTTTATAATGGGTCACTCTGTTGTGACGAGGAAGCTCCTGTGCCATCACCTTGGCAGTGTATTTTTTTTATGTTCGGTTCCAAAGGTTCATTATTGAAAATGATAAACCAAAAATGAGGAAAACTTATAGCACCCAACTTGGCATTCAAAATATTGTGAAGATTAGAGCTGAGAGAACATAATTTTTATTGGTAATAATGGTAGTTACATTTATTTGGTCAGGTACTGAAAGCTACCGAGTTAGCGACGGAAATGATGTGAACAGCACTCTGGGAGGATCGGTGTTGAGCAAAACTGTCGCAGTCACGCTGGGTGCTGCAGGAGCGTACATGGTTCTCGTCATAGGGCTGATGGCGTATTGCAGATGTCGAAGCAGGAAGAACAAGACACCGCCCAGCGACGCTCAGGATCCTGTTTGTAAGTTCTGAACTTTGGTTATGAATATCAAATCCCTGTCACCACATGTTTTACCCTAAAGCGCTTTGGCAGTTCTTGATTTACGAAGCACTGACTGATCGATCGATCGATCAGAAGAGAATTTGGATTTTCAAAGCTATTGATACGAACTATTGTATTATAGCGGTTTCCTGTAAAATTAATCACTGGTCAACAAAAGTTTATTCCTGACAATCGTCCCAACATAATCAGTTATTGCTATAACTAAATTAGTAATCGTGCTAACCAAATTGATAACAAGCTGCCCATCAACATTTGTTGGTATGGTTATATGCGTGGTTATTCATGTGATAAGAACTGGCAGGTTATCTTGTGGCGGTACCTTTGAGAATCCATTCCTAGTGGACACCATGACAGTCTTGAGTGACTCGGTATGAAAGCCAGAATCTCCCATTTCAATGTAAGTTCTTTGCTTTTGGCACAAAGTTCACGTAAATTTGTTAATTACAGTGCAGGCGGAAGCGGGGCATTCGGGTGAGAGAAAGATATGCAACGGGGATGCAGGCGGTCACAGCGATGGTGACTTGACAGCTCATTCCCACCAATCTCAACTGTCGTCGAGGAGCTACGGAAAACTTCCCGTTACGAGAGACCACTTGACAGACATGATGGTCCTTGGTGAGTAAATGCAGGTTTACGCCTTCATAAAACTTTTATGTAGATATTTCAACCTAATATTATAAACGTCCACGGGTCCTAATATTATAAATCACAGTGTCGTTGTGATTTCAAACCACAGAATGAGGAATGGACGATTTTTCAAATTAGACCAAATGGGGAATTTTCTTAAAATTTTTTGTTGTATTGTTTTCAAAAATAAGCAGCGTTATTTTCTAAAAGAGTGCGATTAACAGTAAAAATGCGGCAAAAAATGACGTAATAGGTTATTTCTCTGAGAGGAAAGTTCTCAATGCTGCCAACAACACAACATTAAAAATGACAAACCTTCATGGCAACCTTCAAGAACATTTGCTGTCACCTTTCCCTTGGTTTGAGTTTGAGGACGTGGTTTTTAAATTTGTTAATAAATTTGCAGTTCCATCCATGCATACATTGCATTGCACTTCTGTACATTGTTTGAAGTGATGCACTAGCGCTCTAAGCGGGATTTAAGTTGAACTACTCCGCAGTTTACCTGATACTTAATTTCTAGTTCATATTTCACACTGGTTTTCTGCCTAGACTTTCTGACGTAAACACCTCATTATGTAGTCAATAAGTGTCATTTTTTGTTACTGAACGGAATTTGGCCAAAAAAGGAGAATCTGTAACCACAAAAATTGCCCATTGTAGGTCTTACGGAGAGCTTTCCAAAAAGATGCTGTACTATACGTCGGAAATGGACGGAACTGGGTGAAAAAGGGAAAGAAAAATGTCATGTGGGGCATTCTCTCTCGCTCCCGCGCATGGGAACCGAGTGAGAGCGAGGTACATACCAGATGACGTCACGCATTTGTTTTGTGTGTGCTTATTTCCACCAAACTGCTCGGATTTTAGAGCTGAAAATCGGGGTTATGGGGTTTTCGAAGGTGCTGAATCCGATTCTGAGGGCAAAAGCAGAAAATTCCGACCCACGTCCATTCCTCATTGTCTTTTTGATAAATCACCAGCATTGATTCAACTACAGACTTCCCAATTTCTTTTTTTTTCGCGTCAGGGGAAACTGCTACCTACGTGCTTTTTTGGTATCATATGCGTCGAATTCAGGGGATCCGTTTGTTTGACGTGGTAGCATGCTGCAAATGTGATGAAATGTTAAATATATTTTAGGTACCTAAATGTCTGTTACTCTTTCTGAGATTATTCAGAGGCAACGATGTTGACACGGACTTGGTGGAATAACTCACGTGTACCTACTAACTCTTGGTGAATGTTGGTTTCTTGTTTCGTTCAGTAATACAGTGCATGCGAGGCCTCTCTTTAGAATTAAATAATATCGTCGATTGCATGATGGTGTGGCAGGCCGCGGGCAGTTTGGCGACGTCTGCCTTGCAAGAGTCGAAGGTGCCGAGGAGGGCGCCGAGGCCGTTGTCATGGTCAAAGCTCTTCAGGAGATCCGTGATGAAGCCGTTCTCACAGACTTCAAACGGGAGCTTGACCTGTTCGGACGGCTGGATCATCCGAATGTAGTCAAACTGCTTGGCCTTTGTAGGCAGCAGCAGCCTCATTACATGATTTTGCAGTACACTGACTGGGTAAGCTTTGGGTTTTGGGCATACCTTCTGCTTGTTTAATCTCTTCGCCATGGGGTTTTCCTTTTAACGCTGTCAAGACTGTGCTATTTTACGCTATCTTCCCTTAGTTTCCTTATGATGATAATGCGCCTACCACATTTATGGAGGTACCTACCAAACATAAATGCCTGTAACTAGGTAACGGTTAAGACTGTAAGACGACTAAGAAGATTAATGACTGTTCCATAACGATTACCTAATTATGTAACGGAAGTTCATGTAACATTATCATTTAACACAAGTCCAAGTTTCAAAAGTGTTATTTTTGCTTCAATATTGCAGATCATTGTATTCATGTGTACATAGGTATAATGCGAATATACGTTGTAATATAATATGCAGTTGCTTCAGCACTATCTAATTGCCTACCTACCAACAGTTTTTCTCGTTGCTATCTACAAACTTGCTGTCCGCTTATTCATGTGATTGTTGGTGACAGAGAATGAGTGGTCAAACTATGGTTATAACCACGCCTTGAGCATGCTATGGTTGCTCTTCAGTTTTGTTTGAATACGTACCTAATTATGTTCAATGATGAATAGGGGGACCTGAAACAGATGTTGATGGCTACCAAGTGCGATCGAAAGGACAAGCCCAAACCCCCGGAACTGCCACCAAAGACTATGATGCATTTAGTCAGAGGCCTCTGCCTGGGGATGGAACATATATCCAACCACCGCTTGGTCCACAGAGACCTCGCTGCCCGGAATTGCCTCGTTTCTTCTGATCTCTCCGTTAAAGTCTCGCTGTCCGCCCTATCCAAAGACGTTTACAGGAAAGAGTACTTCCTCCATCGTAATAAGGTGAGACATATTCGCAAAGTATTCAAAGAATAGAGCATTAAATGTATGGGAATTCTCGGTTCATTCCTTCCTAAGTACCAAAATCCTTTTTTGTAAGTGTAATAATGTGTAGTGTGCGTGTGATTATGATGCTGCACACTAGATTTCAATCGGCATTCTCTCTGTACCTCCAGTATCCCAAACAAAAGCCACAGTCTCCAAACTCCAAACCGACTTACCTTTTCCGTCAAATCTAGTAAAGCCTGCAACTCTACTGTTAGGTTGTCCCGCAATGATTTTGTGCATTGCGTTCTCAAAATTAAGGCTTCCATTAACTTAGAGCCAAATGATTAAGTACCTACCTGTAATGTATATAAAATTAATACCTAGGTACCTAATAAAAAAAACTTTGATACCTATAAAATTCATCTTGTTCGATGCTGTCCGTCTATTTTTTGTCTCAAAATTTGGTTTTTGTTGGGTGAAAAAAATCAGCTCAATGCCACTACTACCTATCACTTGAGTAATTTTTCCCTAAATTCGTTGATTGTGTTGATGATTTTTCTACCTACATAAATACAGATGTATTACTGACGATCGGCGAGAGACAACCCGTAATTCGTAACTCTAAAAACGTCATTTAGTTTGAAGGAGAGAGGGAGAGAGCAAAAAGAAAAGAATTCGACCAACTGAGTACGTCAGATTCGTACAAATATCGGTCCTGTAGTTGTCCATCCAGTTACCTTCTAGCTTAGTTTATTTATGTAGTATGATTCAATAAATGATGCTTCATTCACAAATCTCCAATTTTGACGCGATAAACCTTTCGAAATGTTGATAAAATATGGGCTATTCAAAAGCGTGAAAACCCCGTTGGAAATCACGGTGGCATACGGTGTCTCCTGGGGCCCGTTCCTAAAGATTTTCAAATCCACAATCTGCACTTTGCGAACGAATTTCCGTTCCTAAAGAACGCTCTTAATTTGAAGAGGAAGAGTGAAATGCGAAGTGTAGAATTGCGTAGTTTTACCATGTTTTGAACAGTTCCGTTCCTAATGGTTATCTTTCGCAAAGTGCGAAGTGAAGACTCTGCGTTTTACATGAAGAGTTTACTACATTTTTGCAGAGTCCCAAATGACTCTGCGTTAGAATGACATACTTTTCAAATCGGTTTTTAGGCATTATTTTTTCGTTAAATTCAGTGTTTGGTAGTACCAGTAAAAAGAAGAGAATTATCTTTCGATTAGGTCTAAAGGAATTAATTCGCGCTCGATGAATCCTCTGATGACAAGTATAGGAAAATTTCCGTAAACAAAAAAAAAAAAAATTAGGCAGGTTATCGCTTTTTTATCCATGAACAACAGCAACCTGTCTTTCCTAACCTTTTCTTCGTATTTTGATGGCTTCAGTGAAGCTAATTCGATGCTGTTATTTATGCTTGCCCTCACACTAACTGGACCGTCTAAATATAATAGTATCGAAGTTAGCTCCACTGAAGCCATCAAAATACTCTATATTTGGGGGGGGGGGGGGGGGGGGGGTAAAGCGACGGGTTGTTGTTGTTTCTGGGCTTCATTCATCAAGCGCGAATTAATTTCGTCGTCAGCGGCACAACTTTCAGGGAGTCGTTTCGCCTAACCAAATCCCAAATTAGTTAGGTAACTTATAGAAAGACGGAAGAAAGAAATCGGATTTGGAGTAAAACGATCGGAACATCCAATGGTAAACTGTAACACTTATTCTAGGTTACTCCACAAAACGAATGTTACTCTTCAGAACACTCTTCGTTTCGAGTAGAACTGCTGAGTGGGAGTGCTAAATCCTTAGGAACAAAAAGTTCTGCTATTTTTCATAATTCGCAAAGTGAAGAGTACAGATGAAGACTTGTAAAGCGAAAAGTTGAAGAGCCTTTAGGAATCAGCCCCAGGTAAAATCAACCACTCACCACGGTATTTGTGACAAACCCTATCCTAATCAAGAGTTCACTAGGCAGTGAATTATAGCCCAAATAATGGGCAATTTTCGTGGGTTACAAATTCCGATTTTTTGGCCTAATTCTGTTTAATAACGGAAATTAACCCTTTTTACCACATAAAGAGGTGTTTGTATCAGAAAGCACTCGAGTTCCCGCTAGAAATTACGTGTCAGGTAAATTGTTGAATAGTTCAACTTAAATCCCGCATGGAGCGCTAGTGCATCACTTCAATGTACAGAACGGCAATGGATGAATGGATGGAACCACAAATTTATAAATAAATCTTAAAAAGTCCTCAAAATCAAACTGAGGTTCACAGAAAGTCACAGCAAAGGTTCTTGAAGGTTGACAGAACGGATTGGCATTTCTAATGTTGGGTTGTTGGCAGGATTGAGGACCTCTGGAGCTTCGCTCCGCCTCCTTGGGGGCATTAGCCATTCAGATGTCAATAGACCTGATACGTCATTTCCTGCCGCACTTTTGCTTTCAACCACCCTCATTTAAGAAATATTGATTATTTTTGAAAACTGGCATCTAACTACCATTTTTCAAGAGTTCTGAATATTTCTCTAAGAAAAATTGTTGATGAAAATTTCCCATTGTTCGTATTTGCATGGGAATCGGCCTGTTGTATCCTCAACATATGAATAAATTGATTAAAATTTCCTCACGGATATCATGTTGAAACGGGGAAGTTCTCCACGTACGGTCTCTGGAACTGGAGTTGATGTCAATAATACAGGAGATAATGGAAGTCATGACGTCTTGCTCAGATCCAACCATCTTGTTCCACCTTTGGCGTGATGTGGAAAAACCAAATGCTTGAAAAATATTATTTTTAGTTTATATTTCATGAACGTCAAAATCGCTTGAAAACCCCTGAACGAGTACATTGGTAGATTTCTCATTTTGGCAACAACAAAAAATGGCGTTACGGGTTGTCTCTCGCCCACCATCGTTGTCCATCAAGTGGGTCAAATGTAGGAGCGAATTACACTCCCTCCACTTGAACCGTCACACAGTGCAAGGAGTGTACGTGTCCCGTGGACATCGACTTGTAACTCATTCGGAAAGTCTATTAAACGGCTTCACATGCCTCAGTTTCTGTTCTTGAAGGTTAGAAGTTAATTTTGGAAAAAATGTTTAAAACAAAGACAAACAAAATTGTGAAAAATCAAAAAATTACCACGATTTGTCAGGTCCATGTTTAAAGGAAGTTACTCTATAATACCCAACTGAACGTCTCGCAGGGAACCATGACTTCATTGTTGTGAGCTGTTTCAATCCCGTACATGAGCAAACAGAACAACGTTCAAGGTTCATGCAAAAAAATGTCTCTCATTCCTATCCTTTCAGAATCTTCTCCCCCCCTCCCCTCCCTCCCGTTTTTTAAACTCTAGACATTCTAAAACGATTTCCCAGCGTCCTTTTTCTGGACCGTTTTGGGCGATTTATCTAAGTGAATCCTAAACTTTATATAAACAAGCTTCAGAAAATAACCTCCTAATATTCTAAAAATGAGTTCAAATTGACTTCAGACTACCTGTTGTGAAAGTTTTTTCACACAATTTTTACATTTTGAGAAACTTGGTGGTGACTTCGGTTACTATTGTGATATGGGGGTGAGTAGTTTTGGGATTTATCTCTGACCTTAGTTCTTCGAGCAGAATCAAAAATACAATGGAAGTATATGAGACTGCGACTACACCTTCAAAATAACAGGAGAACATCACAATTCCCGAAACTGACACTCAAAAAATTCGCCCCCACGTCCGATTTTTTTGATGAACCTTTTTGAATGAACCTGTGCAATCGAGCATGAAAACAAGGGGTTTTAACCCCCCCCCCCCCCCCCCCTTCCCATCAAAATTTGATGGTTTACGTTTCAAGGTATGTACCATGAACCAAAGTTATTGAAATTTGGTTTGTAAGTCCCGTTTGGGGTCTAGTTGGTCCTCGAAGCTCGACGTTACTGTCAGTCATCTCTAAGGGGTGAAAAATAGGGGTTGACATTTTTAGAACGCCATAGCTCGAAAACGTTCAATAGAAAAAAAAATTACCACGATTTTTCAGGTCCATGTTTAAAGGAAGTTAGCCTATAATAATACCCAACTGAACATCTCGCAGGGACAAATCGTGCTTATTATGTAAATTATTACACAACGGTTTATTATTTGCCTTATGCTTCATGAATAACTACAAATAATTAATGATTGAATTATTGAATCTTGCGCATTTGAATGAAACTTTGATTCCGGGGCCGGCTCCAGTACTCGATTTAGGGCTTTCCTGGAGGGGGGGGGGGGGGGAGCTCGAGAGTATTGACCACAGAAAACAGTGATCTACGCTGAAGAGGCATCTGTACAGGTAAATAATAAATTGTTTTGTAATAATTTGCAGCGGTTTTAGTACTTTGTCCCACTGTGCGTCATGCTGGTTGTATTTCTCATCCTATAATATACAAAGAATTACTTATACCTTACCTGCCTTTATCTTTATTACACGTATATGTTGCTGTGTTGAGTCCATTTAGCGAGTTGATGTGCTGATGCCTTGGGAAAATTGTTTCAGCTTCTACCCATCCGCTGGATGCCTCCGGAGGGAGTCTCCGAAGACGACTACTCCTCGAAATCCGACGTGTTCTCCTTCGGCGTCACCGTCTGGGAAATCTTCGCCCGGGGAGACCTCCCTCACTCCGGCAGGAGCGACCAGGAAGTCCTCTCCGGCCTCGCGGACTCCGGCGGCCTCTCCCTCGACTTCCCGGACGAGACCCCCGACCAGGTCGTCGCCCTCGTCAAGGAGTGCCGCTCTCCGGGACCCAACGATCGCCCGGCGTTTTCCTCCATCGCCCTCAAAGTCGCCGACATCATATCCAAAGTCGATTGAGCCCCTCTTCCCCGCCGCCTCCTTCTGAACGTGTTGGTCCAAGATCCGACGAAAGACCTTGTTGGAGGACGGTCCGCCTGAAAATGGTTTCGAACGGTTTTTGGTTCGACGGAGACAAAGACATTCCACCTTGTTTTCAAAGGTGTGTTTTGATTCTTCTTCTAAAAAGTTTATAATTCAATTACCCATTTATCTTGACGTAGGTATCCATCAAGTCCAACCTGTTAACCGTGAATATTCATAAGGTAGTCATCGGTTGGATTATGTGATTACTACCGTTAATCTATGCTACAACTTAATGCACTCGTTGAAGGAATAACTAGCAACTTCGTAATTTTAATTATAGTGGAAGACTGAAATATCGAGCTAGTTTCTACCTACAGCCAACAATTGTGTTAATATCCATATTTCGAACTGTTAGATGACAACTCTACAAGGCATTTCAGTCGTAAATCATCCTCACATCCCCATTCAAAAGTTGATCACACTTCGCTGTGGAAATTTATTTTTCACCTTGAATAAAACGCTCTTTCACTTCCTCCTTTGTTTTCCACGGGAAAACGGATTTAGCTCTTCCCACTCTTTCAAGTTGAAAAATCGATCCGTCTCAATTTTACAGCTTAATTTTATAAGTCGATATTGTGCTTGTATGTAAACTGGAAATCGAACAAATATTTGTTGTCTCTGACGAATCCGAGTCTGTAAATTTGTATTGTGATGTCCACATTATCTTTATGTCGTAAATATTGGAAACAGGCCGCGGAATCCTGCAATAATACATTTTTCACCGTTTCTTCTCACAAGGCTTCATTGCCTGTGAAAAGTCGAATTTGAAAATCATAGTAGGTACTCAATCGAAAATGCGGATATGTTATGATTTTCAAACCTATAACAGTCCTAAACTTGGTTTTAAGATTGTTATTGTGTCGCATATATTTTTATTTTTCAATATTTGTTTTCTATAGGGACAAAGCTGCAGACGCAGTAGATGATTCCGGATTTTTCTTGTTCCAATTCATTTTTAAACAGTTCAGTGCTTCTAGGTCATCTCATATCCAACGTTAACCTTTCGGTAATAGCTATTTTATTTTATGTAGTTATTCTTTAAATTTTGATTTCGCATCTTTTTGAAACTGTGAAAATTTATCCAAAGTTTAACGTTAAAAAGTTACTACGATTAAAGTGATTAATATTATTCAAAATAGGTATAGCTTAAGATATTGTTGATGTTGGTTAATGGCGGTTACTCCCGAATCGCTAACCTATTACCATTCTAAGTCACCTTTAATCCTAACTTGAAAACCCATACTTGAACTTGTAAATATTGTGATGTCTGCCGATGTAAATAGCTTGTCGTGTTCTGTATCTATTATGTCGATGTTTAATGTATAACTACTAATTTGAGAATATTGTTAAACAAATTTTTCAACAAAGCTTGGGTCTTTTGAGGAAACAGCAATCAAAATGTCGGTGGCATGCTGTCAAATTCATTTATTATTGGAATTGTTTAAAACAAAAAGGACTTTTCAATAGAATCTCTTCATCATTATTGAGCTTGAATGTGTTTGTCACTCATCATTCGTAGATACGAGTTATGGTCGTAGTTATGATTTTTCGAGTACCTATCATAGACCATTATCTTTAAATATAGCTAGAAGTTATTCCGTAAGTATTTTAACCTTCTTAGATTAGGCCTGTATCTCGTTTAAATCTCAACTAGACACCTATATACTGTGAGACCCAAGACTTTTGAGTATTGATTTTCTTTTTTTGGGTGTTTTAAGACTAAGAAGTTTGAAAGTGATGTTTTCAAAGTGTTTCGCAATCCAACGACTTTTAACTGAAAGGACTTCGTGTATAATATTAGCGAAAATAAGTCTTCTAGTCACGTTGAATTGAACTTAAAAATTAAAAATTAGATTATATTTTCCTTGACGAATTTTATTATCATTCAATGCACGTACTTTCGTACTACTTTGACGGTTTCTTATGGTGAACTCCATTGATGATGTTCATGGCGAAACTTAGGGGAGAATATTTAATTGCGTAATTTTATTGAGAGTTGTAGATATATTTTATCGGAATGTACATATCAGTTTAATACACATTTTGTATGTCTTTTTACTTGAATAAAAATTTATATCGAAGTACTGAGTCGTCACGTCGTGTTTCAATACCTACTTTTGGTTTACCTATTATTTTCAACCATGAATGTATGAAAAACACCATTCGAAGTATTGCACTACCAGCTGTGTTCACTATTTTAACATCAACATGGCCGCGAGTCAAACGGTGATACTGTAGTCTGGTCAGTTATCGCAGTGGTAGGAGGATCAGCTGATGTATCTAATGGTTTGCGAAATCGAGTTCTTTGTTCCCAAATTGGCACTTTGTGTCCACGATAATAAGCCTTCCAAAGAGTTTAGATATTTGTAAGTACCTACGTCCTTACTGAAATTTGTTATCTTCGTTGGTTCTTCGTGTCCAGTGCCAAGAAAAATCTTGGGGTCCCTACTGTTGTAAGAAAGCAGTCCAAGTTTGACTTAGACTTAGTTGGGGATTCATGAACCCATAAATTAGTGTACCAATGCCCAACTACCCTCTGCATTTGTCATAAAGTATAGGTTTTCAAGGAAAACCACATTTTTTATATGCATAGGAGGGGGGTCATGGGTTGGGAGCTTTTGCAGCGTTTTAGCGAATCTTTGCGAAAGCAAATTAAGCTATTGCCCAAAATGTATTGCTATGGTCCAAAACTTCAAAACTTGAATTTTTTTATAGGCGTTTCAGAGCATCCTGTATTCATTTCTAGATTTTAACAAAAATGCATATTTGTTTATGTCACTCCAGACGATATCTGACCTTGGGTACATGAAAAAAAATCCAAATTTCGTCGAAATATTCATGTTGCCAAACAAACGAATGAATTCCAAGATGAGCAATTTTCAAATATTCTAAGGGGGTCAAATTTGAGTTTTTAGGCGTCTAATTTATATTAAATCACTGAAAGTAGTATGGAAGGGTAAAGACAGAAAATGACCATTTCAGTTGTTTTTCATACAGAATGGGGGTAATCCATATTAACTCATCTGACATTGTGTGAGACGTGATTCATGACAGAAAGAGGGATTATTTTGGTGATGAAATATTTTTCTCATAAAAGAATCGGTCTCATTTGACTTTATAAGGATCAAAAATCGGTAAAAATAGCTAAAATCACGAAAAAATAATAATTTTACGAAAAGTGGTATGGTTTCTTGCTGTATCATCTTTACACAATAGAACGAATATTTCTTTGAAATTTCGCTCTTATACCCGCTTTCGCTTTCGCTTTATGACGGGAACTTTCAAAATGGGATAGGTACCTACTAGTGGGTAACTTTTTTGTCACTGGTGAAGAGGAAACACTATAGTTTGCGGAATTATTCAAATTAATGCGTTTCCTGCTATTTTCATTAGGAAGGTATCCAATTTTTTCCGCGATCGCAGAAAAGAAAAAAATATTCGGCATTGGTACGAGCTCATATGCTTTCATAGCTATACTAGAAGAATGACGATAATCAACCTTTCCAAAGTAAAAAGTTGGTACATAGTTTCGGCTTGAATTCTCTAGTCAAATTTAAATAATAATATTATTACTGTTTACTACCAAATTTCGATTAATCCAGTGTATCGAGACCGCGATGAGATTTGAGCATCTCATTCTGGATATATATCTGTTTGGTCCCAGCCCGCACCTCTCAGAATGTCCTTTCACTATACTACGTAACTGCGTCAGAGAGCGGCTAAAGCTGGAGCCCCAATTTTGGCGCCCTTTTTCAAAATCATCGAAATTTGCGAACAACGTTGCTCGCTCATTTCACATGTTATAACTGCGTTCATTGAATTTCATGATTTATCAGCCTTCCAAAAATCCCCCTATTGAAGCCATTTTAATTTACAAATTTTGGCCCAATTTAATTTTTTTTCAAATCTGATGAATTTTTGTGATTGGTTGCCATAGGGATAAAGCCCAATTAATATATATATTGAATTTGCATTTTTTTCTCTCAAAACTGTAAGTAAATCACAGCCAGAGAAAACTTGAAATAATTTTTCAACACAGGGTCCGCATGCACTTCACGCATATCGAAGGTAGGTGGGGAAGTGTCGCACTTTCATTCAAAATCGAAAAACTGCATGTCCTCCAAAACTAGAATTCTCACTTTCAGATAGCTTTTTCGACATCAAGGAGCAAATTTGTTTCCGCGTCAGTCTGCCTGGAAATATTCGGGGATCGTGCTGGTTAGGTCACTGAATTTCAAAAATATTACAAAATAGTGTCTTCACGTGAGCAAACAGTGAGAATCCTTCTTAATGAGCAAACAATTAGAAGGGATTAAGAAGGCTCACTCACGTTTTGTTGAGGACTAAGTACGGAAGGTTGAGAATATCGTATATGAATTTCATACTGGTCAGAGCAGTTATAGGAGTGGCCTACACATGCGCAAACCATTACTGAAATCTTCAAATCTCCGGTTCCATTCAACCGACTGTAGGTATGTACTTACCTGGGAGTAGAGATGGCTGGAGGAGGTCATATATTTATTATTAGAGTAACCTAAATCGTTTGTGTGACCTCTCTCGGGGTTTATTTCAGTCAAATCTGTGTATGAAGGTAAAGCAACACAAACAAGAAAATGATAACGAAGGATTTTAATTTCTGGAAGTACAATAAGTCTTCAAATAATCTCCTTACACTAATGATTATTGACGAAGTGAGTTTGCGACTGTTCTTATTTTATTACATCTTATCAAAAGAAAATCAACCACACTAGACATTATTTGACGTTATAAACCGATATAATTACAATGTTTACTGAGCTAGTCCTTAGATTCTCCTCAATTCAAATGGGATTTAAATCTATAATTTCATATCATTACACAGTAAATATATTTCTATAAATTATTACATTAAAATCAATTCATTGAATAATCTCGTTTACTTAGTAATTTTATGTATAAATCTCTATTAGATGTAATTAAAACAAATCACAGTTCTGAAAATCCATTGACTTTTCCGTTATGAGTTAGTTTACTCCATGGAAGTGAAATAATTATAATAATGAACAGGCCTCATTATGATCAAAGTGCTCGCTCGATGTGTTTCATAGGTACCTACGTTGAAAGCCAGGTCATCGTTTCATTGAGATATGTTAGGCCATACTATTACTCGTACAATTTTACTCGCTAAGTACATTCAATACAGAATAAATACTACTAGGTACCGTATAGGTAATTATTTGAGAGTCTCATCTCTTGAATTATCATGTCCTTTGCTAAATTGCACACTCGTATTGCTTAATACAAAGTCAACTTGTAGGAGTCTTCAATATTTGAAGAAGTGATGGTTTGGTGGTCAACTTGTAGGAGTCTTCATGTTATTACACTATGTTTAGTTTATTACTGAAAGAAAAGCGCCTAAATGACAGAAACAACATAAAACTGTTTAAAAAAATCATAATAACGATGAAACATCCCCCCCCCCCCCACCAAAATAATCCAAGCTAAACTGCAAAATTACAGTTCTGTGAAAATTGCGCTGAAAGGTTTAGCTGTACTACCTTTAAAAATGGCGTGAACAATACCGACCTATTTGCGTTTCAAAAGCATATCAACTGAATTGTGTGTATTAGACATACTTACCCAGTTACACGCTGTATAGTTTTCAGTAGGTACCTGCCTACTTTTCTTCATCTGTAGGGGGCAAGTTTGTGACTTTGGCAAGGTATCATTTTGATTTATTATGCTGTGAATAATCCACCTATGTATTCGCTTAGCAAAAAATGTTTATAACATCCCCTCAAAATTGTATCTTTTACGTTTCAAGGTGCGTAGATTCCAAAAATGCAATGTCCGTCGTATCACGCGTATCTACTCTAATTTCGGTCTAAAAAATTCGTTCTTTCGCACGCAAAGCTCCATTTGGGCCCTAGCTGTGTCCCGTAACTATTGCAGCCCGATCGGAATATACCCAAGGGTGTTATGGGTGAAAAATTAGTGTAAAAATGGTTTTTTTTTTAGTGTTTTAGTAACATGAGCTTGTGAGGTATCGTTTTCCATATTTTTTAGGACCAGGAGACCGAATATGAAGTCGATTTTGACCAAAGAGTGGAAAATTGAGGTTCTAACGAAGTTTCAGCCTTACATTTACGTTAAAATTTGGTCTAAAATCGTCGCTCTTCCGCACACAGTTTGGGTCCTCATTTGGGAACACATTTGCGTCCTAGTTGTGCTCTGAAGCTCAGCAGCCCGGTCGGAATACACCGAGGGGTGTTACGGGTGAAAAATGGGCGTAAAAATAGGGGTTTTCGAGGATTTTTGAGGTTTTAGTGAACATGAGCTTGTGAGGTATCGTTTTACATGTTTTTTAGGGCGAGGAGACCGAATATGAAGTCGATTTTGACCAAAGAGTGGAAAATTGAGGTTCTAACGAAGTTTCAGCCTTACATTTACGTTAAAATTTGGTCTAAAATCGTCGCTCTTCCGCACACAGTTTGGGTCCTCATTTGGGAACACATTTGCGTCCTAGTTGTGCTCTGAAGCTCAGCAGCCCGGTCGGAATACACCCAGGAGTGTCACGGCTGAAAAACGGGTGTAAAAATAGGGGTTTTCGAGGATTTTTGAGGTTTTAGTGAACATGAGCTTGTGAGGTATCGTTTTACATGTTTTTTAGGGCGAGAAGACCGAATATGAAGTTGATTTTGACCAAAGAACGAAGAATTGAGGTTGTAACGAAGGTTCAGCTCCCAAAATTCATTTTTATGAGTCAAAAACCTGGGAAGTTGTCTGGAATCACCATAACGTAAATTGAATGGCACTATCAATTATCAAAGATTATTTGTCAAAAATAGGAGCCTAATTCGTGTTTTGGGGTGGTGGAAACCATAAAAATAGCTATTTCTATGATTGCGCATGAAAGAAACAGTAAACGAACAGCCAACATTTCTGTAGGTATGTCCGATATAATAATAGACCCATGAGACAAGGACTTTGCAGCGTTTTTTAAATAATTCACTTCGGTGAAACATGAAACTTTTATTTTTATTTTACTTCCGGAAGGTAGGGAAGCCTTGGATTCGTGGTTGAATATAAAAAAATTTACGTCCTCCAAAATGAACAATTCCGCTACCAATTAGCGTTCCAGACATCGAGGAACATTTTTGGTTCCGTGTCTGTCTGTTTGTCCGTCTGTCTGTCTGTGGTCTATTTCTTGTGACGCCCATAATTACCTGAAATAATGGTCGAAATGGGCTGACATTTGGAGGATATGTGCGGGTTGGGACAGATGATCCCTTACCAAAATCATTGAAAAACTAATTCTGTTAGTCCATGTGACGCGAGTCCTTTAGTCATTAACCATGCATGGAACTCCATCTGTCCACTGAATGAACCTCCTCCAACTATTCTCTACGTTCATGTGATTCAAGTGAGGAAGCTGTACTGCCTACTCAAACTGGCAGACGTTTTCAATAGTGATGCACTAATTTCAATATTTTTTAACAACAGCCACTGTTCAATTTCCCATTATGTTACCTGCCTTAACTTCAAAATCACAAAATTATTGTATAAACTGGATTTATTATTTCGTTATTTAATTTCCTGCCTCTGGAAAGCAGGTAGTCTTCTATGATTTGCGAAGGTGGTTATTGAACTCTCACCAAGGTCCTGGGAGTTAGTGGTGCCGAGTTCAAGGGTTACCTTTCATTATCTTCTTGCAAACCAGCATTTCAGACCCTCCAGGATGTGTATTAACTTGCTTCTTGGGTTATCTAGGTATCAGCTTCTTGGAACAGCAACTGGTAGGAGGTGGAGGTGAGTGAAGGAACACTCTTGTTTTTATCCTTCCAAGGACCAAGGGGAACAAGTAGGAACAAAAGACAATGAGAAGTCAGGTACAGAAATGGTTTGTACCATGACCTACCTACCAAGGTTAATACCCAACAGCCTTCCTCTTTCTCTTTCTTAAGAACAGTCTCCTTTAGGGATGTCCGATACTTCAAAAGTATCGATATAAATATCGTATCGATACGATACTTTCAAAAAGTATCGATATTTAGAAGTATCGATACTTTTTGATACTTGTTCAAAAATGGGTGGAAATGTCGTTTTTGTTCTCTCTCCATCAGCGTGACAGTGAATATAATATCACATCCCACGTTTTTACTTCATCTACATTGGTATAATATAAAATAACATCGTCAGCCTATCGAAGAATTATTTCATGATAATATTATAAAATGAACAATACAATAAATCACTTCTTTCTTATTTGAAACTTTTTTTTGTTTGGGCGCTTGTTGTTCAAAATTATTGACAAGACAAGACAAGGCATGACATTATTTCGTTAATTCGGCACAACCACATCAGAAAACAAGAAAGAACAGAGAAAATCCAACCAAAAAACTATTGAGCTAGGTTGGTTTGTTGCTTGGTTGGGTTGTTGGCCCTTCCTACTAAATGGAGGGCAGCTGGTTCTCATTGAGAGCTGGAGTACATCAACTTTCTTTAATTTGTTGAAGTGGTTCGTCTCCCAGCAATCTAGTTAGAGGTACTGTCAACAGTACACGTTGAAGGTGTTGAAACTGATAAAATGTGAGGGATAAAAAAGTATTGGCTCTGATACTGGGAAAAAAGTATCGATACTACGATATAAATATGTCAGGGGGGAAAAGTATAGATATGTATCGATACTTTTTCAAAAAGTTCGATACTTTTAAGTATCTATAGTTTGGGACATCCATACTTCCATAGTCTCCTTCACTCTCCCTCCACGGGGTAGTCCGTCAGTGGCAGTTTTTATTCAAAAATTCATCATGAAACAATAATAATTCCTGGACTCACTTACATATTCTTGTGTGTTTTCTCCTGGAATCCCCCTCGGTATGTTGATAATAATGTAATATGGGCAATCCAAACCTATGGGAGTGTCATTGGTTGGCTAGGCGTGTTGGATGGATGATCGTGTTGTGTTTAGTGCTCAGGGTGGCCTATTCACTAAAATAGATAGTGGAAATAGATTATCTATTTTGAAAATCCTCCCGCGAGAGATAGTCCCCCCTGGCAGACAGTCTCTTCCAATGTCCTCCTCCCGAGTTCGTCTATTTTACTGAATAGCTCCAGAGACCTTGAGAAAGAGATATGGATCCTAATACACGAAAATGTCATAGTATCCATGAAGTGCGAGATGTTTGAGCCCCCAGGAGTTCAATTCCTTAATAATGAACGCATTTCTTAGTAATACCTATTCAATGGGTACCTACCTACCTCAGTCCATACTTGTACGTTTTTACTCATGAATCGGATAAACGTTAAATGAAATTGAGAAAAGTCTCAATTATAAACAGAAAAAGTCGAATTAAGGGGCTTAATGCTTGTATTATATCTACACCTAATGAACGGCCACTTTAGGTAGGTAGGTACCTACCTCAACCCGTACTTGGCGTTTTTACTCATGAATCAATAATTATGTATATATTTTTAATTAAAATTGAAATGAAAAATTTAATCTTTATGAAATGAAAAACTTTATGAAATGAAAAAAATACACAATCAAAATTACCGATGTGGTTGCGGATGAACGAGGATATTACATGATCACTGTGAAACAAACGAGAAATAGACTCTCTCTTTCGAGGAAAGACACCTAATTAGCTGTCTCTCTGAAAGAGATGTAGAATGCCAAGATGGCCGCCAACTCTCTCTTTTAAAAGTTACTGAATAACCCAGTCATGGATACTATAAAAATCTATTTTGCCGAAAGAGTCGGACCTGAAAGAGATGTCTCTTTGGCTTAGTGAATAGGCCCCCTGATTTTTTTTTGGGTTCTACCACCTTCATCCCCGGATCTTCAACAACTAAAGGTACCTACCTACTACTTTGTTATTTGTGTTTACCTATTATAAGTAATATTTTCTTTGTAATAATTACAAAGTTGAGGGTAACTGGTAAATGCAATTTTAAATAGGTTCCAGTTGTAGGATCGAACCGTACATTTCAACCTTTTTGTCTCCACAAGGGCGCAAGAGTTATCTATAATAGGGAACACAGTAGGGATCTAGTTGAGGAAGCATTTTTTGGAGCGGTTTGTTCTCTTCCTTTCTCCAAATCTGTGGCCGTTCAACCATTTCACTGTCATAACTTGGAATAGCGTAATTTTGGAGACTAAGTAAATATCAACTCAGGTACTCATCACAGTCATGAACGTCAGCGCTGTATGGTACATAAAGACATATAAGTAAAACTGCTTGTCGGTAGGTATAGGTATTCCGTATTCGTGGGACTATATTTTGTAGCATTGTACAGGTTCGTGAAATCCAACCATTCAAACCAGACAAAACTGGAATCATGTTGGTATAGCCTGATGCTAGCTGGTCATGGGGAAATACGGACAGGGGTAGCAGGAGGAGAGAAGCGAAAACCACCATTTTGATTGCAGGTTTTTCAAATCTTGAAAATTAATTGTGACGAATGGCTTTACTCAATCAACAACAATTTGCCCAAGTGATCTACATGAGTAGCTGTACATGAGTAGTTTGTTGGTTTTCTAGAGACCAACAAAGGTATAAACGCGCGCGCACACACAAATTTCGAAAATAAAATTTGAACGAATCCATAGCTTTCTCTCCGAGGAAGAAAACGTCTGCCAAGTTGGGTGGGCAGTATAGCTTCCTCACTTATTGTAACATGGACGTATCGAATCAGTTGGTGAAACTATTGGTAAAATATCCAGTATGCCTATTGTAGTGCTACGACTGGACCGATGCCAATGAAATTCATAGGGGGAAACCCGGACAATCTCTGAAAATTTCGCTAAATTTGGTCTAGTAGTTCTGGAGTTTTGCCTGTGACAATAAATTTCTTGTTTGCGTATGCGCAATGATTATTACTGAGCCAACTACGACGAAATTCATAAGCAATCGTCTTGAAGGCAGCCCCCCCCCTCCCCCCCCCGAATTTGAGCGAAATCGGTTCATTAGAAACTGATAAATCGTTGTTTCATGGTATTCACATTTGCGCATGTGCACACGCTACCATTGGTCAGACGGCGATGACATTTGTAGGGCACCTCTATCCGCTAACCGGGGGCTAACCCGCACAATCCCTGAAAATTTCATCAAAATCGGACCATAATTTCATATAGTTTTGCCCGGGACAAAGAATTGACCACAGACAGATAAGGAACCAAAAGTGTTCAGAAAAGCAAATGGAAATTTTAATTTTGAAAGAATTTGTTTTTTACTCCTTGCACGCTGTTATTCCTTCGGTAGTGAGGAACCAAAAATGATATTATCCTGTGGTTTAAAATAGCTAGGTACCTATCTCTTGAAGAGTACAATAAGGAAATTTGTACTGCAACAGGCATCTAACTGGCGAATCTGAAAACTTACTATTGCCGAATTAACTGGTGTCAGTGACTTGGGCCAAGCGAAATGTGTTACAATATTTCCACTTAGGCTAAAATTGAACAGTACTGAGTCAGCTCTTTGAATTTGAAATATTTCGTACTGCTTTTAGTATACTGTGGAGTAGCAAAAAATTTAAAAACGCAAAATCTGCATTCAAGTGGTACCACCAGAAATTAAAGTTTGGTGGGGTTGACGTGGTGCTGACGATGTGCCTGTTTCAAGTACGTCTTACAGCGAGGACTTGTACCGTAGGAACACAGCACTCATGCACGGCTTGAGTTCTCAGGTAACGCCAATATTGTGTTTATTGCACGAATACCAAAGTAGGTAGTGGGTGATCGGTGAGGTCTGTCGATCTGGGAGTTCCCGAATGGTTAATAAAGTTGTTAGGTACTCAGTAGGTGTGTTGTAGGTAGATTAGCACCTATACCTGAGAATACAATATTTTGTATATAGTAAGATTGGCATGTTGAAGAGGTGCTTATGTCAGATGGGTAAACATGTCAAGCAAGTAGGTGTCTCAAACAATTAAACTTTAATAATTTCAATTTAATCTATTTTATTTCAATCTAAACTATATTAATTTCAATTTAAACTCTTTTGATTTCAATTCAAACTGTTTTCCAACTTTACTTCAGTTACTGTTTGATGAAGTGGAAAACGTACCTAGTAGGTAGCTGTCAGCGTATAAGGAAACCATAAGTAATACTCCCCTTTCCTGAATCCGGTGGAATATGCTTTTCGAGGTGAAGGCACATGCAAGAGGCTTATTGGTTGATTGAACCCAGAATTCAAGATCTGAGTGAGTTTGTGAGCTGCGGCGTGAATTCAGCTACAAACTGCAGAGATTTGGTCTTAGATAATTATATTGAAAATGCCCACAGCCGCCACCGGATAGCCTGCTCTAGGGTCACATTTCCTTTAAAGAACCTAAATTACTGAATAATTCTTTATATTGTACGTTTCAGGTGCATGCAAGTTAGGAGATATAGGTACATACCCATGGGTAAATGTTTTAAAAATAGTTAGGTGTGTTATTTGAGTTTAAATTGAAATAAGTACAGTTTTAATTGAAATTAATCTAGTTTACATTGAAATTAATCTAGTTTAAATTGAAATAATCTAGTTAAATTGAAATTAATCTAGTTTAAATTGAAATTAATATAGTTTAAATTGAAATTAACAAAGTTTTAAATAATTCGATGTTTAGAAAGACTAATTAGTAATTGATTAGTAATTAACGAGTTAAATTTAAAAATTTAAAGCTAATTGGTCGGGAAAAAGTTTAATTAGACCGGACCGAGAAAAGCTACATATTACCAAAATACAGTTTTTGAAACTTCGTTTTTCCAAAGGTTATGTGAGAGACTGTTCTACTACTTTCAACAGTTTTTGAAAAAGAAGGACTTGGTATAGAAGAAAATCAATGACATTTTCAAATATAATATACCTATTATATTTAATATTTTAAATCCTCGTTAAATAAACTGAGCGTTATTTCATTTGAACCTCAGTAATTGAAAAACCTCGATAAGTGCGAAGAAAACTCTGTTCCCTTGCTATTGTACTTATCGAGGTTTCACTGTACACCAACCCGTTATGCGTTGCAATACCACCCAAAGAAAGAAAGAGTTTATGTTTTAAAATATTAAATATTCTGTTCATAGAAGTGCTTTTGGCTAGGTACACAATATATTTTGTTTTTCCGTCTAGTGTGTCACCAGAAGGTTTTCCGACGCATGAACAGGCCACATAGAGCAATCAGCATGGAATCTCTAAATTTAATCGATACATGATACACATGTAGCGTTGTCCGTGTGCTTCGATTATGGTTATTGCAAATAATACGAATCGCCCCGGAAACTGCAAACGTATGGATTCGAATGGCATATCTGCTGGAGTCATTGGGATACGTGGCAGCAGTAACCTATGTACCTACATCTTCTCCTTTAAATTTTCCATTTAAATCATCGAATATCGGCTTTCCATTTTAAATAATCGAATGTACCTATGTGAATCTTCCCCTTTTAATTCGAGTTTCTACATTGCACCTTTAATGATATTGTTCATAATCTTTTTCACTGAAATCTTTGGTATCTTTGCGAAGTCGTGGTGGATATATATGTTTCGTAGAAGAATGACAGGCACGCAAATTTTTTCTAGTTTCCCGATTTACCCCCATAGGAACGGAATTTCAAAGAATCCTTTCTTAGCGGCAATCCATGTCATTATAGGAATGCACTGCCAAAATATATCAGCCCTTTAGATCCAGCGGTTTGGTCTACGCGTTATAATACTGAATTTTGGAGAACATCCTCTGACATCAATCTTTCATAACATTCCAGAGTTTGTAATGAATTCAAAGTCTGATCATGTTGATTCGTTGAAATATGAATATATACCTGCATTATGCTAATTTTTTTGAAACTGAGCGCTTGATATAAACCTATTTATATAACAATAATTTTATTGTTAGTTAGTATATGGATACTACTTGTATATGGATAGTTTCTACAACTAGGTTTTGTATAGAAGGATTGTTCGCAACCATTTTCTTCACATACACGGCGAAATGAAATTCTTGATAGGTCCCCCAGTAGTATGTCAGGAGTCCGTAGTACCCAGCTCCTTTGAGAGTGAATAGGTAAGTATGTTGACCACATGGAAATGAAAGTTACTCAACAGGCTAAATTGGAAGCACAAAAAGATGAAAAGGAACAGGGTGATCCAACTACGGGACCGATAAAACATACAGACGTACCAATAAATTGCACTGGACTCCTCTTGTGTGAGATTTAGGAATGGACATGATTTTCAGTGGCACTTGTTAAAATGTTTTCACGTTTTTTTTCGAACTCGCCCTAAAACAATCCACTGTCCGCTCTGGGCGATGGCTGTCTATCCATTTTGGAGAGCTGATTTTGAGATCATTAGTGAACCAGCAATCGGGCATCTTCCTCCGGCCGGTGGGCGATCAATCGGTGGTCGGCAGGTGCGATTTGTCTTCGGGCCCTGGAACATCCTCGAAGTCTGAATCTTCCTCAGAAGACGAAAGCGTTTTTCACTTCCGGTGGTCCCAACCACCAGAGTTGTAAAACCACGAGCTGTCTTCCCGTTTACCCCAGACGCTGTCCATGCTGTTTTCCTGAGAAAATGAAATTGAACGATTAGTACCCAATAGGGATGTCAAAAGGAACATTACCTCTACAGTAAATAAACATGAAAACCACTCAAAACCAGTGGTATTTCATGCAATAACATTGGTTCAAGTTGAAAGTAGGTCGCATTGATGCTAATGTTAGAAAATTTAGATTACCGGAATTTCGAATGCTTGAACTTCGGCTAAAACTGATAATTCAAACGTAATTAGTTGGTACGTGTCTGGTTTTCAAACGCAGCACAAATCGGTTATGTACATCCAAGCAGGAGGAAAAATTGATGTTTGGATTCAGTAAAGCTGATTATATTTTCTCCACGCCGGCATCCCATTCAGTAGGCGGGGTTGCGTGTATCCCGGGGAAGGTACCTAATGTCGGAACTTTGCTCCGATTTTTCGAATTGACAGTCCATTTTTACGTGACTAAATTCACTTTGGTCGAGCTGATTTTTGCGTGGCCCTTTGTTTAGGTATTGCAGTTGATGTGTGTGAAGCGGGGGCAGCATTACACAATTGTTAAGCTTTTTTCTTTTTTTCTTCTGCTTTGCTGCTGCTGCAGTTCCCCGGGGATTTAGATACTTTGCTCCACTTTCGGACGACCATGTAAAAAGGTATTACAATCATTCTTTCGCAGTCCGAGGGAGCCTACGAACGGTGTTTTTGCTCAATTTTCAAGTTTATTTGGGGAAATGAAGTATTTTTCGAAGTTTATTGGGCGGCTTTTTAATCTCTATCGTGGTGCAATGTCAACAAGGCTAGTGCGATAAAAAAGCAATTTAACCTCTTCGTGGTGCAATGTCAACAAGGCTAGTGCGATAGAGATTAAAAATCCGCCCAATAAACTTCGAAAAATACTTCATTTCCCCAAATAAACTTGAAAATTGAGCAAAAACACCGTTCGTAGGCTCCCTCGGACTGCGAATTTATTTCTAACCATTAACCCGGACTTCGACTTCTTTCATTCCTCACTCTCTTCCTTAAAGACTTTGTTATATTCCTCCCCTATCAGTTATTCATGAAATATTTTAGTTTTTCTTTTTTTTCAAGTTCTTTATTGTATTATTTAATTTTTCACTCCTCTTGAATGTTGTTATGTAATTGGACTCGCCCGTGAAATAAATAAATAAATAAATCTATACATATAATAAAACAGTGTCTGTTTGTTTGTCTCGGCATCAATTGAGAACGGCTGAACGTAGAAAGTTGCGGCTGGTACCATTTGACGCAGAATTTATCTGGGAAGGTTTATGAAAAATCCGCATTTGAATCTGTCCATCCTTTGAAACGCTATGAATGAAATACTACTAAAAAACGTGTTATAATCACTTCTATGAGGACGTTTATGCTTATAATAACTTTGAACGGTTGGACGTAAATCCGATTGTAATTAGATTCTGGATTCAGCTCGACGAGTACATTCAAGTGGTACTTCAATCAGGATGTTAGTGGGAGGGGGGTACAGGTTATGAGACAGAAATTTCAAAACTACTTGACCAATTGGAGTGCAACGTTGGGAATTTGTTGTGTGAACATTGAGGAATGTTTCTAACCAGGTAGGGAGGGTTCATAGGATACGGGGGGGGGGGGGGGGGTTAAAGGCAGTTAGGGTTGGCATTGGGGAAGGTTTCTGATCAGTTGAGGAGGGGGGGATACAGGCATATTAAAATACATGACCGTTGGCTCCATTTATTTAAATCGCAGCAACACGCGTCGGTTCAAATAGTATAATATATCATAAAACTGTTATGAGTGGGGCCTGTCCTAAAGGGGGTGCCTGTTCTACCGTTGCGAAGCGCGGGTACACAGCTAGTAAATAAATAAATATGAAACTCTGAAACATGAATATAAATGTAGGTACAACTACAGAAGGAAAATTGCTTGTTGCTTGAAATCTATCTTTAGCCTGTACTGGTCTGGAATATAAAAAATAGCCTTGTTGCAGACCAGGAGCACTAGTTGATTTTTCTTATTCGCTAAGGAGTTGCTGAATCTCAGGGACGTTAAAATTTCTCCAGGTAGCCGTTATGCATGGGGTCTGGCGATGCTGCAGATCACGTTTTCCTATTAGTGGTCAAGGACGTCCTCTTTTTCTTGCCACTTTTAGGTCTTTTTTTCCTCTTCCCATGGTTGACATTTAAGCAGTGTCTTTGTACTCGTTCGAATCGAGGGCAAAATGCATTCCAGTTAATGAAACAGTGAGAAATATTGGGACATTGGTCATGCCGAATCTGGCTTATTATTCGCAATAAACCGTTGGAATAGAGTATGAAAAAAAAAAAAAAAAAAATTTACCCCCTCCCACCGTTCTTTGAACCAAAATTGATGAAATTTGGTTTCTTAGATCCCGTTTGGGGTCTAGTCGGTCTTGACCGCGAAGCTGTGCGTTACTGCCAGTCATCTCTAAGGGGTGAAAAATGGGGGGTTGAAATTTTCAGAACGACGTTGCTCGAAAAAGTTCAATAGAAGTATGGTTTTTATGACGTTTTTAAACTGATTCCGACCTGAGGATTTTTTTAGACCACCCGGAGCACAGCCATTCATTCACATAGTAAGGCCCTGAAGTTTGAACCGAACAGCTCCATCATCATGAGTATGAATCATACGTTATATATAAGTACTTCCATTTCAGATATCATTGCTAGGGAACAGCTGATTATAATCACTCATGGCTTTATGAAATCGAGGTGATTGTTCCGTGCTATTATTTCGTTTGAAGAAAGATGGTACTTCTGCAACTTTGAACAAATTTGGTTCGGTGTCTTTCCGATGCGCGTCCGCAAATCCTTGCCACTCGCATAAATTACACAATCCGAACCCAATTTTGCTGTAGGTAATTTTCAGGGACCGTGTGGTTCGGGCCCCTGGTGCTTCCCTATGAATTACAGAACGATCGGACCACTAGTATCACTGGTACGGTCACTGCTCATGCGCAAAAGCGAATCCGAAGTAGGTACTGAATTTCTCGAGAATCAATTACCTAGCCGATTTTTCTCAAATTCAGTGGGTAGTTGGCTTGTAGCTACAGGATGGTCACCTATGAATTTCAGAACGATCGGATCATTGGTATGACCACTGGAATAGTAAACCTTTGTACGCGTGTTTTAAATCGAAGCCCCGTGCACTATATAGGATGCAAACACGCATTACGTATATACATTGCATAACAGCCGTTACGATCCTGAAGGAACTTTCAAACTATGGGTACCTACTTTATGTCGCTATGGACTGACTTCTTTTCTGTAGTGTTTGTTTTATGCCATTATGGATATTTCGATTATTGTGCTATCTTTAGGGGTTTTCAACATCTTCTAGGGGTAACAACGTAGATGCCTAGGTATGGTAGGTACCTAATTGTATGCTCATCACATGAATTTATTTTATATAGGTACCTACCTAACTGATCTGCACCTGTCAGCGATTGGCGAAAAGTTGGTAGCTAACTATCACTTTGATGAAACATAATGATTTTTCTAGCCTTGATAGAAAGGTTTTTTGAATTGCGTTATTCCTTCCCTCTCTCCATTCCCCCTTATAATATTATCCCCTGATAATAGTATATCTATGAATAAACAGTTCAATGAACTTACCTTAAATTGGGAGGATTATTGGGGTAAATCAACACGTAAAACGTTCTATAGATAGTTAGGATCCGTATAGTTACACTGCAATAATTCAAATGTGGGTGCTCACATAAAGTAAGATGAACGGGGAACCTATGTTGTTCACCTACTTGGTATATTGTTCCGGTTCTTGCATGAATACAACCGGTAGCGAGTTAGCAAATTACGTACCTACTTAGGTAGTTGGAATTAGGTACCATCATTGATAATTGAATCAGAATAAATACGATGAAGAGACTACCTGTTTTTTTACTACGCAAAAACTGTTCTTATTACAGTTTTACATGTTTGGCACTTGAGTTATCCACCCACTTGGTTCATGGCAATAATCTGAAATGATCTGGAGTTGGAACAGGCACTAAGACTCACAGTGTTTGGAGGTGGTGGTGGAGGAAGGTATTCCATGTTAGAGTAGTAACCAGAATAGTTGTGCGAGTAGCTGCTCGTGTAGCTGGGAGCAGCGCTTGACAGCGTCCCACTAGCAAGCCTGCTGGACTGGTCAGTTGAATCGAGGACTGCTGGGCTCCAAATTGATGAATTACAACCTGAAATCACGGTTAGCGAAAATTGTCTGATAAGAGATTATAAGGACCCTCCGACAACCTTTGCATACAAATATGCTTATTTCAAAACTTCAATTAATTTTTTGTTGTTTTCTGATTAGAAAAGTTGATTAATTATCGAACCGTTAAGGTTTTTGAAGAAATCAAATAGAGCGTATACAGGTGTACATGGAGTAGCCTGAGTCCTACGACCAGGATGATACCTCGTTCTCTGAAAGGCAGAATATCGTAAGCGTCACTTTTTGCGATTCTGAGTTATGGTAACCGTTGGATTCGTCTTGAAAAGGCACAGCTATCTCGCTAGATATCGCAAGCGACCTACGTAGGCATTCAAAAGCAGCCTCAGTGATTTCGAATCATAATCGCCAATTTGGTAAAATATAGTCCGCCATTCATTCTGAACGTAAGCGCCAAGAGACGAGAGTAAATACCGCGGTAAGAATTCTCCATTATCGTAACTGCTTCATCGTAACCGTTTCATCCCCACTGTCACTGATTGTATCGTAAGCGCCAGGGAGCAGCATATCGTATGCACCCATCGAATTTGAGCACTCAGCTTTGTCGTGGATTGTCCAAAGAGGCAGCGTATACTTTTATCAACAAAATCTGTAAGCTATATCCATAACGTAGGAGCAATCATACCAGGAGAAGTTGAAAGAATTCAGCGACTCGAATCTCGACGACACTTGCATACCGTAATGTCCCACAGCATACGATCACATAAGGACTGTCTTTCCTTAAGTTGTATTTACCAACTCTTGCACACGAAACTTTACTTGACCTAAATGATCCAGAAATCCGTCAACTAAAGGAATCAGTCGATGTGTGCAATCAATCGTTATTTGCCGACCCCACTTCCCGCGGTTTCGATTCCCACGCCACTGCGCACTCTAATGCAGAAGGTAATAATACGATCCTCACAATTCCCACTTCCGACAACATAGTAGAATCATGGTCTAAATCAAACTACAATATTGAAGAAGTAAATAACACTCCTAAATGGATAAAAATCTCCAAACCATTTGGCAAAAACCAGGATGACCTCAGAACTATCAAAAAGTAACATTAAAGAGGATGTATGTCGTGGTACCCCTCTATTCCACTCCAGTGTAAATACTTTAAGATTTTACCAATAAATAGCAAGGAGAAAGACGAGCTGTGCGAAGCCAGGGAAGTGTCCCCCTCCATCAACTCCTAACGGCCGTCAACGGTCGTTGGTATCAGGGGGACGAGGTGGAGTCATCTTTATAAGGCGCCCGGCTCGCCCAGCTCTTCATTCTACCAACTTCTCTCTCTGTTAACTTGCGCCTCCTTTCTCAAACCTCTCCCTCACATATTCATAGTGGTGAAAACCTGGGCTATGCCTCCCGAAAGGATCCAGCATTCATTGTGGTAAAAACCTGGGGTGCTGGCATGTCCACTGTCGCTCCCTGTGGTGAAAACCGCGGGGTGGTAGTTATCCTCTATCACTCACTGTGGTGAAAACCGCGGGGTGGTAGCAATCCTTAAAAGGCTCCTGAGGGGCACATCCTCCTCTCTCCTGCGAGCTACCAAACCAACCCTACCTTGCGCTCACGACAACGTAAAATTAATTTTGAAATAATGTGTACCTATACAAACAGATGTCAGTTACTGACCTACTTTCAAAATGACGAAGCTGGATTATTATATAAAAAAATTACTGAAACCATGACGACTTTTAAAGAATCAAAATCCCAATGACTAAAAAATGCTCAAAATTCGTACGAGACGTGGAAAATGAGGAGAAAGGACAGAAAAAATCTTAAGTGCCCCATACACTATACGATGGCCTGCAGGCGGGTGCTTCAACAGATGAACTAAGGTCAGTGTCCTGTAGACAACAGACACTACCAGTCGACCACCTGCAGGCGAACGACCTGGACTGTAAATGTGTGCCTGAAGACACCACACGCTGTGCGACAACTGCCTGCTGGCAGCCTTCAGTGGTCAAACCAGGACTGCAGGCCGACTGATCAAAAACTGCACTTCACAACGGGCTAAAGCTTTGAAGATTTAAAGTTCCCGGTAAATTTGACGGTTTACGTTTCAAGATAGGTATACCTCTAGGATCCGAAATCGAATAAAAAAATCTAAAATTTGAAAGAAAAAAAATTAAAAATTTGAAGAAAAAAATAGCAAATTGTTTGACAGAGTTGAACCTACCAACCTACGAGACCCCCCACCCCCACACACCCACATTTTCTTTGGTTAAAAACGACAATCACATGAACGTATAGAATAGTTGGGTAGGTTCGTTTTGATACGGGACCATCTGCGATCCAATCCGCGTGTACCCTCAAAATTTCAGCTCTCTACGACTATTTTTCGCGTAGTTAGAAGCGTTACAAGGAAACGGTCAACATTTCATGTTCGCGCATGCGCAGACGAATGAAATTCATATGCAATCATCTACGTCTTATTCCTGATCGACCCTCCAAATCTGAACTCATTTCAACAATATTTAAGGTAGCTATGGGCGATTCAAGTATTTCACGTTTGCGCATGCGCAGACGAAACGACTTTCATGATTTTTAAACGGGACCATCTGCAATCAAACCCGCGTGTACCCTCAAAATTTCAGCTCTCTACGACTATTTTTCGCGTAGTTGGAAGTGTTACAAGGAAATTGTCAACATTTCACGTTCGCGCATGCGCAGACGAAAGTTACATTACGATTCCAATGAAATTCATTTGGACCTATCAAAGTATATTTCCCGATCGACCCTCCAAGTTTGAACTCATTTCAACGGTATTTAGGGTTGTTATGGGCGTTTCAATTATTCACCTTTGCGCATGCGCAGATGAAAGTTACAGTATTTTTTCAGTGATTTTTGTATGGGACCATCTGTGACCCAACCCGCACCTGCCCTCCAAATTTCAGCCCATTTCGATCATTATTTCGGGTAGTTATGGGAGTTACAAGGAATTACCACAGATAGACAGACAAGCACGGAACCAAAATTTATGTTCCTCGATGTCTGAAACGCAAAATGGTTGTAGAAATTTTCATTTTGGAGGGCATACTTTTATTTTTACTCATTCATGAATCCAAGGCTTCCCTTTCTTCGGTAGTGAGGAAGCAAAAATACTTACTTCCAGTGGTGTATATCGAGGGTTGGGTGGGCTTGGGGTAGGTTGTAGGCGACTCCCTAGCAGTTGGGGTACTGCTGACAGACGTTTTAGTGGATGATGGTGTTGATGACGGTTTCTTTCCTCCTCCCCTTCCGCCACCGTTCGGTTTGTCGTTCCCTGACTGCGCTTGCTGCTGTTTCACTTGCTGACGACATTTCGCTCGTCGATTTTTGAACCACACCTGCACAAATTCATTAAAACCATATTAAAAGAGGAATGAAGGTGAAATTATTTATTCATTTTTTTTCACTTACTTTTGGAAGGGGGAGATAAAATGAATTTTGCTAAGCTATGTTTTTAGGTCCAAGCTATGAAAGCGTAGGTGTTTTATTAATTTTCATGTATTTTATCTTAAGAGATGTCTCTACAGTAAGTGTAATGGATTGCACAACTTCTGATCCATCCTGATCAAAACAGCCACAAACAATCGACCCTAAATCATCATTGAGAGGACAATGTTTTACCCCTCAAATGTTATGTATCTGCAAACTCGGTTGATACTGTTTTGCACATCATTTAGATATGACGAACACCATGGGCCTGCTATGGGCACTAGACCTACGGCTGATACAGGTACCTATGTATATACTGACATGATCAAAGGAAACCGGCTTCAGCTCTGAATATCCTTAAACCAGAATAAACGTGATGAATAGCAGGGGCGATGAATAAATGGCAGGGGAGGATGGTGGATGTAATGGATCTTTCTACAGATAAACTGAAACTCAAGTACGTACTCCTACTAATAAGTACGTTTTCCCCTGTACAATTCTTTCTGCGTGTTTTCCATAATGGTTAACAGCCTCCAATTTATCACACCGCATTCATCAACCAGGACATACCACGTATTGTTGGGGAAAACCGTACATCCAGGCTGTTCTATAGCGAGACGGATGGTGTGGGATGGGGAGAGAAGAAACACTATCGAAGCTGCAGGGGGCGGGCTGGCGATACGTGACCCCGTTATAAAGATGGTGAGCATTGTTGAAACGTACTAATGAAGTTACCTTATGCACTTACACGGTCCTCTACCTGTGCTAACTGCCGCATGTTACCCTCAGTTAGCCTTGTAGCTGACACGGAGCTCATTTTTCACCGTCAGTTCCTGCCCACCCTCGCATTTTACGTTAGGCCCCTAACTCTGATTCAAAGTTTTCCAACAATAATAATTTGCACAGATTCGCTGGCTTCACAGCTTGATTCCGCAAAAAGGGTAGCTACCCTTTGAGATGACCACATTGAATCCCACTCCTCAAAAATAACCTGAAGACTACTATTACCGTGTGTTTTGGGAGCTGAAAAATTTTGCCATCTAAAATAAAAATTTTCTAAATAAAATTTTCATTCACACTAGCCCCCCCCCCCCCCCCAATAAATTTGGTCCCTCTTTTTTCGTCTCTGGTCGTCTGCGCATGGGGAATCCTTTTCTTACCCATAAACTACATATAATATAAAATATGTTCAGGCTCCCCTCTCCTGAGATCTCCTAGATCCCAAATAACCTGTTTGTTGCGAGGCCACTAGCAGTTTTAGAAAAAATCGTTTTCAACATTTGAACATCATCTGTTACACTTTGCGTCGTGATTTTTTTTTCTATGCCGCTTATGCCCCTTAGATTCACTTCATACACCCCATACTACGCACTATTTTAAATACCTACTCTCGTGCGTCCCTCAGGATAGCCCTAAATCGAGTACCTACTGGAGCCGGCCGGGCAATCACAGTCATAAATATGCCCTAAATTCAAGAGTTTTATAATTATTTGGTGTTATGCGTGAAGCATAACGTGTAGTTTAAGAAGTTGAACGAAAATTCCTCCGTATGTTTTGAAAAGCGGTTCCTGAAACAACCATCTCGATTCCATAAAGTGAGTGATTATAGTCAGCGGTTCTCTAGCAATTATATCTGGCTGGATATATACGTACCTACTGTATGATTCACACTCATGTTGACGACGGTTCTCAGTTCAAACTTCAGGGCTATGTGAATGAATAGCTGGACGTAAAATGGTGCGGTTTGTATAAAAAAATCCTGAAGCTCCGAAACAATTTAAAAACGTCACAAAAAACAAATTTATGTACCCTTTTATAACACCCATCACCCATTTTCACGCCTTAGGGAAAGAAATTTTTCTCCCCTAGGATGACAGTAACGCCGAGCCTCGCGGACCAACTAACCTTAAATGGGACCTATAAAACAAATTACATTAATTTTGGTTCATGGTAACTAAGAAAAGTGCTAAGTACGGCGAACGGACAGCATTTTTTTTTAAATTCCATTTTCGGATTCTACATGGTTGAAACGCAAACCATATAATTTCCATATTTTCAATTTTTTCACGCTGGATTCCAAAGGTTCATTAATGAAAACAATAAACCAAAAGCGCTATTTCATAAATATTCTGGCATTAATTTAAATCAATGAAATGAATAGGTGCATGTTCGATCATTCCTTGTCCTTTCCTGGTAGTGAGAAATCTAACGCACTCCAAACGCCTTCTCTGCAATTCACATGACGCCTGTAATACATAGTTCGACTGTGTACTCACCCAACAGTAAAATAAGTAACAGCCATTTCAGGCTGAGGCCTCACGTCCATATACCCTGCTGGCGTCGCAAATGTTATAGGCTGTCCTCCCAGGAAAATCAACATTTGGTCCCACCATTTCGCTCACCACAGCCTCACAGTGGGACAAAGTACTAAAAAGTAGGACAGAGCGAAATTTTTTTCCCGATTTCGGGAATTGTGATGTTCTCCTGCTATTATTTTGGAGGTGTGGTCTCATATATTTCCATTGCATTTGTGGTCCTGCTCGAAGAACTAAGGTCATAAATAAATCCCAGAACTACTCACCCCTATATCAAATTAATAACCATTGATGAATGTCTCAAAATGTAAAAATTTTATGAAAACGTCTGCCAATTCGAGTAGGCAGTATAGCTTCCTCACTTGAATCACATGAGCGTATAGTTGGGTAAGTTCATTTTGATACGGGACCATCTGCGATCCAACCCGCGTGTACTCTCAAAATTTCAGCTCTCTACGACTATTTTTCGCGTAGTTAGAAGCGTTACGAGGAAATGGTCAACATTTCATGTTCGCGCATGCGCAGACGAAAGTTACATTACGATTCCAATGAATTCATTTGGAACTATCAAATTATTATTCCTGATCGACCCTCCAAGTTTGAACTCATTTCAACAGTAGGTAGAATTTAAGGTTGTTATGGGCGTTTCAAGTACTTCACCTTTGCGCATGCGCAGACGAAAGTTAGAGTAGTTTTTCAATGATTTTTGTATGTATTACAAAGACAGACAGACACGGAACCAAAAACGTTGTGGAAATTTTCATTTGGGTGGACATGCATTTTTTAAACTCATTCACGAATCCAACCCTACCTTCGGTAGTGAGGAAGCAAAACTCTCACAATAGGTCTGATGTCAATTTCAACTCATTAGAATATTAGGAGGTTATTTTTTTGCTGAAGCTGGAATTTTCATTCTCGATTTCCTTGCTTATGTAAAGTTTAGGATTCAATTAGATAAACGCCTCAAACCGCCCAGAAAAAGGACGCTGGGAAATCGTTTTAGAATGCCTAGAGAGTTGAAAAATCGGTGGGAGAAGATTCGGAAACGATCTGAACGATAGCGCGAACCTTGAACCTTGTTCTGTTTGTTCATGTACGCGATTGAAACAGCTCACAACAATGGCTCACCGTTCCCTGCGAGATGTTCGATTGGGTATTATAGACTAACTTGCTGTAAACATGGACCTGAAAAACCTTAATTTTTTGATTTTTAAAAAATTTCTTCTGGTTTATTATTTTCAATAATGAACCATTGGAATCGAGCATGAAAAAAAAGTCTAACCCCCTCTCAAAATTTGATGGTTTACGATCCAAGGTATGTAGAATCCGAAAATGCAACGCCGTACTGGTCACTTTTCTTAGTTACCATGAAAAAAAATTGATGAAATTCGGGTTATAGGTTCCGTTCGGGGTCTACCTAGTTGGTCCTCGAAGCTCGGCGTTACTGTCAGTCATCTCTAAGGGGGTTAAAGATAGGGGTTGACATTTTCAGAACGCCGTAGCTCGAAAACTTTCGATAGAAGGGTATGGCTTTTTTTACGTTATTAAATTTGTCTTGAGCTAAACAATTTTTTGAGACCACCCGGAGCATTGTACGACCATCCGTTCGTTTGCACCAAAAAGCTTCGTCAACATGATTGCGAATCAAACGGTAAAAATCCGTCCCAGATATCATCACTAGGGAGCACCTGATTATAATCAAGGATGGCTGTATGAAGTCGAGTTGGTTGTTGTGCGATATTATTTCATTTGATAAGTGATGGACTACTGGGCTTTGTTGGTAGGTAGGTACTTCGGAAACTTGAACAAACGTTCAAGTATTATTGATGGGTAAATTATACACAATGGTAAATTATTACACAACGGTACATTATTACACAACGGTAAATTATTACACAACGGTTCATCTACCAAGAAGGGGCTGGATTTTGTTGATACCTAGGTACTTTCGCAACTTGAACAACCGTTGAAATATTATTTATGGGCAAGTTATTACACAATGGTTCATTATACTTGACCACGAGGGTAGATATTGACCACAGAAAGCAGTGATCTACGCAGAAGGGGCATCTATTTCTCTCCACATCAACAATTTTCCTTCAGAACTTCATTATTTGCGTTTCTTTTTGCCATTTTAGCCACCGTTTGTCATCGTCAGAATTATTTAACAACATTCAACTCGTGATTTACGTAGGTACATAGTAACGAGTATTTCAACAGCACGGTGAATGAATTGTATACATTTAGCCCAAATGTCATCACCAGGGACGCGCTAACAATCGGGAATTGGCCCGAGATAAAATCATTGCTAGGGAGCACCTGATTATATTCACTGAGTGTGAAGTCGAGTTGGTTGTTCTGTGATATTATTTCATTTTGAAAATGATGGCTCTTTTGGAGTTTGTTAGTAGGTAGTGAAACTTGAACAAACGTTGAAGTAGTATTGATGGGTAACTTATTACACAATGGTAAATTGTTACACAACGGTAAATTATTACACAACGGTTCATTATACCATCTACGTAGAAGGGGATGGAGTTTGTTGGTAGGTACGTTTGCAACTTTTTTCACTCCGCATCGACAATTTCACTTCAGAACTTCATTATTTGCGTTTCTTTTTGCGATTTTACGTACTGTTTGTCATCGACAGAATTATATTAGCAACATTTAACTCGTGATTTAGGTAGGCACCTAGTAACGAGTACGGGGTTAGGTACTAACCTACGGAGGATCTGCGGTCCACATAATATGTATAGACTAGTACGTATTATATTATATAGAAGGGTTATCTATACGGAGAGCTGTGATCTGTAACAGAAGGGTATTCTGTACAAAATAATAAACCGTTGTGCAGGGATTTGCAGCGTTTTGGTTTATTATTCTGTGAATAATACACCTATGTATTCGCTCAGCAAAAAATTTTTATAACACCCCCTCAAACTTTTTTCTTTTACGTTTCAAGGTGCATAGATTCCAAAAATGCAATGTCCGTACGCCGTCCGCCGTCCGCCGTACGCCGTCCGCCGTATCACGTGTACAGGCTTCATTTTCGGTCTAAAAAAATGGTTCTTTCGCACACATGCTCCATTTGGGCCCTAGTTGTGTCCCGAAACTTTTCAGCCCGATCGGAATATACCCAGGGGTGTTATGGGTGAAAATGTGTGTAAAAATAGGTACTTTTTACGTTTTAGCAACATATTGGTAACATGAGCTTCTGAGATATCGTTTTCTATGTTTTTGGGGACGAGAAGACCGAATATGAAGTCGATTTTGACCAAAGAGTGGAAAATTGAGTTCTACCAAATGTTCAGCTCCCAGAATTGATTTTTTATGAGTGAAAAACCTGGGAAATCGTCTGAAATCACCATCAGTTTGTATAATAACACTGGAAAAAGTGTCAAAACGTCGTTCAGGACGATTAAATGTCGCTACCAATGATCAAAGATAGTTTAAAAAAAAAAAGAAAAAAAAGAGCGTACCTAATTTGTGTTTTGGGGGCCAAAATTAATGGAAACCATCAGAAGTAGCTATTTCGATTATTACGCATGAAAGAAACAATTAATGAACAGCCAACCTTTCTGTAGGTATGTCCAATAGAATAATAAACCCATGTGACAAGGACTTTGCAGCGTTTTTATTTTGTTTTAAACTTTTTTTTGTTTTCAAAGTTGACTTTTAACCTTCAAAAACAGAAATTGTTGCATGTGAAGCTGTTTAATAGACTTTCCGAATGAGTTACAAGTCGATGTCCACGGGACCCGTACACTCGTCCCACTGTGCCCTGTAGATTGTGGCGAGGGGTGTTGGGATTTGAACAGATGAACCACTTAGTCGTGGTAGTCACCTACCAGGCATCATCACCTTTCTGAAATTTATCCTTTCCGATTTGCACACCTATCCACCTACCAGACCACAAGAGGAGGCTGAAAGAATTTTATTGAAACATCCTTTTCTGTACCTACCGGAAATATTTTTAGTCTCCTTTCACGTATCCTGAAAAACTTGGTGAAGTGAAAATAAATTATTCCAACGACAAATCCCGCTGCCAATGGGAAATCTGAACGGTGACTGTGGTCGGTGAGGAAGGGGAAAAACTGAATATAACCAAGGAGGCGGGAATTGTGATTCCGGAGGGTGAGCAAACATCTGCAATAGAAAGAATCAAACTGAAACGCGAGCATTCCGTGTCGCATCTTTAAGTATTCATTGAAAAGCGAAACACCCATCCAGAAGTAAACAGCTTATTTCGCTTTCATAAGCCGGCAGCCCCCAAAGTTGGGGATGGTTGGGGGCACGGGGGCGGCTTGGTGAGAAATGTTGCCATATGCCTCTCCACAATATCACCGTCCGCATCCCTTTTTAGACCCTCCTGCCCTCAGTGACGGTGCAGCCGCCAAACTCCCGGGATTCCGCCTTTTGCATTATTCAAGCAAATCGACGAATGATTCTCCTGTGCGAAAGAGTTGGGAAAGCCATCCATCATATCGAGAGTTATGATGGGGCGCCGGGAGTCGAACCATCAAAGGGCCGTGACTCTTATGGGACAAATTATAATTCGGCAGTTTCACGACCTTACTGTGGGAGAATTTGTGGATCTCATTCCAAGAGCATGTTTAAAAATTTCAAAGAAAATACAACGAAGTATAACAGTGCTTTCAGCGGTTTGATGAGAGTGGCGAGCGAGTAGTTTATGAGTCAGTAGTTTATGGTATTTAATAGTATAAGATCAGTAGGCAACTACGAGTATATCAGTATAATCAAGGGCACAGTTTGTGTGCCTACATAAGAATGAGTAAAATAACAACCACAATGAACCAAAAGGCTGTACCGATTTCGATGTATAACGAACGGTTCCTAAGCAAATTGGTCCATACATCAAATTTTGGTTTATTATTCTGTGAATAATACACCTATGTATTCGCTCAGCAAAAAATTTTTATAACACCCCCTCAAACTTTTTTCTTTTCCGTTTCAAGGTGCGTAGATTCTAAAAACGCTGCAAAGTCCTTGTCACATGGGTTTATTATTCTATTATTTTATTGGTCTACAGAAATGCTGGCTGTTTATTTATTGTTTCTTTCATGTAAAGTAATTGAAATAGCTATTTCTGGTGGTTTCCACCAATTTTGGCCCCCAAAACTTGAATTAGGTACTACGCACCTTTTTTTTTTCTTCAAATTATCTTTGATCATTGGTAGTGCCATTTAATCCTCTTAATCCACGTATTGACACTCTTTCTAGTGTTATTATACAAATTGATGGTGATTTCAGACGATTTCGCAGGTTTTTGACTCATAGAAAATCAATTTTGGGAGCTGAACATCTGGTACAACCTCAATTTTCCACTCCTTGGTCAAAATTGGCTTCATATTCGGTCTTCTCGTCCCCAAAAACATGGAAAACGATACGTCAAAAGCTCATTTTACTACTATGTTACTAAAACACAAAAAGTACCTATTTTTATACACATTTTCACTCATAACTCCCCTGGATATATTCCGATCGGGCTGAAAGGTTTCGGGACACAACTAGGGCCCAAATGGAGCATGCGTGCGAAAGAACGATTTTTTTAGACCGAAAATGAATCCTGTACACGTGATACGGCGTACGGCGGACGACGTCCGGACATTGCATTTTTGGAATCTACGCACCTTGAAACGGAAAAGAAAAAATTTTGAGGGGGTGTTATAAAAATTTTTTGCTGAGCGAATACATAGGTGTATGTATTATTATTCACAGAATAATAAACCAAAATGCAATGTCCGTCCGCCGTACGCCGTATCACGTGTACCGGCTTCATTTTCGGTCTAAAAAATTCGTTCTTTTGCACACATGCTCCATTTGGGCCCTAGTTGTGTCCAGAAACTTTTCAGCCCGATCGGAATATACCCAGGAGTGTTATGAGTGAAAATGTATGTAAAAATAGGTACTTTTTGTGTTTTAGTAACACGTTAGTAACATGAGCTTTTGAGGTATCGTTTTCCATGTTTTTGGGGACGACAAGACCGAATATGAAGTGGATTTTGACCAAAGAGTGGAAAATTGAGTTCTACCAAATGTTCAGCTCCCAAAATTGATTTTTTATGAGTGAAAAACCGTGGAAATCGTCTGAAATCACCATCAATTTGTATAATAACTCTGGAAAAAGTGTCAACACGTGGATCAAGACGATTAAATGGCACTACCAATGATGAAAGATAGTTAAAAAAAAAAAAAAACGCTGCAAAGTCCTTCTCACATGGGGTTTATTATTCTACAGAAATGTTGGCTGTACATTTATTGTTTGTTTCATGTGAAATAATTGAAATAGCTATTTCTGATGGTTTCCACCAATTTTGGCCCCCAAAACACAAATTAGGTAGGTACGATCTTTTTTTTTTCAAATTAACTTTGATCATTGGTAGTGCCATTTAATCGTCTTGATCCACGTGTTGACACTTTTTCTAGTGTTATTCTACAAACTGATGGTGATTTCAGACGGTTTCGCAGGTTTTTGACTCATACAAAATCAATTTTGGGAGCTGAACTTCCGGTACAACCTCAATTTTCCACTCCTTGGCCAAAATCGACCTCATATTCGATCTTCTCGTCCCCAAAAACATGGAAAACGATACCTCAAAAGCTCATGTTACCAATATGTTGCTAAAACGCAAAAAGTACCTATTTTTACACACATTTTCACTCAACACCCCTGGGTATATTTCGATCGGGCTGGAAAGTTTCGGGACACAACTAGGGCCCAAATAGAGCATGTGTGCGAAAGAATGACTTTTTTAGACCGAAAATGAAGCCTGTACACGTGATACGGCGGACGGCGGACGGACATTGCATTTTTTGAATCTACGCACCTTGAAACGGAAAAGAAAAAAGTTTGAGGGGGGGTTATAAAAATTTTTGCTGAGCGATTACATAGGTGTATTATTCAGAGAATAATAAACCAAAAGGGAGCGTACCTAATTTGTGTTTTAGGGGCCAAAATTAATGGAAACCATCAGAAATAGCTATTTCGATTATTACGCACGAAAGAAACAATAAATGAACAGTCAACATTCTGTAGGTAAGTACAGAATAATAAACCCATGTGACAAGGACTTTGCAGCGTTTTTAAGACCAATGTTAGTAGAATGGAACTCCTATTTCCTGTAGAAAGAACTTGAAGCCATCAGCTTTTGAGAGATGGATTCTATCGATCAAAATACGTAATCATAATCCTATTACATTTGACCGACGTGTAACGTCGATTTGACTTAATGGGCCACTAGGATCGTTTGACTTCATCTTCTACAGTAATTATGTCGTACGGTAGGTAGTACCTATATAATACGATTGGTGGTGGACTGGATTAAAAGCACATTTCTACGCATAAATATTTATCTCTGGGTTGAAGACGCTGGTTCTAGTTTATAGCGTTTTATGTGGGTACAAAAATCGCCACGGACTCACGAGCACTGTCGAGCGAAATAAACAGGCGCTTTTTATCAAAAATTTAGCATTAGTGTTCCACTGAATTCCAACAAGCAACCTATCGGTAGTTGATATAACAACCTTCCATTAATGTTCGAAATCTATGTAGGTAGGTACGAGCTTGGTTGGGTTACGTGTGCCACAAGAGTATTCCCAGTTAAGGTCGAAGAATAATTATGGAATATCAATGGACGTACAGGAGTGAAAGAATAATATTTCTCTATCCTCAGATATTCTGCGAGAATTTGCGTTAGTACAAAACTGAACACCTAGTAGGTACACCTAAGATTGTAAGCTTTGGATAATTTTTAATGGATTATAAAGATAGGACAAGGTTTTTTGTCGTTGGCTTGATATAATGATCATCAAATAGGTGACAGTAAAAATGGATGACACCCCAAATTATGTCAAAGGACAGTCCCATCTATTGGACGTGATTTTCATAGAGTTTGTGGTACTTGTTTCATCTTCTTTTTTCCACTGTGCACTCCAATAACTGGGACGCAGTCAGTGAATGGCTCGATTTCAGGAAGTATTACAAGTGAGGGGGCCGAAGCCCTACCGTTAGACCCTAGAGGCTTCCCTCTGTGACAATCCTGTCTCTTTTTGTCTCTTCGCCCCTTTCGTTTCAACTCTTCTCGGGTCCGCTCTCTTACGTCACTCCCATCTGACTAAAAAGTTGTCGATATCTGGGTGGCCGTGTCAACGAACTAGCTTTGGATAAGATCCAAATAGGAACCACCGCAAGGTTGTCGGATGGGGTGGTGGTAGATTAGGAAGATTTGAAGAAGTTGTGGGTAAGGAAGATTTGAAGAAAATGAATACTTCTACTTGGAGATGTTTCCTTTATTTGGGATGTTTTCTCGGATAGGAAGTCAATAATTGTCAGCCTCTTAGCCTCAAAGGAAAGAAAAGCGTACCTTCTGCTCCCACCCAAGACTTACTGCACAGAATACTGCGTAACACTTCCGAGCAGCGGCGTTGCGTCCGTAAGGCCACTTGGGCCACTGCCCCGGCACCCAAAAACACTACGAGTAAAATAAAAAACTCGACCTGCACCTACCTAGCATTTTTCTCAAAGTTCAACAGCGACTCGCCAGATTTCTCTGGCTATGGAATGGAAATTCTATGGATATTCAATATTCTAGTAGAGTAGAGCATCCCTGATGGGCTCCATATACCAATAATGTTATCGGAATAAAGCGACATTAATCGATGTCCTGCAATCGAAAACGGAACCTAGGCTCCTGAAACTGGCAGGTAGGTTCTGGGTCCTTGGGACCTAGTGTCGCCAGGGCAACTGAGAAAAGTGGCCCATCCGCGCATGCTCAGTCGAGTAAAAATGTTGTTCGCCACCCCCACTTTGGGCCCTGTCCCCAAAATCAGATTTCTACTTCAAAACCGTTCGTTTTCACAATCGATTCGATCCCTTCAATTTAATTCGTCATCTCGATACGAGATGCTTCTTCGTCTTCTGTTTTGCTTTTGTTGTCTCGTCGGTTGTCAGTTTTTAATTTTTGGCGTCGAATTGTGTGCGTTTTATGTTCGGTCCGGTTCTGATGACAGATTTGTATTCGGTGGTAGGTACATACGCGCATTTTGTCCTGTTTGCTGTTTGTGGTCTTGTAGATTATCGGCGTCCTAACACACAGATAACTACCTAGCTTCAAGTAAATAGCTTCTCCATTCAAGTAGGTACGGGCCGAGGGGTCATTGTTTTGTTAAAACACATGAATGCGGTGGCTAATTTGCAGTAGAAATTGTGGACGTTTTCGTACGACGATAATGTTGACTAAAAGAGATAAGCTTTGCTGAATATCACTCAATCAGTAAATAAGGGAAGGGTGTTGTTGCCTTGGGGTATTTTGTCGACAAATCTTTTGGTTTTGTGTTCTGGTTTGGTGCCCCACCGTTTTCAGAGCCCACGCACCGCTACTACTTCCGAGTGAAGTACCTAATAAAGGAAATATCACAAAGTAGAAGTAGTCATTTCCCAATCTTCCTGATTTGGAATCTTCTACAACCTCGTGGAGATAAAACTTATTGGTTTTGGGGTTTAGAGCTTGCTAGACGGTTTGAGTGGCTTTGTTGATGCACATAATTCACAGATCACTATACTTAGTTTAAATCCCAGTGCTTAGTAGGGATATATTAGGAAAATAATAACCTCTTAATATTGTTGCATGATATGAGATAAAATAAGAAAAAAAGCAATGAGGAACAGATTTGGATTTTTTATATTCGTCCTAATACCAGATCTAACGCCTTCCAAAAACGCTTTTCAAAAACGGTGGTGGATTTTAAAATGGGCAGTGGTTTAAAAATGTGTATTCTTCAAAATGATCACTGGGAGACATTTCCATAAAGGCGCGATATTTTGTGTAAAGGTGGTGAGCCGGTGGATAAGGGCGTCGCGCTCGAGCGCTTGGCGGTTGGGATTGCGAATGAGGTCCGTCGACTCAAATCCCAGCACTACTCATCTCAACCCAGGGCGGCGACGGATTATACATTCGATTTATCATAAAAATACTTCATAACTTGAAAATTTTATATCTTAATGTTGCATATTGATGACTGATTGACTGATTGTTTGTGGATAGAAGAGAATAGTAGTCAAAATTAACACTGGGCTTTCTTACAATATTGCGCTAAATAAATTTAGTCTCTCCAACTCATATTCGGGGCATTCTATAATTAAATATTCCAAGGTTCCATTTTGGTGTCCGCATTTCTGGCATTGCGGCGATTCTCGCAGTCCAATTTTGTTGAGGAAGACATCGCATATGCCGTGGTTTACCCCCAGACGAAATATCGGTCGACTTGTTGCTTTATCTATTTTTTTGTTGACAAACCAAGGAACGCGTGGCGGGTTCGGTTGGATTCGTTTTTACGTTATTCCGTTGTGTGATTCCACGAACTGATCCTTCCATTTTCCATAGCAGATTCATTCTCTTTAAGGTAGGTGCAAATTCTTCAACCATAACCAGATGGTCTAGAGTGATCCACCCTTAGCCAGTTTGTCTACTCTCTCATTCGGGATCAGTCCCACATGTGCTTTCACCCAAATGAAAATAATTTCTTGCAGTTTTTGAGTCTCTGAAGTAATCGGACTATCAACCCGTTCCTTGCCGTTTGAATCCCACTGGACCTCAGAACCTACAGAGCACTCAGGGAGTCAGTGCATGCTAGGTGCGGTCTGTTGCTAATGTTCCACGATAAAATGAATTCTACTGCTTTTACAGTAGCAAACACTTCGGCATTAATGGATGATGTTGTGTGTGGTAGCTTAAATTGCTCTTTGTAGTCCGTCAATACTTCATAGAATGCACATCCTGCTCAATCGCCAGATTTCGATCCATCGGTGATAATGTCGCGAGGAAATGGCACGCTAATTACATTGCAGGTAAACCGCTGAGAATTTCGAGCTGAAAATTTACCTTCAGTATGTTTTTGACGTCAACAATTTTAAATGGATATCTTTGTTATAGTGTGTGACGACTCCAGGTTGAACCATGAGTTATCTTAAATAATTTTTGAAGCCCAATTTGTTCAGAACAAATCAGAGCCAAATTGTGAAATATCCAACAGCAGATGTTTTCCACACATTAGGTCTGAGATCATTGCTTTGAGAATGATGGTACCACCTGAGGACGACTTCCTCAATTCCCTTATAATTTGGCGCCTATACAGCAACCCCTGTGATATTTAAAAATGTTATGCACATGCACAAAACCCCAAGTTTTTACTTACGAGTCAAACATGGTAGCCTCATGCTAACTGTTCGACTCTAAAAAGAATTTGTGTGCATTCTCTTTGCATTTTAGACTTCTCCGAACTGTCCTAACTATTTGCTACAGTTAGGAGGTTAAGCCTGTTGGGTATACTAGATAATGGTCTCTTAAGGTTTGCGCGTGCGTTAACATAAATACAAATCTTGTGATGATCACAACTCCGGTTCTATTGAACTGGTACTGATGTACATTCTTAGGGATATTATAAATATCAGAGAGCTACGTGTCACACCTTGGCTGAACCTAATCTCACCGTTTCTATTACCAAATAAATTTATTGAGAGAAACAGCCTCCATCTTTGGACGTTCGTCTCACGCAATATTGAGCAGTCTAAATTGGGAACTGTCCTGGAAGATGGTCGATTCGGCTTGAAGAGCCAATTGAAACCAACCAACCCCTCAGAATCCAATAACCTGGCAAATGAAGTGATGAACAGAGGCGGTGATACAGCGGGTGGGCAAGTGCCTCAAGCAATTGAAATCAATAAACTCCTCCTTTAGTCCCTAATGGGATCATTCTTAATGGCTAGGTTCTAAAATGTCTCTTTCATCAGCTGTGGCATTTTAATAACATACTTGACCGGTGGAGCGAGAAAAGTGACCGAGCGCATCTTCACATCCACTTATTTCTAGTTGTAAATTAATTTTTATTGGCATCTATTTATGTTTCAACAATAAAGAGTTTATACAAAGTACCCGCATTATGAGATTTAACAGTAAAGTAACCCTGAACAATGATCTACCTTATCACAAATTTCCTATAACACCTGCCTGGGATAAAGATTTCTACAAAAAACGATAACGCCCTTAAAAGTAGACAAGGTAAATAGGTTTAACAGGAGATTTGTGTTTTTGACCGTTGATGTTCAGACTAGGTGAAGGATGGGGATCTTGGAGTTCAGTCGAGAAATAAGATCAGATAGTTTTAGGCCGACGTTTCGATGTATTTGTACATCATCTTCAAGGCTACAAGAAAGAACCAAAAAAAGGAATGTTACACTTAAGACTATTTCAGTAAGTATGGTGATAGATGATGATAGCTAAATAATAAAATTGATTGTTGTTCAAAAAGGAATGTTGGGAATACTTAGCAACTATGGAAAATTACAAACGTAGGTATGTACCTTAGGTATCATGTGCAGTTGCTCCCAGTGATGGCTATATGAACGGCTGCTGTATTGTGATTGCTGAATATTGCTGGGTTGTGAAAACATTGATCAATGTCTTCGCAATCATTGTAAATGAAATCATTGTCAATGTTTTCAAAACCCAGCAATATTAATTAAGTAATCACAATACAGCAGCCGTTCATGTAGCCATCACTGGGAACAACTGCACATGATACCTAAGATACATACCTACGTTTCCATAGTTGCGAAGTATTCCCAACATTCCTTTTCGAACAACATTCAATTTTATTATTTAGCTACCACCATTCATCACCATAACTGGTACTTACTGAAATAGTCCTAAGTGTAACATTCCTTTTTTTGGTTCTTTCTTGTAGCCTTGAAGATGATCTACAAATACATCGAAACATCGGCCTAAAACTATCTGATCTTATTTCTCGACTGAACTCCAAGATCCCCATCCTTCACCTAGTGTAAATAGGTTTTGTAAAGGTAAATATGCATAAGAGGTTAGTTGCTCAATTACTTTAATAATCCCATTCTATTACACTTCTGAAAGTACACTTTTGGTTTATTGTTTTCAGTAATGAAACTTTGCAATCGAGCATAAAAATAAATGTTTAACCTCCTGTCAAAATCTGATGGTTTGCGTTTCAAGGTACGTAGAATCCGAGAATGGAATTTAATAAAAAATCTGTCCGTCTGCAGACGGAACAAATTGATTCCAACGTTAGGTTGTTTTTGGAGACCACCTGCAGGGTGGTTGGGGGGAGGGGGCGTAAATTGTAAATATTGTGCTTTGGTGTAAATAAAAATAAAATAATTTGATTTGATTGTGATTGTGATCGTTTGTGGCTCATTAGATCGTTTCTGTATACTTATTGCATTCTTGCTGTGCGGCGAAACGATACTCATTTCGTCTTGCAGTATTGAGGTAATATTGCTAATTGATGTCAACATGATCTAAATTGAAAACATATACCGATCACGAAAACGATCGGCATGAACATGTGTTAATAAAGAAAAATGAATCTGTTGTTAATTTATCAAAAACCTTTCTTCCTCAATCCATTACATTCCCAGCGATTTTAAAACACCGGTCCTCCCATACAAAAACGCGATGCCCCGTAATAATATGGACTGTCTGTACGCGTACCTAATCCTCTATTACGATGGGATTTTTTTTCTACCCAAAAATTTTTGCTCGCTCTGATGGTGGCGTTGTACGCACCCAAAAATGACGATGAACTTGTTTCTCGAAATGATGCAGACGACTTTTTGATTTGTTTTAAAAGGATTCAATTGTACTTCACTTCAATGGGGTATGGGCATGGGTGACAAAGCTGTACATATTATTTTCTAATGAAACTATATTCCATTCTGAGAACTTTGACACCAACCGCACGATAAGCAGTTCTTTTTGTATGAGTTTTCAAAGATTCCAGCACTTCCTACTTCACAATGGGCAGGGGGCGAGTGGGGTATAATGACGTAGGAATCTCTGGAACCTTTGAAAAATCATAGAAAAAGAACTATTATCGTAGGACAGTGCGGTTGGTGTAAAAATTGTCAGGATGGAATCCATTTTCATTTAAAAAAAAGAAAGAAAAAAAAAGAAGAAAATAGGTACGTACGTGCGCATACCCCTACTGTTTAGAGCGTTCATATTTTCCATAGTCAGTTCCATTCTGTGGCACATGAGTGACACAGATTTATATGTTAACTTATAATTGGAAGGTCGACCTAACTGAAACGTAAGTGTTGATAACTAGAATCATTGACCCATTCAGTGATGACATTTGTTTTAAATTGGGTTGCCCATCAATGGCAGTTTCAAGATTGAAAAAATTAATGTAATACATAGTTGTTGGATAATGCTACAAACTGTCTGTCTTCTGAACAATCAAAAGTTGTCCCTTTAAACCCCAACGGGACCAAATTTTATATGCAGTCTCATTATTGACTCTCTTTTCTTCCTCAACTTCCTAGAGCTAGCTGTTCCAGAAAAACTTCAAACGACCTTGATGGTTTGCGTGGAAATGAATGAAAAATTGAAATTGATAAAATTCAACTGTTGAAATTTTCGTATTGAAATTCAGTGAAAGTTGACTAAAAGCTGAGAGTTTTTTGGTTTATTATTTTCAGTAATGAACCTTTGGTTCATTACCTTTGGTTCCAAAGGTTCAGTAATGAACCTTTGGAATCGAGCATGGTAGACGCCTCAAAATTTGATGGTTTCTATTTCAAGATAAATATGTAGAATCCGAAAATGCAATAAAAACATTTCTGTTCATCCGCCGTACGCCGTACTTAGCACTTTTCTTAGTTACCATGAACCAAAATTAATGAAATTCGGTTTCCCAGTTCCCATCTGGGGTCCAGTTGGTTCGCGGTGAAAAATAGGGGTTGCAATTTTCAGAACGCAGTAGCTCGGAAACTTTTAATAGAAGGGTATGGTTTTTTAACGTTTTTAAATTGATCTTGAACTAAAGAATTTTTTGAGTCCACGAAGTCCATTGTACGACCAGCCGTTCGTTTGCACCGAAAAGCTTCGTCAACATGATTGTGAATCAAACGGTATAAATCCGGCCCAGATAAATATAATCGCTAGGGAGCATCTGATTATAATCACGGATGGCTGCATGAAGTCGAGTTGATTGTTCTGTGATATTATTCCATTTGAAAAATGATGGCTCTTTTGGATTTTGTTGATAGGTACTTACTTTTGCAGCTTGAACAAACGTTATGCTTCATGAATAACAACAGATAATTAATGATTGAATGATTGAATCCCGCGCATTTTTATGAACTGTAATTCCCGGGCTGGCTCCAGTTCTCGGTTTATGGCTTACCTGGGGGGAGCTCGAGGGTAGGTATTGAAGGTATTGAAGAAAACTGACCTACGCAGAAGGGGCATCTATAAGAGTAAATTGTTACACAATGGTTTCTAACACAAGTCTTTATTATTTACCTTATGCTGAATGAATAACAACCAATAATTAATTATTGAATGATTGAATCCCGCGCATTTTTACCAAACTGTAATTCCCGGGCCGGCTCCATCACTCGATTTAGGTCTTTCCTTGGGTAGCTGGAGGGTAGATATTGACCTGAAAACTGATTTGCGCTGAAGGGGCATCTATACAGGTAAATTATTACACATCGGTTTCTTACACAACGGTTTATAATTTTCTTACGCTTCATGAATAACAACAAATAATTAATTATTATTGAATCATTGAATCCCTCCCATTTTTATGAAACTTTAATTCCCGGGCCGGTTCCTGTACGGATTTAGGGCTTTCCTGAGGGAGCACGAGGGTTGGTAGGGACCACAGAAAACATTGATCTACGCAGAAGGGGCATCTATACAGGTAAATAATAAACCGTTGTGTAATAATTTGCAGCGTTTCGAATTGGAATCAAATTTTTTCTGTCGTATTCGATCTTATACACAAATTAATTTGATATCATCCATATCGTCCCTGAGGGCCTTCCTCGTTTGATGTATTGGGGGGGATTATTACAACCTCGCCCAATATTTTTGGCTTGATCCTGATAACAACGAGAGGGCAAAGAACTAAGAAAAATGAAATTTCAGAATGCATTGTCCTCCTAGTGCTTGTGAAAGGACCCTTCCTATTTTTCAGGGGATGACTTTGTATTTCTACGTATTGTTCCCCCGGCGCTGATATAATATTTGATGTATGTTGCGGAGTAGGGGGAGAGTGAGGACTCCATGTTGGATACTGGATTGCCGTTATTAGCGGTTAGTTGTGCTCGGGCTTCCCGAGGGGCGCCACTCCGGGGTCCTGATGATTAATGTCTTTATCCCCTGCGCAAGGCCGTTATCACGACCGGCGCTACCCAACATAATTGGTCCAATCCCATTTATTTGTTCACACCCCCTCCACCGTCACCCACCAGTCGTAAAAGTCAAAGAAGGAGCGGGAATCGCTGTATTTCACGCTCCTGACGTAACGCCCCTATCTTCGCCAGCCAGACTTCGATGTCCCACCCTGTCCCCTTCCGCTGCACTAAAAAAATAAACCAATATAGGTAGGTTTTGTTCCCAAAAAGATCAATGTTTTCTTAAAGCGAGACTACGTCAGGAAGATTTCATTGATACCTAGCTGATAAAGGTATAATTTTATCTTTGTTCAGTAAAGCCCATCGCATTCTCATTTATTAGATACTGATAAAGCCCTGTTCTATCCCAAAATACGTTTAAAAGGTAATTCAAATGTCCATTCACACCTGTACTCTGGATTCCGGGAGGTTGATTTTGAGTGCCACTTCCTCCCTCATGAAGATGTCTGGGTAACGCGTCTTGGCGAACAAGGACTCCAGTATGTCTAGTTGGGCTCTAGTGAATGTTGTTCTTTCCCTCCTTTGTTTCCGAGGGTTCATTGCTGTCAATCAAAATGATCTGAATAAAAACATAACAGTTGGCTGCTAGTATTGAGTATTCGATGCAGCTTACTGTAACCTAACTGCTTATAAATAAGCTGCTATAAAAATGTGATATTTACAACTTCACTCCATCCCTGTTTGTATATTATGCAGATTTACAAGAAAATAACTGTGACTCCCGAAATTGGATACATTTAAAAACAATCAGTACGGCCTTAAATCCTTTTTGTGCATTCAACATTTTTATAAAATATTGCGTTTAATTACGTACGTAGCAAAAATTAATCACCTGTCCTTTGATGATTGAATTTGTTCCTAGATGTTTTAAATGAAATTTTGGAACTTGGGTAACCGTGAAGCAGAAAGATGAAAAATGAAAATCGATATCTTTATCTATTACATTAATCAATTTTACTGTTACATTTATCTATAAGTATATAAAAAGGCTGTATACTACGATTGTTTTAAAAGGATTTGACTCATGGTGTATTACCCTGATCGTTTTTGTTAGCATCAATATTAGAATAGAGACAATTATACATTTGAGAGTGTTGAAGTGTAACTTCAAGAAAGATCCAGTTATAGCAATACTGGAAAGCCGAGCCAAGTACCACGAGCACCCCAAGGACATGAAATATTTCGTCTCTTTCATTTCAAGGAAATATTTACAACATCATCAGAACTGAAGGAAACAAGTTCCATAATAGACTGAACAGCATTCATGGTTTATATTAACGCTTAATATGTGCCATAAACATAAATGAACTTTTGAAGTAAAAATGCTTAGCATATTCCATATTTTAACCAATTCGAAATTAAAAAAACAACCTAATTTTGGAACTGTAATTTATTTTCATACTACTACTGGGTTTAGCTAACGCCAATTTGTGATGGCAGTTATTAATGTTCAAAAAGCGGGTGGCTTACCGTGGGGGTAGCCCATAGAGGAGTGGATTGAATCCATGAGGGCGATGGTCCCAGGATAGGGCTGAGTTTTGAGGTAACTGCTCGTTGGGGCGCCACATGATCCAAACCCGCCAAGACCAACTTCTGATTCTGGACTGAAATAAACCCAAATATTGGATAACGAAATCTGGAAAAAAATTACTTACATCAAATACTGTACATTGAAGTTTTTTTCCATGTAAGGTACTTACATTATGTGAGCTATACATAAGATATTACTGATTGCTGTTACTGAATTGAAAGTAGGCTGTTATTGAATTCCAAGTCATCTTTGGAAATACTTAATACTTGTAACTTGATGAATGACATTTTAAAACATAAGAGTGACAAGAGGGATTACCCAACACTTTAAAAAAAAATTAATGTGCATCAGTATAATCATACAGCCATATGGGTAACACAACAATGATATTATAATAAATTAAATAATTACAATGAACAGCTCTTACATTAGCCACGGGACATAATATTATACAGTTACGTATAATTAATACCTGTATATTAGTTCGGACCAGATAATTCGTATAGTTCATAGTAAATATATGCACATTATTTGAGCCCCTGAAACCCTGAACGATCTGACACCCAAAACTTGGTGTATAATGATACTGTTCTTTGCGGGTATCGCTTTTTGGGATATCTACCTACTTGCAGCGCCGCCTTCATTTTCCTGCCTTATAAAAACTTCCATCTTTCTTCTTGTGCTAGCGGATTGCGCTGCTATACCTTCCTTTGGTCATGATGTACTATGTTGTTCGTAAATTCTGCAAATTTTGAGACATCCGTACCAGTTTTACTTCTATCACAAGAAGGTACCATGAAAGTGGATGGAGGTGGATGAAAGTCGAAAGGTAGTGAGACTTATTCACACAACAGGGATACATATTATCATCTTGTCGACTGACTCCATAAATGATGAAGTCAAGATCACTCAAAAGTGATTGACGTTCATATAGAAGAAACTCAGTTGAGTGAAAACCTCTTGCCTTTCTATAACTAAATTTCCCCACAAAAGGTGGGCGGACTCCTCTTTCACGCTCGGTTGCTCTGTGTAAGCGATATTGCGATCGGTTCCGCATGTTATTTGTTCGGCTCTCGTAGGGATTGGAGTTTTGCACGGATTCGGTCGATTTCTCAGTAGTATTCAACCGTCAGTTGCCATCTCGTCAGTGGCCCAGGTATATCAAGAAAAAATACTACCTAGACCAAACTGCAAAACCCGCGGCATGTTTACACAGGTTTACACAGATTTTGTGGTGCGGGGTTCAAGTTAGAAAACTATCTTCAATGAAATAGGTACATAGTAGGTCCATTTTGTAAAATCTAAGGTCTTGCAGGTGCAAGATGAAACTACAAAGCTCGTAAGTTTAAAGTAGGTTCATATTGTTTTAGATTTCTATAGAATGTGCTCCAAATCCGAGGAACGACAACTTGCCCCAACTCACATATCAAATCGTCACAACTTACTCCACCGTGTGTTTTAACGCATGAGTGCTTAGAAAGAAAAAATGCTGGTAACACGAACGTGACAATCATAACCAAACTAGCACCACCAAGCATCACCAAAATAGCACGACCACGCATCACCAAACTAGCCCGACCAGTTGTCCTGATTTTGGTTTATTATTTCCAATAATAAACCTTTGGAATCGAGCATAAAACCATAAATAAATAAAAATAAAAATAAAAAACATTAAAATGTGGTGATTTCCTTTTCAAGGTACGTAGATTCCGAAAATATAATTAAAACTTTCTGTCCGTCCACCGTACACCGTACTTCGCACTTTCGTTAGTTACTTACCATGAACGAAAATTAATGAAATTTGGTTTGTAGGTCCCCTTTGGGGTCTAGTTGGTCTGAGAAGCTCGGGGTTACTGTCTGTCATCTCCATCGAATTATACTACTATAGTAGTATAATTACGGGTGAAAAATAGGGGTTGCAATTTCCAGGGCGCCGCTATTTCGATTTAAAAAAAAAAGTTTTAAATTGATTTCGAACTTTCTCAACTTAATTTTGTAACTTAAACAAACTAACATGTATTGTATATCAATGGTTACCTAATATAGGCAATATAGGCGCCGTTATTTCGATTTTTTTAAATGTTTTAAATTGAACTCGAACTTTTTCAACTTACTTTTGTAACTTGAACAAACTAACATGTATACATATATCAATAGTTACCTAATATAGATAGAATCCACCGCATTTTTTTAATAAAACTATAATTGCCTGGCTGGCTCCAGTATTTTTGATTAATTTAGGGCTTTCCCAGGGGTAGCACGAGGGTAGGCAGGTAGGTAGGTAGGTATCTACTGACCACAGAAACCAGTGCTGCACGCCGAAAGGGCATCTAGGTACAGGTAAATAATGTGTAATAATTTGCAGCGTTTGCGTGCGATTGGTTAGTTTTCTCATTTACACGGTAGGTAGGCCTACATATTAATAGTAAAATGGCGAATTGGGAAACTTTGGTGCAGTAGAAATTAATTTGATATAGGTACCTAGGATCCATTTTGAACATAGACCGAATATTTGGGGAACTAATGACAATTGGGTAGGTATATCGTCGATATAGGTACTAAGAATAAAAAATGTCTGATGTAGTCAACATACATCAGACGAATCGTTAAATACGATTTGTTATGAGGATGGGATTAATCACGCTTTCATGCCTAAGCACGCGCTATGCCGCTGCTATTGATCTGAAGGCGATGGGAGATGATTTAATTGCAGACAAAATTGCATAACCCCCGAAGATTTTATTTGAATCGACCAAGGTTTATGAGTGTTATAGAAGAAACGTACTTTTGTGCATATGAGGACGCTTCTATCAGTCCAATCGCATTCAAATACATGAAGAGGCTATAGTGACCCAACCGGAATGATCTCCAAAAATTTCATAAGACCCGTTTCAATTGAATCTGAGTTACAAGGCTACATAATATAATGAAATTTATGTTTTCGCATGTGCAGACGCTATCATTCTGCTCGCTTTGAAATTCATTGTGGATCCTAATATTCCCTCTCGTCATACCCTGATATGATTGGTACCTATCATCCATGCTCTGCCAAAATTTCATCAGAACTGGTTGAATAGGATCGGACATAACGAGCTTACTATCTACGATTCCGATCGCATATTCGAGTGCTTAGCGGACCACCTCCTCCAGTACCCTACAATTTCAGTTCGCTTGGATTGTTTTTCGATAAGATATTTGAAATTCACGACAATACTCTCGTGCTCGGTCATTATTTTAAACGCCACTGTGCATTGTGGGTTTATTTTCATACGAGTACATCTCGATTTTGTAGTAACCACTCACACTCAAATAGCAGCGCATGACAGAGACATCGGCCTCACACCCCAGAAGCTGCAAGGAAATGCAATAAAGGAAAATGAAAGGCAGATGCTTTCAAGGGCCCAATGAGCCCTGACATTGTTGTTACTAAGTAGAGAAACAAATCCATGACCTTGTGTCCAAACATGAGGCGTATCACAGTCACAGTGTGAAACCCGCCACTGTTTGCCTACTCCCTTTGTGCCCACCGTCGGTTTTCCGGTAGAGCGATCCCGATAATTGGTACAGGGATGCTGTCCGTATCGTCAAGGGGCTGTGGAGACCGAATGGGCGTTATATGGAAACCTTGTGGACCTCCCTTTCTGGCGATAGATCGCCCAGCAAAAACCCATCTGCCACTAAACATTCTCAATACATCCTCCCTCTCTTCCGAACCTAACCTCTTCTCTATTCTTTGTTCTTCGGTGGTCCCGGAGAGCCCACTTCTCGTTTCGGACTCTTGACTTACAATGCCGCCTACTCAATTCATAAGGTGCGACCGTTCGGAAGAGTTCGTTCTCGCCCTCTTATCATCTCATCTGGGATCTTCTGTAAGGAGCGTATCTCTAACTTATTGAGCTCATCGTTGTAGTTTTTATTTAAAGCAAAATTATTTAAAAAAATACCTTCAATCGTTAAAAACAATTACCTATATCAGAAGCTGCGAATTATTTCACTAGGTCTGTTACATCGGTGCTAGAGAAACCTCAGTTTTTGAACACTCGTTGTCAGAAACTGCCCTTCTGAGCCCACGTGCCTAAGGTGTATCTTCCAACTCCATGCATGTATGATACATGTAAGATGCACGTTGTTGGGTTCATTGAGACGGAGTAAATTGGAATCAAATGAGGTGTGTCGGAGATATACAACTGGGTTCTCGCACAAAAACTTGGATGAGTGAGTTTTTAAAAATTGAAACTGTTTATAACACTTTTAGGGAATTCATACTCACATACATTTTTGGCGGTTTCCAGCAGTTTTACCTATTTCCGACCCCCAAAAACCCTTACTCCAAATCCAATTTAACCCACTATTTATTGTTGAAAATTGCTGATTTTGAAATGAAATGAAATTTACTAAAAAAAAGTATGGCATAATAAAAGTAGTAGTGACCTATAACTGCAAAGTATTCCCCTATCTGGGCAAAGCCAGGGTTAGGGAGGAGTCAGTTCTTTTCAAATAGTCCTTTCATTTGCCATTTCAATTAACATTTCAGGGAAATTTGAATTTTTTTAATCTCGTAGACAAGGTCCAATACAGTCCGAATGGACACGCTCGTGTACCTATATAATTATATAACAGAAAACCAGTCAAAAAGCAGGTGACGTATCAGAGAATTCTGAAAAAAAAAATAATAATCAACCGCTGTACCTACTAAAAACAAAATAATAGCAATAGCTTCTTTACTTCGAAAATTCGCTAAACTTGAGTTGAACATAAAGTTTAAAGAATCATCCAAATCGGAAGAAACTCGAGGAACTTGAAAACGCATATAATCGTGGTTTGGTTGTAGAACTCGTTTAAAAATGGGCTCTGAACGAACTTGCGTTTTTTGTTGCGTCGGATATCGCAAAAAACTTGGTATTTTACGTACGAATACAAAATAATCAAGGTAACTTGGCAGTTGAAATAACCCTGTTTCACATTTTACCAGTCTAATATTAATTCATGAAACTTAACGTCCTTTGGTTATAGCCACAAAGAGAAAATAGGAAACGCATTCAGTCGATCTTTGTGGGATACTAACCTACCACGACCCACCACCTACCACCTACCTATTCCATCCGTTGCTCTCTGAAAAACTTAGTCATATCAGATTCACTGTCAGAGCTTCTCTTGGGATTGACCCGTCAACTGAGGACACTAGTTTGGGATTCCGACGAGAAATTGGCCTCCCGCCGTCTCAGACTTCAGTTTTGACAGTTGGGGGACAATAAAGTGAAACGCAGCTGCTGTTTTTCCCCTGGATCTGCCCGAAGCCTACGACAACGTGGATAGAGAAGGCCAATGTGACCGTCAGGTGACGAGGGAGGTACGAAGTAAATTGTTTGACATGTATCACGAACTGGCACGCCCTCCTATCTTTGGGACGAATATGTCAACACAACAATAACTCATTCTTTGAAAAGTTCCGAATAGTGAAGGTAAAAGTTTTGGTTTATTATTTTCAATAATGAACCTTTGGAATCGAGCGTAAAAAACAAAATTTTTACCCCCCTCAAAATTAGATGGTTTCCGTTTCAAGGAACGTATAATCGGAAAATTGAATTAAAACTATGCAAATTAATACACAGCGGCTTATTATTTACCTGTATAGATAGATACCTCTTCTGCGTAGATCACAGTTTTCTGTGATCAATACCAACCCTCGTCCTCCTCCCAGGAAAGCCCTAAATCGAGTACTGGGGCCGGCCCGGGAATTACAGTTTCATAAAAATGCACGAGATTTAATTATTTGTTGTTATTCATGAAGCATAACGTTTGTTCAAGTTGCAAAAGTACCTATTAACAAAATCCAAAAGAGGTAATATCTTCCAATGAAATAATATCACAGAACAACCAACTCGACTTCATACAGTCATCCGTGATTATAGTCAGGTGTTCCCTAGCAATGATATTATCTGGGCCGGATTCATACCGTTTCATTCACGATCATGTTGACGAAGCTTTTCGGCGCAAACGACGGCTGGACGTACAATGTTCCGGGTTGTAGGTCAATTGAAATTAAAAAAAAAAATCAACAACTTGCTCGATTACAATGGTTTATTAGGTATCGAAAATAATAAACCAAAAATTGCTGTCCGTTCGCCGTACTTCGCACTTTCCTTAGCTACCTATCATGAACCAAAATTAATGAAATTCGGTTTGTAGGTCCCATTTGGAGTCTAGTTGGTCCGCGAAGCTCGTCGTTAATGTCAGTCATCTCTACGGGGTGAAAAATAGGGAGAACGCCTAGCTCGAAAATTTCAATAGAAGATGTGGGTTTTCTTACGTTTTTAAATTGATCTCGAACTAAACAATTTTTTTAGACCACCCGGAGAAAGTCCAGAGAGAAGTACGGAGCACTGTACGTCCAGCCGTTCGTTTGCACCGAAAAGCTTCGTTAACATGAACGTGAATGAAACGCTATAAATCCGGTCCAGATATCATTGCTAGGGAACACCTCATTACAGTCAAGCATGACTGTATGAAATCGAGTAGGATGTTCCAAGATATTATTTGGTTTGAAGAATGATGGTTATTTTGAATGAAATTGATAGGATTAATGATAGAATTCTTTATTACTCCGCATATTTATGAAATGTGATTGCCCGGCTGGCTCCAGTATTCGATGGGCTCTCTTGTGGCAAGCACGAGGGTAGATATTGACCACAGAAAACAGCCATCTACTGTAAAGGTAAAAATAATAAACCGGTTTGTAATAATTTGAAGCGTGTTAAATTGATCTCTAACCGGAGAATTTTTTTAGACCACCCGGTGCATTGTACGTCCAGCCGTTCGTTCAGAGTAAGGACCTGACATTTGCACCGTAGAGCTTCGTCATTATGATTGTCAGATTGTCAATGATACGGTATGCATCCACTCAGGCACCATTGCTAGGGAACACCTGATTATAATCACGCATGGCCGAATGAAATCGAGTTGGCTATTCCGTGATATTATTTTCATTTCATGAATGATGGTTATTTTGGATTTTGTTGATAGGTAATTTTTTAACATTCACGAATGTTACACTTCGTGAATAACAACAAATACCTAATAATTAATTCTGGAATTCTTGATTGCACCGCATATTTATGAAACTGTAATTGCCGGCCGGCTCCAGTGCTTGTTTTTCCTGGGGGAAGCGCGAGGGTAGGTATTGAACATAGGCTCGATCTATAAGCTGCTATCTATGTTACGCGCTACCTGCTACTACCAATAAATAATTATGTTTCATAGTTTCATCACTGACTTCAATGAACCATAAAATAGTATTATTCCGCGGGTGTGAGGCAGCTTTCCTTCATATCTTTCACGTCGAAAATTCTGTAAAAAAATAGGAATTCACTCAAAACTTGACTGGAGGGACCGTTGAACTGCAACTCTGGGATTCCCCAGATCCCACATCTGGTGACCAGGCACGTGGAGAGCAGTAACGGTATTTCGAAACTAATGATGCTTCTATTTCTGGACGAAATAGTTTTCGGTAAATGATTTGCTGCTCTGCACTCCACAATACCTGAACCGATGCGGTAGAAAACTCTTTCTCAACTCCACCGAAAGGTTGGCAGTTATGATACCTGAGGCTACCTGAGTGCTGGTGCACTAAACCTCCTTTTTTGTTGCTATGCGGATAACCTTCCAACAATAATCATGTTTACGACTTGGAACACCCATTAAACAAAATTCATTTTTTCTTTTTCCATTCAGTCTTCTTAGTTTGCCTTCCAACTTCTTATCATTAGTGAAAGTTTACTAAAAGCCATTGTTTTTCCTGAATGCCTTGTAGAATTGTCTAGAATTTGTTTGAGAGGAACTTCGTGTTTTCAAGGTATTTTTCATTTCATACAATGTAATACAACATACCTAATGCAGTTATGTTTGCGGAGAAGCACGAAAAGGGAAACGGGCTTTGCAACGCAACAAGTAAGGGTAAAATAGACAACACGTTAGGGGAAAGGGTTTTGCCAACACATGATCACGTTAGGTTAAAGAAAAACGTAAACGTGAAATGGGAAACCAATCGGCAGTTACTTGGTATCATGATTCACAGGCACTGCTCGTCAAAGTGAACATCCCTTCCTCAGAGTTTCAAAATGTAGTCATCAACTTTTTTTTCTACTTCATACTCTTCCCATGCAGCTATGAGGTTCTCTGTCACATTGAACCCATTCATCCGCCTATCGGCAATATTTACTTGCATTATTATCTGGTCAAATTTTACTCGTGAATTCTCCTTACTTGTTCCTCAGCATTCCATCCTTGCCCCAAACGTGTTCTACATCGTTTACCCTTTCGTGTCGCGTTTCTGCTGAGGGCATCCTATTCGTTTCCCCACGTGTCGTAGACAGCGTTTGATGCGACGCACACATAAGGAGTCTTTTGGTGTAAACGTTCATCAAGCGAATTTCAATTATTTTTTTCTAAGCAAAATTGATTCTTCAGCATGTTTCCAAATCGTACCGCAAAAAATTTAAGACATTTGTTTCATAGATCAAGCAGAGGAGTTATTACATCGATTCTCTGAAAATGGTCAGAAACTGCGAATTGTCAGGTGGTAGGTATAGGGCATTTTGCGCTACCATATTTTATGGGCCATTAAAGAGACTTAAAAAACATTTTTAATCGTGTTTTGAGGCGTTTTTTACAATCGCAAAAATAAATAAGTAGGTAGGTACCTACTCAAATTTTAAACCTCTCAAAATGAAGATTTGCGTCGCCTGAGATCTATTTCAGCCTCTGCGATATATATCTAAGATATATATTTTTTTATGTGAACTCTATATTTACCTACTTGAAAATAACCTACATAATCTCAAGAATACCAAGAAAATTTTACTTTTTGGGAAAGAGCGTTCTGGGACACTGGGAACCTTCACATTATGGTATTTTCAACCTCAAAAGAAATAATTTTAAATTGCCATATATATATGTTCTGTGAACTTCAAAAATCAGTTAAAAAAATAAAACCTAGGACCTGAAAACTGTTTTAACCCCACCTGCATGTGCTGTATTACGTTAGGTACCAAGGCTACGGAAATGGAACAAAAAAAAATCCTTCCATCCGCCTGCGGTCCACGGCACATTGCTTAAATTCTGTTAAATTCACAAAAATTAATGACATTTGATGTGCAAGTCATATTGACACTCGAAGCTCAGCATTACTCTCACCCATCTCTAAGGAATGAAGATAAGCGTCAAGGTGAAAAGTACAATATTAACAAAGTAGTTATTAGTTACTTGGTGCCGAGTAGCAAGAGAAATCTTTCGGCATTTCATAGGTACAGTACAAGCTACCTAGACAGAAGGGTTGTTTGTAGAGCAAATAATAGACCTTTGTGAAATAATTTGCTGTATTTTTTCGATTGGAACTTTTTGCGCGGACCTAAAATGTATAGATACGAATATATTTAGGATCAGCTTGAACTATTCTATATACAGTAAACGTATACATATAAGTAGACTCGATAGTTCTAATTAAGTTGAGGGGACCAAGCAAAAATTTCGAATTATCCACGTTTTCGAATTAGTGACAGCTCGATTTATCGAGGGAAGAGAAGAAAAATTTCGAATAAAGTAGGGTTTTAAAAAGTTAATTTAATGGTTGAAAAAACGTAGTAATTAATATTTATGTATGTAGTGCCTACATAGAATTTAAAATCAATAAAATTCAAATAAAAATCAGTAATTTGTTTCTGCGTCATGTTCTTTGCTACAATCTTGTCATAAGCGTGGTCCAGAGTGTTGACGGCTTTAAAAATTGAAAATGATTCCGTGGGATCCATTTCCGACTGCTCGAAGAAATGGCTTAACTCTCTCAAATATGATCGAGCATCCTGTGAAGAAACAAGAGGGACTTCCTCCTCGTTATCTTTCTCATGATCGAAATCCTGTTGAGTAGCAACTGTACGCAGTTGCTAGATCTCCTCGTCTGAAAGAGCACCGGTGGTGGCAACATCACTGTCGATGTGAACACTAAATGTGACGGAAACCCCAGAAAGCCTGCTCCATGCGCCCATCAGTGGTTCCTCTCCATCACCCTCACGTTGCACAGGAACTTCTCCGCAGACAATTGGTCCTTCCTTGACAAAGCCGCTCTGAAGCAATTTGCAACTGTTTGGGCAGTAACATCGTCCCAGGCTTCGTGGGCCATTTCCATTGCAGTGAGCACCGTAAGATTGCAAAGTGTATTTTCTTCGTCCGCAGTCCAGTACAGTTCGTACCACTTCCTTCCTGTACACAGTTTTGAAGTTATTCCTTGGGCCAGGGGTTGTAGGACTGAAGTGTGTTAGGGGGATAAAAAATAAGTTCAACGTTTTCTAGGGTGGGAACGTCTTATGAGCGGTACAATTGTCCACAATCATCAAAGTTTTACGATTTTATTTTTTCATATCTGCATCAACACCCAGTAACCACTCAGCAAATAACACAGCTGTCATCCAAGCCTTTTTGTTTGATCTGTACAGCAGTGGGAGTAATGAATAATGATAGAACAGCTAGCTCATTGAATTGGAATTTGAACAAACATCAACATGAAAGTACGCGAAAGTTCGAATTGTCGATGGAACGAGTAAAAAACGTCGAATTGTTGAGTATCGCAGGTCTGCTTTCACTTCAATTTATGGAGGGGACCAAAATGCGTTGTTTTCTTTCAAATTATAGAAGTTGTCCCGGGGACCGAGAGTTTTGTACGAATTATGGAGGTTTCGAATATTTGAGTCTGGTATATATATACCCCACCCTATCCCACCCCCATTTACCCCATCCTTCTTTTCATCTCTGCTTTTCTTCGAGGTGGTGGACTGCTCAGACCACTACTTGTATCACCAGTCTGCCGACGACGCTGAGTGCGAAACGTTCAGACGAATTGTTCTTTCTCTGTGTCCGCTTGACCTCAATTTGTCAAGATGATTTGGGACCACCCTGTAATGACACATAAGAATGAGGTAGTGTTCTAGGGCTAATCGTTCAACTACCTTGTCATTCAATGGTGGTAAATAACTTGGAACAGGGTATTTGTATCAGTTTAGAATGGTGCGAATGGTGACTGCCAAAACCTATCATTAGTTGACGTAACTTGATACGGGCGGCACGAATGCTTATTCGGGACGCACGCCTCGTGACCGGCTCGGAAAGCCTGCGATCGTTGAAGGAACAAGGGCTCCGCTTCCGACAAATCCGCTCTAATCCCCCAGCGATTACCGGTCTATATTACCCCAAGGGCTGAGACGAAGGGTCGATCCTTCATTACCCCGTCATCTTCACAGGGTATGGGAAGGGCGGGAAATGGCACTGGAGTAACTCGTTCGGTTTCTCGAGTGCGGTGTAAACATGGGTTTGCTTCTCTAAACCAAAACCCCTTTTCTGACTTTAATGAAAAACCCGCCCTCCGACCCGGGATTTCGAAAACCTCAGCAGGCGGTCCTTTATGAGCGTTCGCCGGGTCCACAAGTGAGTTTCATATTCTGTTTACATTTTCGAAAGCAATAAGAAGGACCCATGCGGTGTGGAAGCAATAGCTCCGGCAAGTGGGGCTGGAGAAATGTTTGTGATATGGAGGGCAGAATTCAATAAACCGGATATTTCATCTATACAAACAGTCCATTTTTCAAACGTATTGAGTAAACTTTTATTTTTACTCGCAACGATCAGCCACTTAAATTACAAAACACTCTTGACTATTGAATGATAAAGTAGGTATCCAGTGTTGATTTCCTACAGTCTCAAACTTCGAAAGGCCGTAACTGTAACTATGGAACTAGTATTAGGTATATCCCGTCTTGAAACTATATTAATTTTTATTATTTTATACCATTGATAGTTGTGGGTTTGAGACTGATTAGCACTACCGAATAAGTCATTCCTAATATTGTATTCTTTCTGTGTAGAAGAATACAATATTACGATATATCTGTGTAGAAGAATATACACAGATCGAGGGCGTTGATCGATTCTATGTGACGAACTTCTGAAGTCATAATAATATAGAGGTGCTTGCAGTAAGAGCTATGCGCGTGCTGGGCGGAACACCAGGGAGTTCACAACCGTTGTCTCCCAGTTTTGGAATACCCGTCAACCGTCTGGTTACCACTTTATTCTGCACGTACAAGTATCGGATGGGAGTGGCAAATGAATTTTTACGGCCTTCTCCCTGGATATGTTATGACTCTGTGCCAGAGATAGGGACGTTCCGATACCGCCAAAGTATCGATACCTGTACTCATATCGGCGCTGAAGCAAAAGTATCGATACAACGATAATACCGAATGAAAAGTATCGATAACATTGGTACCATTTATAATACATCTCATACCTTATTTTTTAGTTCTCTACAAATTGCTGAGTGAGATTTAAAGAAACCAATTCAAAAACATTGTTTATAAACTGAATTTGACTTCCTGAAAACAATCTTTGCAAGTTTCAACATTTTGGATTCGATTCCAACAAATCTTTGGAATCGACCATGAAAAAAAGCCCCTCAAAATTTGATGGTTTACGTTTCAAGGGACTTAGAATACGAATATCGAATAACAAAATTTCCGTCCGTCCGCCGTTTTTTCTTAGTTCCCATGAACCAAAATTCACGAAATTTGGTATACGGGTCCGGTTTTGGCTCTAGTTGGTCCTCGAAATGGGCCCTGTCACTCAACTCTAAGGGGTTGAAATATCCGGAGTATCCCTATCTCGGAAAATTTTATTTTGAGGTGCGGGTTTTCTCGCATTTTTAAATAGTTTGATTTTTTCTGAACTTTTGAGACCATCCGGAGCATTCTCCGATGTTGCCTAAAATTGAATTTGCCCTAAAGAGCAGCGTGTATGCAGGCAGCAACCTGGATTGACAGCGCACATCACTTTCCTCGTACCCACGTGTCCCGTAGCACAGTTGGTTAGTGGCGGGAATATCACGCTAAAGGTCGCAAGTTCGATTCCCAGCCGGGAACAAAAAAAATAATTTCCACTCCACATCAACAATTTACCTTCTGAACTACATCTGAATTTGGCCATTTTACATACTGGTTTTTATGAAACTGTAATTCCCGGGCTGGCTCCCTTACTCCATTTAGGGCTTTCCTGGGGGGGGGGGGGGGGGGGAGCTCAGAAGCTCTGCGTTTTTGACTTTTTATAGGTACCCCAAATCTACTACGGCGCGGAGCCGTCGCTGATAGCATGATATGGCGACACTAGCGCAGGAGGCGAACTGATTATAATGAAACTGAATTCTATAGGCAGTTGCGAAACTAATAAAGTGCCGAAGGTCTCTTCTATCTCCAACATTTATTCGTATAAGTAACTCGATGCAATCAAAGCCAAAAAAAAAAAAAAAACCGCAGCTGCTCAACGCCTTTGTGGCACCGGTAAATTCTTTCAATCTATTCGATAAACCGAATGGAAACTATCGTTGCCAAATGTACTAGTGTCGAAAGAAAAGTGCAATATGGATCGGGATCGAATGTATCGGAACGTCCCTAGCCAGAGATGCCACCTAAACACCCTCGAAAATCAGCGTTGCTCGGCTGATCTCGCCCTGCTGTACAAGATCCTAAACAATGACATCGATTGCCCTTCTTGCACCCGTTCACCGTTCCTCTTCTATGCACCTACCTTCTCCCCACACAACTACCAGATAAATCGTCCCCTCCATAGACTTCCACGCAGCGCCAACCTGTTTTAAACCATCAACCCCGACTTCCATTTTTCCCACTCCTACCTAAAGACAACGATCGTCTGTTCCTCATTTACACGTTTGTACATCTAGCTACTAAAACTTACCTTGTACTCAATATCACAAGCTTCCTTGAGTGAAACTCGACGAAATTGAAAGTCGAAAGTTTAGAACCCAGGGGCGTTGCGTCCATAAGGCCACTACCCCGGCACCCAAAAACACTAGAGTAAAAAAGACCAACCACTGTTCAGTTGGCATCTGAATTTCCCTCCTTACACTGTTGATGCACCTAGCATGTTTCACAAGTTCAACAGCCACACGCCAGAGTTCTCTGGCTATGGATTTTCAATATTCTAGTAGAGCAATCGAAATCGAAACCTAGGCTCCTGAAACTGGAAGGTAGGTTCTGGGTCCTGGGAACTAGTGTCGCCATGGCAACCGAGAAAAGTGACCCATCCGCGCATGCTCAGTCGAGTAAAAATGTTGTACGCCACGCCTACTTTGGGTACCGGCCCCATAATCTGATTTCAACCCCAAAATCGTTCATTTCACAATCAATTCAATCCTTTCGATTAAATTCGGCATCTCGATATGAGATGCTTCTTCTTCTGATTTGTTTTTAGTTGTCTCTGAATCACATGTCCGACATCTACAGATGACAACTAAGCTGAGAACTTCACTCCACTGAATCACATTCACTTTCTTTCTCTGTCCGTTTTCAGTTTTTTTTTGCTTCAAATTTGGCGCGTTTTGCGTTCGGTCCGGTTCTGATGACAGATTTTTATTTTTGGTACCTACGTGCGTTTTGTCCTCTTTGCTGTTAATGGATCGGCGTCAACACACAGATAACTATCTACATCTAGTCAATAGCTTCTCCATTGAAGTAGGTACGGGCCGACGGGTCATTGTTTTGTTGTATTTTAGTTTACTATGTTTTTGTAACACATGAATTTGGAGGCTAATTTGCAGTAGAAATTGTCGACGTTATCGTACGACGATAGAGTGTTGATTAAAAGATATAAGCTTTGCTGAATATCACTCAATCAGTAAATAAGGGAAGGGTGTTGTTGCCTTGGGGTATTTTGTAGACATATCTGTTGGTTTTGTATTCTGGTCTGGTGCCCCACGGTTTTCAGACCCCACGCATCGCTACTGTTAGAACCTTTCCCCTCACCCCTTTGAGAATGAAGTATTGTTTACAGATCTTATAATTTGGCTTGCCCGTTTAATAAATAAAACATATACTAAAACACGCACCTCTGTTTGCACTTCTATACACTGCCAAATCGCAATTGTTTCGCGAAAGGTTTCAGTGGTAGAATGTTTTGGATAACCACCAAAATTACGCACGATGTGCTCTTTTGAAAATTCAAGTTTAAAATCTATGCAAAAAATCAGGGGGAGTTAACCCCCTCATGAGACTTTTCTAAACAACTAAGAGGACCCCGTGTAAATGTCAAGCCCTTCCAGGCCCGTGAAATTACCGACTGGTGATGACTAAACCGTTAATGATCGAACTTTGTTAATATTAATGATACCTGGGTAATATTTTTAGGAGGGGATACTCACCCTGTAGACAGGTTGTTAGGCCACATCTTAGCCACAGATCTGCAAATAAAAACGATAATGGTTAGTGAAGTGAAAAATAGCATTCCTATCACCAAAATACAATGGAAAATCACAAAATATTGATTTAAAATGATATCATAATAACTGAATTTCCTATGGGTGGGGGAAGTAAGAATCAAACCCACAACAAACGGAATTATCATTTGAAGGTTTTTCAACCGCAAAGAGGGTAACATCCTGCTGCGTCGGGGTAGGAGGGAGTGAAAAGGACGGCGGGAGGTTTCAAGCACAAATTGTTCCGATCGTTACGGTTCTATTGTCTGCTTCAAGGAGAACACAAGTGATATTTACTTTAGAGATGGTTTTGTTCTGAGGCGCTCTTCAGAACTTCACTTGGGTACAACACCTGCCCTACATGATCCCGTGCACTTGACTGCTTCCAACCACCTCTCTGAATCAAACGATCCCTCGCATACCCTGTCTAGAATCCGCCCTCATTTTCTTCTTCGGACGGATCTCTGGATGCATGCGTCCCCCACTGTGCACGCGCATACACACCTTCGTACTGTCGAACACCTCAAGGTGTACTGAAGGAAAGAACCTATGTATCAGCCCAGTGTATAAATTAACTACTGAGAACAAATAGGTATGTTAAAAAAGTAACTTTATTAGGAAAATCCAAAAAAAAAAACCATCTGTCGACAAATTAATTAAACTAATATAACATTTATAACAAACTCAATTTCATATGAGTTAACGGTAATTTTAGTGAGCACTAGGTAGGGTAGGCTTGGGTAGGTCGCAGGAGAGAGGAGGATGTGTCCCTTTTTTTTTTAAATAAATTTAAACTTTATTGTACATTGTACATTACAGTTCGGCGAATCGATATTGCATATACATATGGCGTGGAACATGTACTGTGGACTCCACCCAATGGTGGGCCACAAAGTAATTAATTATTCAACATGCTATGAGAATTAAATTAAAATTTATAACAATAAATATCTAGTTCCAACTGGTAACATAAATAACTATAATTGACAACAGTAACAACATACTTAATATTATAACACAATATATTAATGTCCGTTTTCCGCGAGGTCAGTATGCCACTTTCTTTTTAACCTTCTTTGATTTCTAGGGGCTGGAGGGTTTACGGGTATTCTCTGAATAAGCTCATTGGGGTGGGATTGCATTTTTTGTTGGTGCTTGCTGAACGAGTGCTGGAGAACCTCTGCGACCTCGGGAATGTCCAGATCTTTGTGAATGGTTTTGTTGGTGACAAACCATTCAGCATTGGTGATGAGACGTAGTACTCGATTCTGAACTGTTTGTATCCTTTTAATGTGCGAATCTGCCGCTGATGACCATATGACGCACCCATATTGCCACACTGGTCTGATGAGCTGTACATATATACGTTTTTTCGTTGGCAAGGACAGTGTGGGGCTAATCAGCATGTGCCTAAGCAAGTACATTCGTGCACGTGTCTTTTGGACGATCGAGGATCGATCGTCGCAGATCGATCGAGGAAGTGGCAGGTAGGAGTCGGATCGGTCGAATGAAGAGCTAGGCGAGCTGGGCGCCTTATAAAGGTGCCTCCACCTTGTCCCCCGTCTACCAACGGCTGTTACCAACCGTTGGGAGTCGTTGGTAGTTGATGGAGGGAGAGCCTCCTGGGCTTGTACCGAGGCGTCGCACAGCTCGTCGTTCTCCTTGTTTATTAGTAAAATCTATAAGTTACATGTGAGTGGTATATGTTACGTTTGAGGGGTACCACGACAACAATAATAGCCTCCAACCATGAGATGTGATGCTGCACAACCTTCTTAGCAAGACCAAACTGCTGCAAGTCACTGGCCAGAACAATAAATATTGTTGTCTCTTCAAAAAGACGAACTTTCATGGGTAGGTAACTACTTACTTATCAATAATTATTGGTTAAAAAAGCTATATTTCTCGTAAAATAATAAAGGATTTTGGAGTATAAGAATTGTTCATGTAAAAAGTAGGTGTGGATGGTAATCAGTTTCAAAGACCCGTGAAACTCATAAGGTTCATCTTAACCTGCAGCATCGATTGATCGATTATAGTTCACTAATCTGTTTGTTCCGTGACTAAGCGATACAGGCATTACTTGTTACTGCAAACAACCAGTTTTACAAGTTTGTACTTGCTGCATTACAAACATCCATTGTAGAGGATGCTCCGAATGAAATATTAAAATCGAGTCGATAATAGCTGATGTAATAGGGTGTGAAGTTTCCGTAGGGGATTTGCAGGATGGTAATCGGCCTTGTTTATGGGCCGACAGCTGTGCCTCTTACAGATGTATCGCTAGCCCTGATATTTGCCAAATGGATTAATTGGCCAATTTAGCATGATCCGCCGACACAGTTATTCGTATTAACAGCGGCTCCTCCATCTATTGCTTTCAAGCTGATCGGTCACAACCTTTCGTAGGAGATGTCACTTTGCCATAGCTTCATCCTCCGACTGGGTAGGCGATACATTGATAAGATGAATTCCAGTTCAACCAATGCACACATAGGTGGGTGATTTGTGATTCGTTTATACAGTGATATCATAGACCGAAGAGAAAAGTGTGCATCAGAGGTTCATGGGAATTGTATGGTGTGCTGTTCATGGAACTGAACTCTATATACCTAAAATAACAAACCCCGAAATACGGGTTTTGTTTGGTTTATTACAATTATATACATAATTATTTAAAAAAAAGGTACCTATTGTACCATTTTTTTGAGGTGCAATAGAGAACACAAGTTACAAACATAACGCATGCAAACACATTGATTCCATGTTCGATATGTTGAGAGTATGCAATGATATAATAAATTATGGTATAGATATGTAATATGAATAATAATAATGAGCAGTTATTGAGCTTTACACAGCAGTCCATAACTGCTCAATCGAATGCGCAAATTTACGTATATGTAAATGGTTCATACATTTGCACGTACTTAACTGTCTCAGATTCAGTAAAGCGATCTGTAAGTATTTTTTATGAGTTCCAAGATTCATTGTCTTGGGGGGATTACAACTATATCATTAATCGAGTGGAAAACATAGCGAAAAAGTTCTCCGTAGAAAGTCCTGCGTGCCTACAGATGTTTATGGTACAAGGGATTGTAGCCAATTTTGGCTTGGGTGAATATACTAGTAGTAAATAGAGAAGGTTCGAGTGGTACCAAAACTAGGTACCTGGTTGAATATTGACTGGTTCACCCTGTATTTCACACAACACACATACTACGAGTATTTATTCTGAAGAACTTTAGGGTTAGGAGACCTTTTCACTGTTGTTATGCCCCCGGCTGTATGTATTGTACTCGTCTATGTGTGTTTATTCAAGGGTCTTGATGCCTCTTGTGTTCATCGACCCTCTCCTTCGTTCTCTTAGGTACACCTAGCACCGTTTGCAGAGCTTGAGATTTTGAGTTCGTGTCCAGGAAAATGACGTTATAAAACCGCTAGTAAATTTTTGCCATTGGACCGAGGATTTTAACAGTAGAATCATAAGGAATACTTGACCGGATTTGGCACGATTGAAAACTCTACATTGTGCATTCCTAGCTCTAGCACTTGATTAAATAACTTGAGTAAAATGCCTCGAATATTACCTAAAAGAAGAGACTCGGAGAAAACCTGTAATTTCTATACGAAAGGGATAATCGGAAAAGCGATTAGTAAAATCATCTTAGTGACTCAAGTGACACAGTCAACCTACAAGCTTCAGTTTTGATCGTTGACACGCTGACCATGAAGTCAACTGATCAAACAAGCTGCAGTCAGCTGCTTCTCCTCTTTTTCACTCCAATTTCGTTTCACTTTTGGTTTATTATTTTCATTAATGAACCTTTGGAATCGAGCATGAAAAAAAAAAAATGCTAACCCCCCCCTGAAAATGTGATGGTTTACGTTTCAAGGTATGTAGAATCCGAAAATGCGATAAAAACGCTGCAATCCCTGCACAACGGTTTATTTTGTACAGAATACCCTTCTGTTACAGATCACAGCTCTCTGTAGACCCTCCGTAGATTATTACCTAACCCCGTAATCGTTACTAGGTACCTACCTAAATCTCGAGTTAAATGTTGCTAAAATCATTCTGTCGATGGCAAACAGTAACTAAAATGGCAAAAAGAAACGCAAATAATGAAGTTCTGAAGGAAAATTGTTTATGTGGAGTGAAATAGATGCCCCTTCTGCGCAGATCACTGTTTTCTGTGGTCAATACCTACCCTCGTGGTCAAGTATAATGAACCGTTGTGTAATAACTTGCCCATCAATAATACTTCAACGGTAGGTCAAGTTGCAAGAGTACCGATCAACAAAATCCACACCCTTCTTCGTAGATGAACCGTTCTGTAATAATTTACCGTTGTGTAACAATTTGCCGTTGTGTAATAATTTACCCATCAATAATACCTACTTCAAAGTTTATTCATGCGTCAGAAGTACCTACCAACAAAATCCAATTGTCCATCACTTATCAAATGAAATAATATCTCAGAACAACCAACTCGACTTCATACAGCCATCCTTGATTATAATCAGGTGCTCCCTAGTGATAATATCCGGGCCGGATTTATACCGTTTGACTCACGATCGTGTTGACGAAGCTTTTTGGTCTAGCTTGGTTTTTGGTTTAGCTCAAGACAAATTTAATAACGTAAAAAACCATACCCTTCCATCGAAAGTTTTCGAGCTACGGCGTTTTGAAAATTTCAACCGCTATTTTTAACCCCTTAGAGATGACTGACAGTAACGGCGAGCTTCGACGACCAACTAGACCCCTATAACCCGAATTTCCAATTTTGTTTCATGGTAACTAAGAAAAGTGGCCAGTACGGCGTACGGCGGACAGACAGAAATTTTTGTATTGCATTTTCGGATTCTACATACTTTGAAACGTAAACCATCAAATTTTGAGGGGAGGTTAGAATTTTTTTTTTCATGCTCGATTCCAATGGTTCATTATTGAAAATAAAAACCAAAAATGTCTATCTGTCCGCCGTACGCCGTACTGAGCACTTTTCTTAGTTACCATGAAAAAAAAAAAATTGATGAAATTAGGGTTATAGGTTCCGTTCGGGGTCCAGTTGGTCCTCGAAACTCGGCGTTACTGTCAGTCATCTCTAAGGGGTTCAAAATAGGGGTTGACATTTTCAGAACGCCGTATCTCAAAAACTTTCGGTTGAAGGGTATGGTTTTTTTTACTATATTAAATTTGTCTTGAGCTAAACAATTTTTTGAGACCACCCGGAGCACTGTACGTCCATCCGTTCGTGTGCACCAATAAGCTTCATCAACACGATCGTGAATCAAACGGTATAAATCCGTCCCGGATATCATCACTAGGGAGCACGTGATTATAATCAAGGATGGCCGTATGAAGTCGAGTTGGTTGTTCTGCGATATTATTTCATTTGATAAGTGATGGACTATTGGATTTTGTTGGTAGGTACTTCTGAAACTTGAACAAACGTTGAAGTATTATTTATGGGTAAATTATTACACAATGGTAAATTATTACGCAACGGCAAATTATTGCACAACGGTAAATTATTAAGTAACGGTAAATTATTACACAACGGTAAATTATTGCAGAACGTTTTCATCTACCAAGAAGGGGCTGGATTATGTTGATCGGTACATTTGCAACTTGAACAACCGTTAAAGCATTATTGATGGGCAAGTTATTACTCAACGGTTCATTACACTTGACCACGAGGGTAGGTATTGACCACAGAAAACAGTGATCTACGCAGCCATCTACGTTGCCATTTTAGTTACTGGTTGTCATCGACAGAATGATTTTAGTAACATTTAACTCGTTATTTAGGTAGGTACCTAGTGACGAGTACGGGGTTAGGTACTAACCTACGGAGGGTCTGCGATCTACATAATATTATAGAATAGTACATATTATATAGACGGGTTGTCTATACAGAGAGCTGTGATCTGTAACAGAAGGTATTCTGTACAAAATAATAAACCGTTGTGCATCAGGGATTTGCAGCGTTATCACTTCAATTCATTTCGTTTCACTTTTTCACTTCAATTCATTTTCAATGGGCAATTTTCGTGGTTTACAATTTCTCCTTTTTTGGCCAAATTCTGTTCAATAACGGAAATTAGGTATAACACTAAGGAAGGTCATCATAATTTCGAAAAGTATAGGTAGAAAACGAGTATGAAATATAAATTCCCGAGTTCCCGCTAGAAATGTCGTATCAAGTAAATTGCCAAGTAGTACAACTCAAATCCCGCTTAGAGCGTTAGTGATCACGTTAAACGATGTACAGAAGTGCAACGGATGTATGGATGGAACTGCAAATTTGTAAATACATTTAAAAAATCGTCCTCAAAATCAAACTGCAATGAGGGAAAGGTCGCGACAACGGTTCTTGAAGGTAGCCACGAAGGTTTGCCGTTTCTCATGTTGAGTTGTTGTCAGCACTGAGAACCTTCGCCTCCGAACCTTCTCTCCGCCTCCGTGGGCCAACAGCCTATGGCGTGTCAACAGACCTGATGAGTTTTTGTTTTTATTATTGTTTTTAATTTTTTGAAATGACTCTCATTCATTATTTTTGAAAACGAGCGTGAAACTACCATTTTCCCAAGAGTTCTACTAGCTATTCAGCTATATCATATTAATTTCATTGTTGTGGCCATTGTTAGTGACATGGGAGGATCTAACCTGGGATTGGGAAGATAACTTGGTATCAATATGGACAAAAGTTGGTTTGCTAACCCAGCTTCAGAGGGCGAATGAATTTTTATTCTAGCAGATGCACCTCACGCGTTGAAATTGATTAGAAAGCATTATAGTGATTCCGGGTTCAAATTTAATGAAGTTCGTATAGATACAAAAACATTACCTGAAGTGCTGCAAAGGCAGAATGGCGAGGTTTCCATAGCTTTTAAACTGAGCATTGACCACCTGCAAGTAACGATAGTTTTTCCAATCATCCCTTTGGGACATAGAGACAGATATTTCGTGTGGAAATTAGTTTAGAAACTAATTACGTAGATTAGGAGCAATGTGGGAACAGGCTTCTCATTATACGTTGTATCCAAAGTACAAGCTAACTTTGTAATCATTTTGGAGTTGGTCTCTCCAGGTATTTTGTGTTTAAGATAGTGTTTAGCTATCTAAGACGGACTTACATGAGCTTCTTCATAAGTTTAAACCCATCCCTGCGGGGTTATTGTGTGACGGTTAAGTATTTTCCAACCGTCGGTGTTCCAAAAGCAACGTTTTATCCTAACTTGAACAAACATTCAACAATCCGTTCCGCTCACAAAAACTGACACAGAACGCGCGCAGCAACCCCGAGGCAAAGGTTTTCTGACGCCTCTGATGGAATCAATTATAGTAACGGTGAAGCGTTAATTCCCAAGTCAATATTGACCCAGCGGTGGCGGCGGGTTTCTCCCTCCAGTTATAAATCATTTACGAATCAGACACAGAGGGCCTGTTGTTACAACTGATTGGTGGCCCCCCTCCTGTCTGCCAGGATTATCCGCTCTGACCCCCCCCCCCCCCTCCCCTCTTATGTCACGCCCCCGGCCCGACTCTTTGATTCTAGGGGATTCAGTTTTTGTAACCCCCTCAACGCCCTCTGCAGCTACTGTGTGCAAAAAGACTTGGGCTTCATTCATGTGATTACACCCGCGAGGCAGATGGATTTTAAAATACACAATATAATGGACGTTTTGGGGTGCCATGTGGAAATTAAAAAACTACCTTGTCACAGCGAAGGTTCTTATCTTACTTTAGTGAAAGTGACTGGAATTCGGTAGGTACCTAGTAAAAATGATAGGTACTACAAGCAAATAGGTACCTATTTGTTAAAATAAATACATCGGTACTTACCTGCAGTCATCTTTTCCCTCTGGCATTGATTTTATCTGGGAAAAATAACTTCGGCGCCTAGTGTCCATCACTTTTGAGATTACCTATACTTCGTTTGGATTCGAAAAGTTTTAATGAGGAGTATCCATGACTTCTGTTTATATTTTTAAATGAAAGTAGGTTCCATTCTAAGAATTTTGAGACCAACCGCGCTCTCCTACGATGAACAGTTATTTTTCCATGAGCTTTAAAATTTTCGGCAACAAGTGGCTTCATTGCACCCCTCCCACCTGGGCGGGGCCTTGCAAAGTATGACGTCACTTGTTGCCAAAAATTTGTAAGCTCATAAAAAAAGAACTATTCGTCTTAGCACAGTGCGGTTGATCTCAAAATTCTTAGAAAGTAACCTGCTTTAATTTAAAAATGGGAAACTAGGTCATATAAACAGAAGTCATGGGTACTCCTCATTTCTATATCAACACTTAGTGGGGGACTGATTTATATTCCATCGCGTTATCCGTAGCAATAACTAAGTCTCCTCAACCATGCTTATACGAATAGATAGAGGCGAAACACGCACTACTGGTGTCAAGGAAACCTTATAACTTGAAGGATCTTAATGATGAGTGCATGGATGATTCACCATCCCTGAAGCATTTCTTAAATGTTTTTAATGAGGAAAATGCGTTTTGATTTATTATTTTCAACAATGAACCGTCGAAATCGTGCTTGAAAAATGTTTAACCACCACCCCATCCCATTTTCCTAGTTAATATAAACCAAAATTAATGAAATTTGGTTCGGAGGTCCCGTGGTGGGGGTCCAGATACTCCAAGGTGTGAAAAACAGGTGGAATTCTTCAAAATGCCGTAGCTCGAACTCTTTCAATAGAAAGGTATGGTTTATGGTTTATTATTTTCAATAATGAACCTTTCGAATCGAGCATTAAAAACAAAATATTTTAACCCCCCCCCCCCCCACAATAAATTTTATGGTTTCCATTTCAAGGTATGTAGAATCCGAAAGGGGAATTTAAAAAATTTCTATCTGTCCGCCATACTTCGCACTTTTCTTATTACCACGAACCAAACTACGAGTAGTTCGTCCGCGGAGCTCGACGTTACTGTCAGTCATCTGTAAGGGGTGAAAAATAGGGGTTGAAGGTTTCAGAACGCCGTGGCTCTAAAACTTTCAATCGAAGGATTATGGTTTTTAAACGTTTTTATATTAATCTTGAACTAAAGCTTTTTTTTAGACCACCCGGGGTATTTTACGTCCAGCCGTTCGACTGCACCGAAAAGCTTCGTCTACATGACCGTGAATGAAACTGTATGAATCCGGCCCAGATACCATTGCTAGGGGACACCTGATTATACTCGTAGTATATGACGTCGAGTTGGTTGTTCTGTGAATCCCGCGCATTTTTATGAAACTGTAATTCCGGGGCTGGCTCCTGTACTCGATTTAGGGCTTTCCTGGGCGGAGCACTAGAGTAGGTAGGTATTGACCACAGAATACAGTGATCTTCGCAGAAGAGGCATCTATACAGTTAAATTATTACACACCGGTTTTATCATTTACCTTATGCTTCATGAATAACTACAAATAATTAATTATTAAATTATTGAGTCCCACGCATTTTTATGAAACTGTAATTACCGGGCCGGTTCCATTACGCGATTTAGGGCTCTCCAGGGGGGGGGGGGGGGGAGGGGGAGGGTAGTACGAATGTTGGTAGGTATTGACCCCACAAAATAGTGATCTACGCAGAAGGAGCATCTATACAGGTAAATAATAAACCGTTGTGTAATAACTTGCAGCGTTTTAAGATGTTTTTAAATTGATTCCGAACTTGAGAATTTTGTTGAGACACCCTGAGCATTGTTCGTCCATCCGTTCCTTCACAGTAGGTAAGGCCCTGAAGTTTGAACCGAAAAGCTTCAACACCAGTGTGAATCATACTCGTACGGTATACATCCAGCCCAGATATCATTGCTAGGGAACAGCTGATTATAATCACGCATGGCTGTATAAACTAAGAAATATAGTTTTTTTCCGTCATATTATTTATTTTGAAGAGAGATGTTTTGGATTTTGTTGATAGGTACGGTACTTACTTTTTTCGAACTATTTGTTGGCAGGTAGGTACAAGCTTGTTGTTCAGCTTGTTGAAAATTTGTGAATATTCCAGTATCCTTCTTAGGTTCAGCAACAATCAGAATTTCAAACCATTGTCTTCTATTTTCCTAACAGGCTATAATTTTGATCAAGAGTAACAAACAACCCTCAAAACGCTGATTGAAATTAGGTATGAAGGACTAGAATTTTCTCCATAAGCTGACGTCCTATTTAAACGCAGTGATACCTAGGTACTATGTCTATAAATGAATGGGTGGCGGGAAGAACGTTATTTTCATTTACTGTCCTTTCATTTAACGGTAACGTCTAACATCAAATCTCTAGCCGAACTGAGTAAATAGGGTTTCCTTAATTCCTCGGTCACGGTACCTGACTAAAAGAGCGTCTTACCCATCAGCCCACACGTCGAGCGAACCTGATGCCAACTTGGAATCACAAAAAACTGAGGATGAGGAGGATTTAGCAAGGGATGGCGCGCACCGGAGCAGAAAGCCTCCAGAAGACCTTTGTCGGGAACGTCCTCAACATCTTCGGGTAGCTGGAAGACCGCGCAAGGAAGCCAAAAGAACAGGCTTAATCTCTCATTATTGTCGTTAGAGTCTTTTTGGAATGGTAAAAAAAAAGTTTCTTATTAGGTCGCAGGGGAAAAAACAACTTTAATCCATCCACTAGAGGACAAAAACAAACTCCTATTAGGGTACCATTGATGAAAAGGGTTTGACCTGGAGAAAAGAGAAGACAAATTTACAAAAAATATATATAAAGTGAACCTCTCATCTTGGGAATATTGAATAAATAGATCGGTATCAGATTTTATCGGTAGGCTGAATCACGAATGTTGAAGAACACCCGGTTTTGAATGGCTGCCTCGTCATAACTTGACGTATCGGAATTCTTATTCATGATTAGGAAGTCGGGCGTGGCCATTCAGATACCATCAGCCTCTGCTTCAGTACGTTTCGGCTGCCTCCGCAAGTCACCGTGTCATGCAGTCATGAGTTCATTGATTGATTATGTAATGAATCGCTGGTACATGCGGAAATGTTAAAGGGTGTATCGAGTACTCAACACGTGTACAAGTACTAATATGAACACACCACTCATACGCAACCGAACGAGGGTTGGTTATCTATACCTATTGGACCAAAAAAGATCTTCCTAGCGATTTGAAAGGAATCAGTGGATGAAAAATCATCGATAGAAATTTGTTGAAATAGCGATTTGGGGGAAGGTTATGGTGTGGCGAACGAGATTTTATGGCATCTCTTTGATGCATAACAGCATGGAATGTTCGTTAAGCGTCACATACCTTACTACTTCCGGAGCAAGTGTGATGACTAGATTTTTTCAAGCCTCTAATGTTGATAGAATAATTGAGTGTTTTGGGCCATTTGCAATCCAAAAAAAAATACTTTATTTGGCATGTTAGTGCGTGTGTTGGAATTCTTGAATGTTTTGTGCATGTTCGCTCTATGTACCTCCATTCTGTGACAATTTGAAGAACTAATTATTTTCAAATGAGCTAAAATTATGGTAATTCCAAAAGCAAATATACCTAGGTTACTGGCCTCACATTCTCCAGACATTCCGGCCTCTTAATAATCCTCGTCCTGATGCAAACGAAAGGATAATGAAAGGAGAAAAATCTGGCTTTCAGCTTAGTTCTAATTCGGTTTTAAGCAGTCACACTATTCAGGGGTTCCAGGTAGAAGTTCCTTAATCCTTTCACCAATTCAGTAAGTCAGAAGATGTTAGTTTCAACCCATAGTTTCATTGTATAGGTATTGTGAATTTTAAGCTTTTTATATTTATGCGCCCCTGTATGTAGGTACATTTAATTTTTCATTTCTGTTATTAGTCATTGTCACCGTCATTTTTTAGCCATTTTCAACAACGTAGGTAATTTTATTGTGGTAGGTTGATACAAATCAAGAAAAGCTATTCTCTGTTTATCCCCCTCACAACTCCTTAAAAAAAAAGATAATTAACTTCCTCCTTCACTATTAGGTTTCAGGTTCATTTAATGGAGGATTTGCTAGGCGTAAAACGGCCCATGGGGTCTATTACTTTTCTGCATATTCTCGAAAACGGCTCGAAGGAATTACTTATTACGAAGGAATAACGCGTTGTCAGCGCGGCAAAATTAAATTTCTAATCAGTCCGAAACTTAATGATTGTATTGCAAAACCCCTGTATTCAGATCGGCTAACCTGCCGATGGATTATGGATTCTCGTGGATTGATTATATTTGACAGGATTTGACACACTTGGTACTACCTACTTAGTCTAATCATTCATGAAACGTTTTTATTGTGTAACTTAAATCACTTGCGGCGGAGTAGTGGAAATCCATAGCAAAAAACTACAGGATAAAAAAAAGAAATAGTCTATTTCCACGTCAAACTAACAAACTGTAGACCGGTTTCGGTTGTTACACCATCATCAGTAGGTACACGATAGAATCGTGTACTGATCGTGGTGGAGAATGGTGTACAGAATCGTTCTATATCGTGTACTGATGATGGTGTAACAACCGAAACCGGTCTACAGTTTGTTAGTTTGACGTGGAAATAGACTATTTCTTTTTTTATCCCGTAGGTTTTTATTGTGGATTATAACGTGCGCGCGTCCACATTTTTGGGAAACTATCCTTAAATAAACCAGCATAACCCTTTCGATATTCCTCAGAGTCAATTCATAGTTGCAACAACAATCAGTTCCAAGTTCAACGTTCATTCAATATTCACAAGTTTCTGACAACGTTTTTTTGGTTAGGTAACTTGATCGACAAATGAACTTGGAATAACTTCCGTGTTATAATAATTGAGAAAGCCTTGGCAAAGCTGGTGCTACAGTGTCATGGAGTTAATGGGATAGCAGTGCAAGTGAAACAGCAAAAATGTCATAAATATATCTATACTGATTAAATCTGCTTATTACTGCTTGTGCATAACGGTATGTCATTAGCTATAATTTTCTGATTGCTATTAAGGTGTATGAGCATAAGCATATATCCAGTGTAGAAGAAACCCCTTTCAAACGAGGTAAAAAACGCAGCTTTTATACCTTTTTAAGTCATTGTCATTATCTGCGCGAAGATTACTTGAAACTCGTTCCTCGAACGAAACGCTACTTACTCGTCATTTCACGGTCTCTTGAATCGTTGTTGAATGCTGTTATTGTTTGGTATGTGTGAGAGTTAAGGAGCAAGCGGCTTCCGTGACTTTTCAAGCTCGAGCGTAACACCAGGAGCAGGGGTACTAGGACCGGTTCCCAAGTCAGTCCATTACTGTCAGTCCTCTTCCATTACTTACACTTCTCTCAGTTCATTATTGTCAGTATACATTCGGGTTTGAGCTAAATCCCCTTAGCACCTCTCTAAAATACAGCTCTTCTTTTCCATCCAACTGGCCTCTCTCGTTCCCTCTTCCCAACTAATTTCCGTAATTTATCTCGAGATTTCACGCACTTAATTATACGACGAAAGTCCTTTGACCCGCGAAAAAAAGGAAAGGTGTCCAAAGCTCCGATAAAAGTTGGTTGGAATGCTCCGGTGGAATTCCGAACAGCCCAAATAAAATAAGACAGTGTCGGGCGGGCGTCCGAGGTGCCTTTCCGAGAGCTCGAAATGATTTGTTTGGTGTTCTTATTATCGTGAGAGCTTATCATATCAAATGCCATCTACAGGGATCAGCTCACGAAAATACGTCATTCATCATCCCGTGACGTAGATGTATACTTACATGTATACTTCACAATATTCCACTATTTTTATGGAACAAAAGCAAAGTGATTTGTCAACTTCAGTTACACAGTGTATAATATCATTGCAGAACCATTTCTATAATGAATCCATGACAATGTTTCTTTTGCTCGAATCCGACGTTTTTCAGTAGTCTTGATGGTCATTTAGGCGCCTTTGTGTGTCCAGGCCAAGTCAGTGAGAGCGAGGGAGGGGAGGGGGGGTTCATATTTAATTCAAAGAGACAAGCACCGTAAGTGCCAATGATAAAACTAAAATCAGGTTGATCTGGACTCTTCTCGAATAGTACAACACATGTTCAGTTTTCATATAAAAAGAACAGTAGTAAAAATATTGCTTTTCTCGTTGTGACTCCGCATTATTTTACAACCGCTAATTCAGGAATGTTGTCTACTGGTGTACCTTCACACCTGGAAAAATAATATAACAGGTAGCTTAGAAGCAAAAACGAAGTGTAGGTACTGCGAATCTTTCAAGTCTACCTTACATTTTTATCGATCATGTCCCCCTACAAGTTTGTATACAGCGAACCAATCAGAATGGGTGCCAGAGTACAGCATAGAATATTGTTTGTTTAATTAGCATAGTAGTCTCAGCCTCAGCATAGGATTACACCCAGTATTTGGTCGATGAGGTTACATTTGGTTCGAACAGCGAATGCGATGGTAAAATTAGGTTGATTTGCCGTTTTCCTTGAGGCTTTGATATTTTTTCTAGTGGGAAGGGGGGGTCTGGCACCGTCATCTCTCTGCACGGCTTTTTTCCCACTGCACTTCCACCAGAATCATATGGTCGAATAGCAATTTTTCCTAATATGAGTCTGCTTGTAAACAGAAGTATCATCCCAGTCTGATGTTCTTAAAAATAATTGGGGACTAGGAAAAATAATAGAATAACAAAATTTGTCACTCCCGAGCCTATCACATTTGCATAAGGTTCACCAATGAATATAACATCAAATTTTTCCATACTGTAAAATAAGAATTGGGTGCCATTCTCGTCATCAACCCTCCAAGTGTTGAAATAAAGTACAGCTATAGTTTTGTAGGGACCTTGCTAATTATTACAAAACATCTTTCCCTTGTTATTTTTGTTGGGGTCACTCTCTTGCTCGTTTTGTTAGAAATACCCATACATGTATCTATACATATAATAAAACAGTGTCTGTTTGTTTGTTTGTCTGTTTGCTTGTTTGTCTCGGCATCAATTGAGAACGGCTGAACGTAGAAAGTTGCGGCTGGTACCATTTGACGCAGAATTTATCTGGGAAGGTTTATGAAAAATCCGCATTTGAATCTGTCCATCCGTTGAAACGCTATGAATGAAATACTATTAAAAAACGTGTTATAATCACTTCTATGAGGACGTTTATGCTTATAATAACTTTGAACGGTTGGACGTAAATCCAATTGTAATTAGATTCTGGATTCAGCTCGACGAGTACATTCAAGTGGTACTTCAATCAGGATGTTAGTGGGAGGGGGGTACAGGTTATGAGAGGGGGGGGGGGGGGGGGTCTACAGAAATTTCAAAACTACTTGACCAATTGGAGTGCAACTTTGGGAATTTGTTGTGTGAACATTGAGGAATGTTTCTAACCAGGTAGGGAGGGTTCATAGGATACGGGGGGGGGGGGGGGGTTAAAGGCAGTTAGGGTTGGCATTGGGGAAGGTTTCTGATCAGTTGAGGAGGTGGTATCTGTTATGAGTGGGGCCTGTCCTAAAGGGGGTGTCTGTTCTACCGTTGCGAAGCGCGGGTACACAGCTAGTATATACAGAAATACATCTACAACCGAATTAATAGCAATTCAAATTGCCCTTCACTGCTGTAAACAGTTTCCTTCCACATCTGCAGTTGCTTCCAGGGTGTAGTAGGTACGTTACGTCATTCATTGACCACAACTCACGAGTGGCAAAAGTTTTAAGTATGTAATCAGAACTTTGTGTTTCCCCGTTCCTTATAAGGAAAACACTCATAACGTCGTATATTATTAAATTATACCTTTAGTTTCCCAAATAACTGTGTGGAAACCTGAAGGTGTAATAATTTATTCCTCTCAGAAAATAGGTCGTAGATATTTCGAAACTTCTTTTCTTGTTACATTTTTTATTATTGCCTACCTACCCTCAATGTCATCTCGTAGGTTTGTACCTAACTACCAATAAAAAATATGTATATCTGGAACTGTCAAACCAAGTGTGTGCATGTTTCGCGAGGTTGTCAAAGAGCGTGGTGAAAAGTTAATAATGATAAAAAAGTATCAAAACTTGGCTTTAGACTTTTTGGAGAATTAAAGATACATAAATCATAATATAACCTGGTTATACTATTATATCTCACCCCTCACAAAGTTCTAAATCATAATATATAACGAAATCGTCCTCGGCCATGGATACGTAGGTAAGCAACGTATACCTGTACGAGTTACATGACGTGCGTAAGCGTCGTGCATTGATAGCAATGAATTTGGAAAGGAACCTAAACTAACTACATCTTGAAATTAGGAAGCTGCTAAACAGCAGCTGTTTATTATTATCGTTTCGGGCTTTACTCGTAAACGGCGTAAATGTTTTCCTCACCTTCAAGACCGATCGGTATGTTGGATTTGCATTCCTGGCCGTAGTGGAGCTTACAGCCTTATAATTGATTAATTGCCTATATTAATGAAACTCTCCTACACCTCCACAAGAGAAACATTGGGAGAAACATTATTAATGGTCAAGTACAAATTTACCAGTTTATTAGTAAGTCTTCTTCTATGAATAATCAAAAAACATCTGCCAGTTCGAGAGGCAGTATAGCTTCCTCACTTGAATCACATGAACGTATAGAATAGTTGGCTAGGTTCATTCAGTGGACAGGTGGAGCCAGCCCTGTACGTATAAAAATGTATGATTTTTATAGGGAACCATCTGCGACCCACGTGTACCCTCAAAATTTCAGCTATCTACGCCTATTTTTCGTGAAGTTAGAAGCTTTTCAAGGAACTGGTCAACATTTCATGTTCGCGCATGCGCAGACGAACGATTCCAATGAAATTCATATGGGATTATGAAAGCATTTTTCCTGATCAACCCTTCAAGTTTGAACTCATTTCAACGATATTTAAGGTAGTTATGGGCGTTTCAAGTATTTCAAGTTTGCGCATGCGCAGACGAAAGTTATAGTAATTTTTCAATGATTTTGGTGTGGTACCATCTGTGACCCAACCAGCACCTACCCTCCAAATTTCAGCCAATTTCGACCGTTATTTCGGGTAGTTATGGGCTTTACAAGGGACCACAGACAGACAGACACGGAACCAAAAATGTTTCTTGATGCCTGAAATGCAAAATGGTAGCGGAAATTTTCATTTTGTAGGACATACCTACATTTTGGTTTATTATTTTCAATAATGAACCATTGGAATCGAGCATGAAAAAAAAAATTCTTACCCCCCCTCAAAATTTGATGGTTTACGTTTCAAGGTATGTAGAATCCAAAACTGCAATAAAAATATTTCTGTCTGTCCGCCGTACGCCGTACGCCGTACGGGCCACTTTTCTTAGTTACCATGAAAAAAAATTGATGAAATTCGGGTTATAGGTTCCGTTCGGCGTCTAGTTGGTCCTCGAAGCTCGACGTTACTGTGAGTCATCTCTAAGGGGTTCAAAATAGGGGTTGAAATTTTCAAAACGCCTATACCATTTTTTTACGTAAATATTTTTACGGTTTTAAATAGTTCTTGAACTTGCGAGTTTTTTAAGACCATCCGGAGCATCGTACGTCCAGCCGTTCGTTCACAGTAAGGCCCCGAAGTTTGCACCGACAGGCATTTTCGACTCCAGTGTGAATGAAATTGTATACAATTCAAACCAAATCTCGTAACCAGAGACGCGCCCACAATAGCAATTTGTGAATACGGCCAATCATTGCTAGGGATCACCTGATTATATTGGCGGAGTATGAAGTCGAGTTGGTTGTTCTGTGATACTATTTAATTTGAAAAATGATGGCTCTATTGGAGTTTGTTGGTAGGTAGTGAAACTTGAACAAACGTTGAAGTATTATTGATGGGTAAATTATTACTACGGTAAATCGGTAGTGGTCCAATATGCTATCTACCTGCGCGCCCGTCCCCTACCTTGCCAGGCGTTTATCTACGGTGCACTTCTCTCGGTTCAATATGCTATCTACCGACTTGTCTCATTCGCTTCAAGTTGTGTTCACACCTTTGCCCCTGGTAAACAATGCAAGGCTCAATCAAACCACGTTGTGATTAATTCAGTCGTGCGCCGTCCTTGTTATGAGCTGTGATAATCCTCGTGTTTTCCGTGTTTCTGTGTTTCTGTGATAGTTATCTGTGATATTTTCGTTATTTTAAAATGAAATTGAGTGAGCTGTATAGACATGTAATATTGAACGATGAAATGTGCGTCAAGTTTTTGAAGCAGAAAGGTGTTTTGCCCGATAGTAATCCAAGGCTGTGTTCTAAAATTAAAGACGGCGTCGAATGCGGGAGTGCATTAAAAGAAGTTACCAAAGCTAGTCGGAAACGGGATAGTGAGGGAAATTTTATCAAAACTGTGTACCTGCGATGCCAGAAAAAGGGATGCCAAACGTTTTATTCCATTCGAAAAACTAATAAATTTTTTACTTACGAAGACAAGAACGGGAGGTGCAATAGTGGTATGTCTCTGTGTGGTATCGTTGAGTTGGTGTGGATGTGGTGCAATTTGGTTCCGGTAAGTGACGTTTGTAAATGGACTGAAAGAAGCAAATCAACGGTAGTGGACTGGTACAATTTATGCCGGGATGTCTGTGTGGAAATGTTTGAGAAGCGCCGCAAGATGGGAGGACCGGGCATGGTAGTTGAAATCGACGAATCCCTTTTTCAGGGGAAGAGGAAATACAATAGGGGTAGAATTTTGGCAAGCGATCGCAAGTCGGCACAAAATGACGAGGATGAGCGGGATGAGGACGAACCCGACAGCGAAGAAGAGGCTGACACTCAAACCCAACGTAATTATGGAGCCCGTATCCAAGGTCCATGGGTTTTCGGATTATGTTGTCGCGGAAACGACACAGTTTTGGAGAGACGTTTGTTTGTTGTCGAAAAACGCGATCGAGCCACGTTGCTCCCAATCATCCTCAATGAAGTTGCTCGTGGCACAAAAATTATGTCTGACCAGTGGAGAGCATATAGCACCTTGAGTGATCATGGATACGTGCACGAAACGGTAAATCACTCCGAGAATTTTATTGACCCTTCTTCAGGAGCCAACACGCAGACGATCGAGAGCTTGTGGCGCGTTATCAAGGTTAGATACGGCATCAAGTCGCACGGAGTGTCAAGCCTACCTATACTAAACCGAAAACTAACGGAAGAGTGGTGGAGGTCCATCCATCCCGAGGACCCTTTTTCGGCATTTTTTGACGACCTGAAACAAACGTCCCTCATGCAGTAATCTCATGCAGTCCTTTTGACGAGCTTCCTGTAGAAGCGAAAAATATATTTAGGTAAGCTCCACCATATTTACTTCTTTGGTAGATATAATTCATAATGGTAGATAGCATATTGAACCAATGGACTGACGGTAGATAGCATACTGAACCACCGGACTAGCGGTAGATAGCATATTAGACCACTACCGGTAAATCATTACTCAACGGTAAATTATTACACAACGGTTCATTATACCATCTATGTAGAAGGGGCTGGAGTTTGTTGGTAGGTACTTTTGCAACTTTTTTCACTCCTCATCAACAATTTCTTTTCAGAACTTCATTATGTGTGTTTCTTTTTGTTAGGTACTGTTTGTCATCGGCAGAATTATTTTAGCAACATTTAACTCGTGATTTAGGTAGGTACCTAGTAACGAGTACGGGGTTAGGTACTAACCTACGGAGGGTCTGCGATCTACATAATATGTGTAGAATAGTACATATCATATTATATAGACGGGTTATCTATACATAGAGCTGTGATCTGTAACAGAAGGGTATTCTATACAAAATAATAAACCGTTGTGCAGGGATTTGCAGCGTTTTTTTTACTCAATCACGAATCCAAGGCTACCCTACCTTCCGGTGGTAAGGAAGCAAAAACAAGTGATGTGAAGTGTTCAAGTTGTTATCTACCAAGATAACAACTTAGGTTACCTTTAGAATGTATTAATTCATATTTTGGTCTGATATTTTAAATAATGAACCTTTGGAATCGAGCATTGAAAAAAAATGTTCAACCTCCCCTTAAAATTTGATGGTTTTCGTTTCAAGGTAGAATAAAAACATTTCTGTCCGACCGCGTAGTTGGCCCTTTCCTTAGTTAACATGAACTAAAATTAATAAAATCTGGTTTGCTTGAAAAGTTTCAATAGAAGGGCTTACACAAATTAAGGTTTACACTAATAGGAATTCAGTCATCTACGCAGAAGGGGTTTCTATATAGGAAAGTAATATACCTTTGTGTAATAATTTGCAGGTTTTTCATTTTATTTATTTTTTGTTGTTGGCGAGTCTATAGTTGGCCTATGCGAGAGGATCATACCAATGCAATATTCCACAAAAAATCATCCCTTGAACTTTTTCAACCTTGGCTTTCATAGTCGTTGTTGACTGTAAGCTCTAAAGGGCGTAAAGTACTCAGCTGGAGTTTGACTGGAGTTGCTGACTTGCATTTTTTCAAGTTTAAAATTAATTATGCATACTAATCGAACCTCATTAAATAATAAATCATTTGAAGTAAATTCCTATATGTACACGTTGTTATGAGCTAATGGGTCATGCACAATTATAAGTACTCAGTGATCATTCGAGTGATAACGTTTTGCTTTGCGGTAAACCAATTAGCATTATGAGGAGTTTCCGTTAAACGTATCAGAATATTGAAGAGTCACGCGATGTTTGCTTAACCAGCTGTGGTCCTTTTATTTGCTTGACCACCGACCACCGAAAACGTGGGTTGACTGTCGGCAATACACTAAGCGAGTGTTTAGGACAAGCGGAATGTCTTGTCAAACATGAGGAGGAACTCACATGTGGTGGACTGGGACAGGACACTTTTGCAAAGTTCAAGATTTGCAAGACTATGTAAGTATTATCATAATTTCACAGGAGAACAACACCATGCTCATACAAACGCAGCTTTCATGTTCATGTTCAATTCACAGTAAGAATCAGTAACATGCTGAATATTATTTAGTATAGGTACTATACCCCCCACCCTCATCACTTAATATAAAATAATATCCCTTCTCACTGGCATGTTGAAATCGAATTCTATATGGACGGTTAAATGCATATACACACGAAACCATAAGCTGTTCAGCAGTTTGGGCCCGATTGATGGAGGAGCCTGACAACTCACGAGGTTTCGTTTTGTTGTGATAATATCATTATGACGTACGAATCGATGAGGGAAAAAAATTCTCCCACTATAATGTACGAGTACAAGCGTCATTCCTATATGGAGAAGGGGACCCATTGTACGGCGGTTGGCGCGCCTCATAGGCTCATGGGTCAAAGGAATTATACCATTGAGGGCTAATCCCTACGGCCCTCCCTTCAATCCTCATCAACACCTGCCTCCTAACTAAACTGAACCGGCAAAACGCTACAGAAATCGCTCGTTTAATGATTCCAACGCAAAATTTTATTTCAAATGTAACCCTCAAGCAGAAGGGAAATAACCGAGATAGCTCAAGCCAAGCATTTGCTAACCAAATTACATTATCTTCAGCGAAGTTTATACGATCAAGGTTCAGCTTTATGGGTTTGTGGCTTGTTTTATTGAATGGAAACTCATGCACTGGACGAATCTTTTGAAAATAATTCTGTCATTAACACTCATAATCAAAATTATTAAGTAAATCGGTCAAGTGGCCTACGAAACTTTATTAGCAATGTGCTGCTCTAATTACGTTGTCTAGTTATCATAAAACATTAGTACCTTGAATAAACATTGTCTTGTAAGTCGGTTCCTATGGCGTCAGTGTGTAACCTAGGAAACTAGCTATATCCTATACTTTTCCATCCTTTTGATTAAATTACACAACCATAGCGAATGAAATTTCGGACGATGATCAACGATAATGATAGGTTTTGATCTTCTTTGTGAGCTAGGAAGTCTATAGGTAGGTAGCGTTTGCTTGGGTTGACGACTAGAGCAGTTTCACAATTTATGCTTATTAAATTCGAGTTAACACTGCAAAGTGTCTAGAGGATAGTCATGGATAGTTGAATAAATAATATGTAATTTGTTATTTAAAAAACAGGTTATCAAAAATACGCCCTCTACGCTGGCCACGATTTGGTTAATTGGCAACGATTCGACCAAAACATGCTAGGGAGTAGGTAGAGCGAGCTTTTTGTTCGTTCAGAAGGCATTGTTATGATCAACCGATCACAGCCTGTTCAATTTGCAGTACTGCTACTACTGGTTTAGTGACACCAGAAACAAGCAGAATCCTTGCGATTCAGAAAATGAATAAAACCAATGTAATCAAAATATCCAAAGAAACACGGTACCTACCTACCTAAGTGTGGATGGTTGTATTAGCATCAATGCTTAGGAGGGTGAGTTAGGTTATAAGGCGGGATCCATGGCTAGCCGTCAGGTTATGTTGGAACCCTTGTGCAGACAGGAAGATGTATCAGAGAATCTACGCACAGAGGAAAATGGGGTTGACGTATGGGATACTTACGGGCAGCCAGGAACTGCGTCTGGGATCATTCTGACTTCATGGGTGTCTGCAACTCAACTAGAGGGACCTCAGGACGGATCCCCGTTTGGTTTAAGACTATTAGAAGGCGAGGTCTAAAGCCAGGCCTGGGTAATGACGGCAACACACAAAAAGGGATTGTCTCTAATCTTCTTACAGCGGGAAGCTTCAGCTGAAGGGGACGGGGTGGTGGGGAAAGGTTTTGAAATCTATTGGGAACATCGGGAACCCCTTTCGCGATCTTTTTCAACGTAAATATGATTTTCTACGGCATTCCTCAAGCGATTCACAAACGCCACACTTACCCAGTGCCGATCTCTGACTGTTCAAATTCTGGTCCTCCTTCGCCGGATAACCCCCACACACGCACAAATACTCTTCACCGCAGGTTGAAAACTTTTTGAAAAACAAGGCTACAAAAATATACTTAGTGGACGGCTTTAAGGGAGTACTGTTTGTGTGTTGGTTGGAGGGGTGGTGGAGTGGGGGGAGACTCGCTGGATAGGGGCGCATGAGTCGTGGGACGCGGTCACGTGACCGCCCCCCGGCCCAATGGCCGTAGGCCCCGCCTCTTCTCTTTCCCTATTGATTCTACCTGGTCCTTCTAGGGGTACAGCACAGATATTGCTAAAGTTTGCTCTGGTATATGCATCAACGAACTTGATATATATGAATAACCCAAAGGACCCTTGTTGCTAGGAGTTACCAAGAACTCGAGGGACGTTTCAAGCTGGTACACCCGCTTCATGTTCATCCATGTAGCCTAGGTACAAGCCAGCGTTCATGTCTCCTTGGAGACGACTTTTTTCCTTATCTGCGGTACCTATCCATCCTAATGAGTAACACGGATGAGTCGTAATTTCTACTTTTTAATCTCAAAAACGGATTTAGCGCTTTAAAAAAACCATCGTGAACCATCTGTCGACATTAAATTCCTTCAGGTTCAGGTGAAAAAAGAAGAAGGAAAAAACGTCCGCCAATTCGAGTAGGCAGTATAGCTTCCTCACTTGAATCAGAAGAACGTATAGAACAGTTGGGTAGGCTCGTTTTGATACGGAACCATCTGTGATCCAACCCGCGGGCACCCACAACATTTCAGCTCGCGCATGCGCAGACGAAAGTTGCAGCACGATTCCAGTGAAATTCATATGGAACTATCGAAGCGTTATTCCTGATCGAACCTCCAAATCTGAACTCATTCCAACGATATAAATAAGAAGTTATGGGCGTTTCAACTATTTCATGTTTGCGCATGCGCAGACGGAACGATTTCCATGAGTTTGAATCGGGATCATTTGCGATCCAACCCGCGTGCACCCTCAAAATATCAGCTCTCTACAACTACTTTTCGCGTAGTTAGAAGCGTTACAAGGTAATGGTCAACATTTCATGTTCGCGCATGTGCAGACGAAAGTTACAGTACGATTCTAATGAAATTCATATGGAACTATCAAAGTGTTAAATCATTGAATGAAATCATTTCAACGACTTTTAAGGTAGTTATGGGCGTTTCAAGTATTCAACGTTTGCGCATGCGCCCCGCACCTACCCTCCAAATTTCAGCCGATTTCGACCATTATTTCGGGTAGTTATCTTTACCACAGACAGACAGACAGACAGACATACGGACAGGAAGACAGACATATAGACACGGAACCAAACAAGTTTCTTGACGTCTGAAACGCTAAATGGTAGTGGAAATTTAAATTTTGAAGGAAATACAATTTTTTTTACTCAATCACGAATCCAAGGCTTCCCTACCTTCGGTAGTGAGGAATCAAAAAAGGTGGAAAATTGTGAGGGACGTCAGGAATATTATATCTACTCCTAGGACGCTGCCGGTGCTGGCCACGAATTATTATTAATTTCTACGTACCTACATTTTCACTCAAGAGACCCCTCTCAACATCTCGCAACTGTTGGGAAAGCTATCACTGAAACAGGAGAATAAATGGGGGGAAAGTGCCAGTCAGTGCTTTAAAAAGAAAAAGAAAAGTTCTACGGAACAACATAGTTCATGTTTTACGGAAGTCGCCCTTCTTGTACCTGCGATGAATTGTTTCAAACAGAGAAAATGATTATAGCTGGATCTAGTTTATCTCTACGCCCTTCTGTTGGGAAGCTAGGAACAGGTACCTTGGGCCAGACAAAGATTAAACAATCCGGGCGTTTCCTAACTCGAACGTAAAAATCTTAGAACTGACCGGATTTTCAGTCTGATAGATAATGAGAGTTTCAGCAGATTTAACCAACAGTTAAAGCAATATGGATGCTATGTGACATGTTAACATGCATTTGCTATATCATTATTCACTTGCTGTAAAAGGGCAATCTTTAACGCGATCAAGAGAACCTTTTAACACTTAGTCTCCTCCTCATGCACATCCTAGTCAATTTACAAATATGTATTAGATGTAATTTAATGTACCTGAGTATCATGATTGACTATTATATTTTGAGTGATTTTAAGACTCACTTCAGTTTTAGGCAGGACTTTTGCGGCGTTTTCATAGGTAAATGGATTTGATATGAAGATAGGTTTCCGATTTTTGAGGTGCGATTTTTCTCAACAGTAAGGAGACTTCAGCTCAATCAACCTGCAACACTGAATACAATCTAAAATACCATTAGATAGTATCGCAACGTTCATTTCACACAGAGTTTAGTGCACAAAATTATTTCTTTGGGAAGATTTCACGTTCAATCGAAATCTATGAAAATAACTCATAACTCGAGAAAACCACATTTTTACTTAGGAGTAATACAGATATTTACCAAATTGAACTTACCGATAATTTAAAGCTCGCCCATAATGTCAAGTAATAAATATTTGTATATAATATTATTAGGTACGTGAAATTCCACTTGAACTTTGGCAAGATGAAATGAAATCTTCATATGGAAGCTGAAGAAAGCAATAATGATGTATAATAAGGAAAATATATGTTTTTGTACCTACCTACCCCAAAACGAGATAACTATATAGAACACTCGAGAACAAATCACGACGAAACCAATACCACAAGCCGGAATCAATAATTCGGAAGACATATAATTCATCTTCATCGTGAAACAAGGAATATACGTTTAGGAGAGAATTTTTAATATAGGACAAATTGAAGGATCACGATTCGTTCTCCATGTCTAGCCGTCATGTTGATGATGTCACACTCCCCGAACTGATCCGCAAATGCTGCAGTGATACTTTCAGTATGATAGGGCTTCAGCTTTCATGTGATCTCTCGGACATCTGCTCTGTAAAGGTGAGAATAAAAGAATATGCGAGTCCTCCCTTTCAGCTGAGTTATTATGATGTCACTCCCCTCCGATTGTGACTGGAAGGGTTCAGCACACCCCTCGATAATCTTCTTTATTCAAGTCTTGAATTTTCCAAGGTTACCAGGCTCCAACTCCAAGTGACTTTTTAAATAGTAGAGTTCAGAAGTGATCCTCATTCAAACGTCAGCAACACAATGTTACAGCTGCGCTTACTGTTCTGACTGCATGCAGTGTGATTTTTGTGCCATTGATCAAGTAATGCGTAAAGATTAGGTAATCAGTCCACGAATGATTTTAGTCTCATGATCAGCAAATTTTAGTCCCCAGAAGGCAAATTCTACCGCATTTCCGGATTCATACGGTGTGTCGTTGGAGCGTAACAAAGACCCGAGAGTACAGCATAACAGTATCTGGGCAGTTCGTTATTTTTTCAAGTCAATGGTAAACAAATGATGAACAAAACTTACAAGGCTATAACCAGCACCATTGAGTCCCAGTTATTTTGAAACATAAACGCAGCATAAGTAAACTATTTTCTATATACACGTGCTCGTGACACCCATTGAATTGGTTGCTGTTGAAAATGGCAACTCCTTTTGGTTATCTTTCCTCTCATTCACAGACTTGTACTCCAGTTGGCCTCAACATGATTATGGTATATTGTCATTTGATGACCTGTGTTTGCACTATATGATGTAAAGAGATGAGACCCTCGGAACGCCCATAACCATAACAACTATAAATGGGGGCTAAATGATCTAAACCCCTAATCAGTAAAAACAATGAGGTTAAATTTGGACTTCCCCAAGAATCCTATATGAATTACATCAAATTCCGACTGCACATATGGTTTCCTGGAAAGCCATATACTTTGTGATCGAATAAAAAGGAATATAGCTGGGAACTAGCTCAGTGGCGGGTCCACAACAATTCAGGCGAGAATCAACATAATTCCACGCCAAGTACGATATAGTTATTATCAACTGGTAACTTATATACCACCTATTGAAAATACCATAACTTATTCATAAGAATTCGGTGGTATGCTACCACGACGCGACGGGCTGAGCAGTAGTTGTTTGACATTTTAGCACGTCATCTTTAGTTAGCATAAAGGTTCTCGCACACTATGCGGGAACAGGACAGGAACAGGACAGGAAACGCCGTGGATAGGACGCGGGATGCCGGCCGGCTGCCGCTGTCCCGTCCTGCGCCTATACCCACATTAGGCAGGACTTTCCGCAACTCTCTTTCCCCCACCGCTCGCCATACTCCCCTCGTTTCAAGATCTCCTGTTCTCCAACAAATTTTTGCCCCATTAGCTTCTTAGAGTGAGAGTAGCATACAGGCACCCCCTCAAACTTTTTTCTTTTCCGTTTCAAGGTGTGTAGATTCAAAAAACACTGCAAAGTCCTTGTCACATGGGGTTTATTATTCTACAGAAATGTTGGCTGTACCTACATTTATTGTTTGTTTCATGTGAAATAATTGAAATAGCTATTTCTGATGGTTTCCACCAATTTTGGCCCCCAAAACACAAATTAGGTAGGTACGATTTTTTTTTTTTTTTCAAATTATCCATGATCATTGGAAGTGCCACTTAATCGTCTTGATCTACGTGTTGAAACTTTTCCTAGTGCTATTCTACAAATTGATGGTGATTTCAGACGATTTCGCAGGTTTTTGCCTCATAAAAAATCAATTTTGGGAGCTGAACATCTGGTACAACCTCAATTTTCCACTCCTTGGCCAAAATCGACCTCATATTCCATCTTCTCGTCCACAAAAACATGGAAAACGATACCTCAAAAGCTCATGTTACCAACATGTTGCTAAAACGCAAAAAGTACCTATTTTTACACACATTTTCACTCACAACACCCCTGGGTATATTCCGATCGGGCTGAAAAGTTTCGGGACACAACTAGGGCCCAAATAGAGCATGTGTGCGAAAGAACGACTTTTTTAGACCGAAAATGAAGCCTGTACACGTGATACGGCGGACGGCGGACGGACATTGCATTTTTTGAATCTACGCACCTTGAAACGGAAAAGAAAAAAGTTTGAGGGGGGGTTATAAAAAATTTTTGCTGAGCGATTACATAGGTGTATTATTCAGAGAATAATAAACCAAAATGCAATGTCCGTCCGCCGTCCGCCGTCCGCCGTATCACGTGTACAGGCTTCATTTTCGATCTAAAAAAGTCGTTCTTTCGCACACATGCTCCATTTGGGCCCTAGTTGTGTCCCGAAACTTTTCAGCCCGATCGGAATATACCCAGGGGTGTTATGAGTGAAAATGTGTGTGAAAATAGGTACTACTTGCGTTTTAGCAACATTTTGGTAACATGAGCTTTTGAGGTATCGTTTTCCATGTTTTTGGGGACGAGAAGATCGAATATGAAGTCGATTTTGGCCAAGGAGTGGAAAATTGAGGTTGTACCAGATGTTCAGCTCCCAAAATTGATTTTTTATGAGTCAAATACCTGCGAAATCACCATCAATTTGTAGAATAACACTAGAAAAAGTGTCAACACGTGGATCAAGACGATTAAATGATGGCACTACCAATGATCAAAGATAATTTGAAAAAAAAAAGATCGTACCTACCTAATTTGTGTTTTGGGGGCCAAAATTGTTGGAAACCATCAGAAATAGCTATTTCAATTATTTCACATGAAACAAACAATAAATGTACAGCCAACATTTCTGTAGAATAATAAACCCATGTGACAAGGACTTTGCAGCGTTTTCGCTTTGAGAGCGATCGCGCCGCAACCCGTCCTGTTCCTGCCCCATGCCGTGACCGCCGCGTCCCACCTAGTGTGCGTATCTCCGTTCAAATACACAGAAGCGAAAAAATACGACCCGCGTCCCACGGCTGTTTCCCGTCCTGTTCCCGCCTAGTGTGTGAGGACCTTAAGGACTACCAACAGAATGGTAATACATTTCACATTACATAGGTACGCAGTTGAACGTGTTCACATCAAGGCAACAAGGCATAAAATGGATCAAGCACTTCGTTTTCTTGAGCTGCAGAAAGTGTAAATATCAAGGCGATTGAACAACCGTCAAGTACCAGGGATTCTGTCGCCTGTCACAGCCGGCTCTGGTTTCAGCCGACGTGAATCCCGCACTAAGTAGATTTCCCCAACGCTTGAAGCCTCCCGTGTGACCTTATCAATGACTAACGTTTCAACCCCGCCGGGTCAGTCGACGTTTTTTTCCCGTCCCTGTTAGGAAGTAGATACGAGTATTTATGATCTGTGACGAGTTTCGCATTTGTCCGGCACATCACACGCCATGTTTGTAATTCCTATGTGAGTATGAAAATATTCCTCTCTCAGCGACCAATGATGCGAGTTTGCATACGAAGTTAACGTCCATTAGAAATTTGAATATAGCAAAACTGGCTGAAGTCTGCAAATGTCACCAACTGACATCGAGTTGAACCTAAATGAACGTAAAGTAAAATAATATGATGCAAGTTAAACCTCCTGCGGATGTCGAAACAGTCATGATATTCTATTACTAACAACTAGAATCACTAATAGCAATTAGTTTTTTTAAATTCTTTTCAAATAAGAAAACACATGATGCGAGGCTTTTCATGAACTCTGTCACCCTTATTCGAAGCTGGAGCTTCCTGATCAGTAGGTAGGTATATGATATAGGTATTATTTTTATCTACATAGGTATATAAAGAGTTAATCATGCATTTTTTGCTTATATTTTTGTTCATTAGGAGCTTATTTTGGTTTTGGGCTTTTGTATGTACTGGAACCATTCATCTAGAATAGGAATATCCTTAGTAATTAATACTTAGTTTATTCATTTATGACAGCGTTTTCAGCTTATACTAGCTGCAAGGGCTCATCTCATCTGGAGCAAACAAGTGAGCCTAAATAATATAACACTAAGTCCATACCTACCTTTTTAGAAGAGTTATGATACAGACGAGACAAAATACAACTTTTCGACATCATGAGTTACCTATAACTAGAGTTCGGATTTTGCATATTTTGCATATCAGGTTTTTTTCAATAGAAAGTGTCATACTTATCCGAATTAAGGTATTTGGAGATTTCGGACATTTAAAATTGAATTTAAAATTACATATTCGTGCATATTTTGCTGTTTTTTGCATATCATATGCATCTGCATATGTTTCAGAGTTTTGCATATAAATGGCATATTTCTAAGAAATATCTGCGTACCTACACTGAAATTTCCGATCTCCGGTTTGTATGACTGCCCTTTCGATCTCTCCGGGATATCTCACTCCTGGAGAAATTGCCAAGTTAAAATTCCTTCCTGTTGTCAGCTGCGACATTGAAAGATCCTTTTCCGCGCTGAAAATGACTATCAGACCGAGGGAGGAATTTCACAGTCGAAAACCTCGAAACATAGCTGTTGTGTTACATAGCTCATTCCCGTATTAGACTTCTCAATAAAAACTTGAAAACCGAAAAAATTGGACCAAAATTTCAACTTGCATATTATTTTGAATTTTTTGCATGTTTTTGCATTAGGTATTTTGCTAACTTTTGTTGCATATTTCAGCTATTTTTTTGCATGTCGATCCGAACTCTAGTTATAACCTATACTCAAACGGTTTGATTTTTTTCCACTCCTTACGTATTTTACGAAACCCTACGGTAATTCAGTTAGCAACCGAGACAGAGAAAAAGAGACAGTTACATAAGGAGGTTGACCGGTGTATTGATTATTCAAGCTCCCCGTTCGTACGGCCGTACTACAGACGTCCAGTCTCCCTAGTAGGCAATCCAAGTGAAGCTCTAGCAAAAATCCCCCTCCATCCCTTTCCTCCTATATTTTCTCACACCTAAACACGATCCGTCTTCTTCGAACCTTTTCGTAATGTTACCTCCAACTTTAACATTTCCAAATTGTGGCCACCGAAGTGACTTAAGTTACTGCTGTTATTAGTAGCGCTATCTTTTTAAAATGTTTTAACTCTTAAATTATATTGTTACTGGATTCTTGGAGAGGAAGACGTACAAGACGTACAAATTGCTCATTCAAATCGTAAGCGTGGAAGGAAGCCCCCCCCCCCCCCATCAGAACACCTCCAGAACCTTAGGAGTGTAATTATTTCACAATATATATTATCTTCTAATAAGGACGAAACACGAGGTGTTCATGTGCATTCATTAGGCTGTATAATTCTTAGGGCCACATACACCATAATAATATTATGCCACTATAATAGATTCATGGCTGTTGGAATTGATGTGTCGTCCCAAGTATGGAATCAGATTGTGGATAAATATAATTTGTTCGGGATGAACTGACAAATATTATTCAAGAAGACTTGAATTGGTTTGCCGCACTACAACTAACAAAGCTATTACTTGAGAGAAGCCTTTTCAAATCTTTATTCCCAATATATTTTTTCATCCACCCCCACACCGTATCGTCTCTCGGTTTGTCTTTTATCTCGTTTTTCCTAAGACTGTATGGTTTACACCACTCGCTATTTCAGCCCTCTAAAGAGGATTAAGGCTTGTCAGTTTTAAGCCGTCTTGAAGCCTCCTGGCGTCAGCGAGAACAGCCTAAATGGGGGGGTCCGTTTCACCGGGCAACAAAAATTAGCGCGCCTTTTCAAGAAGGTTTATGGTTCTTCCTCTACCGACGATTTGCCACCACATGTGATCCTTCTAAATCTGGATCGGCCATCACTTCCTAACAAAAGCTATTCCGCCAACTAACACTTATCTTGTTAGAGATTCAACAAAGGCCTTTAATAACTACTTATTTCCCTTCATCCGCTTATACAACTTCAAGTAGCTAGTTGACTTACAACCTCTTCAGCTGTAATCGACTTACGCTTATAATGTCTTTTGGTCGATTCGCAAGTTCACGCTGCCTACATTGCTGGCTACTTGAGGCATCCGTTCTATACTGGAACAGTTTATTCAAAGTTAGGAATTGACATGTTTCTTTCAACAATCAAGGAAAATACGTAACACTTATTGCAATTCAATTGTTCACATATCAGTATTCCACATGTGGCTTTGTTGGAATGCGTGGGCCAGTTATTAATTATCCCACCACCCTCCATACAACCAGCCAGGAGGGCATCGGGAAAGAAGTTAGTTGTTATCAGGGATTAGCTGGAAGAGTTCTAGTGGGTGGTCCGTTCGGATCCTCCTATATTGACATCTCCAGGCGAAGCGTAAAAAGCTCCGAAACCCCTCTTTCTTTCTTACTAGCGTAGGCTTTAAATTTCTCCTGTCATGTTATTTTCACATGATAGCCGTGGAGTTGGTAATAGTATTTATAACTTGAAATTTGTAATTGGACTTGATGAAATCATGATCTCATAGTTGATGAGTACCTGCATTATTTGTTGTCAAGTACCTAATAGTTCATTATTGGGACCCACACGATAGTAAAAATAAAAGCAAGTGGGCTTGTGATGCTAATCTTTTTGCTAAGTGCGTGAGGAATATTTGAGATTTAGGGTTTATTATTTTCAGTAACGCACCTTTGGAATCGAGCATGAAAAAAACATGTTTGAACTCCTCTCTCAATTTGATGGTTTGTGTTTCAAAGTACGTAGAATACGAAAAACATATGTTTAAAAAAAAGCACGCTTAGGTATATTTAAATACACTAAAAAGGAGAAAATTCAGTCATCTAAATCTCATTGGGGTTAACTTTTCAAAACCTCGTAGGTCGAACTTTTTCAATAGAAGGGAATGGTTTTATGACGTTTTTGAATTGATTCCGAACATCTTGGTTCTTTTTTAGACCACCCAACCGTTCGTTCACGTAAGGCCCTGAAATTTGAACCCGAAAGCTTCGTCAACATGAGTTATTGAATTCGAGTTATTGAGCTTCGTCAACATTAGTTATTGAATTCGAGTTGGTAGTTCTGTGATCTTATTTCATTTGAAGAATGATGGCTATTTTGGATTTTTTTTAATAGGTGTTTTTTACTTGTTGATAAGTAGGTACAAGTTTCTAATCCATCCATTCCGTTTCCATTTATTTGAGGTATATAGATAAGGTGGGGAGGTTTGGGAAGATGAAGGCCTACCTACACCAAAAGGTCTTCCACAATGCCAGTACTTCGCCGTGTTTCAGTTAAACTTAATTGCCAGTAATTTTATAAATTCTCCCTCAAAATGTTGCCTTTATTATTGAACAAACAATGATGTTCATATTTATTCATTATATTGTTCATATATACGGACCCTTGTAACGTTTCGCATTATGAGTAGTCAGTGATGGGAGACAATGATTAGTTTTCTTTTTCAAGTTTGTTTTTAATTTCTTTTGTAATAGTTAATTGTATTTAAAAGGATGGTAAGGATGTTTAGCTTCGACAATATTACCACAACAACAACAACTTGAGGATGTTAAGTCAACAATTTTATTTCTGTCTCATGCCACTCAACCTCTCTTCCAACTACTGATGAACATGAGTCCCGATTTAAATAGAACGCGTGGAAAACAGGGAAGTCGATCAACGCAAAGCCTTTCCTCTCCACGCCAGGGTTATTTTACACTCGTATTATTTCTAGCATTGATACCTGTTGCTAAATTGGGCACCTGCACTAGTGGAAGTAAATATTAAGCCTCTCGATAGTTTTGAATTCAAACCTATGAATGAGCACGGGAAACCAATAAATTATGTTGCCGATGCTATCAGGAAAGAGATGTAATTAAAACTGTTTAGAAATAGAACGCGCGTATGCTCTATTTACAGATTAACTGCTCGGCGGAGCAGAATATTTGATTTGCTCGGCAGTGGTGATGTTTTACACCCCTTCTACGTTCACAGATTTGAAAATGCAATCCTAGCCTATATTTCTGATTATCGCCTAGCCCTGGGGCATGCTCGATCTCATTGACGATATCAGACCGTGTACTGAAGCGGACTCTCATGTGAGCAATACAAATACCTACTTTTTATACACAGTCTGCCAGATTCCGCTAATTGTGCAGGCACTAACCCATTAGCACTGGTCACCTTACCAGTGTAAGGAGTATCGGCCAGCTGCAGAAGATGCCAATTTCTCCTGGCCAATTGCTTCATTGAAATATCCCAGTATCATCACACTATCATAATAGGCTCACTTTTCGGCTCAACACATCATAGAATAGTTCATCCGGATCTTCATCAGTGGATTCCTCGGTATGGACTTGGAGAATATTGTAACATTGTTAAATTACTACTTTCGGATTTATATAGGAGAACAATATTTTGACATACTATCATTGAGACTAATTTTCACGATTTTGAGGAGAAATTATAGTTAGAAGTAGATAAAACTGTTCCATCGAATATTATGTCGATTTCAGCTAGCCGAGACCACTATAATACAGAGTGTTTCTTAAATGATGGATATGTATTTTTATCTCCGTTGTTTGAAGGGTTAGAAAAGAAACGTCATATGGTTACCCCCCTTAATGTTTTGAGACAAATTCAACTTTGACATTCTTGCCCACGTACGCATGCGCAAAATATGCGCAACTCCCACTAACTTTCTTATTTCAAATGGGAACTCTGATGATCCAGCGGGAGCTATAATTAGGAATAATGTACACGAGACTTCTTGAGTCGGTTTGTGACATAGGATGATTATTTATTGGCATACAACTTCTTTTATACCCCTCTGATACATCCCCAGAGAGGGGTAGGGAAACCCCGCTCTGGGAAGCCGTTGAGACGCGGCTTACCTATATGTTAGGCTTACCTATATGTTACATTATTGCTAGGGAGCAGCCGATCACTACAGGAACCCTAATTTTTTATTGCAGATTCGGATTCTATGTCAAATTTAATGAAAATGCACTCCTCGAATGATTTTTTTTCATAGCGCGCAACAGCCTCTAGGGGCGCGCAAAATCGCGTAGACCTGGAAATGTGCGTATTTTGAGATGATTTTTCGACGCCGAGTCACGTGGTGAATTCCGTTTTTTGGTTTGACTCCATTTTACCGCAATTATCGCAGTTCGAAATCAATTTTCATGGTCTCAAAGTGCCAATTTTGGCTGCAATTTTATTAGCGATTTTATCATGTACTACCTAATCATTTTAGAAAGTACTCTTCCCTCAGAACAAGAACACTGGTTCCTGAAGAAACTAAAAATAGATGCACAATAAACTCAAGAGTTCAGTGAATAAAATGAAAATGATGATAATGAAATGTAAATGAAACTTCCAGCCTGACTGGCGAACACGGAGAACTCTTGGGCCACGGCCATTATCTCCTCGGTGCAACTTCAATACGTGAGCTTGTGACGACGTGTCTCTTTTGGCGATAAGCATTATGAAGATCCGATCCGAACTTCTGTCAGTCCTGAAACGGTGCACATCGGATGCTATTGTCATTAATATCATCGTGGATGATGCCTCCTCGTTTCACCCCAGCTGAACTGACGGAGAAGGTGTCGCTGTACTTCGAAGAAAGAAGAAATTCTTCAAGAGCTGCAGCAATTTTCGGACAGTTGCAACCCCAACATCGAGTGGATTACCGCGTAATTTTACGAACCGTACGCCGTTTTTCTCGATCGGGTAACGTCAGGATTCGTCCTCCACTCGGAAGACCTCCGAGTGTCTACTCGTACGAATTCGACTTGGACGTTTTACTTTTTCAGAATGAAAATTCGCATTCGTTAGTTCGTGAAACGGCTCGAGTCATTGGTTGTCATTGGTTGTAGCGTTGCTCGGCGTTGAAAAATAGTGCTTAAACATGTGCCACACTTGGGGTTTACCAACATCTCAAAATACGCACATTTCCAGGTCTACGCGATTTTGCGCGCCCCTGGAGGCTGTTGCGCGCTATGAAAAAAAAATCATTCGAGGAGTGCGTTTTTAATTAAATTTAACGTAGAATCCGAATCTGCAATTTGTCGCAAAAAATTAAGGAGGGTCACCGTTTGATGTTTCTTTTCTAACCCTTCAAACAACGGATATAAAAATACATATCCATCATTTAAGAAACACCCTGTACATTTTCCATTTCCCCGTTTTCGACCACGCTGAACACGAATCCAAGAAAAAATGGAAATTTCAGCTCCTTCAGATACCTAGTTGAGTGTGTGTGTACGCATTTCTGTGAACCGCCATAACTCACGACCCAATGGTCCAAATTGCCTCAATTGTTGAAGGTAGTTCAGGATTATTAGGTCCTAGGTGGTCCTTGTATGAATTTCGTCGCATTTGTATCGGTAGTAACGCCAGCGCATGAAAACCGTCGAACCGCCATAACCCACACAGTCTAGTGGCCCGAACAAGATATCTTTCTTTAATCTGGTCCAGTAGTCTCTAGTGTCCATATATTTAGATTTTTAGATCATTATTCAAACCTTGTATATACGGAGAATTTCGCTTCTTAATTTCCCCAATGTTAGTTGAAAAAATCCTTGCTCTTTCGAACTATCCTAGAAAATATCCTACAAAATGTTACATAAATTATAAATACGGACAACTAATTCCATCCATAGTACCAAGGCCGAGCCATGTAATCCATGGATTATTCTAGAGCTCTAGACCATAATTATATTTTATTTTTATTTTGGAGGTTTCCAGATCCTGCGTGCTCCCTTGTACTTAGTCCTTTCCTTCTGGCAGTCCTGCAGATACCACCTGTACTCTCCTCTAGGTTCACTAGCGAATGGGGACATTTTCTCTGCAAGAACTGTGAACACCTTGGCATATGATTCATGGCGGATTTCATTCTATCACGCACATCTTCAAGAATGGTACCATCCCAGCCTTCCAGAATGCTTTGGGTGGCCTCCCTAGTGTTATTGCCTGAATTTTTGTTGGAGTGTTGAGCCAGAACAGAACAACAGGGATTTTTTGTAAACAATAATTATCATGCGTTGGTGCCAAAATGTGATATGAGGCTTTCCATTGCAATATAACAATATCTAGATCACTCTCCGGATAATCTGGTAGGTCACACTCTGGTGTAGGGGGCACACCAACTAGATAGTACCTGGAGAAAATGAGAGTTACCTGTACAAATGAGTTAGCGGATGGTGAAAACGATCCTAGGATGTTAATAGTTAGGTATAAGTCGTACTATACTGCCCTAAAGCACTTGGATATGGTACAATGGGGGAGTGGACGTTATCATTAGATTCGGAAAAGGCATCGAACCGACGAGCGGAACCCATTGTCAAAATAAGGGTAGGGAAAACGTGATTGTTTTGAGAAGCAACACTATTGTGTACACAAAGAAAGTGTTTGCACAGGGCTATTGCCTTCCGCCTCGGGGGCGGCAACATAAAACACAGGAGGGTGTCGGTCCTCATCCTGCCCGACCTTCCGCTAAGTGGCAAAGTGTGTAGCTTGGTAAACCAATTACTTCACTCCTGAGGGCCGCATTCCCCTTTTCGAATTTCCCAAAGGGACTTCCGGTTTTAATCTTCGCGCCGTCTTCGCAGCTATCGAGGTTTTCCCTTCGGCCGTTTTCGCGTTCCATTAACGAGGCGCTGGAAATCTCCGGTAAATGGTCCCCTCCTCAGTGGAGCGTGTGATGCAGCTTCCTGGGCACTTTGCCTGAGTTCGGCTCAATGTCTCGTCTGACGTCCCGCATTTGCGCTGTAGGCGTTGTATTCCATTATTACGGCAACCTTGCAGATGTAAAATTCAGATGGTGATTACGATTACAAACTCCTGAAAGTCTGTGCTCAGTGAGAGGAAGAAGGGGAAATTCAATTTTTTTTCCATTGCCTTCTGAATTCGGTGACAATCCGAAACGAACGCTAGACTTACCGGATTGGCACTTTGGCCTCAAATATTCTAAAAATTCCATGCCAAAAGGCCAATCTGATCCTCATTTTCCTTTTTAGTTTTTTTATTAAATAAAAGTCATCCATATTTGGGGAAAAAGTTGACGTATTCTGGATTCTAGAGGTGACTTCTGTAACCGGCGGAGAAATAAAAAAATTAGAAAAAGAGTCCACTCTATTTCCAAAGCCCTTCCTCATAAAAACGCTGGAAATTATTACACAACGATTTATTACCTACCTGTATAGATGCCCCTTCCGCACATATCACTGTTTTCTGCTGTCAATACCTACCCTCGTCTTTCCCCCAAGAAAGTCCTAAATCGAGTGCTGGAGCCGGACAATCGCATTTCATAAATATGCGGTGGATTCAAGAATCCGACAATTAATTATTATTTGTTGTTAACATTTGTTCAAATTAAAAAAGTACCTATCAACAAAATCCAAAATAACCGTCATTCTTCAAATGAAATAATATCTCTGAACAACCATCTATGTTTCATACAGCAATGCGTGATTATAATCAGGTATTCCCTAGCAGCGATTTCTGGACTCTATGCATACCGTTGCATTCACGGTTATGTTGAGGTACCTAGCTTTTCGGGGCAAACGAACGACTGGATGTACAATGTTCCGGGTGGCCTCAAAAAACGCTCAAGTTCGTAATAAATTTAAAACGTGGAAAACGTTACATCACAAGCTCATTCTTACCACATTGCATTCACTAAAACCTCAAAAAAAACCCCTCAAAACCCCCTATTTTTACCCCCATTTTCCACCCATAACATCCCTGGATGTATTCCGATCAGGCTGCCAAGCTTCGGAGCACAACTAGGACCCAAAAAATGAAGCCTGTGTGCGAAAGAACGACGAACTTGAACCAAAATTTGAAGTAAATTTAAGGCTCCAACTTCTTTAGAAGCTCAATTCTTCGCTCGTTGGTCAAAATCGACTTCATATTCGGTGTCCTCGCCCTAAAACATGGAAAACGATACCTCACAAGCTCATGTTCACTAAAACACCAAAAAACCCTATTTTTACACCGATTAACCGCCAATAAAAATAAACGTCAAAATCTATGTAGGTACTTTATTGTTTCACATCATATAAATTTCTCGTTAAAAATTACCACCGAGTGCAAAACGTACTCAGTGGGCTTTGTTATTTTAAATAGGTAGGGTTATTGTTAAAAACGTGTATACTTTGATAGAAAGCTCAATATGTATTTTATACAAAATCACAAAAAGGAATGAAGTTTCCTAAACTACAGAATGCTTGAACGTTTATAAACTGTTTGAAACCAAGACCACTTGTTGGTCTTGTCAACGATTAACATCAACATCCACCTTCTTTCTTCTTCTCTTTTATTCCAATGTTTTTGAGAATTTCTTCATTACGAAATTTAGATAAGGGCTTGGTGAGGATGTCTGATTTATTGTCCTTCGTTGGCACATATTCCACTCTTAGCTTTCGATCATTTATCAGATCTCTTAGGAAGTGATATTTGATGTCGATGTGGCGTGAATGAGATGTGACGCTGTTCCCTTTTGCAAAGTTGAGTGCCGATTGGTTGTCACAAAATATTAGTGGTTCAGATGGCATGTTACACTCAATTTCATGTAAAACTTGCAATAGCCACAACATTTCCACGCTGCACGATACGATGCCAACAAATTCTGATTCCATCGTGGAGAGAGCGACTGAAGTTTGTTTGTTTGATTTCCAGATGATCGCAGTGTTGTTCAACTCGATAAGGAGACCTGTAGTCGATCTTCTGTCATCTTTGTCTCCTGCCCAATCTGCATCTGAATACCCTCTCACATTCACCACATTCCCTCCCAAATCTTTAGTTATCTGGAAGTCGTAATTTATTGTGCCTTTCAAGTAGCGCAACACCCGTTTAGCAGCTTGCCAATGAATTTTGCCTGGATTCGACGAAAATTGTCCTAATTTAGAAACAGCAAACGCTAGATCAGGACGTGTTGCTTGAGACAAATACATCAGTTTTCCTATTAATCGTCTGTAAGGAACATCTTTCATTTCGTCTTCCTCTTCTTTTGTCCTCGGGCAGTCGGCTTTACTAAGACATTGGTTAGGTTCTAAGGGAGTTCTCACTGGTTTACAATCTGACATTCCAAATTCACTCAGAATCTCCTTTATATACTTGGTTTGATTTAGGGCCAGAGAACCATTACCTGCTTTCTTGATTTCAATGCCTAGGATATAATGAAGAGGTCCCATGTCTTTTATATCGAAGTAATTTCTCAAAGTTTTCTTAGTTTCCTCCATAGCTTTTTGACTCGAAGTTATGAGGATCAAATCATCTACGTACACAGATATTATTCTGAAATCGCCATCTTTCTTTTGATAATATATGCACGGTTCTGCTTTGCATCTTTTCATTCCTCCACTTAGTAACCTTTTATCTAACGTTTCGTACCAAGAACGACCTGATTGTTTTAATCCATAGAGGCTTTTGATCAACTTGAAGACCTTCCCTCTTGAATTAGGCTCACATACTCCTTCGGGGATCTTCATATAAATATCTTCCCTCAACTCCCCATTTAAATATGCCGTTTTGACGTCCATTTGGTGAACTAGCCAGTTGTTCTCCACTGCCAATTTCAACAAAACTCTCACTGATGGAAGACTGATTACAGGACTATACGTTTCATCATAATCAACGCCTGGTTTTTGTGTGAAACCTTGGGCTACAAGTCTAGCCTTGTACCTTTCAAGGTTCCCGTCTGCCAAGTATTTCTTTCGGAACACCCATTTACATCCAACCGGTGTTTTACCTGGTGGTAAATCAGTCAATTCCCAGACCTTCATCGCCGTTAAAGAAGATAATTCTTCTTCAATTGCTCTTACCCAAAGATCTCGGTCTGTTCCTTGCATTGCCTGCTTATATGTTTTAGGATCCGGATTCTGTGTGGTGCTCAAACATGCATGTTGACATTGAGGTTTCTTGACTGTACCTCTGTCTCTTAACTTCATATGATGCCTGGGATGTTTTTCGTTTTCGTTTTCTTCCACCTCTTCTTCACTATCACTATTCAAATTTCCATCGTCAACGTCTTGATCAATGTTTCCGTTATTTTCTCCGTCATTCATTTCTTCCAAGGATGGGATTTCATCCCAACGTTCATCTGCTTCATCTTCCTCCCCAATACGTTGTTTTTCTACATTATTTGTTTCGTCCCTTGACGTTGATTCCTCTTTCATTGAGGGTCGTTCTACTTCCTCTATTATGATTTCTTCCAACACATCAGTTTGTCTCTTCCGTTCAGAAATTCTATTTTGTTTTCTTGCATCTCCTATTATTTTATTTTCCTCTTTATCAATTTCCATATCTGAATAATCAATTCTTGTCCATTCACTGTACGGGTACTTGTTTTCCTCAAAAGTTACATCCCTACTCATCAGAATCTTCTTTCCTTCAAGATCCCACAATCTATAACCTTTAGAAACTCCAGCGTAACCAATCATTATGCAATCTGTAGTCTTACTATCCAGTTTTCTTCTAAGCACATTAGGAATATGAGCATGGGCCTTACACCCGAAAGGTCTAAGATGTTGTACATTTAGTTTTCTACCCGTCCACCTCTCCTCCGGAATTCGACAATCTTCCGATGAGGGGCATCGGTTACGTACGTACGTTGCTGTGCTCACAGCTTCAGCCCAGAAACTCTTAGGTAAATTCGCAGCAATCAACATGGATCTCGAAAGGTCAAGGACTGTTCTATTGTACCGTTCAGCAATTCCATTCTGCTGGGGACTATAGGGTATGGTCAATTGATGTATAATACCATTTTCTTTAAGAAAATTGTCAAAATTTTTATTAACATATTCTTTCCCGTTGTCGCTCCTTAAACATTTAATTAACTTCCCAGTTTGTTTTTCTGCCATAATTTTGAATTTCTTGAAATAGTTGAACGCCTCATCTTTGCTTTTCATGAAAAACACACAAACTCTTCTCGAAAAATCATCAATGAATGTGATAAAATATTTATATCTCGAATTGGATTCCACAGGCATAGGCCCACAAACATCTGTATGGATCAATTCCAGCAACTCTTTGGTTTCATAGCTACTTGATTTCGGGAATGGCTTTCGCGATGATTTTCCTTTAATGCAAGGTTCACAAACATCCTGCATTTTCAAAACTGTGCCATCCAAGCCTTTCACCATTTCTTTCTTGTACATTATTTTAATTGAATCTGTATTTACATGGCAAAATCGTTCGTGCCAGTTTTTCTCATTTACTTGCCCTACATTGGCCTTTTCTTTCAAAACAATATTTTTAAGTGCATACATGTTTGATTCACCACGTTTAGCATGTATGATCAATTCATGTCCATCATAAACTTTACATGCTCCTTTCTTGATTACAATGTTATAACCATTCATTTCAATTTTAGCTATAGAAAGGAGTCTAAAGCAGAAATTAGGAACATGAAGAACTTCCTTAAGATTGAGAGTGAATTTACCATGTGCAGTTGTAGATATTATAGAGACTGTCCCTATTCCAACAATTTTACATTCCACGTTTGATGCAAGTGTGACCACTTTAGCACAATCCAAAGCTTGGTAATAACTGAAGTCTTCTTTGTATGGGGAGAAGTGACTACTGGCCCCACTGTCAATCAACCATTCGTCATTTCGAGGAACGTTTGCCACATTGAGACAAACTGCATTTAACGATTTTTGGGGGTCTTCATATTTTGATTGATTTTTGTTTATTGAATCTTTTTGTCGACAAAATTTAGCGATGTGTCCTTCTTTACCACATATAAAGCATGTGAATGGCTCTTTTTTAGTGTATTTCTTAGCCAACATTGCATTATTTAATGACTCACTACATTCGTCTCTCTTCATTTGTTTCCTTTTATACTCACCGCATAATAAACTTTCGAGTTTCTCAGGTGTATAATCCTCATCTTTAAATGTGCAGATCATACTCACAGTTGTCTCGTACTCTTCACCTAATCCGTTGATTATAACATTACATATCTGTTCTTGGTCTATTCTTAAACTCCCAGCCTTTTCAACCTCTGAAGCATATCCCAAGATACGATTAACGTAGGTTTCCATGTCCTCATCGTTCAGCATCTTGGATGTGAAAAGACATTTTGATGCCTGGAGGCGGCGTAGTCGGGTCATTGGCTGAAACCTTAAAGAGAGTTTATTCCATAAAAGTCTAGGGCAGTTTAAATCTATGATGTCCTGTTGGATATCCTCGGTTATGGCCCTTGCGATTAACCGAAATGCCTTTCTCTTTTTATCTGGTGAGAAGGTAGCGAATTTTTCTTCATCATTAGTTGTGACCAATTCCCATAAATTTTGGTCTTCAAGCTCAAGTCTCACGTTAAATACCCATGTTTTGTAGTTCTTCTTGTTGAGCTTAACAATACTATACCTCGACTTACTATGTTCTTCTTCTTCCATCGCGCAGTAGAAACTTTAAGCCGATAACCTTTGTTAAAAACGTGTATACTTTGATAGAAAGCTCAATATGTATTTTATACAAAATCACAAAAAGGAATGAAGTTTCCTAAACTACAGAATGCTTGAACGTTTATAAACTGTTTGAAACCAAGACCACTTGTTGGTCTTGTCAACGATTAACATCAACAGTTATTTTCTCATTTCTTTAGTTGCAGAAGATTAAGACAACATTTCATGACCAAATCACCCTCCATTCGATTATTTTAGAATTTTAATTTTTTTAGAATTTTGGTAGTAGAAAAAATATGTATTTTGTTGCCCCAACCCCTACATACACCTATCACACTTGATTATGCATCATTTTCCAACGTTGGATCAGTTTCTATTTTTGATCACTATTCCAGTACCTAATGAAACTAGATTACATTCTGAGAACTTTGACACCAACCGCACTGTCTTACACAATAAGTTTCTCTTTCTATGATTTTTCAAAGTTTCCAGAAGATCGGACGTCACAGTTGTCAAGCGGGTCCCGCCCAGGCGAGAGGGGCGCAAGGACGTCAGAACTCCAGGAATCTTTGAAAAATAATTAGCACTTATCGTAGGAGAGTGCGATTAGTGTCAAAATTCAAAGGATGGATCTACTTTCATTTAAAAAAAGCGCTGCAAATTATTACAAAGGTTTATTATTTAACTCTATAGATGCCTCTTCTGCGTAGATCACTGTTTTCTGAGGTTAATACCCTCGAGCTGCCCCCAGGAAAGCCCTAAATCGAGTATAGAGCCGGCCCCGAAATTAATGTTTCCTACAAATGCGCGGGATTAAATAATTCAGTCATTAATTATTTGTAGTTATTCATGAACCATAAGGCAAATTATAAACCGTTGTGTAATAATTTACCTGTTTAGGTGCCCCTTCTACTTGTATCGTATAATGAACAGTAATAATTTACCGTTGTGTAATAATTTATCCAATAATACTTCAACGTTTGTTCAAGTTACAAAAGTACCTAACAACAAAACCCAGGAGAGCCATCATTCTTCAAATGAAATGATGTCACAGCACAACCAACTCGACTTCATACACCGATCCGTAATCAGGTGTTTCCTAGCAATGATATCTCGGCCGGGTTTATACCTTTTCAATCACGATCATGTTGACGAAGATTTTCGGTTCAAACAAACACTGGATTTACAATGATCCGAGTGGTCTCAAAAAATTCTTTAGTTTGAGATCAATTTAAAACGTAACAAAACCATACCGTTCTATTGAATGTTTTCGAGCTACGGCGTTCTGAAAATTTCAACCCCTATTTTTCACCCCTTAGAGATGACTGACAGTAACGCCGAGCTTTGCGGACCAACTAGACCCCAAACGGGATCCGCAAACCAAATTTCATTAATTTTGGTTCATGGTAATTAAGAAATATGTACGAAATACAGCTTAGCGGACAGACAGAAATTTTTTTATTGCATTTTCGGATTCTACATACCTTGAAACGTAAACCATCAAATTTTGAGGGGGGTTAGAATTTTTTTTTTTCATGCTCGATTCCAAAGGTTCATTATTGAAAATAATAAACCAAAATAAATAAAATAAAATAAAATAAAATACCCAATGGGGTATGTTGATAGCCATTATTTATTTAATACTCGTAGGTTGTAGGATAGGTCTGTAATGATCAACTATATTAACTATACCCATCTTGCGCTTGAGTTGTGGTGATTTTCAACTTGATATTTGATACATCTTTTTGCTCCTCATTATGGAGGCAATCAACCTTGGGAAATATAGCCTATTATCTCCTCCACCTCAACATTTACTCATGTCCCCATAAAGTATCCATACAGTCCCCACCAGTGTAGGTATGTATCAAGTTTAATTATTTGTTTGTTCGGAAAATGGAGGTTGGCACAACAGAAAATGAACGTTTAATCTTACAGATTGAATTTTAAATTGGACAATTTTAAATTGTCGAAAGTCAATGGACCTCCGCTATCAATCGCGTTCAATGCCCTTTCAGTTTTTTCCGCTCCAGTCAACGAGAGGGCGGATAGAGAAAGGTTGAAGGGGGGGAGAGAAAAAACTCCATTAAAGAGGAACGGGATAATCCGGAGCTACCGGTCGAATGGAAAAATGGAAAAAATATTACAAAAAAGAAAAGAGGGAACTAGAAGGGAAAAAATTGAAACGAGAGCTTGGGACAGAACATGACGGGCGGTGGGCTCGCAGTTCGAGAGTTATCCATCTCTAATTACACCCACAGTCTTATCCCATCTCGCGTTTCAATTACGAGATAAATACTCGGAAGATCTTCCCTATGATCCGCATGGATTTTTCGGACCGATTGATGTCAGGTTGAGATAAATTTGTGAATTCATGGAATGAACTTGTGCGTTTTTGTGGCTTTCGGAAGGGGTGCTACGATCGGTCTAATGAATCAACTAATTAAATATATAATTAAATATACCAGGGATGATGGGAAACCGTTCCTCAATGCCATTGTACCCACATGTACAAAATTGTGTACATCATATGTGTATTTTGCAAACCACTCCGAGATTGGCTGCTATTGAGCGCAAGTTCCTGGCGTTCCTACCCAGGAGTGTAGTACCAGATTTCTAGAAATCTCAAAAAATCGCATGATTTGCTCGAGTTCTCAGAGGGTATCCCAAAAAATTGCAAAACCCTACTTCTAGGAAAATTTCCTGGACTTTCTTGGAAAAAATACCCTAACCAAACCTGATCTTCCGCACGTTGTAGGAGATGAAATGATTGGTTTATAACTGAACTAGCATGACCGCTCGCTTCGCTCGCTATCCGAGATTCGCTGTACGCAGTATCGTACTTAATTCCGACGTTGCACAACTTTGGAGCCCACTGGATATTGGTGCCAAATTTGGTCGATATCCGTCGAGCCATTCAGGAGTTGACCATGGTCGACCATATTTCCGCTATGGTGTAGGGGACCGAAAAATTCCGACGTTGCCCAACTTGGGAGCCTACTGGATATTCGTGCCAAATTTGGTCGATATCCGTCGAGCCATTCAGGAGTTGACCATGGTCGACCATAGTTCCGCTATGGTCAGGGAATTAAAAATGCGACGTTGCACAACTTGGGAGCCTACTGGATATTCGTGCCAAATTTGGTCGATATCCGTCAAGCCATTCAGGAGTTGACCATGGTCGACCATAGTTCCGCTATGGTCAGGGTATTAAAAATGCGACGTTGCACAACTTGGGAGCCTACTGGATATTCGTGCCAAATTTGGTCGATATCCGTCAAGCCATTCAGGAGTTGACCATGGTCGACCATAGTTCCGCTATGGTCAGGGAATTAAAAATGCGACGTTGCACAATTTGGGAGCCTACTGGATATTCGTGCCAAATTTGGTCGATATCCGTCAAGCCATTCAGGAGTTGACCATGGTCGACCATAGTTCCGATATGGTCACGGAATTAAAAATGCGACGTTGCACAACTTGGGAGCCTACTGGATATTCGTGCCAAATTTGGTCGATATCCGTCAAGCCATTCAGGAGTTGACCATGGTCGACCATAGTTCCGCTATGGTCAGGGAATTAAAAATGCGACGTTGCACAACTTTGGAGCCCACTGGATATTGGTGCCAAATTTGGTCGATATCCGTCAAGCCATTCAGGAGTTGACCATGGTCGACCATAGTTCCGCTATGGTCAGGGAATTAAAAATGCGACGTTGCACAACTTGGGAGCCTACTGGATATTCGTGCCAAATTTGGTCGATATCCGTCAAGCCATTCAGGAGTTGACCATGGTCGACCATAGTTCCGCTATGGTCACGGAATTAAAAATGCGACGTTGCACAACTTGGGAGCCTACTGGATATTCGTGCCAAATTTGGTCGATATCCGTCAAGCCATTCAGGAGTTGACCATGGTCGACCATAGTTCCGCTATGGTCAGGGAATTAAAAATGCGACGTTGCACAATTTGGGAGCCTACTGGATATTCGTGCCAAATTTGGTCGATATCCGTCAAGCCATTCAGGAGTTGACCATGGTCGACCATCGTTCCGCTATGGTCACGGAATTAAAAATGCGACGTTGCACAACTTGGGAGCCTACTGGATATTCGTGCCAAATTTGGTCGATATCCGTCAAGCCATTCAGGAGTTGACCATGGTCGACCATAGTTCCGCTATGGTCAGGGAATTAAAAATGCGACGTTGCACAACTTGGGAGCCTACTGGATATTCGTGCCAAATTTGGTCGATATCCGTCAAGCCATTCAGGAGTTGACCATGGTCGACCATAGTTCCGCTATGGTCAGGGAATTAAAAATGCGACGTTGCACAACTTGGGAGCCTACCGGATATTCGTGCCAAATTTGGTCGATATCCGTCGAGCCGTTTGGCCGTGCATAGAAAGACAGACACACAGACTCACAGACAGACTCACAGAGATCCGTTTTTATAATATAGTAGGGATTAAAGATTGTAGTGCTGACCCCATGGTGGCATGTAACCCCAAGAGATGTCATAGGTAAAACCTTAACTAGCGTTTTCCCTCCTGATCACTAATTTTAAGGGGAAAAAAGCAACCTACTTAATTTTTATTTACCCAGCTCATAAATACAAAATTTTACGTAAAATACGACTGAGTTTACATTTTTTTCAAAAAACGTAGAAAACTTTCAATAGAAGGCTATGGTTTTATGACGTTTTTAAATTGATTCTGAACTTCAGGATTTGTTGAAACCCTCCTGAGCATTATAGGGGTACACGTGCAGCCGTTCGTTCACTGAAGTTTGAACCGAAATGCTCCGCCAACGTGAGTATGAATCATTCAGTATACATAACTCCAGCCCAGATAATCATTGATAGGGAGCAGTTGATTATAGCACGCGCATGGTTTTAAGAAATCGAGTTGTTTTTGCGTGATATTATTTCATTTGAAGTAAGATGGTTATTTTATGGTTTTGCCGATAGGCAAAAATGATTGGGTGGGGGAGCATTATTATCAGGGAATAAAAAGGTATCTGCTATATATAAATAGGAATGCAACAAGGTAAGCTGAAACATTGGCCTAAACAAAAGCGTTTTGTTACCACCCTCTGACCAATTCTCAAGAACCTCTGTCTCACAATACAGATACATATGTACCTGGCTATAGATAAAGGGTGTTCTAATCTAGGGATATACCTTCTTAGAGGCTTTAAAACTGAAAAATACGAAAAACAAAAATTCGTGTTCTGTAACAGCGTTTTAAAATTTTATTTGTTTATTTATTTTGTTTTTTATTTGTTTATTAAATTTTATTTTATTCGAAAATGCTCTGATACGCAGCTAGGAGTACTGCGGATGAGGCAGTGACGTCTTTGAAGAGCTTGACTGACCACAGTCCGCTGCATATAAAAGGAGAAGTGAAGCTACATTTTCAGTAGAGAAGAGTTCACTCTACTGACCAGTTAGTGGCAGGGTGGTAGAGTGACTCTACTCTAATCACTCCCCCACCAACAAAATTTGAACTCTACTGTCCACTGTACAACCTACCCTACCAATGTATCAGTAGAGTTGGAAAGAGAGTAGGCGAAGAAGAAGAAGAGGCACTATGGTGTGATCTACAGGATCGTTGAAGCCTTTGTATATTAAAAACGAGTTCAGTGACCCCCCCCCCCCCCCCCCCAATACCAAAATTTGAACTCGACTGTTCACTGCACCACCTACTTTACCCAAGTAAGCGGTAGAGTAGAGATGGAAGGAGAGGAAGTAGGAAAGTTGGACGAGTCTTGATAAGGTGACTCAAACATTACTCTATGGCATTTTGGCAGGAGTTATGGTATCCCTCATTAATTTCACTGTGATTGAGCAATGCCAAGTAATTGTTGAAATGCCTCAGGACACATTATCATGGGTTTCTCTCCAACCCCTGACCCATTCCGTTCTTTGGCTTCTTGCTTCCTCATTCAACACCTCTTCCATTTTGTTCAACAATGCACTGGACAAACGTTCTAATTTTTCTTGTTTTTAATAGACGTGGCCCAACAGAACTAAACCGCTTAGAATAGAAAGCAAAACAGAAACTCAACAGAGAGAATTCTCCACTATAGGTACCTTTCTGGAAACAGCACTGGACTGACAGATGTCAATGATCCAGATAGAGTAGAGTAGGATTAAAAGAGTGGTTGGTAGAGTAGAATGCACTCTGCCTTCAACTCGACCAATGTAAACTAGGCCGGTTTACACAGGTTGTGTTAGAGGTACAGAGCACTCTACTCTGCCGACCACTCCACCACTCCTACTCTACTCAGACCTGGATTATTCAAACGTCAGTCGAGTGCTGTGAATGGAAGAGGTGAATGAGGAAGCAAGAAGTGAAAGAACGGAATGGGTCAGGGGTTGGAGAGAAACCCATGATAATGTGTCCTGAGGCATTTGAACAATTACTTGGCATTGCTCAATCACAGTGAAATTAATGAGGGATACCATAACTCCTGCCAAAATGCCATAGAGTAATGTTTGAGTCACCTTATCAATAAGACTCGTCCAACTTTCCTTCTTCCTCTCCTTCCATCTCTACTCTACCGCTTACTTGGGTAAAGTAGGTGGTGCAGTGAACAGTAGAGTTCAAATTTTGGTATTGGGGGAGTCAGTAGAGTAGAGTCATTCTACCACAGTGCTATTCAGTACAGTAGGAGTCAGTGCACCTACCATTACTAGTCAGTAGGGTCAACTTTACTCTACTGAAAATGTTTACACGAGTAGAGTAGAATAATTCTACTCTACTCTACCACCCCACTCCACCTTCAACACGACCCGCTTAAACCGGCCGGCCTTAAATACCTAATGGCATAGTGAAGGTATTTTGTCTCTCATTCATTGTTCTTTCCACGACTTTTTCTCTGACATCAAAAAACCCTCAGGAAGCTGTATATTACAGAAATGAAGGCACTGCGGAGAAGGTACTGTTTATTTACACTGGAAAGAATGAAAAATGCGGGTCGAAAAGACGGGAAAGGCCCCTCTCCCGCTTTGTGCCGCGCGGAAGTCCCCCTTCGTCCCTGTCTTCCTCCTCTTCCCGCTGTCTTCTTCCTCCTCCCTTTCACCGGGAAGATGGCGGCGGTCGATCCCGTTCGCCCTTGCGCTCTGCTTCCAACAGACCACTGCCACCCCCTTCGAGCTTCCCTTCACTCCACCGTTCGAGCCGTCTCCGTTCGGAAAATCACCCCGCCAACCTCCTACCTTTACCTTGCCATTATTTAATATCTACCGGAGATAAGATTTTCCAATTTTAATGATACCTGTGTCTGGGGGTACCAGGGTCTCTGAAGAACTATCAGAAACCCATTACACACCTTATGTAAATATGTAGCAGAATCATACATAGTTCTCAAGAATTTACCAAAACGCTGCAAATTATTGCGCAACAGTTTATTATTTACCTGTATAGTGCACTTTCTGCGAGGATCACTGTTTTCTATGGTCAATAGGTACCTACCCTCGTGCCCCCCCCCCCCCCTCCACCCCTCACAAAAGCCCTAAATCAAGTAAAAGACCCGGCCCGGGAATTACAGTTTCATAAAAATGCTCGGGATTCAATAATAGAATTATTAATAATTTATTTGTTGTTATTCATGAAGCATAACATTTTTGGTTTATTATTTTCAATAATGAACCATTGGAATCGAGCATGAAAAAAAAAAAAAAAATTCTAACCCCCTCAAAATTTGATGGTTTACGTTTCAAGGTATTTCCAGTTACAAAAGTAGGTACCTGTCAACAAAATCCAAAAGAGCCAACGTTCTTCGAATGAAATGATGACACAAAACAACCAACTCGACTTCATACACCCATCCGTGATTATAATCAGGTGTTTCCTAGAATGATAATCTCGGCCGGATTAATACCGTTTCATTCACGATCATGTTGACGAAGCTTTTCGGTGCAAACGAACGGCTGGACGTACAATGATCCGGGTGGTCTCAAAAAATTCTTTAGTTTGAGATCAATTTAAAAACGTAAGAAAAACCATACTCTTCATTGAAAGTTTTCGAGCTAACCATAGATACAGGTTGATTCAAAACAGCCTCTAGTGTGCAAAAGCCTGTTTATTTTTTAATCTTGTTTATTATTTTCTAAAATAATCCTTTGGATTCGAACATGGGTTAAGTGATTTGGATTCCTGTTACCGTGTTATTTTTACTAAACAGGGCACAGAGGCTCCGTTTCAAGTGTCAGTATCTAGATCTTAGGGAAGATCTAGTTACGTATCGGGAAGATATGGTTATCATGGTTGGGGAGGGTTGAATAGGTTTTTATAGTAATCCATGGGTGGCTACCTACCTTTTCATTCTCATTCAGCAGTCTCACTGACGGTCCATGTCAAATTCTATCATAATACGACGATTATCAAGGCCCACTCAGCTGCTCGGGGCACATAGTTACCTATTATTCTCCCACATCCTTCAAGAGTTCCACTTCACATTTTAATACCGAATGTTGAATAGAAAACGTTAGCTGAGCTCACTCAGCTGATATAGGTGGGTTCCCACGATGTAACACAGCAATGCAATAAATCAATGATCTTTCAGTACTAATGACGGGTTGTAATTAAACTAAAACGGAATTTAGAATTAAAATAACTCTATAATATCATTTGGGTGTTTGAAATAGGTTGGAGGAGGGGGTTAAAAGTAGGTTTCACATATGTGCGCATGTGGGTAGACGAAATTTACATCCCGATTTTGATGATATGTATATTAATATGGACCATATCTGGGCTGAACCCGCACATATCCTCCAAATTTCAGCTCATTACGACCATATTATTTCGGGTAAGTTATCAACGTGGCAGGCGGAAGTCCGATTTTGGTGAAATTCGTATGGAGCCAGCTAGGGCCCAACCCGTACCTACCCGCTACATTTCATCTAATTACGGCCATTCTTACGAATAGATATGCTCTTGGCAATAATACGCGGACACACAGACAGACATGGCACCTATTTTGTTCAGAAGGGTCTAGAACGCAAAACGCGAGCGGAAATTTTTATTAGGGAAGCCATATTTTCTTTTCCCAACATAGATCACGCGGCTTCCTCCACCTTTGTATTGTAATCAATTTCAAATTATTTCGTACCAAAGGAACGTCGGATACCATTTCGAGAGGTGCCTAATCTCCAAAATAGATGGTCATAATAGAATAAAATAACTTCATGCTGTAACAGAGGGCCCTGTTTGTTGAGTTCTTCAATTTTTGGCAATAGACTTGCTATCAAAGTGAACATGGTTCTGATAACAGTAAGTAGGAATTTTGTATTGCTATCATTGTTAAGTTCTAATGTTTTTAAAATAGCGTAGTATTATTACTGAACGCAAGCAAGTTGATTATGCTTGCAACAAGTAATACACCATTAGCATAAAATATAGAATGGAAGACCTTCAAGGGAGACCTCCAATCAGGTTATTGATCCCTCTCGTTTCATTCATGAAACCAAAAGATGCTTTGATTTGACTTGAAAGGAAACCCCGCTCGTAATTGATTGCCCGACAAAGGGAGTTTGAAAGATGATGCGGAAAAGGTTCAGATTTAAAACCATTTAAATCGGTACCGCTTCCCCGAGCAAAGTCCTCCCTTTTGACCTCGTTTGTCGTTTGATCCAATTTGGAGTATCTCGCCACAAAAAAAGAGTAAAAATGATCTGATTGACTGTAACGAATTCGTTTTTTGGCCCCAGAACACCCTCTTGTTGGGAATAGACTTTTCATGTATAGCTGTTTCTGGTCGTTTGAAGTTAACGAGTGAAGACATTTGACAGATGTCAGGAGGCTTAATCCCAACAAAGTATTGGAGGTACGTACCTAATGGAATTTCATCAATTCATCGATCCATCAAGGGCTTATGTTTGGAAGAAGGAGCAATGCATCACAATTTGCAGACTTAAACTACTATGCACAGTCATTTGTAGACTCGTATAAAACGTTCATTTTTCAAAAATGATGATTATATTGAATATTTTTCAACTGTCATAAATTATGTCTGCGTGGTACCAATAACTTCTTTCAGCAAACACATACAAGTTACGGAACTTCGCTCAAATCTTTCACAGAAATGCGAAGAGGATTCGGTGAAGTGACTGCTCAGTCAGTGAGAGCAATATTTTCATTAGAAGAATTTAGTCACGTTTTGAGATGGATGAGGCATGAGAGGATGGGAATACTGCTAATAGGAGGCGATCTCAACTCGATGTGGCTGCCATTAAGGGTGTGAAGAAAAATGGATGCGGGCTTAGATGGGTTGTTAACTGTCGCAATGTTGCGACAGCAGGGCCTGGAGTGGTGCATGGTGTAAGGGGTAGGTATTGCAGATATCGAGTACCTATTGGATTTGGAGTCGGGGATTGGAATGAATAGAAATGAAATGAAAAGTCCTATATTTTTGAAACTGCTTGAGCGGGAAAAAATACAGATAAATGAAATTCGAAATTACCTCAAAGGCAAAAGCCAGTGTGGGGTGAGGGCTGTGTGGCCTACATTCCGGTAGAATAATATTTCTATACAAAGGACAAAAAATACAAATTACAGAGACAGAACAGAAATGAACAAATTATAGTGAGAACATCTATCGGAAAAAATATTATATTGAAATAATATTAAGTAGTTAGATTGGGCTAGGTGTTGTAGAGTGGGTGGGTACTGCAAATAAAATGATGAATCCTAAATGGTGGGTTATTTTACGATATGGCTTACAGAATGCTACTGAAGATGAGTTACACAAGTGATGAGACTTCCGCAATCGGGGCATGAGAACAATCGAATGCCACAAAATATTAAGTGACTGCTGCGAGTGCCATGAGTTATAACAGTTGTCAAGTGCCTTCAGTTAATGACCGATGACTGACTGCTCAACGATCTTGGCTTAAGCAAAAACAATGTTGAAAGCATTTTTTATTCACATTTACATTCACTTCCTCGTTCGCATAATAATATCTCTCGCAAGAACCCAAGGTAATTACACACTACAGAACCAGGTAACTATACTATGGGTAAACAATATTGTAATTATTCATGTTATTTTTAGACTCTTCAATGGACAGAAAAAGCGAAACGTTGATTTTCGTCCACGAAAATCATGTTAAGCGTATTCATTTACAATTTTTATCGTCATTTCTCAACCCCAAGATGAGTAATCACACCCTACGCGACTCTGTTAACATAAAAACTGTGAAGAAGGGCGTACATGACTTCGAAAACTGTTGTATGCTAATGTGCTAATGCCCGAGTGAATTGATGGTCCCCATGTAAAAGACTAATGGACCGACCATGAGTTTGCGGTTTTTTAAGATCTGCTGTCAACATCAAGTCTTCCTGGGTCCCTGTTGATAAAGGCCCTCTTGTTGACTCTTCGCTTATACGTGTATTTGGTGGAACAAGATTTTCTCTGGCTCATTTTTTCTTGATTTTCAAGAAACTTATACCTATATAATCTGTTTGTTTTTTAGATGCTTATGCTTCATTTATGTGGTAGATAGCCTTCAAACAGGGTAGGTACCCTACTATTATAAGGATCCCTTTCGAACGAATTCAGAGAATAATGTTTTAAGCGGAAGTAGAGCCTGGTCTTAAACCTAAAGGGTTATTTCCGTACCTTCCGGAGGAATCCGTCGTCACTGTCTTTGGTTGAGTACTGGATGCGAGCGCTTTCGATGTAAAGACATCATCATCAGGCCGTCGAGAGAATACCCATTAACACTAATTATACTAATAGTGACGACGGATTCCTCCGGAAGGTATGGATATATTAGAGCGACCCTGTTCTGAAGAAGCTTTTGCAGAAAACTGCATCAAAATGTTCAGCTCGATTAATCCACATTGAGGAACTTAATGCATTTTTAGTAGTTCGGGTTTTCCTTCAACTTAGCATTGAGCGTGGCATTTTAATAATAATAGCACTGCGATACTTTTTCTTCAGAAGCGTTAGAGTAAAGTTGAAACGTTAGCTTATTATGCCAGAGGGAAGGTGGGGGACCTTCTTCACACTGAACATCTACAGGCTTGTAAGTAGGCCGTAGACTTACCAGCCTTAGCGCAGAACACCAACACAAAACGAGTGTACGTGACTTAGAACGAAAGAATAGCCGCCATGCAAGGAATCTGAACTGGAACTGCTACAAGCGAGTATAGCAACTATGGAGGATCAACAAATAGTCATACCACGGTACTTGTTTTGTAGATAAAGAAAAATATACGAACCTATGATTTATGATTATATCGCAGAAAAAATTTAATATATATATAGTAGGTACCTAAACCTAAACCATCGATTAAAGTAGGTGCCTATGTATTTCAACAACACTGTAGGTATATTTGAACTCATTTTCTATCGCCAACTAATACCACTAGTAGTAGGTCTCCACTAGCTGGTTACGTAAACATTATTTCAAATGTCGTATTTGATATTGAAATTATACAAATTTCATGATATTTGATGATTTACTCATGATAGATATTTTCATTTGTCTATTTAATTCTTTCCTTCTGAGTCAGCCGAGCAAATAGCCCTAAGTTTGGATGTTCTTCGTAAAGGTATACAGATATACCTATTATATAGTTTAGTCGGCTGGTAGTAGTACACATTTTGCAATAATTCCAACTGATGGTTCTTATCACCTGCATTCTGGAATACGTAATATATTATTACCTATCTATACACTGAGTACAAGGGGCTGAGGAACAGGAAGCTTGGGATGTGAAATATTTCAATCAGAGAATAAATCAGTTAGTTGCTGTCTGTGGTTTCTTGTCGTGGTAGCAGTAAACGACATGCTATCACCCGAATTGCTCCCTTCTACTCAGAGGAGTCCGCCGCATCCTTGAAATTGATTATGAATAAAATAGTTTCCAAAGTTTACAAAAAATCCCATCAGACTTCCCGTCCCTGATACATTCAACATTATAGTGAGAGTTGGTCTCCACAAATTTTACATACGGAGTTATTTTTTTGTTTGCCCATGAAAACCTAGATTAGGCATCTCGGCCTAAAACAGTAGCCAATCAATGACGGGACTAAAAGGAGGCATCAGAAAGAGTGTCAAACTGACAACCGTAGGTGCAACATTACCATAAAGATAAGCTCAACTAACAGGGTCATGTCATCCTAATTTGTGGGATAGACATATCTTGATACGGACCGTGATGTGGAACGGAAAAGCAAAAAAAGGTTGACGCAGCGAGAGAAGGAAAAAAGAGAAAAGATTTTCGACCGAATCTATACCGTAGGGGAAGAAGTTTGAAAGGTGAAGAGACCTATCAAAGGAGGTGTGGGGGTGTGGGAATCAAGGCACAGGTATCGCGACGAGCCAAAGGAAGTGGACAATAGTTGCAGGATGGTCTGTGAGTCACAAAGAGAAACGAGAAGAAGAAAAAACCCTGTTTTCGGGCCTTTCATGAAAAATATTCGGTTGTCCAAACGGCGGAGGAAGCAGAAAATAAACACCCCTGTCCGACGACTGTGAAACTACTTGTAATTTGTCCGAAAAGACGCATTCAGTTCCAGAGAGGAAACACGGTACCGTTTTCGAGGATAAATATTGATATTTCGGGTCCCCGCGAAAGGTTGGACAGCTACATCCTTTACAAATAAATCAACAAACAGCAAAGCCCATCAGCACAGTGATCAACAATGAGCGAGGAAGGCGTTGGTCTCGTTTTGGGGGGTGTTGAAACGGCATTTGGTGTTATTTCAATGATATCCCACTGAGAATGTGGGCAGAGTCTGTGATTATATCACAAAAGAGCTTACCTTCCGAATTTCGGTTTTACAAAGCTTTGTAATAGGTACTTTTTCGTACCTCCCACCGACACTGTGGGCATAAGTGTGGAACCCACCTATAGATAAATTTTGAGTTCTTGAAAGCGTAGGTAAATTCGGTAGGATCTTGAGGATCAATCATGAAGTACACTGAATTGAAGTAAACTGATGGCTTCCAGTGGTATTTTTATGAAGAAATCCATCGAAACCAAAACAAGTTTTCTGGGTTGGGCCCAAAAGCGTGTATTCAAAACTTTCACTGCAATATCCTATTACAATACATCATGGTAGTGAAGGCGACCGCAAAGCAAACTGGTCTAAAAGAAAAGTCAGATACCAAGGTTTGGTAGGTACATGGTTTTTCTGATGTATAATATGGATTTTATTTATATATAATTGAATTGAGAGTCATAGTAGAACCAACCAGATAATAATAAAAATTACCAGAGAATTGGTTGGCAAGATTAAGATATTATAAGGGAATCCAGCTTCCTCAGAAGCTGCCATGATTCATTTCCTATTACACGATGATAATACCATTCAGAAACCAACCCCGATACCCGTGACTATTCCGTTAATTCCTGAGAATAGAACCGGAAGTACATAAATATGTGGGTCATAAGAATTTTTATTTAAGCGCGCATGTGCGGGTGAAAGGATAATTACTATTTTCATGAAACGTGGCGGCACTTTGAATTCCACGAGCTAACCCCTCAATCAAAATTTCATAAAATACGGACGAATACCTAACAGAGTTACGATTGTAAGAGAAGGAGTTAGCGGGCTCACGTACGCACGTACTTGACCAATTTCATTCAAAAATGTCTAAAAATGCAAGAGTCTAGTAAATTTTGAATATGGAAAACAAAAATAGTTTTCTCCCAAAAGTGGTTACAAAACTGATAGTCTAATACACTCGGAAGCAAAATGTTGTCTTTACCACATATGTGAAACCTCAGCTATCTTCTTTTTGTTCATGAAATCAAATCTTGTTGCTCACTATTACTAGAAAATTATTAACTCTTCCAAGTACTTTCTGTCTGAAAATTGTATAGTGTTTTTAACCGCTACTTACCTGAGACGCAGAATGGCAAATCTGTATGTACCTAACGCGAGCAACATAGGTTCAGTAATGTGGGATGTCAACCGTTGGCCGTTTTGACCAGAACCACGAGCAGAAAATTAATAACGGCTTGGGCTCAAGATAAATCCTTTCCTGTTCGTTACTTATTGAAAATACGTTTACTACCTACTCTGCGAGAGAAAGGCCGTTTGTATAATCAGAGGCAGGCAAATGCCACATTGCCACGGCGCCACATTAAAATGCCACATTTGACCGATTTTACGGTAAAATGCCACATTTGGCCGACTTGATGGAAAAATGCCACATTTGGGCCAAAAACTGAAAAAAATTAGGTTTTTAGTGTGAAAATTCAAGCTAGTGCTCTTGTAGACAGGCTCGGTGTAGGTCTTCCAAGGGCACGGATTAGAAAGGCCACTGCAGGGCTAATGGCAGTATTAAAGGCAGAGTGGCGATGACAATGAAGCCCTGTTCTGAAGCTGTTCCTGAAGGCTCCAAGCAGAGTTGCAGTTTTCCGGAAGCATTTAGCTGACGCTCCACTGCCCCCGGAACCTGTGATCACCAGATGGGGAACCTGGCCGTCTGCTGCTTCGTACTACCGCAAACACCTGGATGGCTTCAAGACTGTAGTGCAGGAACTGGAGGATGATGCCGCATGTGTGAGAACCGCCAAAACTGTAATTGAAGACCCCCAATTGCTCTCACAACTCATTTACTTGGAGTCCAACTTCGGCGACATCCCACCAATCATCGAAAAATTGCAATCACACAATTTACCATTGACCACGGGGATTTCAATGATGGAGGAGATAAGCAACAGGAAATTTCGGGCCCGACAGGGAAAAAAATCGAGGCTAAGGTGCAGGCAGTCCTCTCCAGGAATTGCGAATGGGAGGAGATGAGGTCAGCAGCCAGCACTCTCTCTGGAGAAGTGGCCACCGTGCGAGAAGACTGGGATACGGACGACGTTCTCGCCATGAAATTCGCTCCAGTGACTTCGGCAGACGTAGAGAGGACCTTTTCGAAGATGAAATACCTGTTGTCCGACAGAAGACTCAACTTTACAATAGTCAACGTCGCGGCCCATCTTATTCTTTTTTTCAATAAAAATTTATGTGAATTTAATGTACGTTATGCAAATATAATGTAAATAAGTTATTATTGTTATTAATTAGTAAAAATATAGCATATGTTCAGTTTTTCTACGTTCCTATGATAACGTTTTTATTTTGCCACAAAGGGTCCCTTAAAGTGCCACATTTCGAACAAAATAAGTGCCACATTGCCACGTTATAAATGCCACATTTCGCAAAAATAAGTGCCACATCTTGCCTGTCTCTGATTATAATAGACGAGACAGGCCTATTATAACCTGAATCCACTGTTCCTTTTCAACTTCTATTAAGGATTCGGGTGTATTATTCGTAAATATTAAATTATAATATCCAGAATTATGATTCACTTATTAAGTATAACGAGTTGAGTAAATTAAATGAAAAACTAGAATACCAAATAAGCACCTGCTATATTCGCATACAGAACAATCATCGGAACCTACCTCTCGGGAACCGTTCGGGGAAGTTAAATTTAGAAGCGATGGACCACGAAAAAGATTAAAACATGTTCCTACATTTCTTTTTTGCTTATTGTAAGTAATAATTTGAAGAGGCCAGAATGAAAATCGACGGAACCAACTTCTCAAACATTCAATAACCTTCAACACAAAAAAGGTAACTATGCGAGACACTTCATCTACAGTCTGTCTCCCGGAAATTCGAGGCTGGGAGATCATTAGATTCATACCATTAACCAAAAACTGAAGTCGTTTGTTAGACACGTACAGCTGTCAATATGACGATAAGAACAGGGCTGACATCCGTAGAAGGATTTTCCACTCTTGTCTACGCATGACTTCAAGGCGGACGCCAGAAGTTCCGTATTTTTGAAGAAACGTTGCATAAGTACAGGGAAATCTCAGCATCTGTACTAGAATGTCCGGCCTTGGTAAACAGTCGAAGATAGTTGTCATTGAAATTTATTTTACGTGTCGGCATATCACGACACGAGCATAAAACGTTGAGTTGAGGGAGTAAAGCCTCTTGCCACTCCTGGTGACCACGGGAGGCAGCAAGTTTATATGACATGGGATTATAATTCGAAATGATGTTGAATGTATTTAAAAGGGACATTCAGGCGTGATGTAACCTTAGGCCACTTGCAAATATGTACCCGGGTAAGTTGGTGCATAATGATGGTTCCGTGTCATGTGTAGTGATAACAGGTGTTATAGTAACAAGTCAACGCAAAAGTAGTGGCACCTACCTAACTATATGGTGACAGTTGGGCGGGGACCCTCGACATCTCGAACAGTTTGGATCTCCTACGGATAACTACTATTGTGATCTGAAATTTGTTAATTTTATTAATTAAATTATTTACAGCTTCATGTTACTCTCTCTGCATTTACTTTTATTCCTCCAGACAAGTGCGGATAAGATGTAACCAAGACGGGTACGTTGGAAGTATTCTTCATCGGGGCATCAGCGTTACCAAAGATAATAGTTAATCCCCAAAAAAAGCCACTCATATTTATGTTTAAGGACTCTTGAGATGAAAATAAGTTGTAGGTAACAGTTTTGTTTTGGACTCGAGACGTTCACTAAATAGAAAAAAAAAAGAATGTGCCATCTTCCTTAGGTGATTTGACGGGTATATACTTATTAATAAATTGATAATCCATAGCTTAACTTGTGACCAGTCTTGGAAATGCTACCTCAATCTTTCTAAGAACTTGAATCAATCATCCAAGTAACTTAACGTCATTTTACCGAGAGCAAGCTAATTTTCTACAGAATGGTAAATCATGAAATGAAGATTTTTTAACTCCATATTCGATCATTAATAATGCTAGAAAACTCGTTCAAAAATATAAAGGGAGCTTAAGGTAATAATCATTAAACGTAAGTTAAGATCCTTACTGTCCCTTCCTCCAGCTTTTTCCTCGAGCCTTACTGTTCCAAAAGGTACCTAATTAATATTCCATCTGGACGCCTCGGGGGAGGTTGACTTTGTCTTTACAAAATGAAATTTTCTTTGGTATAAAAGGAACTTCCTTTTCGGAGAACAAGCAGTTCGTTTTCAGAGCCCCCTTTTTTCATTTTAATTACGCCCCTCCTAATGGAGGTTGAATGAAATGAAGAATGATGAAATTCGAATCTTAAACGTTATAATGAGGGGAAATACTCTTTTTTCCAGCCATTATTGATTGCGTAGGCACTAGCTGGCTCTTCAGACATAGAAAATCATTCTATCCCCCTTCACTCTCCAACGAAGTCATATGAAATATAAAAATTAATACTTCCCTATTTAAAAATGTAAATTAGTGTACATTTAAATGCTATCAACTATCATTATACTATCAACAAATTTATATCCCCATAATTTCACTGAATCAAATCATCAAGAGGGTTCATCAACACTTTTAGGGTTTCCCCAGTTGTAAGTTGTAAGGGTACAGGGTGTGAGAAGATTGCAAGACTTGGCTTACACCTTTTTAATTCACTAGTAAAATTTGAGCCTAAACATTCAATAAAGAATAGAGATGATTTTATCCAGAGAATCCAAAAAACAAAACTGGGACCTGGAAAACATACATTATTTTCAGTAGATGTTTCCAGCCTTTTCCCCTCAATACCAGTAAATAAATTAAAGTTAGTTTTGGAGAGATTAATATTTTCACATGTCCAAGACAAAATTAAGGCTGAAACACTTTTAGGGTTTCAAATCAACACTTTTAGGGTTTCCCCAGTTGTAAGTTGTAAGGGTACAGGGTGTGAGAAGATTGCAAGACTTGGCTTACACCTTTTTAATTCACTAGTAAAATTTGAGCCTAAACATTCAATAAAGAATAGAGATGATTTTATCCAGAGAATCCAAAAAACAAAACTGGGACCTGGAAAACATACATTATTTTCAGTAGATGTTTCCAGCCTTTTCCCCTCAATACCAGTAAATAAATTAAAGTTAGTTTTGGAGAGATTAATATTTTCACATGTCCAAGACAAAATTAAGGCTGAATTTTTACTGAAACTGCTCAACTCTTGCATAAAATGGAACTATTTTGAACTCAACGGAAAAGTATATAGCCAAAAAAATGGACTTGCAGTAGGATCCCCTCTGTCCCCATTATTTGCCGAAATATATATGAGTCATCTGGAATACACATTCATATTTTCGGAAAATTTGCAATGTGATACCATTAAACAAATTCAATTCTATGTTCGTTAGGTAGATGACACTTTTATTATTTTTAAGGGTACAGCAAGACAAATCACCAGATTTATGACTTATCTCAACTCCATAGATGCAGATGTAAAATTCACCCATGAAATAGAGGAGGGTGGCAAACTAAATTTCCTTGACTTAACTGTACAGTTGAATGACAAAAACGAGTTTGATTTCAAAATTTATAGAAAACCTTCATATACAGATTGTGTAATACCAAATTCGTCTAACCATCCATGGACTTATAAGTTAGCTTCCTTTCGCTCAATGATCCACCGAATGAAAAGTGTACCTATGTCAGAAACCTCAAACATTGAAGAACTAAATATTATTAAAACAATAGCATTAAACAATGGATATAATACTTCCATTATTGACAAGTTAGTAGAAAACTATAGGCGAAAACGCACAATTGAGCAGTTTCAAGGAAATTTGGAGCCACAAAGAGAACCCTTACACTATAGGAGAATATTGTACTTGAATCAGTCTTCGATGAGTATCAGTAAGCAACTCCAGGAACTGGGAATAAAACCTGTAAGTATTTTATTTAAAAAAAGCACAAAAAAGCACATCAGCAAGTGGGATTTATGGGATTAAATGTGGGGGGGGGGGGGGGGGAAGCACACTTTGTAATAATGAATATATAGGCCAAAGTGGTAGGAAAATTTAATAAGAGAAAAAGAACACCTAAGTGTACTTAGAAAACTACATAAATTCCAAAGTAAGATTCATGAATGTGAGGAGAGTTTGGAACTTTTTGCCCATCAGAATCTTTCTGATGGAACTAGATTGGAGGCTGAACGAAGGTTGGCATCACTGAAGATTGAGATTGAGGATTTGGAGGGGAAAAGCTCATTTGCTAAGCATATGTTTGGAGAAGGTCACCGATATGAGAGAGACTTTAGGCTTATACACTACATTAACAAAGGACAGAGAATGAACCATTTTGAAAATCTGGAAATATTTTTATCAAAAGAAAGGGGGGGGGGGGAACTTAAATGAACAATATTCAGATAGGTGCTTCAAATTCAAAAGAAATTGGAAGGGGAAATTGGATGAATGGGGGTTCGATGAAAAAAAAACGTTGTAGATATACCACTTACTTATTCCTGAAATCTTCAATTCAATTCAATTCTTTATTCAAAAACATATTAAGTACATAATGAAGAATATAAGTTGTACAGAATCATGCGAAAACCAAGTTCATGAATGGGCCCCTAAGGTCTTGACGACCCGTCCAGGGGCTGGTTGTCACTTAACTAGCTTATTTAGTTTGGATCGATACTTTTAGCTGGAAACAATATATTTACAGACAATATTCAACTTGAGTGGAAAGAGAAAAAAAAAGTATATATGAATGGGAATGTAGCACCTATGCCATCCATATTCCAAGATAGTAATTACCTAACACATAACACAGTTACAATTACAAATCAAACCTATTCAAGAAGTCAGTGTGCAGTTCAGATTTGTGCATTTGAAGCAGGTATGCGCCTATTCTTTTTTTGAAGGAATTAGTCGACTGATCTGATTGTAAGGTAGTCGGAAGTGAGGCGTATATTGTGGGAGGCAGCCATGGAAATTGTCTTGTGAAAAAATCAGTGGTAGGGCGGGGAACTAGAATTTGACTACCCTCGCATGTTGCTCGGGTGACTCGCAAGACAATGCGGTGGGGTAGACATTTTTTAATCTTGTGGACACGAAGCAGGGAGCGATAGACAAATATCAGTCTTGGTGGAAGAATATCAAAAATATTTAAAAAGATCATTGATTCGCGTTCGGGAATGCGACCGAGTGATGATCCGAATGAGGGAGTTGCACACAATATTGAGCGAGCGGAAGGTTTGGGCATATGTTCCGCCCCAGAATTCTATACCATATATTAGGATACTGTATACATATGCGTAGTAAACCATCTTTAAATTACTTTTGGAGAGCCAATTTTCGTAGTATACAGAAAAAGAAAAACGATTTCCTTATTCTCATTACTAGGGTCTCTATGTGCATCCTCCATTTTAGGTGCTGGTCTAGTTGGAGTCCTAGATATTTAATGCTATTGACTTGCTCAAGCTTAGTACAATTACATGTTCCATAATTTAAGCATGATGCTTTGTGGATTTTTAAATTGGTGGAATCAGGTTGACCTGCGGAGGTTATAGAGAAAGTAACGTAGTTGGTCTTAGAAATGTTCATTGTTAGGCTATTAATACAGAACCATTGGTGCATTTGAGTAAGAGTTTTACTTGCATCCTTGTGGACGTCCTCCCATGATTTATTTGTCAGTATTACTGCTACGTCATCAGCAAAGGCGACGAACTTGCCACATGTTTCTAAATTGAAGAGGTCATTTATGTACAGTAAAAACAGTATAGGACCTAGAACAGATCCTTGGGGTACTCCAAATCTAATAGGCAAGGAATTACTGCGTACTTCATTAAATTCCACACACTGACTTCTTTTGGAAAGATATGACGAGAACCACTGAACTGCTACTCCATCTAATCCAAGCCTATCTAGTTTATTTATCAACCTGCTTGTCTCAATGGAGTCGAATGCTTTCGTTAGATCAATGAAAACACTAAGCACCTTATCCCCATCATTTAGTGCATTTGAAATTTCGTTAACTACTTCAGCAAGAGCGTCTTGAGTACTCCGATTCGGTCGAAAACCATACTGTGCAGGTGATAGTAAATTGTTAGTTTCCAGGTAATTCACAAGTTTCGATTTGATTATCTTCTCAAAGATTTTGGCAAAGTTTGAGAGCAATGAGATTGGTCGGTAATTTGACGGCGAAGACCTACATCCTTTTTTGTAAAGAGGTCGAACTACTGCGATTTTTAGTGAATCTGGAAAACAACCATTAAGTATGCTGAGGTTAATTATATGGGTCAATGGAGCACTAATAATCTATCTTTGTAATTTTAACTTCTATTTTCCTAAATAAATAATAAGTAGCATAAGTTCTACTCAAGTTACCACCTATTGTGCAATGTAAAATCAGTGCAACACAAGAATTATGTCTACCATGGATCACCAAAGGCATGTGAAAATTATAACAGTGGGAAGGTTTCAATTTAGGTTGTTTGGTTGTATTATTTTAATCCATGTGAGTTGTTCCCTGAGGATGCCTTAAAGTAAGGCGAAAAGCTTTGGTTTTAATTAAACAATATGTGAAAAACTAAAGGTATTCTTTCACATCAAACCTGCAGTATCAAGAGGGTTATATGAAATGGAACCAGAAATCTGCAGCGTTCAAATGATCCCAATCCCCCTATCAAAATTTGATGATTTGCGTTTCAAGGTAGGTACGTAGAATTCGAAAATGAATGAAAACGCTGCTAATTATTACAAAAATGTTCACCAAAGTTCCAAATTTTTACTTAATTTGGGTGATTCGTTTGGCCGTGAACAACACATCATCAAGCCGTACGTGATTATAAGCTGTTCCTTATTGTGATAACTGGGCTTTAGTTATGTGTATACCGAATAGCCGTACGTACGGTATATAGCAAACGTCAGGGGCTTACTGTGAACTAACGTTGTACGAATAATGCTCCGGGGAGTCTAAAAAAAATCCACAAATTTGGAATCAGTTGATGAACATCATAATAACCATGCCCTCCTATTGTGAGTGTTCGAGCTACGGCATTCTGAATTTTTGAACCCCTATTTTTCACCTCTTAGAGATGGCTGACAGTAAAGCCAACCTTCGAGGGCGAACTAGACCCCAAGTGGGACTTAAAAACCAAATTTCATTGATTTTGGCTCATGGTAGCTAAGGAAAAGTGCCGCGTACGGCGGACGGATAGAAATTTTTTATGGATCAACATGTTTTTGGTTATCCCGAAGGAATTTGGTTCTGAAAATTGGAACATGCGGTTTTTGAGGGCTCCAGAGCCGTTTGTTTACTAAAATTGGTCTCATTTACAGCCCTATTATGAATTTCTCGTAAGTGATTAGTGAAGATATTGATTTGTTTACCGTAACGCGCTGTTTTCACACGAGTTCCTAGCATCTTTAGGGAATACGATTTGAACGAAAACCTCTCCTTTTTCTAGCGGCACCCAACGCCTCCCAGTCTGTGATATCGGGCGCACGGTAGCCGTTCACCAACCCCTAATCATCCCTTTTCACTATTGTGCCTTCCCTGATTTACAACTTCCTCCACAGGTGAGTTGACGGGCTCTAAGATTTTTTCCCCGTTCAACGCAGGGCCTAACTCGAAATCCTCCCCACCGCTGGCATCCGTAAAGCCCCCAGCCGTTTTTATAAGTCAGAACCTCCTCCCAATATATACATACCATTTTTTCCCGTTTTTTATATATATACGACTGCCTCCCCCTTTTTCCACTGGATTTCTGGTCGGCTCTCAACCCCTGGTTTAGTGGCCACTTATTTTGTTATTGCTTCCGCTCTATTCAGCAGTCCGGGGAAGGTTTCATTCAGGTTTTCTCCAGCCCATTGGTGGGATGACCTTCCAGTCATATTTTCTCTAATCCTCTCTTCTCTTTTCCCTCCTGACTCCCGGATATCAGGAATACACCCTTCCTCGACTTCCTTTTGGATTAGAGCAGTATGAATTTCGGACCTCTACACTCATATCAGATCGCTGACTCTAAGCCCTTGAACCAGAGTATAAGAAGGAAATAGAAAAATCTGCATACAAACAAAACCAAAAATATTGAGCTACCCAGGAAAATACGTAGGTACCTACTTAAATCATGGGTCAGTGAAAAATATTTTGTTCAAAGTAAGGGAAATTAGAAGCAATCTTGTCCAAGACAAGTGTCACATCAAAGTGGGAGAGACAATAACTTTTGGTGGGACAAAGCCCGGAATATCAAGATTGATAGCATTAAGAATTGTTCATTTAAAAGCAGATGCTCTTTCAATCCTATACCTTCTAAGTTTTAAGTGAAGATCTTCCCTCAGCACACGAACCAACGAGTTATTTTTCATGCTTCGATACAGATTTTTGGCCAGGACAGAGATTTGTCTTAGATTTTGAGCGTAAAAGTGGAATTAGTTTTGAACACTGAAATTCTATTTCAAATTTGGAAATGGTTTGATGGGACTTGACCAACCGCGTCCATTGATTAACCGAATGCCACGTTACCACCTGCGACCCTCTTGTACGCTTATACCAACTGTACCCGTTTTTAATATTATACTATACTAATACTGTGACCCTTTCTACTACAAAGTTAATAGATCTTAGAAAACTAGCTCAAGCCAAACTTTTAAATCTTTCATTGTGTCCAAGTGTTCGAAATTCTGTGTTATGTATAAATAACAACTATTATAGCCAAATACATTGCCACAAAAAATATTTATTGGATACGCAGATATAAATAATCTATAGGATCGCAACAAGCAGAATACCGCACAGATCGTGCTCCGCCTATCTTTTCGCCGAATTGCTCACCATTTCATTACCTACGTTAACCAGAGTTTCCAAAATGAGCTCCGACTGTTATGGGCAAGTTATGGGTAGCGAACCAAGACCAAATGTTCAGTTTGAAGGTTTTACAAAGTCGTACAAAGGTTGGGTGAGATAACTTCTACATGCATAGCACTTTTCGCACCGCATGAAACGTGAAATGAACCCCTAGGAACTTCATGTTGATTTTGAATAAGGAATCCTTCTCTAGGACCAGAAGAGATTTTTGCCATGATTTTAGGAGATGTAATGCCTATCAAGCCACACTAATAGTTTGGGCTACATTGATCAATCCAAAATATTCCCAACGGGGCTGGGATGTACGTTTACCAATTTTGTGATAAAACCCGATCAAGCGGAACCCGAAAAACAGTTGCTCACTGAATTCCTCATCGGTTTTATGATCGAAATGCCAATGGTATAAACGGAATGTGTTCTCGTATTTTAATTCCAATCGTACCACCAACATAGACAGCTAGGTAGTACCGGTAGGTAGGTTGAAAAGTGAGTAGGTAGATAGTAAAATTATAATAGTATAAATAGTAGTAAAAATAAATAGTATCTAGTGTAAATATAGGTACTGATTCCAATTTACAGTTCGTGAGCCCCGGGGGACCGATGCGATTGGGGGGTATGTGGCAAAGTGAAACAGGTGGCGTTCCGTACGACTCACAGGCTGCATACACTTGACCGTCAGCGTAGAGGCCAGAGAAGTCAGGTGCAGATGGTAATGGCAAATCGTGGCAGTAAATACCGTACATTAGGTATGGACCCAAAATGCTTCCTTGCGGGGCTCCTGCTTGTATTCGGCGTGGTGTGGAACTTTCTCACTGAACAGAAACTACGAATGTTCTATCTTGAAGGTAGTAGGTCAGAAGCGAGAAGAGGTTGTTTGGTAGGTATCATCTCATTTCAAGTAACACTTCGTTATGCCACCTGTTCGCAATAGTCCTTTGCAATAGCGGGTTCGATAATAGAGATAAAGAAAAAAAAAATACTTCTGCAGTAGATTTAATAAAATTAATGGAATTTTCTGAGATATGAAATTAATATGACCTACCTAACGAAACCTTGCGCAAGGAAAAATTAAATAAATTCAGGCTTAGCTGATGTCCATATGATGACGGGAGGGGGAGCTTCTCTTCAACCGCACGTGGTGCTGCAGAAGGTGACGCTGGAGGGGGTAAATCGTCTGTCCAGGTCCGGGAGGGATATTTTCCGCCAACCAGAGGCGTGAGGTGAGTGCCGAAAGTAGTGAGAGGCCTACCGTCAGTCGTCCTGCAAATTCGGGACGTACTGAAAATTCATGTAGGTACTTAGGTAGGTATGCAACGGTATCGACGGGTATCCAATAACTTACCAGTGGATGGTGGAAATGGAGAGAAAGAGTGGAAACGATGGATTCAAGCTCAGCTCCTATATCGAGGTGAAGGCTATGAATCGCAGTCGTGAGAGATCGTCGTCGTCGTGATGCAAGTTATTGACGTCCGAAATAGCGAATGACTGCCAGATCGGGAGTCGAATAACGGTGATAACGGGGAATCAACAGCGATATTAGGTGCAAGGGTGAGGTATAGCCGGGATGAAGCTGAACTTGATTTTGTTGGTCGCAGGAGGCACACAACACCACTGATAAAGTTCGCGAATGACGAAAAATATTTAATATAAAATAGGTAATATCATGAACACCACCGTTGATCGTACGCTTGTTCAAAATCAAAGTAAGCTGAATGGCATACCTACCTTCTTATCCTGAAAATAGTTTTTAATATAATCTTTGCAGTTGAAGTGGGTATAATGTTCTAAAGCCAAACTGCACATTAGGAATGAGATGGCTGTATATCGCAGGAAGTGAGGGAGCAGAAGGCGTTCAGAAACTTTGGCGAGTGGAGAAAGAAGGCTTATTGGGCGATACGAGGATGGGTTGCCACGTGGTTTGTCGGGCTTTGGTATCATGGTTATGATTGCATGATTTCATTTTTGGGAATTTCGTAACGTTTTTTTTAACAAGTTAGACATAGAAACAGCATGTTCCACGCTGAAAGTTGTACAAAATTATTAGGAACACAAATAATTAGCAATATAAGAAATGACTTTATGGCGGTGTAGTACCAGTAGATATAGATAGGTTCCTTGAAGACTATCGATACTATGGTATTCATGATACCACATTGACTGGGGACTGATACTAGCGAGCTCATTTAGGAGCGCTAAACGTTGTTTGAAAGGGTTGCCGAGATTGGGGGGTGTACCGACGCATCCTAACCACCCTTGACCGCTCCTGCATTCAGTACTCAGGCCGCAACAGACGCAAGGCTTTTTCCGCCTTTTGATAACACACAGGGGAGAGACGATGTAATTTGACGTTAATAGAATGAGCATTGAAGAGGATGGGGAAGTCTTTGTGGGGTAAAAACTGTAGTAGGGGCTTCTCTTTGGAATCCCGAAGGCTTAGTGTCGGGTTACCCTCGCGGCCCCCAGTTCCACCGCCTCCCCGGGGATGTTCCAAGACCGGGGGACGGCCGAGGCATCTGGCCCTCTCCCTTCTCTGGTCCAAGTTTCGATAATTACTTTCCTATATACCTCATGTTGTGTTCTTACTCCGGAAATCTGATAGTGGGATAATGCGTTCCACGAACCATCTGTCTTATAATTCAATATTGCAGAAGGAATCCCCCGTGTGTCCCTAGCGAATCGTTTTCTGGATTTGAGGGTTTGTAATGAGGGTGGTAGCTCGTGCTATACATCCGCTCTCTTTTGTCAGCTTTCAGTTGAAACAAATCATCAGCAAATTAGTTATAGCACTGGTTTTATGCATATTGAAGTCAATCAAAACTTACGCTTTACACTCTCCCAACATTGAATTTAATAAGATGAGATCAGCAAAGAATTTTTGTTGATCTTGATTGCAGGAGAAGTATTTTTCGCTGTGCTGATTATGTTATGGTAAATGTAAATATAGTGATATGATTGTTGCTTACGATTTCTTTTACTAAGGCATATCCTTTTACAATTGAAAACGAGGGGACCTATGTGGTGTAATGGGTTAGTGTCAACTGCTCACGTTGTTGACACTGGCTTGCCACCAGGCTTCAATCCCCGATAGTGATGACTTCGACCTCTGGGGTACTTAGGAGCATAACAAGTAGAGTGCAAAACAAAAAGCCAGTTGCGACAGGCACTGCCCCTTTTAGATAACCATTGTTAACTCACAGAAACGCGACTTTACGTCTTACTTTAATAATGAAAACGAAAATTAGTCACGGAATAATACACCAACAGTTTCCACCTCAACAACCCATCCCCGATTGTTGTTTCACGTTTCATTGGTGGCACCTCGTCTGTCTTAAGTGTTTATACTATTCTGGATGAGCGTTGAGGCTATTTTCTTTCATGTTCTACCAAAGAGCTGAAATTTGAAATGGAACCTCTGTGGGCTGCTGGGTTGGAATACTCGTAATAGAATGCAGCCACCCTGTGATCAGCTGAGTCAACCCTCGGGCTATGCTGCTATGCTGCTGAGGGTGAAAAAAAAGGTATGGGGCCACCCTGATTAGCTGATCCGAAAATTGAGCTGTATGATGAGGTGAGTCGACAATTATGCTGTCTAATTATCAGAACAGCCTCCAGCGTGCAAGAGCATGTCCCATTTTTTCTGTCTCCATGTACGACCATGATCAGGTAAGGATTTTGGGTTTTCGCACGTGCCAACGACTGTACGATTCCGATATTGATATAGACATCAGATGAAGCCATCTGAAATGTACTACTTAGAATCGTGAAGGCGTGTGTTTCATCAAAATCATTGGTTAATACCAGTTATGTTGAGTACAAGTATGCGCTTGTGCAATAGAAATTTGCCTTACGATTTTAAAGAAATTCCTGAAGGATCCATCCCGTAACTACCTACGTTGTTTTGCATAGTAATTATATAAGTGGTAATTAATATTGTTGGTACGCAACAGACTCATACCTACGTAACACCAGTCCTGGCTCTGTGACACACTGACACTTTCTTTCACCCAAATTTCCCATTAATCTGCTGGAAATTTTTTCGGAAATTGCGAGAACTCTTTATTTCGGAGCACTAATTATTACCAAAACACTACACACATTACCACAACACTACACTACACTACATTATCATAAATTTATTTTTCTGATTGAAATGCTTGTGGTTGTCGGTGACTCATCATCGATGACGATATCATTTCGACAGGGGAAACACAAATCAACTCAAGTCGCTTCGTCAATGAAAACTATTCATGCTCGCTGATTGATACTGAACTCAACGCCGGGACAGTTCTTAGCATTGGTATCCAAGTTCAGCTTCATTCTGGAGTCAAAAGTCATCGAACATGCATCGGAAGGCCTAGTGACAAATGATTTTTACTGTCATAAAACAAATAAAATCCTGAAAACGACATAGCCCTTTATTGTACTCATGTTGCAATTATACCCATCTTTGCCTTCCACCCAAATATATATTTTTAGTAAGTGAACATTTAATTTCCAAAGTAAAATGGTTAGCTCTTCCAAATACTTCCGTATGTGCAGGAGTCTGTATACACAATCCTTAAAAACCAATATGTATCTACACAAAAGAATAGTACCCAGTATTAACTGAATTGGGGGAGCAGGTGCGGGATAGTACCTGGATTGTCCCACAATAATTTTCGTCCCCGAAATTCGCCTCAAAGCAAACTTACTATTGTTCTTGATATTTCGAGAAATGGCCCGGAAATAATTTCTCAAGTCATTCGAGATTTCTCAGGAGGGTCTAGTGAGACGACTGGAGCCGAACTTGGCCGAACGCAAAACGAACCCGAACATTGCAGAGTCCGCATTTAGAACCAAGGGCTTCACATAAAATATAAGGATATAAGCAATGAGCAACTTCATTATTAAATAACCTGAATATTTTGGTCAATGAATTCATTCGTTAGAGGTAATTTTAACTCGTGTAATGTCACTCAAATGTCTCATAACTCCTTTTCCCGGTTCGCTCACGATGATTGTACTTAGGTGCACTTTTGTTACTGGCTAGGTACCTACCTACTCGTACGCGCCTTTAACATAACAAAAACTCCAACTGATCCATCTTCACAGATACAACAGTATAAGTAGGTACCTTCCTATTCATTTAATAAAAATATCCTTCAAATATGAGAATGCAAAAATATCAATTTAAAGCAATAGGTAAGTACCTACATATCAAGTAAATCATCGTCTGGGGAACGTAACAAATAGGTAACTAAAACTTTGAGAAAAACAAATGTTAATAATCTATATAACTAAATTTACAGGTGATTTTCGTGGTGTCTGTCTGTCTGTTTGTCTGTTTGTCTTTCAATCACGCCAAAACGGCTCAATGGATCGAACCCATCTCGCGTATTTGAATGTTTCCATGACCAGGGAAGGACATAAGGAGGTTTACTTCCGGATCAGATGAATAGGGGTGGGGGTTTATAGGGAAGCCGAAACATAAAAAAATTAAATTCTCGAAAACGGCTCAATAGATCGAACCCATCTCGCGTATTTAGATGTTTCAGTGATCGGGGAAGGACATAGGGGGATTTCCTCCCGGATCTGATGAATAGGGGTGGGGGTTTATAGGGAAGCCGAAACATAAAAAAATTAAATTCTCGAAAACAGCTTAATGGATCGAACCCATCTCGCGTATTTAGATGTTTCCGTGATCGGGGAAGGACATAGGGGGATTTACTCCCGGATCTGATGAATAGGGGTGGGGGTTTATAGGGAAGCCGAAACATTAAAAAATTAAATTCTCGAAAACAGCTCAATGGATCGAACCCATCTCGCGTATTCAGAGGGCTGGTTCCTACCTATGATAATTACCTTTTTGTCTTTAACATTATAACAGTTTCTAAAGGGACATGTAAGAGATATATAATCTGTAAAGCGAGAGGTAACAAAGTCAGATGGATCCACCCCGAGTTCTACCCGTCAGCGTCGGGCAACACAGCTAGTTGAAAACTATCATCAGATAGGTATACCTATCTTGAATTTTATCATTTCATAATTGATGTTTTACGTAGCATGGTAACCTTTCTCACTCTCTTTCCCTCTCTCTGAAACATGTTTAAAAATCGCAGGTCGTTAGCATTTTTTTCTACCCTTATTTTTGCGACCCGACAGCCTGTCCTTATCTTATTGGAGATGATAAATATTTCGGTTCGATTTGGATTCGGCTCCATTTCTCCCGCTAGGCTCTCCTAGATTCCTCCTCCTCTTCCTGTGCATGTGTCCTGTAAAGAATCTGCGAAAACGAAGAACTGCGATCATAAGTTAAGAACCCATTGTAACAGTGATGGGGTTTTTCCAGTGGTATGGGATGCTATCGGTTGTATTTCCTCACCTCTCGCACTGTATGTATTAATGTGTTGTAAGTTACGCTGTAGGTATTGTTATAAACAACCCTGCTAGGTTCCTATTAAAATTCTGGATAGTTCAGCTGAACAAGTTTCCGACAGCTTTCACGCATCAGAAAAGAGGAGTAACATTCACTGGAGTTGTTTGCCAACTTGGTCACCGCACTTTGAAAACGGATCCCTTACGACAGAAACTGGTCATCCCGAACGCTCAGCTGGAGGAAGAGGACATGGAGTGGACAAGGGTAGTTCGTGAATGTTTGCGTCCCCCTACCAGTTCTATCTACTTCCTTTAATGATGTTCCGGCAAAGGGTCCGGGAGGATGGCGTAAAGGGCGGATGGAGCAACATCTACTTCCCTTTCCCCCTTCAGAGCAAAACCCTATTTAGGGAAACTTCAAGTTACAAGACCTCTTGGGCTTCCTCTCTTGGGGAATTAACAATCAATAATGAGGTAGAGGAGAGTGTATCCCGTCGCCATGGCAACCGGGACACCGCCCATGCCGCCATCTTAATTACCTCAAGATGTTCCATGGGGAAGAACGGGAGCGGTGGGAGGTGGAAGGGAAGACGAAAAGGACGGTAGATAGGAACCGGAGATGGAGAAGGAAGAAAGATCAACAACAATATTGCAAAAGGCGCTCCACATAAACCATTCCCCAGTCTACTTCCTCTTTCCCGAGACTCAATACCCAAGGCCATTGCTTCATACATTTTGTATTTACTGAATGCCCTCATTCATCGTCTGTTTGGTCAAGTTTCTTAACAAACCCCCATTTTTATAGTGTTGCCATGTCATGCAAAACTAATGGCAAATAGCATTAAACTTAAATATTAAATAGAAATTTGGGCAAATAATTTTAAACTTCCAGCAAATAAAAATAAACTTATGTCAATAATGTCAGATTTACGTTGTTCTCCGGTATGTGTACACCTAAATTATTTGACGTTTTTTAAACTAAAATTCTGTGAGACAGGAAACATTAATTTTATTTGTCGATAGCTTAAATTTATTCGCCTGAAGTGTAATTTCATTTGTCAATAGTTCAACCGATATATTTTCATCTTTGGTTACCTCTGAACTAAAAGTATTACAAATAATTTTTATTTTTTTTATTATGCTTCCGAGTTTACCAAGTACCGGAAGCCTTGTTATCACTTTTAGAAGTAAAAAACGCTGCAAACTATTAACGCAGCGGTTTATTATTTTCCTGTACAGATGCCCCTTCTAAGTAAGTAGGTCACTATTTTCTGTGGTCAATACCGAGACTCGTGCTCCTCCCAGGAAAGCCCCCTATCCGATCATTTTTGAATTCTGATGGTCACTGAACCTAAATAGGACCTTCCACATATTCCCAAATGTTCACCTAATTTAGGTGATTCGTTTGGCCGTGAACTGCAAACTTGTACCAATCAACAAACCGGTTAAAACTTATTTTCAAATTAAATAATAGTACGTAACAAGACACTCGATTTCATAAAGCCATGCGTGATTATGATCAGCTGTCCCTATCAAGATAACTTACTGTGCTGGAGTTATGTCCATGTATCGTACAATTCACACTCATTTTGACGAAGCCTGTCGCTCCAAAGTTGGACGCACATACCTCCGGGTATTGTTTTTATAATGTTTTTAAATTGATTCAGAATTTTAGGATTTTTTTCGACCACCTACAGCTTTTTACGTGATAGGGAACAGCTAATTATAATTACGCATGCTTTATGTTCAGAGATATATTTTAGTTCCGTGCTTTTTTACCCACCTTTTTGGTGACTGGTGCAATTTGTTGGACACGGCTATTAGGTGAAAATTACGGTATATGTCGAGGGTATGAGTCCTGGAGGAAGCACGAGGGAAGTATTGACCGCAGGTAGTGACCACAGAAAACAGTGATCTACGCGGGAAAATAATGAGCCGTTGTGCAATAATTTACATTGTTAGCAATAATTTACAGCGTTAATCAATCACAAAATTCTTCATGGTTATTCATTTTTTTGACCTCAATATTTAAAACATTTCGAAGTAACGATGAATAAAAATTGTCAGTCCTTCCAGGTTGGTGAGTTTTCTTTGAGTCAACCCCCCCACACTTCACCCACATCATATAAAATGATCTCTATTTTCCTTATCTAATACAGCGAGTTTCTTTCTCACATGGTCAACTGGAAGAATATAGGTACCTATGCTAAAAACACAATCTTAAGTAGAAAATGGTAATTCAATAATAATTCGTGACGTGCTGATGAATAATAATCATGATAAATTATAATGAATTGAAGAAAATTGTCCTGTAGTAATGTAGCCATGCACATTATACAGGACTAGTTTTGCTATCCACTGATTGGCATAAACTGTATTCAAGATTCAAAATACCAAATATGCAATTAGTAGGTACCTATACTTATTGTAATTATTACCTAAAATCATAGTTTGCCTTATCAAATGAGATTGATAGAGAGTCAATGGTCGAGTGTTGTGGTTCATGTGTGGTATTCTATCAAGGCAATTTAATCAAAAGGACACGCAATATCGCTTGATGAAAAGGGATTGGAAGCTGCGGTTGAGAAGCCTCGCAAAATCTCTTTTGTGCATGAGCAGCATCTCCCAGCAACCTAACATCACAGGAACCGCATTCAGTGTTGCAGATGAAACAGAATCAATTTCATTAGTTAGGTACGTCTGTGAGATGGCGCGCGGTGGAAAGGCCTAGTAATAATTAGATACTCGAGAGACACGTGTAGGCCACGTGTGGGTGAGGGGGCGAAACTATTGAACCGGGGAGTAATCCTTGCGAGAGGCACGATACTGGCTTCAGGTTCCATTGTCGTCTCCTTTTTCTTTTAATCAAGACGAGATTAAATAGTATTTTAGCTTGTTGCCCCAGGGTAAATCTACCGTCCTAATTTGGTTGCCAAACAACCAGAACGGAAGGCGTGTGCCGGTAAGCCCTCTAATAGTCCTTGTGTACAACCATATTATATCACTTCACTATATGGGTGTCAATTGTGCTTGTAATACCTAAACCACTATCGCAATTGAGGTAACCATCTGCCGGAAATGCTCAGGTAATCTTTTTAAGAGGGGCGTTAGAATGTCTGCAAGCAAAAGACTTCACGTCTACATATTCGCGGACTCTTAATAGCTAACACAGTAGAAGTCGCTTACTAGAAAGGCGGTTAAAGGAATAAGTCGGGTATAAGGACAGAAACAGTCAGGTCCCGATCGGGTGTATGTAAACACACAGGGAATTGATCTGCTATAGTGATCAAAAAGTCGGCTAGGTATAGTGATCAGTTTTTGAGTTTTGGGGGGTCAAAAGTCGACAAAATAGGTAAAAATGGCTGAAATCTCCGAAAATTGGTACATGTTCACCAAAAGTGGTAGGTATTGAATTATGACCAGGAACAGAAGATAACTATATATTTTAATAGAAATTTCCTAATACCTAATAAATAATCAATAATAAAATAATTAATCAAAAGTAGGTTATTTTTAGGGGACACAATTCGCCAATATCGGTAAAAATTGCTAAAATCACCGCAAAGCATATACACTTGTACCTACAGTGGAAGTCGCTTACAGAGATTGGTTGCGTATAATGATTGCTTCCACTCAGTCCCAGTTCGATCACTATAAGCGACTTCTACTGTATTATGACTGCTAGAGGATGGAGGATTCACCTTCTCAACCAGCAAAAATTGTATAAAAATATGTTGAATATAAGACCTATCCAACGACAATTCCATTAGAAAAATACCAAACTGGTTATGTAATTATCATTCAATCGACTCCAAATAAAAATTGCCATTTAGGAGGATTTAGGGTAGCGAGTAAATCCGTCGAAAGATGACGACGCATAAATATGATGCTTGGGAGAGGGGCCACGCTATTCTAGTATAGATCCCGTTCCAGATTGTATAGATCGGATTACACCCGCACTTCTTTGTTTAGTTTTCTCCAATACTACCTCATACAACCATAACCGTAACAACCATTTCGGCTGGGGCTTTTTTTCCCCGACTGTTCACTGCCAGCGTGATCAGCTGTCCTCCAGTGAGAGAGCCAGAATTTGATCATTTCTCTCTTGGCTACTCATTGCCTCACCTCGTTGAGTGGAGAGGGGGACCAGTTTATTCCACCTGGTAATACCTCATACTATTCCAGAATTGACAGCACCTCACCTTGTCACATTTTTGTCGGTTCACCATGGAAAACTCACAGAGATGTATGGTTCATTTTGCCGAAACCCTATCTACGACTAATAGGGAATGACTGATACAAACGGAAGTGAGAGCCATATTATTATCAAAATGTATTTTCAATAAGAAATTGCTCTTCTGCTGGATAATTGTTTTCCTAATGGATGGGAATTAGCTAAGTGTGATGTCGACGTCGTCCGGCAAAACAACTGTTCTGATTCCGGCAGAATTTTTCTCCACCATTACTCCGGAACTTTGAGAGCCCAACGGCAAAAGACTTTGTCCCTTTCCCCAACCTTATCCGAACCCAATCATGCAATATCTGTAAATTCTGAATAAAAAGGGCGTGATGTTTGTGATGAATCGTACAGGTTTAACTCGGAATGGATGGACATTAATATGGTTAATACAGCGCCTGTTCAGAGAATGTAAGGATGGAGCTGAACATTTTTGATTAACCTAGCTGTCGGTATTGATGACGTAGGGAGAAATATAAATTCGGGACATCTGGCTGCCATTTGAATAGACAATCAATCTGCATCCTCGCTTCGCTTGAGTCTCTTGGGAAAATTAATAATTAATAATTAATTAATTAATATCCCCCATCCATGGTTTCAGAGAAATATTGAACAGTGGCAGATCAAGAAAACGTTACTCGATCACTTTCGAAATTCCTCAACACAGAAGGCTCACCCAGAATGGGTTGCAAAATATTAAATAAACGTCTGAAAAAGCGCTGCAAATTATTACACTATGGTTTATTATTTACCTGTATAGATGCCCCTTCTGCGTAGATCACTGTTTCCTCTGGTCACTACCTACCTCCGTGCTCCCCCCTCCCCCCCTAAGAAAGCCCTAAATCGAGTACTGGAGCCAGCCGGGCAATTACAGTTTCGTAAATATGAGGTGGATTCACGAATTCTATTATTAAATATTTGTTGTTAGTCAAAGCATTACGTTTGTTCAAGTTACAAAAGTAGGTAGGTAGTTCCTATCGCAAGACAATCCAAAATAACTATCATTCTTTACATGAAAAAATATTAATATTTCGGAACAACCAACTCGATTTCATACAGCCATACGTGATTATAATCAAGTGCTCCCTAGCGATGATATCTGGGCTGGATTTATACAGTTTCATTCACGATCGTGTTGACGAAGCTTTTCGGTGCAAAAGAACGGACATACCATGCTCCGGGTGGTCTCAAAAAAGTTCGAGATCAATTCATAAATGTTAAAAAAAACCATATCGTTCTATTGAAAGTTTTCGAGCTAAGGCTTTCGGGAAAATTCAACCCCTATTTTTCTCTCCTTAGAGATGACTGACAGTAACGCCGAGCATCGCGAACCAACTAGACCCAAAATCGGACCCACAAACCAAATTTCATTAATTTTGGTTTATGGTAACTAAGGAAAGTGCGAAGTACGGCGGACGGACAGCAATTTTTTTAAATTCCATTTTCGGATTCTACGTACCTTGAAACGGAAACCATCAAATTTTGAGGGGGTTAATTTTTTTTCCATGCTCGATTCCAAAGGTTCATTATTGAAAATGATAAACCAAAATCTAATTGAACCAACCTACTTCAATATTTGCCGTTAAAAAACCTACCTTACATTTACCTTACAATTACCTACATACATTCTAAAGGTACGCAGATACCTACTTTTGGTTTTACAAGATATGGAATGTATAAATATTAGTAGAATGTAAATCTCCGTTAAATGTACTAAGGCTGGTGTTTTAAGCCCCTATACGCAGGTGTTCAGTGAAGTGTTAGCAAGAAAGATGAGCAGTATCAGGAAAGTAGTGTAGGTCGACAACTTAGGGTCGCCGTTGCATTATAAATTATTTTTAGCAACTAAATCAGCGTGAAGAGTGAAAAAAGCTTTTATAATAAACGGAGGGTAAAAAAGAAGAGAGAGAGAGCTGTTGACGAATAAAAAAATAAATCTTTGAAAGAAAAGATGTAATTTGGGAAAGCAAGGCATAAAATTTCCCTCGGGTGATTTGGTGAAGAGGGTGTCAAAAATAATCAGCGTTGCGAAAAGGAGGGTGGGCTTCATTCTGGAAATAATCAGAAGTCCATTACAGAAAAGGGGGTGGAGCTTGGAATAGTGAAGCACTGGGGAGACTACTTGGCAATTTGGTCGAAAACAGGGACTTGCGGAGTTAAGCTTCCATCTAGAGTTGGATGGAAAGGGGAAGGTCGCTTCCCGCTGCCTCGGCCCTCCCATCTCGTCCCAGCAGTTGAAACTTCCCTCCAGGAACGTACCCTCAGCCTCTCGGAAACCTCTTCCAGCCCAATACCGAACGTAATTAATAAAGCTGAGCTCGCCGGAGGGGAAAATAGAATTCATTACCCACATTGAGGGAGAGTCTCCGGGGATTATTGCGAGCCCGTTGCTTTGATAGAGGCCGAAACAGTCTATCTAGGTTGTGCCCCTTAGGGAGCCTCCACATACCCCCTCCCCCATTTTCCTTATCAGTTGGGTCTTACAATCAGCGTTATCATAATTGACTGGGCGCTCACCTAAAAGGGTCAACCTCAAAGGATAGTGTACGGTGGTTTCCGTAAGAACATCCTCAGTGTAGTTCACATGTACAGTTCGGAACATCTAATCTATAGGTATCTTCTATCAACCTTTTTCCATCATTATTAATGAGCCATTGTACGGGGACCTAACGCAAATTAATTGCACGTACTAGACTCGAGGGTTGGTAGTACTGGAAATCTTGTTCTCGAATTCACTATCAACGTACCAAATATGTTGTTGGAGTAGGAATATTATTAACTAATGGAATGATGAGTTCTATAGTTCAAATAGTCTCTTTACTAATTGCAACTAACATTATTTTACACTAGCAGGAAAACCCGTTGCACTAACTACAAAGGGCTCTAGACCGGTAGGAATCGAAGAAAAGTCACGAAAAATTCGCACTTTATAATGGCAGTTTCACATATTTCTTATAGCGATTAGTCTGACAATGAATCTCATCGCTACCCAGGAACCCGTCGTGGAATCTTCAACTCCACTTCTAGCGAAGCATCACCCCAGCCACTCCATTTTCAAGATCGGACAAACTGTTTCACGATCCTAATTATCAATCGCATGGGACAGTAAGAGACATGAGGGCAACCAACTATCAACTACGCGGTTATTAGTATTCTGACGATGAAATCAGACTCGTCGAATAAATGCTAAACGGCATGCCCGACAAAAATCGTTTTAGTACGGTTGAAACCGACGTGAAAACTTCTTTCCGACAGCACCCGTCATATTCTGGCTTGCGGTCGAAAGTTATCCTCGACATGGGCTCGATCCTATCAACCAAAAGCACGAAATCGGACGATGTCGTCAGGGACGGCCAGGAATACGATCAAAGATAAGGTCTGGAAGAGGATCGAGCGATAGCCTATAACCTGGCCCGGAACTCGCTGATCACAATGAGACCACCCTCATTAAAACCCGTTCAGCCGTTTGGCCCTGATGCCGTCACACGCACTCACGCACACACACAAACGCGCGCGCACGCACTCGCGAATTATATAATAGGTTTCAGTGTGATATATTCGGAAGTCTTGAAAATATCATATCATCCTATTAAGGAAAACCTATTAAGCGTTGCGATTTAATCCTGTGATTAATATTGTGTACAATGGGTTGGTAATACATCACGCATCACGCAAACGTTGGGACAGCGCGAGAGGTGAACTCCTTTCCGTACGAATTCTTCCGGCTCCAAAAAATAGTCTCTGTAAGGCCCAGCTAAGTGTCTTCAACTAGTTAATCAGGTAGGAGTCGTACCGGCTGATATGAACAAAACTATCATACACTCTCTCAAGAACTGGAATGCTATGGGAACTGATAATGTGAGAGGAAATCTCCTTCATCAACATGGGTCTCAAGCCGTTAACGAGAACTGTATTGGAAAGGATAGGGAGAGTGCTGCGACCTTCAACTTCCCCCCATTTCCTACTATACTACTTGTACCTAGTAGATTTTTTTGAATAACGCAACTGAAGTGACGAAAGTATTAGGGTGTTATCAAGAACATGATCGTCAAACTTCAATGAAAATGCTCCTAAAAAACTCATTGTTAGTTTACCTAACAATGTTCGGATACCCGACTTATAATTCAGTAGAAAGTTATGGAGCGAGTTTTCAATTTAAAATTGCGTCATTCTTTGCCATAAATCGAGGCAAACAACCGTGGGTCCTGGCATCGCTGCATTCGTTTTCGCCTGGATCCATAATATGATATTTTGGTGATACTGAATGTTGGCTTGAAGTGAATTTGTACCCAGAGGGTTTCTTCAATTTCGGATCTTCGATCTTGAGATCTTGGATCTTCGTTCTTGGGGTCTTCGTTCTTCGTTGGATCTTGGGATCTTCGATCTTCATTCGTATAATCACATAAAGTTTTCGACGTAATTTTCAGGCTAACAACAAAAATAACCACAACGATTGTTATACCCAAGCTTTGGATGTGGGTGAATAACTACTGTTAAGGATAATATTGGTCTCTATTAAGCCCCTCTACACAATGGCCTGTGGCTGGCCCAGCTTGATGGCCTAGCATGGCCACCGGCGCTGGCCAATTTCGATGGTGACGAAATCGCGGGCCAGCGTCGCTCATTCACACGCTGGCTGCCATTGGGTCAGTGGTGACTTGAGGACGTGCGCGCAGATCCTTTGATCTTTCGTGAAAAACCGCGACGGAGGCGATTGTCGGCCAGCCTCAGCAGGTACCAGCCATCGCCAGCTTTCCCATGGTCACTGCGCGTCCACACGCGGCAGTGGCGTATCGTGGCCGAGGCTGGGGTAGCGTGGGCCATTGTGTAGAGGGGCATTTAGAGTTTCTGTTGCAAAGTATGTCACACCAAATTTATCAGGGAACAATAATCTAATAATGGTATCCGCCCATATCCGAGCCCCATATATCAATCTTTGTGGCTCTTCATACTGTTAGGTAGGTATGTTTGTACAAAAAACAACATTCGAACGTCGACCTAAAACTCGTTCTATCGCTCCATTGGATGCTGCCATAGTATCCATACGCTTCTACCAAGCCCCCCCCCCCCCCCCATAATAGGATAGGACAACATTATAGATGCTCTTGCTCAGCGATGACGTGGAATTCTTTAGGTTTTCTAGAGAAATAACAAATAAAAATTTGAAAAATTGCATAAAATATAAGGAATATAAGGAGGAGCATTTTCTATTGGTTCCAATGTTTCTGCTACGAAAACTCATCAGTAGATGTAGGCACTGGCCGGGGGGGGGGGGGGGGGGGGGGGGGGGCTCAAAATATCACTGATCCCCTTAGATTTGTTCTGAATCTATGAATTTCTTCAGGCACCATCTTTCACATGCAGCGTGTGATGGTGGCTGTTCTCGAGTCGTTTTTTGTTCCGGTGGAGACGGGGTCATTTGGCTGAAGCTTAATCGATATCCCTTCATAACTGGTGATAATCTCGCTGGTCTAGGAGGGGGGCTCTTGAAGGTCCACCGTCACTCTCCTCACTCTGTCACATGGTAGCAGAGCGCGGTCAGATGGATAAGCCCAATGGTTTCCAGGATTCCTTTACAGACATCCTGTCCGTTTAATACATACATCTATTGGCTATTGAGCTCATTTTAAGGCGATTAATGCAGTGTCCCAATTTACAAGTCCCAATAGTTGTTCTATCCTAACGATGGAGAATGATCACCTAGATGTTGCCCAGATGAGCACAATTCACTGGACAACAACCTCTGACTACATTTTTCTCCGCCAATACTCGTATGTAGGAGCTTTGCTCTCCACCATTAAATATGATTGAGGTAGTACCATTACTATGGAGGTTAGTCACCTTGAAGTTGTTCAGATGTCCTTTCCTGAACCAGAACTTCATACTAAGTACTTTTCAAACCACTTTCTCCTCCCATACTTCTGCTACCCAGAAGTACGTCATGTGGGTAAGAGTGTGACGGTGGCTGTTCTCGAGTCGTTTCTTGTTCCGGTGAAGCTGGGGATTTGGCTGAAGCCTAATCAGTATCCCTTCTTAACCGGTGATAATCTCACTTGTCTAGGAGGGGGACTCTCGAGGGTCCACCGTCACTCTCCTCACACATTCACAAGCGTTCCCATCATTTTTATTATGGACGTCTAAGAATGGGCCCGCCACCTTATTTTATAAAATAAGTTGAGAAAACTTACACGAGGTTTTTATTTATCGGTCCCTGACATGGGTAACTGTGAGAAATGCAATCTTCGCAACTTTTCAAATATCGGCATCAGCAATAGTATTAGATGTAGTACCTTACCTTTGACATGCATTCCTCGATCCCCAATATATACCTGGCGCTATTACCACTAGGCAGGTTTGTGCAATGTATAGTTTTAAACTGTTATTAATATCATTTTCATACCTACCTCATTAGGCCGTGGGACTGCGTAAGAGTTTTAACATTCCCTAGTTAAAAACGAAATTACTTAAGCAGCCCTTTGTTTCAAGATTTTATCCGAACAAATGAAAAGAAAGTGAATTAAACTCTTCTATAAACAAAGTAAAAATGTTTGTTGATCTATTCGTGGGTGAAAAAGATACGAAGGTGTAAAGCGGATTGTGTTGGATTGATTGAATGAACTCCATGTTTTGATGATTCAGTTTTATTATAAATCGAATATATATATATGCATATATATATATCATACTATTTATATTTTAAACAATATACAACTTTTACAATAACCTTATTTACATTATTCGAAACCAGAAATTAGGCCACATTACGTTCCCTTATGAATGAGGCCTATCTGTTGTCATTAGGCCACAAAGTTACACCAGGAATTAGAGCCACTCGAGAGTTTTTAAGGTGAATTTTATAGGCCAATTACACTTTTTTGTGTGGATATACTGAACACTCACAACTATATACACCTTTTGTTGTATAATTTAGAAAATACCAGTTCTCTTACAAAAAACCGAACAGAAAAACGATACATACACCATTTGAAAAACCGTATTTACATTATTTATAAGGTACGAATAAGCACATGGATTACTATTTACACTTATGGTTAAAACTTGGGGTATGGCCGAAGAAAAGTTGTATTAGTTTAACAAAGAACAATTTATTAGTAAATACCTACTATTGTGATAATTTTTACGGCGAACATCTAGTTTTCAACTAGATATTGAAAAAATGAACTCTACGCAGGAATGAATCGAGTTCACGTATCACCCTTTGTCATGGCAACTGACCGGTGATGTATTTATCACATATGCAACCATTCTCAACTGGTAGCATAATGTAATGATAGGCGGACGCTTTTGATATGATTGTTTTCCCTCTTTCAGCTAGTTGTCCATCCAGTATCATCAGCATTATACAGTTAGTTGAGAATCATTGCATGACGACACATAAATTGCGGAATAACAATCGTGAATTTAAAGGAAACTGAGAATTTTTTAGCATAGCGAAGGGTGAGCGGTAATAAATAAATTTTGTACAATTAAATTAAAGCTTGGTAATTTGAAAATGAAATTATAGTAGTGAACCTAATGTGAAGATCTAGAATCAGTCGATTCTACGGTTTAAATCTTCTTAGTTACTCGGAGGTATTTTACAATAAATTACACCATGTGAATTCTCATTGCACTAGAGAAAATAAAAAAATAATTTCGAAGGGATGAGGAATAACACAGTTTTGTGCTATAGCGCCAATTTCTACATGTTACAACCTACCAATATATTTTTAAGGATCAATATCACAAAATCGTTAGAAAAAACTCAAATTATTTATCCTTCTTTCCTTGCCCAAAAATGAGAAAAATAAATAAAGTAATGAATTTTAACGCCGAGAAAAATGGGTTTGAGTATTTACAGGATATGTGGGACCATTGACGAAGACTAGACGATGTGGTACTTGTCGTGCATGTACGGGTGCGGCGGCGGTTCGTGAGCGCAGTCCGGCTGACGAGGCGCATAGCTTCCGGCGCTATGGTGGTGGTAGTCGTAGCCGCCTCCGCCGCTGCCGCCGTACATCTGCTGCGAGGGGCCGGGAGGTGGGAAATAGTCGTGCATGTTCCCGTAGTAGGAGTAACCCTGGAAAAGACATAAACAACGGTTATTTTAGTGGTGCCCCCAGTTTCACAAACTCTTTTCTCCGAGGAAACCAAAATCTTTCTATATAGAGGCTTGAGGCTTAATGGGTAACCGCGTGAATAACTACCTAAAACATCCCTTTAAGCCAATTTTTTGACATTTTTTCCCGAGACTGTTCATGATACTGATCAAATTTTCATGAATTAGGTAGATACCTACTACTATTATTACACGAATTTGAACAAACATCGACCCAATGGCACTCAAAATCACTTGTGAGGAGAATTGAAACGCAAACCATCAAATTTCGAGGGGGGTTGACAATGTTTTTCTTCATGCTCGATTCCAAAGGTTCATAAGTGAAAATAATAAAACAAAACCCAATTTTGTATAGGTATATACAGAACTATTAAAGGATAGACAGAAATCTTATTTTCGTAGGTATAAATGTTGCTTTCGTCGCGCTGAATCGAATCTTTCACATTATCACTTGTTCTGTTTGAGGCTGTAGCCGATCGTCTCCCTTTTGGTTTATTATTCTGTGAATAATACACCTATGTATTCGCTCTGCAAACAATTTGTTGGTCAAACCCCCTCAACTTTTTTTTACGTTTTAAGGTCCGTAGATTCAAAAGCGCAAGGAGTAATGTCCGTCCGCCGTTCTCCGTATCATCCATATTTACTTTATTTTCGGTCTAAAAAATCCGTTCTTTAGCACATAGGCTACATTTGGGCCCTAGTTGTGTACCGAAACTTTGCAGCCCTATCGGAATATACGCAAGGGTGTTATGGGTGTCAAAATAGGGTTTTTTGGTGTATCGCTATCCATGTAAATTGATCTCGAACTTGAGAATTTTTTGAGACCACTCGGAGAATTTTGTACGTCCAGCTGTTCGTTTGCACCAAAAAGGTTCGTCAACATGATCGTGAATGAAACGGTATACAACCAGCGCAGATTGCTAGGGAACACCTGATTATAATAGAGCATGGCTGAATGAATTTGAGTGGGTTGCTCCGTGATATTATTTCATTTGAAGAGAGACGGTTATTTTGGATTTTGTTGATAGGTACTTTTGCAGCTCGAACAAACCATGAATAACAACAAATAATCAATGATGGTTTAATCCACTGAATATTTATGTAACTGTCATTCCCCGGCCGGCTCCAGTACTCCACTTAGGGCTTCCCAGGGAGGAGCGCGAGGGTAGGCACTGACCACAGAAAACAGCGATCCACGCATATCTACAGGTACCGTTGTGTAATAATTTGCAGCGTTTTTTTGGTGTCCTATTTAGTCTTTGGAAACAAATCTTATTGTTAACTCAAGAAGAACTCAAAAGGTATACACACCCTTACCTGAGGGTAGTTCTGTCCCTGACCCCAACACCAAGCAGGGAGCTCGGAGCCGTGCTGCGGGTAGGCCGGGGTGAGTGGCGGCGAAGGCGTCCCGACGCCCGAACTGGCGGCGCTGCCGCCTCCAAGGGGCGAGCACGTCTTGCTCAAAGGCTCGGCCTCGGATTTCACTTCAACGAGTCCCAGAGGCGAGCAGGGCGAGGACTTTATCGATTTGGCCGGCGTCTTGGCGGCGGTCCCTCCGCTGTTGTTGTTGTTCTTGTTGCCTTGAGCTGCCTGCTGCTGTTGCTGTTGTTGGAGCTGTTGCCGACATTTCGCACGCCTGTTCTTGAACCAGACCTGCGAACAGACGAAAATACAAAAATCAATACTTTTGCAATTTTCAGTCAAACGTTCAACAATTATAACACATTGATTTTTCTACGGCAGACCTCTGTGACGATAGCTGCATAGCACGGTCACGGGAACTGTTCTTGGAACCTCTGGATCTCAGAGGAACGGTTCTTCGGCTTCCACCTCTTCTGAAACCTCCTTGAGCAAGTTAGTTGGCCCTGAAGCCTTTCCATCGGTGATTCATTTGAATAGCATTCTAATAACCACCAGTCCCTTGCCCATGCGGTTCAACCCTTCTATTCTAAATCTTAGAATCCTCCCCTAGAAATTTTCCTCCTCTACCAAGTCCCACCATCTTACATGAACCTCACAGGGCCCTTCCTTTCGCACCGTTTCCCAAAGCACAGTGGAAGCGTGCTGGGCCCATAACCCAGAGGTCCGTGGATCGTAACCACGCTCTGCTACCATGTAAGATGGTGGAAATTGGTAGAGGAGGAAAATTTAAGGTGAACCAATTCAATAAGAGAGGGTTTCTAACTCAATTGCTGGAGACCCAGTAATCTCACTAAAAATATAATAATAAATTCTGCCAGCCAATAGAGCTAAGAATTGTGCTACAGAAAAATTAATTCTCGGTGACCTTCTTAATGGTGATTAAGATTATCAGGATTGAGGAATGAGAACAAGTATTTGAGATTTAACCAGGAAACTTGTATTCCTCCTATGAAGGTTTAGGCTCAAAGTTCTACGGAAGGATTCTAAGATTCAGAATAGAAGGGTTGAACCGCAAGGGTAAGGGACTGGTGGTTATTAGAATGGTATTTAAATGAATCACCGATGGAAAGGCTTCAGAGGCAGCTAACTTGCTCTAGGAGGTTCCAGAAGAGGTGGAAGCCGAAGAACTGTTCCTTTGAGATTCAGAGGTTCCAAAAGAAACAGTTCCCGTGACCGTACTATGCAGCTGTCGTCACACCTCTTCCAGGCCCAGTTCAGCGCTAATATGCAAGCGCTCTTAATTAGAATTCATTGGAAACTGTCTCTGTCCTCAATGATTTTTCCATCATCACTAGGTCACCATCAGGACTGTTAGTGTGACAAATCTTAACAAAGCTATACACTACCATCACGCCTAGCTTGACGTCCTTCACTTAGTAATGCGGAAGTAAACCATTCATTTGTTTAACGTTCATACAGTACATTATTAATAGAACTACACATAAATACCTTAGACACCCTAATTTATTACTCGTTAATATATATTATATAGTTGGCTGCAGCCATTTTGCTGAATGTCTGCTTTTCCAAACCAAGAATCTTTAAAACCAATCATTTATCTGAACCTCATGAATCGACTCTCAATTTGTAATGATCAGCTAAAAAGAAGAATTGAAAGATAGATGGGTTTGGTACAGTTCCTATAAAATAACGGAATGCCGTTATCACGCACCAAAAAAAATCCATTATCAAACGTTTCACAGGAAACATGCTCCAAATTCCCAAATACCTACTTCCAAAACCCAAAAGTAATGTGACAAATCCTACAGCTGAGCGGCTGTATAAAAAATAACTCCCGCCATATCCAGTATCGGCTCAATGTTCCAGAACGAAAACCGTTGCGGTAGGTGACAGTTTACGGGAAAAAGCGCTATGTACTTGCCCGGGTTAGTGTCCGGTTTCATAGGGAGAACGCAGCAGGATTTAATATTAATACTATGATTTACAAATTCCGAATTGGCAAATTCAAAGGTTATAAATATACCTAATCGGTACCCTAACTAAGGTATGACTTTCAATACTGAAGGAGTAACGATAACCCAATTTGTTTGAAGCAATCAATTTTTGAAGATGTGAGGGTAAAATATCTGCTTCCTAACACATTACTACAATTTAACACAGAAGGGAACGTATTTTGCGGCGTTTAAAAATGAATTTAAAAAAAAGTAATAGACGTATACAAACGTATACAAACGTGATATTACCTATTTGGTTTTTGTATGACTACGGAATCGCAAATTAAAATTCTTGTTGTAGGCAAAATCAATGTAGACGTAACCGTTTCTACGTTACTACCTACTGGTCGTTGATCCGTTTTTTAAACTCATAGATATGAGCACGTCTCTCTCCCTGACCAACTGGACATCACAATAGTTGTATTTTATGATAGTACCGACAAAATATCAAGTTCAGAAGGAGCACAGATTTGGAGCATTTAAAAAATTACAAGGAGAGGAAAGCAGTGAACATCCATCCATCAGCTTGTTCACATCTAATGAAGCTTAAGCCCCTTGTTGAAAGTGATTAGGTAGAGAGCACTCGACGGGAGCACACAATCAGACCATCTAACTTGATAAGCCCATCTGAAGGCGGTAAAGCTTAATGGCGGGTGGTGCTACTTTTTTTGAAGGGAAGGCTCATTAGCGCAGAAAAGGGAAAAACCGTGTGGAGGAAGGGGAAGCGGAACGCGCGTCGATTAACCAACCAGATGCAGGTGATTGGGCCCCCACCCTCACCTGCACAATGTGCGCTTATCCGGAGTTCGTTAATAAACAAGGTTTATCAATTTTGCTTTCATCTCCGTCGATTGAATCAGATCAACATCCTGATATTAGAGGGGGACGACTCCTCTTCTTCAAGACGAGCTGGGGAAGTGGTTTTTCGCGTAATTCCCCTACTCGTTCTTCCTAAGGGCTTCTGCATTGTCAAAGGACCGGCCACAATCAGTGTAAAAGGCCGAGTTATAAAGGGTAAGTGAAGGGTACTAATTGGGTGAAACCATTATCGACCCTCCTTTGTAGGATCGCGTAATACCCTAGGTGCCTCAGTAATCGGTTAATATCCCTATGTGAGATCCCTTTCGAGAAATTAACGAAACTTGATTTGCTGAGTACAAATAAGAAAAGAAATTCCGTGTGACAGTGCTGACGTACTGCCTCACGACTTCGCCAGCCATTATTGACAAGATGAGCAGTTGCAAAAATGGCTATAGGTACATTCGGTAATTTACGAAGCAGTTTGGTCATTCGATCTGATGTGGTCACCGTAGAAATATTATTTAAAAGCCGGCTAGGTGTGGGACAAACCATCAGAAATCCTCTGCACCCATGTGAACTACTGAAATGTATGATTATAGATGTACGAACAAATGAATGTCCATGTTTATATGCATATTGCAATCAAAACAAATCGAGATAAGAGTAGGGTTAAGTAAGGTTAACGGAGTACAGACGAAAGAACTGGTGCGCGTGAGATTGAGAGCTGATTGCAAGGAATATAAGGAAAGCACTATAGGCTCACACCAGGTGTTTGAGAAATAAACTGCGATTTCCCTCTTTAATTTCGTTGAATGGGTCGGAATTTACATATCCATGCACAAAAATTCTCAAAAATCCGAGAAAAGCCCGGGCAAAAAATGTCTGAAAAATCTCACTTTCGAATGAAGCGCAACTTGGCTCCTTTGGAGCTTACTACACAAAGGATCATGGGTATGGTCAACGAAAGCGTATCCCTTTCCCCATGCCCTCTCCATCTACCCTGTTCTTATCTAGACTTAACCTACATACGTCTTCAAGTACGATTATTTACTCGTGAGATACCTACAGATGTTTGCACGCACGCGCATTGCTTAGCAATGCTAACTGCCAATCAAAATACATATTAATCAAAACAAAAACCGTAAATTACATACTGTAATGATCTCTGCGCTAAGAAAGGAATATTCCAAGTACGAGCATAATATTGTACCACATCCTGAATCATTTTCTCTTTCAGCTCGTCCACGGCCTGCGTTGCAGAAAGAGGGTGACGACAGTGGTGACAAACGACCGAACAACGATATCCAGGCAACTAATGTTGTCCTATTGGAATGAACATGTCAAACCAACTAGTAAATACTATGAAAACTATAATAGGAGGAGGATCAATAGGGACGGGGGACGTCTTCTGGTAAATAGTGAAAGGCCACAATGGGTAGAGCGGTTACGCGTCCCGCCTTCCTGATTATAGCAGGACAAAGAGCTGTCACTCAACAAACATTATTCATCGCCCTATCCAAAGATACCCCACGCCCTTTTTTCCTCCTTCTATATTCGGCTTTTCAATGTAAGATGTTGCCGAGGTCTTGAGTAAACACAGTTGGTCCAAAGATTCTGATGCAACCATAGCTTCCTACATTTCATTATTCAAAGAGAATCTTTGTTATTTATTTATTTACTTGATCAGCTATATTTTAAACGATATGATCTTGATTCGCTGAACCCCCGGAATTGTTCACAGGTATAATATAGGTACTTAATTATGGTAGATCCCCACTCCATTATTCCCCACAAACCATAAATACGACTGTTGATTTCAATGCCTCGATCTTCGAGATAATTTCAAGATAATTTTTCTTTGGAGAAGTCCAAAAGTAATGTCATAAATAATAGAGGAGTAAGTGAGTTCTGAAGTTATATTCATTTTCGGCAAAGCAAAATGATTATTTAAACAAAAAAATTCATCTTACTTGTACTCTCGACTCGGGTAGGTTGATTTTTAACGCTACTTCCTCTCGCATGAATATGTCTGGATATCTAGTTTTCGCAAATAGGGCTTCCAGGATATCCAGCTGTGCGCGCGTGAACGTCGTTCGCTCTCTTCTTTGTTTCCTGGGGTTCATCCCTGCAACATAAAGATAACAGACATTTTTAACCATAACTTCTTCGTTGTAACTAAGCAGAATCTTCTTGTAGTGAATGAAATGGAATGAAAGTCTCGTCGATATTACCCACGATGATTTCAATCATGAAAAATCCTAATAGGTATATCAACTGAAATGACTCGCCAATATAACCTACGATGATTTCAATTATAGATCTTGATATATCAACTGAAATGGCACCTAAGAAGATTTTTTCAATTACAGCAACATCAACCATACACATGATTATCCATAGGTATGCCGAAGACAGTATCTAATGAAATTAGTTCCAATTGATCCTCGAATCATGTTTTAGTCTCCGAGAATGCGGTTCCTATCGAAAGTCCAGTCAACGATAGCATGCGCAACATTTCATAACCGTCAATTATATTGCAGACGGACGGGAAGGACCGGAAACTTCAAAAGAGCCGGTCGGTCGCAGGTTATGGAACAACATTTTGGAAATATCGTATTTCACTCAAAAATTGTTCAGGATTTTGCGACAGTCATTAAATTTACAGCGCTACCTACGTTATATTGCGACGCTTTTGTGTGAGTCCCGAAATCGAGCGTGAGTAGCATAAGGGTGAACAAATTAATGAACTTACGGGCTTCTGCTTCTCAAGAAGTAGGTAAACAATACGGTATAGAAGCAATGTTGGTTCGAGTTTTATCAAGATATTGATGACGGCTGATTGTTGCAACAACATTTCTTTTCTTGAGTATAAACTACCTGGAGCATGATGTACTGTATGTAACTCCCCCCCCCCCCCCCCCCCACCTCCAATCGATTTCCCCTTAGCTTCTTAATTAAAAGAAAACAGTCATTTCAACTGCCTTGCCGGCGTACCTACTAACTTGCTCTTAGTAACCGAGTGGTCAGAGGCATTTTCTCGAGAATCGCCGCAAAGGTAGGGGGACTGGGTTTGACTCCCGGCTGACAGAAACTTTCTCACGGAGGCGGTTAAGACAGCTGTGGATAGCATAACAAATTATAGCAGTCTAAATGTTTCCTTGTGAACTGCTTACAAATGAACTACTCGTAGCAAGTTCTACTAAACTTCCAAAGGCAAGGAATTGAGTTGGTAGGTACGTTCTGTTGCAGTCTTGTCAACCCAATATTGATCAACTTTGCTTTTCGAGTTCATGATCAAACCGTGTCGTTATGCACAGGTAGTTCAAAACAATATACTCGTACCTATCAATTAAGCAATTACTGGTACCCAAATCATAATGAGGTAGGTAAAGACTCGAAGAAAACCGGTGCCCGCACCAACTCGCGAATATGATTCTAATCAATGTTCATTTATTTATTGGGATATGACATGAAGCCGTATAAAAAGTGTACAATATCTGTGTTGAGGTCCCCCCCCGCACACAATACCGCCTTGTATTTGTAGGACTATGCAAGAGGGCGGAGCAAAACCCGGGCGCTCCGCGCGAAGGTAGACGGAGCACATTAGTATGAAAATCCTCTGGAAGCCGGATTAGACGATATCCCCGACGGACCACACCGCGTCCATTCCTCTCACAATCAAACATTACCTACTTTATAACTCTGTTTACATATTTACACTCATCCCTCTGTCTGTTCCAGCTAGCTGCTTCTACCGTGACCTTCCCCGATACGAATTCACCGCTCGTCCTTTGCTCTTTACCCTGATCTGGTCTCGAATCTATTATGAATAACCGTAGGACATTCGTTTGGTGAAGCTTGATAAATGAAGGTCTATTAATTGGGTCCTGAAGGTACTTCTCACTCATTGCACATTTAAAAGGATGAAAGTTCACGAAAAGGCAGACTAAGAATAATAGTTCATCAATTCATCGAATTTCTTTTTCCACCTTATGTGGTAAGCCATCTTGCAATGTGGAATAAACAAAATATATAAACCTTTAGCTTACCACTATTTTTTATTCAGTACAAAGCTTTTCACTCAACTTCTGAGCAGCTTCTGATGCTCAGAAGTTGAGTGAAAAGCTTTGTACTGAATAAATTGGTGCATGGTAAGCTAAAGGTTTATTTGTTGCTTGTTCCACATTCTAAGAATAACAGTTATTCAACAGTACCCTAAGTTATAAATTCCACATTTACGATGTTACCAATCTATTCAGAGTTTAAGGTGATATTGATTCCCGTAGTAGACGTTGTTGTAAGAAGTAAAAAACACGAATATGAATCTTCAAGTGAGTGGATAACATGTATTCAAGGGTCTTGCAAATATTTACGGTAATATCAGGGCGATGCATTATGGAAATAACTTTCAAGTTCAGTACGTATAGATCCACAAGACCTGCAATTTTTCCAACCTATTTCACTTAATCTGCCCAAACTGTAAGTACAATCTACTGCAAAGTACACTGATTAGGCAATGCCAAATTATTATACCTATTATTTAAGTATCGAACGCTCGCTGATCTAACTACCTTGGGTTGCTCTGAAGTGTGGTTTAAGTGCTCCCTAGTGATTTCTTCAATTTATAATTTATTCGGAACTTGTGTTGAGGACAGAGGCAGCCACTGAAGCCACGGAGAGCCTGTGTGGGGGCGATAAATGGCTGCCAAACCGGTCTTCGTCGGTACCAGTCGTTCTTGATTCCCCTCCCTAGTTAACCTTTTTGTTTTGACCACGGAGGGGAAGGGCATCTGAGCTTTAGATGCTCTGTAGATAGGTGTACCTTTACAGTGTTTTCACAACATCGGGTCTCTCTTCAACTCTGTTGAGAAAAAAGTTGCGCTCAAACTCAAGTCGATATATAGCAGATTCTAGGTAGGTAGGTAGAATGCGCGTGAGATAGGTCTCTAGACGTCTAGAATGAAAATGTCAGTTGTTTTCGCCGATCATAAAAAGGAACATAAAATCCAGAGAAAAAATACACTGCCAAGGTGATGGCACAGGAGCTTCCTCGTCACAATCAGAGTGACCCATTATAAAATAGAACAGACTCGGAAGCAAAATAACATAACATTACATTACATTACATTACATTACATAACATTACATAACGTTAAATATACATATTACATAACATTACATTACATAACATAACATTACATAACATTACATGAAATATACATATTATACATAACATGACTTCCATAATACATTACGTCCATTATACATAACTAGCCTGACCGCTCGCTTCGCTCGCTATCCGAGATTCGCTGTACGCAGTATCGTGGAACCAACAAACGACGGAAAAATCCCATACCCTACCGGGTATTTGTGCCCAATTTTATCAAAATCCGTCAAGCCATTCAGGAGTTGACCATGGTCGACCATATTTCCGCTATGGTCAGGGAATTAAAAATGCGCCTACGTTCAACTTGGGAGGCTACCGGATATTGGTGCCAAATTTGGTCGATATCCGTTGAGCAATTCGGGATTCGACCATGGAGGGGCCCATGGATGCGCTAAGGTCGACCGCGGGGGTAGTCCGAAGGGTCGATCGTAGATAGAATTTCACGTAGATTACGAATACGCGATAAAAAATAGGGATTACCATTTCAATTAACGAAGTTGACCATGGTCGACCATAGTTCCGCTATGGTCAGGGAATTAAAAATGCGACGTTGCACAACTTGGGAGCCTACTGGATACTCGTGCCAAATTTGGTCGATATCCGTCAAGCCATTCAGGAGTTGACCATGGTCGACCATAGTTCCGCTATGGTCAGGGAATTAAAAATGCGACGTTGCACAACTTGGGAGCCTACTGGATATTCGTGCCAAATTTGGTCGATATCCGTTGAGCAATTCGGGATTCGACCATGGAGGGGCCCATGGATGCGCTATGGTCGACCGCGGGGGTAGTCCGAAGGGTCGATCGTAGATAGAATTTCACGTAGATTACGAATACGCGATAAAAAATAGGGGTTACCATTTCAATTAACGAAGTTGACCATGGTCGACCATAGTTCCGCTATGGTCAGGGAATTAAAAATGCGACGTTGCACAACTTGGGAGCCTACTGGATATTCGTGCCAAATTTGGTCGATATCCATCAAGCCATTCAGGAGTTGACCATGGTCGACCATAGTTCCGCTATGGTCAGGGAATTAAAAATGCGACGTCCCACAACTTGGGAGCCTACTGGATATTCGTGCCAAATTTGGTCGATATCCGTCAAGCCATTCAGGAGTTGACCATGGTCGACCATAGTTCCGCTATGGTCAGGGAATTGAAAATGCGACGTTGCACAACTTGGGAGCCTACTGGATATTCGTGCCAAATTTGGTCGATATCCGTCGAGCCGTTTGGCCGTGCATAGAAGGACAGACAGACAGACAGAGCGCATGCGCAGGGCGAACCGCTGGCTCTATCATGTTGAAATTTATATGGGACCTCAATGGGCCCTACCCACTTAATCCCTGAGAATTACATTGAAATTGGGTGAAATCTTTGGTTACTACGGCTGTAACAAGGAAATTGAATCTATTTCACGCCAGCGCATGCGCAGAGCGCACCTAGGGTCCGATCATGCTGAAATTCATACTGGATCTCACTAGGCCTTGTCCAAACAACCCTTGAAAATTTGAGCGAAATTGAATCAAAATTGTGAAAGTTATGCGTGTTTGTTGAATTTAACGTTAGCGCATGCGCAGGGCGTACCGCTGGATCAATCATGTTGAAATTTGTATGGGACCTCAAGGGGCCTTATCCGCACCATCCCTCAAAATTTGAGCTGAATCAATTCAAAATCGTGGAAGTTATGGCTGTAACAAGGAAATGCGGACAGACTCACAGACTCACAGACTCACAGATTCACAGACTCACAGACTCACAGACTCACAGACCGACAGACACGGAACCAAATTTGTTCAGTAGGCTTTGAAACGCAAAATGCAAGTGGAAATTTTGATTTCTGAAGACAAAAATTTTTTGGCTCACGAAAGTGAACACAAGGCTTCCGCTGCTTCGCAGACTCGGAAGCAATATATACTTCCACCTATTGAAGTCACCACATTATTGAACAACCAAATCCCTCCGCTGAAGTATCTCCCTGACTTCCATGTGTTTCTCGACGGGTGGCAGAGGAACGTCTTTCTCTTATTTACTACATGACTATTCACTCCAATGCGGGTCAACGTTCATGACCTTTGAAAGTTTCATAAAATTCGGATGTGAATAGTTGAACTTGAGTGCGGAAACAATTCCACACTTACGGTTACGGAGACAAATATGTATATTCGAAACCAGTAGATAAAATCACAAACGAGTAATCATTGGAGTACTTGGGTGCGGACAGAACGACTCACAATTTTTGACGCAGACACGAAGTATAACAAATGTGGCGCTGAAGCACAAAATTGAGTGCAACCTACTAACCTGACAAGAAGACTCGGAAGCAACCGTAGAATCACTTGACAATAAATAGACGTATAGGTACCGGTTCTATATTACAGATTTTGTGAGAATCACAAGAGGCTCATGACATGTAACCCTGGAGTTCTACGAAGGCCTGAACGCTATTCAACCAATCTGTTGCCCCAGTGTTTTGCCCCACTGCGGCCATGTTATTAATTAAAGTCGTGCCCTGTACGTTACAGACGTATTACAATATGGGCGTTGATAAATATAGGGGTTATTAACATTATTAAATCAAAGTTGAAAAATGTCAACAATCACGGCGGTTTCAGGAAACGTCTTGTTTTACACAACTGTGTGCCACGACGAATCTCAAAAGCGGTAACCAATTTACGTGAAACCAAGACACGAGACCGCATAACATTACCTCATTATAAATGCAGTTTTTCTCTATTTTTCCCCCCGACGCAATTCCCCCCATCGACCCTCACAGACATAAAACTCTTCTCTTCTTTACCTCAAACGACAGACCTCGAAACAGAAAACGGGTAAGACTCAACAATATAAAAAAAAGTGAGCTCCTTTTTGGAAATGGGAAAACAGGCGAAATAATGACCCTTCGAGTGTTTCCACGTTTATGGTTCGTAGGTGGTGGGGTCAGGTCTCGGCAAGTTGATGAAGCTATGAATAACTTAGTCATTTAAACCTTCGAGGTCACGTTTGTCGCTGAAAGGTCGCTTTTGAAGTTTTACAGCGCGTTTTACGGTTTACCGTCGTATGTGCACACGTGAGATGCTTTGTGAAACCACGAGCTGAACAACAAATGGATCCAAACGGAATCCTAATTTACCTTTCACGATTTTTTTTCTTCTTCACCAACAACTCCAGATCATTGTCTTCCTTTCGTCTCACCCCCCCCCCCCCCCCATCACAAGCTCCTACAGTCTTGGGCGATAGAAGATGTACGAGGTTTATGTCAGGAATTAAGATCTTCAAGATTCATGAGCTCCATTTAAAATTTGCGTGAATACAAAGACCTTGAAGCACAAAAATTACCTGGATAATATTTAGATACAATAGAATATTGCTTCCTCACAACCGGAAGGTACGGAAGCCTTGGATTCGTGAATGAGTAAAATAGGAATGAAATTAGTCTCAGGTATCACTCAGCTAATTAAGGAGGATCCCCCACCTTGTCACTCTTACTCACCAGTCCTACAGAGGCTCCATTTCGAATTTCTTCCTTGTACGTCAAACTGTAATGAAATTAGTCTCAGGGCTCACTCAGCTAATTAGGGAGGATCCCCCACCTTGTCACTCTTACTCACCAGTCCTACAGAGGCTTCATTTCGGATTTCATCCTTGTACGTCAAACTGGAATGAAATTAGTCTCAGGGCTCACAGCTAATTAGGGAAGGTCCTCACTTCGTCATTCTTACTCAGCAGTCCTACAGAGGCTGTATTTCGAATTTCTTCCTTGTACGTCAAACTGGAATGAAATCAGTCTGAGAGCACACGCAGCTGATTAGGGAAGATCCTCACTTCGTCATTCTTACTCACCACTCTACAGAGGCTCCATTTCGAATTTTATCCTTGCAGATCAAATAAGAATGAAATTAGCCTCAGGGCTCACTCAGCTGATTAGGGAAGATTTTTTTCCTTGTCATTCTTACTCACCAGTCCTACAATATTACTTTGGTAACCTACCTACCTAGCAAATTTTGTTATCGGTATCGCGTTATGCTTTTTGATGTCGGAAATTTCGGATTGTCCCCAGCCCAAACACATTATCCATTTTACTCTAGTAACTACAATATTTTAGTAATCGCCTTCAATTCTGCTTGAGTTTAGTAAACAATTACCTTGGTTTCTAGGACATCAGGTGTATGGAAACCGGTATTGTTTATCGGTAGTGCGTTACACTTCTCGGGGTCGGTCGGAAATTTTAGATTGCCCCCAGCCCAAAAACATATCCATGTTAAAAAAATCTATGCCCTCCAAAATGAAAACTTCCCATTTTGCGTTTCAGACATCAAGGAACGAAAATCTCTGGTTCCGTGTATGAATGTCTGTGGTCCAATTCCTTGTAACGCCCATACCTACCCGAAATAAAAGTCGAAATGGGCTGAAATTTGGAGGGTAAGTGCTGGGTGGGTCACAGATATGGTCCCATACCAAAATCAGTGAAAAAACACTGTAACTTTCGTATGCGCATGCGCAAACGTGAAATACTTGAAACACCCATAACTACCTTAAATATCGTCTAAATGAGTTCACACTTGGAGGGTCGATCAGGAATAATACTTTGATAGTTTTACATGAATTTAATTGGAATCGTACACTAACTTTCGTGTGCGCATGCGTGAACGTGAAATGTTGACCATTTCCTTAACGCTTCCAACTCGCTTCCAAGCAAAAAATAGTCGTAGAGAGCTGAAATTTTGAGGGTACACGCGGGTTGGATCGCGGATGGTCCCGTATCAAAATCATGCATGGATACTCCACGTGTCCACTGAATGAACCTACCCAACTATTCTATACGTTCATGTGATTCAAGTAAGGAAGCTATACATACTGCTTATTCGAACTGGCAGACGTTTTTGGGACCCAACACTGAATATCTATCTAAGTGAATTCCAAAAACCGACCAAAATATTATTCTCTACTTGCTATACTCTGCTCTAGTTTCTCAGTTCAAACAAGGTTCTAAGCAGTCAACAGTGACCAAGTATGTGCTAAACCAATTGAATAATACTAAAGTTAGTACCTATATGAATAATGACACTAACGAATTGCTGAGGGAAATATTTATAGTTAGGTATCATTCCTCCACGATTATACAATAATAATAACAAAACAACAGCAAAGAGAAAACAACTTTTTTTTAAACATTAATAATCTATATACTTCATAATATATTTATACATGGAGGTTAAGATAACGTGTTTTAATGAACGTAAAAAAGTGGCAATAAATACGTACATGGACGTTCCTCTATGTTCGGTAATCTGATCATTTTTTCCCAGTTTCTTGAACGCTCTAGAACATTGGAATAAATCACAACAATCTGTAGGATAGGCATGAAATTTTCACTTAAATATCTCTACATAGATTGTTTTATTTTTATTTTGTTTTTTATTTTTTAGAATCCTATCGAATTTTAGCAGTAGGTACTTAAGTAAAGCTTTGGGTTGAATTCAACATTTTGGGTAGGGACGCATGTAAGGGTGTACAGTGAATGCATGAAAGGATGGTGGTATAATTAAATTTGTTATATGAGATATAGGTACCAGCCTCTCAACTGTGATTCGACTTCTACGGTGAAACGAGATTTGCCAGCAGCCCAAAGAATTATTGGTAATGAGAAGAACTGTACCCAATTCAACAATCAAAAAGAATACTTTTGCAATTTTCTAAACCTTCGGTAGAGTAATATTTTCCATGTTCATGCCAGCATCAAGACTATCAAGAATGTAACGAGAGGTTTTGCAAGTGACGCGACATCCCTGTGTAAAAGTTTTGAATATAAACTCGGAGTAGTGCCTACATCATCCAGTTGATCACTTATTTGAGAATCACTGTGTGCCTTTCATAATGACCAATGACTTTTAAATTTAAATTCGATTAAAAGTACCGACTGAAATTTCTGTGGGAACATTTCCTTAGAGAGTGATTGATCAACTCAATAAACTTCGACGGTTGTAGATAAAAGTAGCTATGCCCGCTCGTTTTTCACTCTCATCAAAGTGGGTGATCACTGGAAGCATGTATACTCTTGCTCAATACTTTATCAATAACCAGTAATCCATCTGGACCTTCTAATTTCATAGGCAACCCGTCTCGTTGGATCGGTACCTAGTCCTTCACTGAGCGTCGCGCTATTGCGAATGGTAGTGGGGATAAAAATTGTGCTTCAACTCAAAAGTAGACCGAATTGCGAATGCAGGGTTGCCAGAATGTGCAAAAACGTTTCATCAGTATGTAAAACTTATGACGAACCAATTATCTTATTAGTTACACAAATGAGAACATAATGTCATTCGAGTTAGGAACAGGCTTAAAATAGTTAATCAAATCTGTTTGGCTGGTAACGGGTGTCCCAGTAAAGGAGGTAAGCATCTCCCCTCTTTTATAGGATCTGCACATTATAATCAAGTCGTTTATCAATTGTGAAGAATAGTAAGATCGATTGTTGACTTTATTCAAAAGGACAGAGTTGATCTTGCAGAACGCGTTATTGCATTGAGCATTCCCACTGCAATCGTCCTTCCCCCCATTAATTGCTTAAAAAATTAAGCTACCCACATAAGCGCAGTAAATAAAGCATCAATTCCATAAATAATGATTAGGATTGATTTGCTAAGCGCAATAGCATCTACACCATCGGCTTAGAGACAATATCTACTGAATCGTTTACAAGATTACTCGTATTTTATCAGTCTGTTCTCCGCCACATCGGCTCTAGGGCCATCTATAAAAGGGCCGAGTTCTAAAAAAGCAGCCCTTGATCTTGAAGGGCACACCAAAGAAACTCTTTTTGGACCAGAGGTTGACAGGGGACTATAATAGTGTGTATTTTTTCCTCGTTGGGTTGTGGCAGAAGACCCGCAGTGGGACGGGGGTGACAATGGATGAACGTGATTGTTTTGGGGGGGGTGTGTTGTGCGTAGGATTAGCCGCGCGAACTCTCTGTGGGAAAGTTACAGCTGCTCCAACCCTCACTCCTCCCTCCATCACCACATTTCCTCTTTTATACACCTACCGCCACCGACTTCCCCTCACCCCGATCTCATCCTATTCGCAACTTCTCAGTTACGCCTGTTCTTCTGTTTCGATTCATGAATTAGCAATGGAGCGAGGGAATGGCTCCGTCAATTTTCATTTCGAGAAAAGTTCCGGAACACGAGGGGAAACCGTCATAAAACTGCTAGAACCTTTGTTCAAAACTCGTCACCCAGTTTGGCCGTTCTTTTCCACCCACAGCCATGTAGAAAGGTGAAATTCTCCGAGAACAAAAATACATTCCACGGCCATTTTTGAGACAGTTTATATTATATAATAATATAATAGTCGATAAATAAATAGACGACTCGTCTTCCCTAAGGGACATCAGAGCCAGATTTCATCAACCGTTAATTGAAAAATTCATTGATTATTCTTAGTTAAACTGGTGCGCCGTACCTAGTTAAAACAGAAGATCAACACAGCAAAAACAGCACACAAAAAATCATCCGCAAAAATGTTTGACATCCATTTAGCCCGCCAAACAGCGTTGAAAGAAACTTCAAGAGTTGATGAGAAAACAGGTTTCTATACACATCCAAAAGAGGGGGGGAAATTGATTAGACCATGTAGTTGATTCATCACTAATCACAGTATAAGATGACTATGCTCAGTGCAGGATAACAATATCCAAGCAAAGCAAAACGTTGCTTCTTCAAGTCCCGATGAAATCACTCTTGTCATTACATCTTTTCTGAACTGTTGTTGACAATTTTTCTCAGTTCTTTCAATCTTTCTCTTTAGAAAAAATCCTATCTTTTTCAGCAGAAATAGTGTCCTGATTAACCTAGCCAATCTATAATAGATTATAGGCAAATCAATTTGCGGTGTTGAAAATAACAAATAATCACAAATCCATTAAATATTTCTAGTAGGTACCTATTTAATTTGAGTATTTACTACAGTAGTATTTATTTCGGGAACCGTTCATTTGTTTGCTTGGAAGACGTGGGAGCGAGGTCCATAGTTGAAAATGTTCATGCTTATTCATGGCTTAGTCCCGAACTACCACAGCTGCAGCCTATTTTCATTTATGCCACAAGCAATGCTATAAAAGGAATTTTTCCCCGCATGGAACTTTTCTGGCGCTCCATAAGTGAGATCCCCCCCCCCCCCTCCACCACCCATTGAAGGTTCTTGTGATAGCACATTATAATTTTCCACCAATTAAATTAATGGTCGGAATCGACGGAATTTTTTTAGATGAAAATAGGTACCTAGTCACTAGATGATATTCTCCATTGGTACCCAAGCTCATTTTCAGCCGAAATTCTGTCACGGTTCCTCATTCCCCTCCATGTTCAGTTTTTAGGGCCTCAGGGAACTCAGCACTTAGGAGAAGAATCTGTATAACTGCATCTTTAAAAATGAGTGAATAATGCGAATGAATGCTTTAAAAAATGAGCTGAGCGTACAGCAGATCATTAAAATCGGCCGAAAACGTATAACCCTGTCCCGCCAGGAGGGTGTGTCAGCATTTTACAACGTGCGTAATGGCCAAAATCTGCGGAATTCCAAGATTAAATTGGCAAACGGGTTCATCTAACTCTAACTAGATGGAATACCTACGATTAGTGTTGGTAAATGAACCTTGGGGGTTTTAGACCTCCATGGATACCTGTAGGTGTGTTGACCCATGAATTAACTGAATCAATAGCCTGAAATTTGGGAGATAAAACTGGGTTTGAGACAATTGGGTGAAGAATCAATAACTGAAGAAATTCAGATTAAGAACTGAAAAGATTAAAGAATACAGAATTGTTTTAATCACCGATTCTATATGAAACATAGATATAAACAATATTGAAAATATCGTTTTCTTTGTTACAGTGAACCATGCTAATTGATCCCTAAACCTAATTTATGACCCAAAAATTAATGGGTCTATGGGTGTAAAAGGATGTAATAGCCACCTATAAATCCGGATTGACGGATCATTAGCCATCTGGAGGCAGCTGATTAAACAACAACCAGGAGCTACAATTAATTAAATAAAATCCGATACAAACGCCCGGAACGAGGCTCAAGGGTGAAAATGGAAGAGGGTTACGAGAGATAAGAGTGGGGGTAAAAAAGTGACGTGGGCTGTGTAACGCGTCAGGGGCGAGCAGAGCTGGAACAGGGGTGGCTGGATGCAGCTGTAGGACGGACCAATGATACACCGCCATTGCCTTCCCTGCCCCCTGTTTCTATAGTTAATACCTCCATTGTCACATTGTGATACAGTCGAAAGGGAGAGCTAACCCTAACCCCTCTGGGTCTCTTCCTAGTTTTCACCCTCTACTTCTTCCCTTTGTGCGGGCATGTGGACCTGCATTGCACGCACTAATGGTTATGACCCACGCCAGGAAATTTACGGGCGATAATACTTGTATGGAAGGATGCAGGATATTGGTGGACGCGAGGAGGACGACTGAGGTTTCGATTGTGTACCTCTATCTACTTCATGATTACACTAACAGAATAAACATAAAAATTAATGATTCTCTTCTTAGCCAGATTCTCTCCTTTCGGCCATTTTAATAAATAATAAAACTCAATAGTTCTTAATGAACAGTGAGCTCGATGTACTGTGTATAATTTAAAAAACATAGATGTTGGTCCCCGCCATAAAAAGTTCGTTATCTCTAAAATCCCCGCCATTATCTCAAAAAACGCTGCAAAGTCCTTGTCACATGGGTTTATTATTCTATTGGACGTACCTACAGAAATGTTGGCTGGTCATTTATTGTTTCTTTCATGTGCAATAACTGAAATACTGTTTTTGATGGTTCCAACTAATTTTGGCCCCCGAAGACAAGAATGAGGCTGCAAATTTTATTTACAAACTATCTTTGATCATCGATGATGCCATTTAATTGTCTTGACTCACCTGTTGATACAACTTCTTGTGTTATTATACAAATGTATGGTGATTTCAGATCATTTCCAGGTTTTTGACTCATAAAAAAAGAAATTTGGGAGCTGATCCTTCGTTACAACCTCAATTCTTCACTCTTTGGTCAAAATAAACTTCATATTCGGTCTCCTCCCCTGAAAACATTGAAAGCGATACCTCACAAACTCATGTTCACTGAAACCTAAAAAAACCCTCGAAACCTCCTATTTTTACATCCACAACCCCCCCCCCCCCCCCCGTCCCCCACGCCCTTGGGTGTATTCCGATCGGGCTGCCGAGCTTCGGAGCACAACTAGCACCCAAATCTGTTCCCAAATGGGGACCCAAACTACGTGCGGGGACCCGAACGACGATTTTAGACCAAACTTTAACGCTGACTGTTAGGACTCCGATTTTCCACTCTTTGGTCAAAATTAACTTCATATTCGGTCTCCCTGTCCTAAAAAACATCTAAAACGATATATCACAAGCTCATGTTACTAAAACACAAAAAAACCCTATTTTTACACTCATTTTTCACCCATAAAACCCTTAGGTATATTCCGATCGGGCTGCAAAGTTTCGGGACACAACTAGTGCCCAAATGGAGTCTGTGTGCGAAAGAACGAATTTTTTAGACCGAAAATAAAGTAGATAGGATGATACGGAGGGCGGCGTACGGATTGCATTTTTGGGATCTACACACCTTGAAATGTAAAAGAAAAAAATGTTGAGGGGGTGTTATAAAAATATTTTGCTGAGCGAATACATAGGTGTATTATTCACAGAATAATAAACCAACATACATGTTGGTCTCCGCCATAAAACGTTCGTTATATCTACAATCCCCACCATTATCTCTAAAAATCGAATACACAGTCACCTATATTTCAGTGTTACCTATATCTTAAGGTAACTGGATAAGTTACGGTGCTTGTTCAAACCTTTTTTGTAAAAAAAAATACCTTTATTAATAATTTTTCCAAGTCAGTGGATGAGCCTTTTTGCAAGTTTACCTTGATTTTCTTCCACCCAGATACGCACTACCTATCAATATTTCCTCTTCTACGAATCGATCGATGATGTGCCACCCTCAGGGATTCAAATTTATTTTCCTAATTTCTGTATCTTTTCCAAGTCAGTTAATGAGTATTCTGCAAGTTTTGTACCTTGATTTTCTTCCATCTGAATACATGCTATCAATAATTCCCATTTCCTCTTCTACTCGTATCAACCCGATAATTCGTCATCCTTGGTGATACAAATCTATTTTCCTAATTTCTGCGTGTACGAATTATTGAGGGGCGGCCAGATAGCCCACCAGTTGGTATATTCCTCAACTCAATGTCATGATTTTTAGACCAAAAATTCATTTTGATAAAGCTCACTCCACTCCATTTCAACCTGAATAGTACACTGACATATGCTGCGCGATAACCAACACTTTTATATAACATCATTCTTGATAACTCGTTGTTTCTATTGATTTCTCTAAATTACTATATTGATCTACGGCTATTCCCAGAGTTGCGCCTACTAACTTCTACTCGTAATACTATGACAGAACAACCGCAAATATTGTAAAATTATGAAATAATGTAATTCAAACGCGCGACCCTTTGGGGAATTTTAAAACGCCATCGTAACAGAGTTGATTAGATTTTTATACAATTTTACTCTTTCGTTATTCGTGAATCAAGGCACTACTGATGTGGAAAGTACGTTCAGGGAAAACCGCATGCAGTAACCAAAAGTAAATTATTGCAATTTACTATGAGGGAATTGAATTCATGTTCGAATGAGACAGATAATTTCAGCGTCCACAAAAAATGTTGGCCCAACATTATCAGAGTCACTTTAATGTAAATATGCAGCCCCTACTATTGCGCCTCGGGGCAAACATCCTGTGGTTATTCTACTTATTCATAACTGAAAATAGCCCAAGGCCTTGTTGTCATGAAGGAGACGAGTGGGCAACGATATGAAATGAGGGGGGAATATGGCGAAATGTGAATCTTAACAAGAAACCACTTTTCCTCGGGAAACAGTATCTACCTAACTAAGTACCTACCATCTAAAAAAATCCCTGTGATAAAAATTACAATAAAACAGTATTCAAGCAAAACCTTATTCATGCAAGCCAATCAGAAGATACTTTTCCCCGAAGTGTCATATATTATCTCCTCATCAATTCCTCCGTTCGTGGTTTGAAACGGTTAAAATGTTGCAAATGCTCATCTTAGTGTCTTCGATTCAAATCAATTTGCAATACTAATGCGATTCAAATTCATCCAGTTTCAACCATTTAAAAAAACTCCGCAAATTATTATACACCGGTTTATACTCTCCATGCAGATATAATAAACCCACTCTGCTTAATCACTGGATTTATATTAGTGCAAGACCCTCAATTAGTAAGGTTGTTTTTTGCGGATACCTAACTACTCCTCAAACACACACATACAGAGACGACAAAAATTCCACCAGAGTTACAGTTACGTTAAAAAAATATATATGCATTTTCCCACCGCCCCCATTGCCGGTAACGCGCCACTTCGGCCCCACAAACCCCCTCCCGGTATTTTTTGTTTTGTTTAAATTCTTATAGTCGCGGAATCTAATTAGGATCCTCGGCTTACTCCCAACTTTTCACCTAATTTGAATGATTCGTTTGGCCGTGAACATCAAACTTGTAGGAAGCTATCAACTAATTAAAAAAACGCTGCGAAGTCCTTGTCACATGGGTTTATTCTACTGGGCATACGCACAAAAATGTACATTTGTTATTTCTTTCACGTGCAGTAATTAAAATAGTTATTTTTGATGGTTTCCACCAATTTTGACCCAAAAAAACACGAATTAGGCTCGGTTTTTTTAAAACAGATTATCTTTGATCATTGATCGTACTGTTTAATTGTCTTGATCCACCTGCTAATACTAGTTCTAGCGTTATTGTACAAATTTATGGTGATTTCCCAGGTTTTTGACTAATAAAAAATGAATTTCGGGAGCTTAACTTTCGTTACAACCTCAATTCTTCACTCTTCGGTCAAAATCAACTAACTATTCGGTCTTCTCGCCTTAAAAAACATGGAAAACGATACCTCACAAGCTCATGTTCGCTAAAAACCTCCAAAATCCCTCAAAAACATATTAATTATGTTTGATCATTGATTGTGACATTTAAATGTCTTGATTCACCTGTTGACAAGTGCTATTATACAAATTGATGGTGATTTCAGACAATTTCCCAGGTTTTTGACTCATAAAACATAAATTTTGGGAGCTGAACCTTCGTTACAACCTCAATTCTTCAATACTTCAAAAGCTCATTTTACTAAAACACCAAAAAACCCTATATCAACAAAAACAACACCCCTGGGTATATTTCGATCGAGCTGCTAAGTTTCGGGACATAAATAGGGCCCAAATGGAGCCTGTGTGCGAAAGAACGAATTTTTTAGACCAAAAATGAAGTAGATATTCATGATACGGCGTACGGCGGACGGACATTGAATTTTTGGAATCTACGCACCTTGAAACGTAAAAGAAAAAATGTTGAGGGGGTGTTATAACAGTTGTCTGCTGAGCGAATACATAGGTGTATTATTCACAGAATAATAAACCAAATGTACCTATCAACAAAATCCAAAATAACCATCCATCTTCAAATGAAATAATATCACGAACAACAAACTCCATTTCATAAAGCCATGTGCGATTATAATCAGGTGTTCCCTATCAATGATCTGGGCTGGAGTTAGGTATGTATTCCGCATGATGTTGACGTTGCTTATCGGTTCAAATTTCAGGGCCTTAATGTGAACGTACACTGCTCCGGGTGGTTTAAAAAATCTCTGAGTTAGGGATAAATTCAAAAACGGCATGAAAACTTTTCCCTTTGTGACCTATAGAGAACTGCTCGGCCAGGACCGAGCCGCTTATGAGAAGTAGGTACCAACCTGTCTACTTCAGAATTTTTGTGATATTCATATATGGGACCAAAACCGGGGTGGGCCAGGACTCCGTCCCAAGCCCTCATTAACAAACTGCATTGGCTCAAGAAAATTATAGCATTCCGTCCCGGCAAGTTCGAGTCGGCTTAGGGAAAATTGAGGACTCCGTCCGGATACAAAATAATGCTATTACAGTACCTATTTATTATCAATAATATTTATTTCAATTTGAAGCATGGGAAACAGGTACTGCCAAAAATAGATCAATAAGACTATATTCGGGGCAGGTCAGCGAAAGGTAAGTAGTTAAACATCAATGGAAAGAGAATCGCCAGTGCAATTTATTACAGGAACTCCGTTCGAGATATTGCGTTCGATCTGCACAAACTAATTTGAATTTGGATTTGTGCTACACTGCGGTTGTCATGTAATGTATTGTTCGATTTTATGCTGTTCAAATTTATGGACACTTCGTTCTTCAGGTTTCTCAGTGTATCAATGAAAGGAAAATGCCGGGATGCGAGCGGTTGAAAGACGACCATGAAACATAAGTCTTATTGAAAAATAAATTATATACACTCGACATTTCAACCTCTGCTCATAAAGTCAAAACCACAGTCCATTTGTTCCAATATTTTTGAAAGGTACACAGACTTCGGACAGACAACCACATAAATAGAATATGTTGGGTTTCGTGTCCAGGATGGTGACAAAATGAAGAGCACAAAAGAGCGGGTGTGTATGAGACATCTAAGCTACTGAACCCATTTGGGTACGGTATTCCGGCCTAAATGAACATCTTTCGACTGGCGTATAGAAAACGTATTCACTCGTTTGTTGGGCGTCAATCAGTAATTTCTGATTCAAGTTTGAAAAACTAACAAACAGTGTAACTATCGAAAAACATCAAAGAACTCAACACTATGAAAAACTGTCTAGACCTAGCAATGTTAGATAGCACAGCCACTGATTCCGACTACTCCAAGAGAATGATCGTTGAAAATTGTCAACAACCATTGGAAGGATCAATGTGCAAGAAGGATCAACACGGATGTTGGTGTCTTCATCACTCAGAAAGACTGGATGATATTGTTTCTGCATCTCCATTTAGTCAAATCTCAATAATATTACGTCATAATTTCTGGTATTTCTGGTTCTTTGTCGTATAGACATTAATATCAATGCTCTGGACCTAGAAATGCTAATCTATGCATGTAGTAGGAACTATATGTATTGAGCGCAGAGCACGAAATATGGAAGGAAAGACCTTTACACGAAAAATGGGAATAACTATGCGCAAATGTGCACTGATATCGTCGAAAATCAACTTACAAAGCATAGACGGAAAAGCGACCCTCTTTTGTGAATTCACGAGATAAAAAAGTCGCCATCAAAAGGTGGATTTGAAGAAGAAAAAATTCTTAAAATAGCTAAAGAGCAAACAGCACAGTCATTATAGCTTTACAATGAAACAAGTCGGCTGTCACATCACTGTTTAGGGATCTCGGGTTAACCGTGGAAAAACTGTCAACTGTAAAAACGTTGGGGAGGTTACTCAACACCTTGGAAGAGCACTTATCAAGTCTCATCTTCCTTCGAGGCCCACCCTTTAAAAGCATGCTCTTTTCTCCCTCTCCCGCCTTCTTCTCGCCCCTAAAAGGACTGGAATGGGCACAAAAAGCAAGGATGGATCCCGTTCAGGGCGGCTGGAAGGAGACGCGGTGGGGGTAGAGTAATTGGTAGCTTGTTTGTCCCCCTTCAAAACAAGACTTACCACTTTGGTGACAGCTTGATCCCTCAAGGTTTCGATTGCCGCAATGCAAACACCGAGTGACGCCCCCTATCAGGCCACCGCTGCCGAGGGAAGTACCTACCCCGAGAGTTTGAAGGCTTGTTTGGCTAATTGGTCGGAAGCAATTTCGAGACCACAACAACGGCCGTCTGCCTGTATATGAGCGATACGTGCTCCACCAGCCCTTGGATGCCGCTATGGTTGTGTGAACCAAATAAACAACATAGCTAGGGTCCGCCATCAAACCAGCAAAACACGCAATTTTCATTAACGGCATACTACTAAATGTTTTATTATAACTTGGTAAATTAGGGGTGGAGAAGCCACCCAATTGAGAAAGCTTCGGCATTAAAAGTTAAGCAAAGACAAAATTGCTATTTTCCAAAGCTCTCTAATCTATTTTCGGGTGATGAGGTCTTTGTTCAACTATTATTCACAGTGGTGAAGAACGAAAACACTACAAAGAAGCGTTTTGGTTCCCAATAAATCTGGGGTAATCCAGGTAATACCTACGTCCCCAGGGGTATTGGCAACTTGACTCATCAACTATTTCACTAAAATTTGCATTGGATTAAAGTCACGGTTAATCCATTCCAAAACGCTGCAGAGTCCTTGTCACAAACATGGTTTATTACTCTATTGGCCATACCAACAGAAATGTTGGCTGTTCATTTATTGTTTCTTTAATGTGCAATAATTGAAATAGCTATTGTTGATGATTTCCACCAATTTTGGCCCCCAAAAACTGGAATTAGGCTTCTATTTTTGACAAATTATCTTTGATCATTTATAGTGCCATTTAATTGTATAGAATTAGTACTAACAGGTGAATACTACTTCTAGTGTTATTATACAAATTTATTGTGATTTCACACAATGTCCCAGGGGTTTGAGTCACAAAAAATGAATTTTGGGAGCTGAAACTTCTCAGAACCTCAATTTTCCACTCTTTTGTCAAAATTAAGTTCATATTTGTCTCCTCGCCCTAAACAATATGGAAAAAGGTACATCCTAATACCCCTTCGGGCCCATTCCGATCGGGCTGTAGTTTCGGGACACCACTAGGGCTCAAACCCCGAAAGAACGAAAACGGCCCTGGCCGAGCCGTTTCGGGGGCCTGTATGTGAAGGAACGAATTTTGTACACTGAAAAATAAAGGTAGATATGGATGATACTTGGACGGACATTGCATTTTTGGAATCTATGCAGCGTGAAACGTAAAAGGTCGAGAGGATGTTACACTTTTGGTTTATTATTCTGTGAATAATACACCTATGTATTCGCTCAGCGAAAAATTTTTATAACACCCCCTCAAAATTTTTTATTTTCCGTTTCGAGGAGCGTAGATTCCAAAAATGCAATGTCCGTCCGCCGTACGCCGTATCACGTGTACCGGCTTCATTTTCGGTCTAAAAAATTCGTTCTTTCGCACACATGCTCCATTTGGGCCCTAGTTGTGTCCCGAAACTTTTCAGCCCGATCGGAATATACCCAGGGGTGTTATGAGTGAAAATGTGTGTAAAAATAGGTACTTTTTGCGTTTTAGCAACATGTTAGTAACATGAGCTTTGAGGTATCTTTTTCCATGTTTTTGGGGACGAGAAGACAGAATATAAAGTCGATTTTGACCAAAGACGCGGAAATTGAGGTTTTACCAAAGGTTCAGCTCCCAAAATTGGTTTTTTATGAGTCAAAAACCTGGAAAACTGAAATCACCATCAATATGTATAATAACATTAGAAAAAGTGTAAACAGGTGAATCAAGACCATTAAATGGCACTACCAATGATCAAAGATGATCTGAAGAAGAAAAAAAAGAAAAAAAAGCGTACCTATTTCATGTTTTGGGGGCCAAAATTGGTGGAAATCATCCAGGGGCTGGTTGTCACTGAACTAGCTTATTAGTTTGGATTGAGCGTGTACTTTTAGCTGGAAACAATACATTTACAGACAATATTCAACTTAGTGAAAAAAATTAAAAATATTTATATACATAAATATCGGTTTTCGGAGGGTGTTCCTTGTTTAGATTGACTGTTTGACGTGAGAACGGGTAGAATTACATCATCTTGGTTTCCATATTCCAAGATAGTAATTACCTAAATACTATAACATAATTACAATTACAGATCAAACCTATTCAAGAAATCAGTGTGCAGGTCAAGCCTATTCTTTTTTTTAAGGATTTATTCGACTGATCTGATTGTAAGGTAGTCGGAAGTGAAGTGTATATTGTGGGAGGCAGCCATGGACATTGTCTTGTGAAAAAATCATTGGAAGGGCGGGGAACTCGAATTTGACTACCCTCGCTTGTTGCTCGGGTGACTCACAGGACAATGCGGTGGGGTAGAATTTTTTAAAATCTTATGTACACGAAACAGGGAGCGATAAACAAATACCAATCTTGGTGGAAGAATATCAAATTTTTTAGAAAGATAATTGATTCGCGTTCGGGAATGTGACCGAGTGATGATCCGAAGGAGGGAGTTGCACACAACATTGAGCGAGCGGAAAGCTTGGGCATATGCTCCGTCCCAAAACTCTATACAATATATTAGGATACTGTATAAATATGCATAATACACCATCTTTAAGTTACTTTTGGAGAGCCATTTTCGTAGTATACAGTAAAAGAAAAACGATTTCTTATTCTCATTGCTAGGATCTCTATATGGGTGCCTCATTGAAAACTAGGCCAAGGTAATTAAGATGTGCCTACTCAAATTTTCATGATAATCTAATAGTAGTAGTCTTGACGCGTTAAACTAATTAGTACGATTTATGTACCTACTTCAAATAGAACGCCCAAGTGGACAAGGGTTCGACTTTTCGATAGCAGAAAGAATTTCAAATATCTTGAGATAGAAACTCAGAACCACGAATAATGCACAATGAAACTAGAATTCAATTCACTCCTCGAATAATGAAACCAAATACACAAATATATCACGATACCTTGTCTATCCTACGAAAACTAATCATTATCTCAATATCAGATGTATAAACATTTACCTTGAGGATATGGTATAGGTGAGTCTAAGTGGTGGGAAATCCCGAACGGTGCAGCCAGGGATGGGACAGGGCCGTGGTACTGATGATGCGAGCCCATCATGGGCTGCATCGGGCTACCCTTCAGGTAACTACTGGCCATACCCCCACCCAATCTGAAACAGAATTAGTAGAAAAAACACTTATTTATTTATTTATTTATTTCCAGTTCGGTCACAGCCCAGTTACAATCTAGAAGCGATACATTATAATATGCCAGTTGTATGAAGTATACAATACATAAATAAATGTAAGCATTAATAACAAAATGAACAGTATTTTTCTTTTTTTCTTTTACTTAAAAGTTGTAACAAATATAGTTGAGTTCGGTGTAAAATGAAAATCTACATTAGAGGGGCGTTGAAGGGAAATGGGAAAGAGTATGAAGAGCGGAAGTGTTACTATAAAGTTTTTAGGACGTTTGTGGCTTTGGATTTGTGACTATTGAGGGAATCGTGGAATATATCTATTTGAGGGTTGGTGCTGAGTAAATGGTTGGCCTACCTTGGGAGCCTGGTTAACGGTTGGTGATAATATAAATAGTTAGTGGATTGGAAGGGGACATGAAATAGAGAAGTAGAACTGATGTGGTGTACCGGAGTGTTGAGGTTAATACGGGATAACAGGTAGGGGCAATCAATAAGGTTGTTGACTAATTTGAACAGAAATACACAGTCGGTTAGCTCCCTTCTTCTTTCAAGAACTTCGATGGAGCAGGAATTCCATTGTCACTGGCCTATTGTCATTGGTACACTGTCACTTTTCCAATGATGCGCAATTATGTCATTATTATACAAGTTTGTTGATGTCTGTGAGCAGCCCACCATAGGTGGTTCGGTTTTGCGTTTGCTAGTGAATGAGGTTAGACGATGGTTTAAAAATCATCAATTTCCGATTCTTCAAGTGCCTACTGAAAACAGGCTCTGTCGAGCACTATATTATATGAGTACTGATATACGCCCATGATACGTACAAACACTGTCGAAGTCGATTGTGGTGATAGGGAGGGTTGGATTGGATACGTTGAAGGAGGTCTAACGCCCCGGAGTTATCACGACAGCAGGCGTTCGTTGGAGAGAAGGCTAGCACTCCACAGTTATCACCACAGCGAGTGCTAGAGGAAAGAGGGGCGTCCCGGGGTTATCACCACAGCAGACGCCGGGAAGAAGGAGGCTAGCACCCCACGGTTATCACCACAGCAAGTGCTAGATGAGACAGAGGCGTCCCACGGCTATCACCACAGCTGACACCGGGATAAGGAGGCTAGCACCACGCGGTTATCACCACAGCAGGTGCTAGAGGAGAAGGAGGCGCCCCGTGGTTATCACCACAGCAGACGCCAGGAGGAAGAATGCTAATACCGGGAAGAAGGAGGCTAGCACCCCACGGTTATCACCACAGCAAGTGCTAGATGAGAGAGAGGCGTCCCACAGCTATCACCACAGCAGACGCCGGGATAAGGAGGCTAGCACCACGCGGTTATCACCACAGCAGGTGCTAGAGGAGAAGGAGGCGCCCTGTGGTTATCACCACAGAGAGTTGTATTAGAGAAGGGAGCACCCTGTGGTTATCACCACAGCAGGTACACGGAAGGGTAGGTGAAAAAGAAAGAGAGGGAGGAGAGAGAGTAAGGTGGTAAGAGAGAGTAAGGTCAGAGTGTGGTCCATCGAATGAAGAGCTGGGCGAGCCGGGTGGTATATATAGGTGCCCCCACCTCCCCCCCCCCCCCTCAGTCAATGGCCTTTGCGACCGTTGAGAAACGCTGGGAGCTCGATGGAGGGGACTCTTCTGGTCCTTTCCCCGAGACTCGTCGTTCTCCTCGTTTATTTGGTTAAATGTTATATTACATAGGAGTTTAGAACTTGAGGGGTACCACGACATCGATGAATAATATTTCGATAACTCTTACCTCTATATAATTCGTAGGTACCAAACAATCGATACCTTGAAAACTCTCGATATTTTACACACATTCTTTCGGCACTAAGGCAAGTGCGGGACTCAATAATTAGTGTATTGGTCTGTTATCCGTTGCCAGCTCTAAAAATCAGTTTGCACAAGTACAAACGTCGTGTCCCTTGGTATCAAGAAATAATTAATCTCGCGGTGGTAACGGTAAGAAGCAAAACAATGTAGCAAAGAGAAGTGACAATTTTAATAAGAAAAAATGGCTGAAACCGATTTTATATACCTACTTTTTTTGTTGTAGGTTTATATCAAAACATTTAGCATCTCTTGGTGATTCACACAAGACGCCAGGACCCTTGAAATACAAATACCTCATCGAGAATGGACTTAAACAGGACGGGCAGGGTGGATCTGCCCAACGAGATAATATTCATTACATTGATGAACCGGCCCCTTTAAGTATCTTATTTTCTAAGACAGGTAATTGACAAAGAATACGGCGGACTGGTGTCGACTCAGCAAGAAATAGAGAACTGATTAATAAGAGTACCTATATTTTTAAAAAGAAGAAGTCGTTTACAAAGCCATTCGAGTGGAGTTGAGCATCCGACTTATTCAAGAACCCAATTTTAAAGCAATAATTACTTCCACTGATCGACCTCGGTTTTGTAGCAGCATCACCCAAACGTGATGGATGACTGATTTAGAAAAGATGGCACGAGGGGTGGACGAACATGATGTAGCGGGGGTGGTGGAACCGAAGACATTTCAATGGACGGATTTGAAGCAAGGAAGGTTCCTGAGGAATTTAAATAAAGAATGACAAAGAAATTCCTCAGAAAACCTTAGATTGGATTAGGCCCTCGGGTCCCAGTACGGGGGTCTTATAGGGGAACAATTATACACTCGACTTGTGAAGGAACAGCTGGCGAAGACGAAGAAGAACGAAAACTTTCCTTGGAGCGAGAGAGAGGAAAAAAGGACTTCAATAACATTGCTCGTTATAGACATCTGTAAGGATCCGTAAGAGGATTACAGATCCTTCAACCCTCCTCAGCGTCCCTATTACGACGGGGAGGTCGAACAACAGGGAAAAACCTTTCCTCCCGGGAAATGTCGGGAAATACTTCAAAGTGGTCCTTCTTGAATTGGGAAAAAGAGCTAGCGCGGTATAAATACTAAGATGAAGGGATGGATAAGAGGAGCAGAGTCGATTGGGGGAGGGGTGGGTGGGTGGCTAACTATGGATCGAGTGGCCAAAACCAATAATGAAAAGTTCCAGTTATGAAGCATAACCTCATGTCAGAACAGTTTATACCTACTTGAACTACCCTCCAACCTACTACAATACTGAATATTTTCACCGCAGAAATATCTAACTTTGAAAAATTCAATGGCCTCTGAACGGTTTGTAATTATCAATATCGCAGAAATATCGTGATGTCGACGTTTTAGTTCCACATTATTTATTGTTGATGTATAGCAACGTCCCTTGGCAAATTATTTATTATGGTAACATGATCCGATTCGTCAACAATGATGACAATGATGCACGTTGACTGGGAAGAATATTCATCAGTGATGAATCCACCATATTGGGGAAGTAAGAGTGCAACAAGACTGACACAAGGCAAAAAGGCAATTTCAGAGAAGATTAAGAAGCTGGAAGGCTATCGCCAGGAACATAAAAGCCTCAGCTTAAGAGAGGTATAAGGGCTACTTAACACCGGATGATCCTGATCTAGCATTCAATAGTGTTTAGGAGAAACTGGTTCTGATTGTGAAGGTCTGAACCAATTCGACTCCCACATTGAGTTCGAACGAATTGCAGTACAAAGCAACTGTTATTATCAACTCGCATATCGTCACCATTACTTTTTTCAACATTCAACCCTGATTTTCGGTCTCAACACTTTCTTATACATACACACAAATCTCACGCCGATTTCTTCCTATTCAATCTTCAGTCCATTTGGCTGAGCCAAAAAACCTAAGCTCACTCAATTTTTATTTGGCAACTTGTTCGCATAAATTTTCACAATTATTTTTATTTTTTCTATATTTTATTTTATTTTTAACTAGCTGTGTACCCGCACTTCGCAACGGTAGAACAGACACCCCCTTTAGGACAGGCCCCACTCATAACAGATACCACCTCCTCAACTGATCAGAAACCTTCCCCAATGCCAACCCTAACTGCCTTTAACCCCCCCCCCCCCCCCTCGTATCCTATGAACCCTCCCTACCTGGTTAGAAACATTCCTCAATGTTCACACAACAAATTCCCAAAGTTGCACTCCAATTGGTCAAGTAGTTTTGAAATTTCTGTAGACCCCCCCCCCCCCCCTCTTATAACCTGTACCCCCCTCCCACTAACATCCTGATTGAAGTACCACTTGAATGTACTGGTCGAGCTGAATCCAGAATCTAATTACAATCGGATTTACGTCCAACCGTTCAAAGTTATTATAAGCATAAACGTCCTCATAGAAGTGATTATAACACGTTTTTTAGTAGTATTTCATTCATAGCGTTTCAACGGATGGGCAAATTCAAATGCGGATTTTTCATAAACCTTCCCAGATAAATTCTGCGTCAAATGGTACCAGCCGCAACTTTCTACGTTCAGCCGTTCTCAATTGATGCCGAGACAAACAAACAAACAGACACTGTTTTATTATATGTATAGATAAAAATTATTTTTTTGTGGTGGAGAAAGTTTCACTTTTAACATGGAACATGTTTTTACGGGAGTAAACCCGTTTACCGGGAAAGCGTCCGCGTCCTGTCTTGTAAACTCGGCTCCCTGTCGCCCGCACAGTTCTCCCTCTACCCTCTCCTACCACCCAACTCACCTCCATCCCTACCACACCTGGTGCCTTCCCCGAGGAGAGCACGGCCAGACCCCACTCCGCCGAAAACTGCCAAGGGGGATCTACCTACACGAAGAACGCCGAAAGCAGCTGAAGACGTGCATTACATTACATTGCGTTAGGTCGCTGGTCCGCCGAGGCTTGGAAATCCTGCCAAGTTTTTTTGCTTCCTCACTACCGAAGGTAGGGAAGCCTTGGATTCGCGATTGAGTGAAAAAAAGTTCATGTCCTCCAAAATGAAAATGTCTACTACCATTTTCCGTTTCAGACATCGAGGAACATATTTGGTTCCGTGTCTGTCTTTCTGTCTGTGGTAATTCCTTGCACTTAACTACCCGAAATAATGGTCGAAGTGGGCTGAAATTTCGAGGGTAGGTGCGGGCCGAGTCACAGATGGAAATAATTGGAACACCCATAACTACCCTAAATATCATTGAAATGAGTTCAGACTTGGAGGGTCGGTCAGGAATAATACTTTGATAGTTCCAAATTAATTTCATTGGAATCGTATTGAAACTTTGATCTACGCATGCGCGAACACGAAATGTTGACCATTTCCTTGTAACGCTTCTAACTACGCGATAAATAGTCGTAGAGAGCTGAAATTCTGAGGGTACACGCGGGTTGGATCGCAGATGGTTCCGTTTCAAAATCATGAAAAGCGTTTAGTCTGCGCATGCTCAAACGTGCAATACTTGGAGTGCCCATAACTGCCTTAATTATCGTTGAAATGAGTTCATATTAGGAGGGTCGATCAGTACAATACTTTGATGGTTCTATATATGTGAACTTCATTGGAGTCTTAATGCAATTTCCCTCTGCGCATGCGTAAACATGAAATGATGACCGTTTCCTTATAATTCTTCTAACTACGCGAAAAACAGTCGTAGAGAGATGCAATTTTGAGGGTACACGCGGGTTTGATCGCAGATGGTCCCGTATCATAACGAACCCCCCCAACTAGCCTATACGTTCATGTGAGGATGATATACTGCCTACTCGAATTGGCAGACGTTTTTCTACATCTCCATATCCTCTGTTATCATGTACCTGTTCGAAAAACATCTTCCATTTTTCCTTGCTTTGATCCTTGATCTAAACTGTTATAATCCGGGGGTCTGGGGGTGTCCCCCAGATTTCATTAGAAAATAAACGTACCGTCATTAACACAAACCACTGGCGGCTAGACGCCCCCTACGGCAACGCTTTTTTTCTCTCACCACGAGCTTCAAGTGAAAAACTCGAATTATAAAAACTCAGTAAGTGCTCAAAATTGAGTTCACTTGCGATTGCACTTATCGACGTTTTACTGCCATATAATTAGATGTAGGTACTATATGAATGTAGGTATTTAGTAAATTAATATCGTTGTTTTTATCAGCTCTATTGACAAATTATAGTGGTGTGAGAAATTTACAAATCAAAATTCCAAATGATGAAACCGTGTATGACAAGGAGAAATGACGACTACCCATGAATTCTGTTTATTTATTTTTAAATTAATGTAGGTTCCGTTTTAAGAATTTTGGGACCAACCGGCAGCAGTGGGCAGAGGGGTCTCATCCAGAGGGGAGGGGTGCAATGACGTCACCCATTGCCAAACATTTGAAAGCTCATAGAAAAAGAATTATTCATCGTAGGAGAGTAATGTTGGTCTCCAAATTCCAATAATGGAATCTAATTTCATTTTTGAATGGGTACACTTCATTGCATGACGCTTTCCTAAGATAGAAATTTTATATTTCTTAATATATTTTGGATTATTATTTTCAATAATGAACCTTTGGAATCGAGCATAAAAAAAATTTAACCACCCTCAAAATTTGATGGTTTCCGTTTGAAGGTATGCAGAATCCGAAAATTCAATTAAACAATTTCTGTCCGTCCGCCGTACTTCGCACTTTTCTTAGTTACCATGAACCAAAATTAATGAAATTTAGTTTGTAGGTGCCGTCTGGGGTCTAGTTGGTCCGCGAAGGTCGGCGATACTGTCAGACATTTATAAGGAGTGAAAAATAGGGGTTGAACTTTTCAGAACGCCGTAGCTCAAAACTTTCAATAGAAGGGTATGATTTTTTTTAAATGTTTTAAAACTGATCTTGAACTTAAGCATTTTTGAGACCACCTGGTTGTACGACCAGCCGTTGTTTGCACCGAAAACCTTCATCAACATGATCGTGAATCAAACGGTATGAATCGGGCCCAGATATCATTGCTAAGGATCACCTGATTATAATCATGGATGGCTGTATGAAGTCGAGCTGGTTGTTCTGTGATATTATTGTATCATCTGAAAAACGCTGCAAATCCCTGCACAACGGTTTATTATTTTGTATAGAATACCCTTGTGTTACAGATCACAGCTCTATGTATAGATAACCCGTCTATATAATATGATATGTACTATTCTATACATATTATGTAGATCGCAGACCCTCCGTAGGTTAGTACCTAACCCCGTACTCGTTACTAGGTACCTACCTAAATCACGAGTTAAATGTTGCTAAAATAGTTCTGCCGATGACAAACAGTACCTAACAAAAAGAAACACACATAATGAAGTTCTGAAAAGAAATTGTTGATGAGGAGTGAAAAAAGTTGCAAAAGTACCTACCAACAAACTCCAGCCCCTTCTACGTAGATGGTATAATGAACCGTTGTGTAATAATTTACCGTTGAGTAATGATTTACCGTAGTAATCATTTACCCATCAATAATACTTCAACGTTTGTTCAAGTTTCACTACCTACCAACAAACTCCAAAAGAGCCATCATTTTTCAAATTAAATAATATCACAGAACAACCAACTCGACTTCATACTCCGCCAATATAATCAGGTGATCCCTACCAATGATTTTATCTCCGCCAAATTTCCTATTGTGGGCGCGTCTCTGGTTACGAGATTTGGTTTGAATTGTATACAATTTCACTAACACTGGAGTCGAAAATGCCTGTCGGTGCAAACTTCGGGGCCTTACTGTGAACGAACGGCTGGACGTACGATGCTCCGGATGGTCTTAAAAAACTCGCAAGTTCAAGAACTATTTAAAACCGTAAAAATATTTACGTAAAAAAATTGTATAGGCGTTTTGAAAATTGCAACCCCTATTTTGAACCCCTTAGAGATGACTCACAGTAACGTCGAGCTTCGAGGACCAACTAGACGCCGAACGGAACCTATAACCCGAATTTCATCAATTTTTTTTCATGGTAACTAAGAAAAGTGGCCCGTACGGCGTACGGCGTACGGTGTACGGCGTACGGCGTACGGCGGACAGACCGAAATATTTTTATTGCAGTTTTGGATTCTACATACCTTGAAACGTAAACCATCAAATTTTGAGGGGGGGTAAGAATTTTTTTTTTCATGCTCGATTCCAATGGTTCATTATTGAAAATAATAAACCAAAATGATGGCTCTTTTGGATTTTGTTGATAGGTACTTTTGAAACTTAAACAATCGTTATGCTTCACGAATAACAACAAATAATTAATGGCTGAATTACTGAAACCCGTGCATTTTTATGAAATTTAATTCCCGGGCTGACTCAATACTCGATTTAGGGATTTCCTGGGGCCAGCACGAGGGTAGGTACTGACCACAGAAAACAGTGGTCTACGCAGATCAACAAAGGTAAATCATTACACAACGGTTTATTAAACAACGGTTTATGACACAAAGATTTATTATTCACCTCATACTTCATAAATAACTAAAAATAATAAATTATTGAATTAATTATTGAATCCCGCTCATTTTTATGCGTTTCCACTACTCGATTTAGGGCTTTCCTGGCGGGAGCTCGAGGGTAGGTACGGACCACAGAAAGGGTATCTATACATGTAAATTATTACACAACGGTTTATTATTTACTGTATGCTTCATGAATAACTACAAATAAAAAAACGCTGCAAATCCCTGCACAACGGTTTATTATTTTGTATAGAATACCCTTCCGTTACAGATCACAGCTCTATGTATAGATAACCCGTCTATATAATATGATATATACTATTCTATACATATTATGTAGATCGCAGACCCTCCTTAGGTTAGTACCTAACCCCGTACTCGTTACTAGGTACCTACCTAAATCACGAGTTAAATGTTGCTAAAATAATTCTGCCGATGACAAACAGTACCTAACAAAAAGAAACACACATAATGAAGTTCTGAAAAGAAATTGTTGATGAGGAGTGAAAAAAGTTGCGAAAGTACCTACCAACAAACTCCAGCCCCTTCTACGTAGATGGTATAATGAACCGTTGTGTAATAATTTACCGTTGAGTAATGATTTACCGTAGTAATAATTTACCGTAGTAATAATTTACCCATCAATAATACTTCAACGTTTGTTCAAGTTTCACTACCTACCAACAAACTCCAAAAGAGCCATCATTTTGGTTTATTATTTTCAATAATGAACCATTGGAATCGAGCATGAAAAAAAAAATTCTTACCCCCCCTCAAAATTTGATGGTTTACGTTTCAAGGTATGTAGAATCCAAAACTGCAATAAAAATATTTCTGTCTGTCCGCCGTACGCCGTACGGGCCACTTTTCTTAGTTACCATGAAAAAAAATTGATGAAATTCGGGTTATAGGTTCCGTTCGGCGTCTAGTTGGTCCTCGAAGCTCGACGTTACTGTGAGTCATCTCTAAGGGGTTCAAAATAGGGGTTGAAATTTTCAAAACGCCTATACCATTTTTTTACGTAAATATTTTTACGGTTTTAAATAGTTCTTGAACTTGCGAGTTTTTCAAGACCATCCGGAGCATCGTACGTCCAGCCGTTCGTTCACAGTAAGGCCCCGAAGTTTGCACCGACAGGCATTTTCGACTCCAGTGTGAATGAAATGTATACAATTCAAACCAAATCTCGTAACCAGAGACGCGCCCACAATAGGAATTTGTGAATACGGCCAATCATTGGTAGGTATCACCTGATTATATTGGCGGAGTATGAAGTCGAGTTGGATGTTCTGTGATATTATTTAATTTGAAAAATGATGGCTCTTTTGGAGTTTGTTGGTAGGTAGTGAAACTTGAACAAACGTTGAAGTATTATTGATGGGTAAATTATTACTACGGTAAATCATTACTCAACGGTAAATTATTACACAACGGTTCATTATACCATCTACGTAGAAGGGGCTGGAGTTTGTTGGTAGGTACTTTTGCAACTTTTTTCACTCCTCATCAACAATTTCTTTTCAGAACTTCATTATGTGTGTTTCTTTTTGTTAGGTACTGTTTGTCATCGGCAGAATTATTTTAGCAACATTCAACTCGTGATTTAGGTAGGTACCTAGTAACGAGTACGGGGTTAGGTACTAACCTACGGAGGGTCTGCGATCTAAATAATTATGCATAGAATAGTACATATATTATCATATTATATAGACGGGTTATCTATACCTAGAGCTGTGATCTGTAACAGAAGGGTATTCTATACAAAATAATAAACCGTTGTGCAGGGATTTGCAGCGTTTTCAAGCGAAATAATATCACAGAACAACCAACTCGACTTCATACTCCGCCAATATAATCAGGTGGCCCCTAGCAATGATTTTATCTCCGCCAATTTTCCTCTTGTGGGCGCGTCTCTGGTTACGAGATTTGGTTTGAATTGTATACAATTTCATTCACACTGGAGTCGAAAATGCCTGTCGGTGCAAACTTCGGGGCCTTACTGTGAACGAACGGCTGGACGTACGACGCTCCGGATGGTCTTAAAAAACTCGCAAGTTCAAGAACTATTTATAACCGTAAAAATATTCACGTAAAAAAATGGTACAGGCGTTTTGAAAATTTCAACCCCTATTTTGAACCCCTTAGAGATGACTCACAGTAACGTCGAGCTTCGAGGACCAACTAGACAGCGAACGGAACCTATAACCCGAATTTCATCAATTTTCTTTCATGGTAACTAAGAAAAGTGGCCCGTACGGCGTACGGCGTACGGTGTACGGCGTACGGCGTACGGCGGACAGACAGAAATATTTTTATTGCAGTTTTGGATTCTACATACCTTGAAACGTAAACCATCAAATTTTGAGGGGGGGTAAGAATTTTTTTTTTTCATGCTCGATTCCAATGGTTCATTATTAAAAATAATAAACCAAAAAGATAGAATTACTGAATCCGTTGCATTTTTCTGAAACTAACTCCCGGCCCGGCTTCACTACTCATTTTACCTGGGGGGGAGCTCGAGGTTGGTATTCACCTCAGAAAACTGTGATCTACGCAGAAGGGGCATCTATACAGGTAAATAATAAACCGTTGTGTAATAATTTGCAGCACTTTTAAGAAATTATGGTCCTGTGATATAAACCTACATAACAAAAATAATTTTCATCACTGTTTTCTTAGTATTCCCATCAATGTAACTGCTTTAACACCAATCGTGTAATGTTCCACTCTCTTCCTTTGTTCACTGTTGAACCATATAACAGCGTTATCACTTTGATTAAGGAATTATAAATATCAATCTTACAACGAATTAATAAGGGATGAAAATAAGGTAGTTAAACTACTCGTTGTAGTAGGGTTGATATTTGCAAGATAGATAATACGAGTAATAGCTGATTTTGGTTTGAATGTGCAACTTCGTTTTCGCGTTCATATTTGTGTGGAATATCGGAGTTAATATATTAATATGTTCACGGTCAACAAACAAAGTGGAACTTTCAAACCAAAATCAACTATTAAATTATATCTGGCAAATATCAACCCTACTCAGTGTTGAGCACCTCTTCCTCTCAGTGCACAGTGACATCACGGGTCGTTTGTCACCAGGCAACCATAGTCACCACCGATCGTACGGCACCTCTGATATCAGGATATAATTATGGTATTGTAAGCTCTATGACGTACCAGGTCGGAACAATTTCCCATCGTCCATTCATTTCTGGATTAGAATGTCAGTTGTACCAGTAATATGTCTGCTGTTGATTCGAAATGGTGGACTATCCAAACCCAAGTCGTAGAAGGCACCAATCAATGGCCACGTTCTCCCGAAGCACATCGGAACTCTTGCACAACCGGCCTGAGGACATCTTAGTGTTGGAAGCAGAAACCAGAAGGAGATACCCACCAGGAGGTGTGGACCCATAAGATGGTATCTTGCGGCCTGTTGCAGCGTCGGTTCCCTTCACTTCCGCGTCGGTGAATCTAAAACGACCTCCTCCATTAGCCGGCTTTTGAGGAAATGCTGCCAAGGCGTGCAGGAGGTTGAAGGGTCCCCTCAACCACACCTCCGTTCAAGCGGGTGGGTTTCGGGAAAGATGTGTTGGAAGGGAGCACCAAGGTGGAGAATTTCACTGTTAGGTACCTACCCTAATGCCACCATCAGGTACACCAACCGCAGCCTAACCGAAATGACAAGGAAACTCAGGTAGAATTCTCACTCTACGTAGTACCGAAATAAACATGGTAAAGAGTCCTTTCCCAGGAGTTCGTTCAACTGATCATTCAATATTACAGGAATTGAAAAAGAAAGGTGTAAAACCATGCCATTATTCAAACATTGCCACATTCCATGAAGGTGCAGTACGTATATGACAGACCCGGTAATTTTAGTAAGGCGTGGAAAACCTCGAACGACGAATTAATGTGTACTAGCATTTGGATTAACGATCATATATTTTCAGCGGACCAGTGTTTCCAATTTTCTTTTCCATTTGCAGTTTAAACAATACTAATAAATTTCGCACACATTAATATAGAAATTTTTGAGCATGAAAGATGATCTAAATCATGGAAATCTGACATGAGTGAGAAAACCAGAAGGACAAAAAAATCATGTTCTTCACACACACACACACACAAAGTGCTGATGCAGAACCAAACTGTAACGATCGTTGGCTTACGACCCAACGGGAGAAAATCTCAAGCTACCAGTTGTATGCAGTCATTGGCTGATCAACCCAACGATTCTAAAACATTCTAATACGTAAGACGATGCTAATATTCGATAAAATCCCAATATACTTAGGGCCACAAACAAAGAAACTTGATATTTATATAATCTGCGAGTTTACGGATAATACTGACAACAGCACATTCGGATGTTAACAAGGTTACGCGTAGGTACCTATACGTAAGCTAATGTTAATCGCATCGTCTTGAAACATCGAAATTCTTAGGGTATAGATGCCCCTTCTGCGTAGATATGTAATAAACCGAGGTGTAATAATTTACCCAATAATACTTCAACGTTTGTTCATGTTGCAAAAGTACCTATCAACAAAATCCGAGAGAGCCATCATTTTTCAAACGGAATAATATCACAGAACAACCAACTCGACTTCCATAATAATAATCATAATAATAATCAGTTGCTGCCTAGCAATGATATCTGGGCTGAATGTATACAATTTGATGCACCCTCCTGTTGACGAAGCCTGTCGGTACAAACTTCGGGTCCTTACTGTGAACGAATGGCTGGACGTACAATGCTCCGGGCGGTCTCAAAAAACTCCCAAGTTTTAGAACTATTTAAAAACGAAAAAAATTTCGAGGTAGAGGCGTCCTGGAGATTTCAACCACTATTTTACACCCCTTAGAGATGACTTGACATGAACGCCAAGCTTCGCGGACCAACTAGACCCCAAATGGTACCTACAAACCAAATTTCATTAATTTTGGTTCAAGGTAACTCAGAACAGTGTGAAGTAAGGCGTTTGGCAGACGGACAGAAATTTTTTATTGCATTTTCGGATTCTACATACCTTGAAACGGAGACCATCAAATTTTGAAGGGTTTTTTTTTTCATGCTCAATTCCAAGGGTTCATTATTGAAAATAATAAACCAAAATGTGGGAAATCGCGGTTAAATAGGTAGAAGGAAACAGGGATTAGTCTCACTCGACCCTGAGTTGAACTGTCTGTATGGAGTTTTCTTCTGTAATTAGGAATAGGTATATAATGACACCTCACAAGTATCGTCAAATCACACGCAGGAGGTAGGTGTTTATCGTGAATTTCAATTTGAAAATTCCTAAAAACAGTAGGGCTGCACCAGGGGAAAACAGTCAAACTGGAGGACGGAGGAAGAAGCCATTTTGTTTGGAGAGGAGCCGTGTATCCTCCGTTCTTGCTTGCGTTGCCAAGGTGATACCCTCCCAACGGGGCAAACCCCAGTGGATTTACCCACTTCCACCGATAAGTACACCCCCCCCCCCCCCCCCCCATTCCAGTCATCACCGCCGACCATATCACCATGCAGGATACCTTTCTAAGGATACCGGTATAGGGAAAATGATTCATTCGGGACAAACGAAAAACAGGAATTGTCGATTTGAACATATGTGTGAGTTAAATCCCTCTTGGTATGGTGGACATCTCCAATATGAAAACTTCACAGCTACTCAATGCTTTTTTGGTGACATACCGACGTTCCCATTCGCCTTTGTTCAGATTCTTAGTAGGACGAACAGGCGACATCTAATTCTGCCTGACCTTTACTTATTCCTCGTACCGGCCGCAAATCAGGGGACTCAACTTATACCAGTACTTCTCCGCAAAGCATGGGTTGTTTACACACGTGTATCTACTTCCTTGTTATGTGTATGTCTGAAAAGTTCGTAGCACATAGACTGTGCCATTTCATCCTTATATTAGATATAATTATCCTTCAATATCTGCCCCTCGAGGCGAACATGATTCAACAACATTTTCGAATTCAGAGCTGTACAAACCGTTGTAATTCGTTAGGAAGGTGCACGTACAATGATGAGAAAAATTTCGCCGATTATCCATCATCTCTCTTAGGTATCATGAGTTAGGCGGACACACGGTATCCGTAGCTATACATTTCAGAGATTTCAGTGAACTAACTGTAATTCAAACGCAGCCAAAAGGTACGAGTACGAGTAAAATGTTGAGCTCGGACTGCATGCATGTATTGATTATCTAATCTCGTGCAATCAACAATCGATATGTAAAATCATGATGAGACGATGATCTGACGAAGAGTTTTCCCCCATCATCGTAATTCGAATGAAGATGGTTTGCTGTCAGTAAAACTCTTTGACTTCGAGAACTGAGCACTGTTCAAACCCGAACCAAAATAATTTTGCTACTTCGACATTGAAAATTTCCTAATAAATCACACTAGAAAGCAATAAATTCACTCAGGATTCAGAATAGAACTGGAGGATTCCTCCAGTTATGAGGATCTCAGAATAGAACAGCAGGTACAGGACGGTATCCTCTCCGGTCGTATAATCTTGTTTGAAAACAAAATAGGACAAAGCTGTCTGGTTCTTAACAGCATGACATACTATAGGATTATAAGAATAGGTGCCTCCTTAGGCCCGAGAATAAATTCAGGTAGGTACCGAGAAAGGTACCTACACAAAGGTAACACCTAACTTTCACCAGATCCCTAGTTTGTAGCTGGGATCCGGTATTTATAGACAGAGCATTTAACAATGGAAACAATTTTTTAATAACCCCCAATTTTTCTGACCGTCTATCCCGAAAACATGCGGGTGTAAACCAACAATGATAAATGATAAATTCTGTTAATCAATGTTTTGGAGGAACATCGAAAGTTTATTATGATACAACAAACTAACAGGTACAAAGTAACCAAATATCAGGTTTTGATGCAAGTAATTCAGTTATCTGATAATGGTTATTTGTACTAATTAGAATTCCGCAGTGGAAGAATTTTTATAGCTACCAGCAAGTTTTTAACGACTAACAATAAAAACTAGCCGCTTGGAATCGAAGATTATAATAGGAGGGTGATGTTTTAGTAGGTTGCATAATAAAGCTTAACGGCAAAAACGTGATCTGAAACGATATAATCAAATTCAACTTCGAGACAGCCGCAATGACGCATTATATGACAACAAAACAAACTACTGCATTCAAATGAGAAAGAACAGGCGTATGCTCCTTATGGCAGCGATAAATAACAAACGAAACAAAGAAGAAAAAAAAGAGTACGATGAAGGTTCAATAGTTCAAAGAAACAAACGATAAACATGCTAACTCGTGATGTTAGAAATTCAGGCTTGATTTTGTATTTAACGATGAAAATTGGATGATTACAGTTGATCCTGAACTGGGAAATCGTTTAGGATCCGCCGAATAAGGAAACATGGGCGGCCAGGTGGGTATACTAGCACTTTCAATAAACAATTGAATAGTGTGCAACTTTATTAGGTAGTCCTCTAAAAAATCCTATTGGCCGACTTTAAATTTTCTCCACAAACGACAGGGTTAAGTGATAATCCAATGTCAAATTCGTTGATTTTAATCGCTTAAAATATTCTCGATTACGTGGCAGCACGGATATCAACTCCATGTTCAATTCCCTACGCGTATATTCGATTTTGATGTAAATGGATGCGCTGATCAGTGATAACGGAAATGGCGTTCCCACTCTATTCCGTTAAATTATATAAGTTGTAAGTGAGCAACGTTGACAAAGCAGGAATATAGTATGAATGTACATATATGTGATAAACGCTTATTTGTTTTAATATGTTAAATAGGAGGACTATTAATTACCATAGTCGCGTAATTTCGCGAACTAGAATTTAATCGTACGTCCATGCAATCGAGTTCATTCCTTGTTACCTATTTATTCGTAATCGTATTTTTCAGACAACGAAAAAGGGAATAGGTAACATTTAAAAGATGCATTGTAAAAATTTAACTCACAATTTCAACTCTTGACTTGGTCGTCCAAATATCCTAACATCCATATTAATTGGGTTCCGCGCGGTCTCAGCTCATATCAATCTTCAAGCTCTGAAATTATCGTACCAAATTATATTAACTAACGCCTCGAAAACAAGAGTGCGGGCGAAGAGAATGAAAAACAAAGGAAAGAGTGCACTGAATTGCATGATAGATGAAAAGCTGGATCAAATAGTGCGTGAGAATCCATATTTGTTATGGTCGACTCACCGATATTTCGGCAGTCCCGATTATCGGTCAGCGGTTCGAAGGGATTCAGCTTGTTTCCATCATCAGAGTGCGGTCATCTCGAACTCCTGAAGATCACAACACATCATCAGCCGAAACGTCGGTAAGCCAATTATAAATATTTTGATGAGGCTGAACTACGTGGATAAAGAAGAAAGGCATGGGGGGGGGGGGGACTCTACGGTTACATCGGAAAATATAGATGTTAGGATGAGTGAATTTCAAGCCCAGTTAGCTCATTATTAGAGTTAGGGCCAACATCATCTATTACACCAGTTGCTTCGCCTTATCAGAATCCGCGAAACCCACAGACTTTACATAAATAACAAGAGATGGAAAGAGCCACGATACCGTAGACGTCATATTATGGCGCATGTACCTATAGGACGTCTTTAATTGTAGGTATACATCAAAAAGAGTGTATAGTATAATATAAACTGTGCTTGAGACTCACTGCAGAAACCTTCGTAAATATTAGGATAGCTTCAACACAACTAAACACCCAGTAAATGACTTTCCCATGAAGTCATACAGGGATCAACTCCAGAACTCATTCCCATTACAACTATATCCGATAAACCGTGATAAGAATCCAAATGCTGCCCAGAATGCCCTACCGGTCACATATAGCAAATCGGTAAAACTAATTTAGAACAAAACTGAGCAGAACCTAACAAACCTTTATTCTGTGTCTCGTCCCACCCGAAACGAAGCTAATAGCTCGTGAAAGTTCTACTTGTATACCAAGAGCTCCAAGAGCAGACCTTTCACATCAACAAAGGCCCAATAATTTTATGACTCGCCCGGGTGGCAAACAACGACGGGATTAGATGGATAAGCCGTCATCACCAAGATGACAGGCGTAAGTCGCCGAAAACAGGGAAGATGGAGCTAGCAAAAAACTAGGAAGGTCGTGGTTGTAGTACCTACTTCCTACCAGAAGAACAGAATTCAAATTTAAAAAAAAACATAAAATAAATTCCTCTTTGGTTATCTAATAAAATGAGGCTTGCCCGCGAATTGAAGCCACCAGGATTCATCCAGTGTTGGACGACGAAGGAATTGATAACGTAGGGTCCTACGATGGGGGTTTTGCGTTTCGTACCCAGGGCCCAAAAAATGTTGCGTTTCAGTCCCGCTCTGGGACAGCAATGTTGCGTTTCGCTCCCGAAGGCCAAAACGGGAATTTTGCGTTTCGTACCCACGTTCCGGAAGCACGAAGTGGGTACGAATCACAACGTCATTCAGTGGGTACGAATCGCAAGGGTACGAAACTCAAGTCGCCCCCTACGATACGAAAACACGCGGTCCGACAGCTGAATTTGGCACATGATGGTAGGAACATACAGAAGAGGAACCTACGTAATTCATCATAGTTATTGGTGCATTATTTAAAATTAAAAAAAAAACCTTTGGAACCCTCAAAATTTGATGGTCGGCGTTTCAGGGGACGTACCTATATAATTCGAAAATGGTATCAACAATTTCTGTCCGTAGACCGTACAAGGCACTTTTTTTTGTTACCATGAACCAAAATGAATGAAATTCGGTTTGTAGGGCCCGCATGTGCGGTGTATATGTGATCCGCGAAGCTCAGTGTCAGTCAGTCATCAGGGTTGAAGAAAAATAGGGGCCTAAATGCCCAAAAAGCCGTAGCTCGAGGACTTTTAATAGGAGGGCATGGTTTTCAAGACATTTTGGTTGATTCAATTTGAATAATGAAACTATGGGACCGAGCACTTGAAATAAAATTTAAAAAAAATCCGTTCCACGGTACGTAGAATCCGAAAACTGAATCAATAAATTTGTGTCCGTCCGCCGTAATTCGAACTGTCCTTACTTACCACGAACGAAAATTAATGAAATTTGTCAGTCATTTCTAAGGGGTGAAAAAAGGGGTTGAAATTTCCCGAACGCTGTAGCTCGACATCTTTCAACAGAGGGTCTGGTTTTTTTAATGTTTTTAAACTGATCTCGAACTTGAGAATTTTGTGAGACCACCCGGAACATTGTACGACCAGCCGTTCGCTTGCACCGAAAAGCTTCGTCAACATGATCGTGAATGAAACGCTATGCATCCAGCTTAGATATCATTGCTAGGGAACATCTGATTATAATCACGCATTGCTGCATGAAATAGAGTTGGCTGTTCCGAGATAGTATTTAATTTGAATAATGGTGGTCATTTCGGAATTAGCTGATAGGTAGGTTCTTTTTGTATTTGACAAGGTTATGCTTCATGAATAACAACAAACAGTTAATGACCGAATAATTCTCAAGTCCTCCGCATATTTATGAAAATGTGATTACCCGGCTGGCTCCACTAGGTATATACTCGATTTTGGACATTCCTGGGGGAGCAAAAGGGTACGTATTGACCATAGAAAACAGTGTTCTACGCACAGGGGAATCTATACAAGTAAATAATAAACCGTTGTGTAATAATTTGCTGCGTTTTTAATTTATTCCAAATGTGGGGATTTGTTGAGACCACTAGGAGCCGTATGTCCACAGTAAGGCCCCGAAGTGAATCGAAAAGCTTCAACATGAGTGTTAATCATGTGGGATAGGTAGATCCAGACCAGATAACAGTGATAAGGCGCTAATCACGTATGGCTGAATGAAATCGAGTTGATTACTTTTACTATGGATTTTGCTGATAGGTACTGTTTCGAAATCGAGTTTGTTGTTGATCTTCATTCCAATGATTAAGCTGTGCAGCCTGTTTCGTATTCACTCTGCGCCTCCGAGATTTGCGTCCCATTAAATGATTTTATTTGAAGAATGGTGGGATTTTGGATTTTGTTGACACGTACAAGTTTGTTGTTCGCGGCCAAACGAATCACCCAGATCAGAGGAAACTAACGCAGAACGGGTAGCTGCATCCACAGGAAAATAATAAGCTGGTCAATAATAATTAGCAGCTTTTTTTTACAGATTGATAATGGATACGACCATTACCAATCCCAACAGACATTTACCGAAGTAAATTAAAGAAACATTGAAGGTGTACACCACCAAGGTACAGTGAGATAACACTAGAACAGCCCCTTCAGGTTGTAGGGATTAGAGACAGTCAAGCAGGTACCTACACTTATCCACACAACGCACTGTAGTCTAGAAAATCGTGGCTCCTAACACTGAAAACAAAATCTGTATTCAACTAATGGTCTGTACCACGTTTGATCAACGACTGGTCAGAATCTCTGGAACAAGACGGCCAATCCAAAATACTGGCATAGAAAGCTATAAAATAAGATCAATTTCTTAAATATGTACTACCGATTAGAGACTACAGTTTGTGTGTGAAGCACCTATTACAGACTACAACATTCACTAATTGTGTGATGATACCTTGACAAGGCTTCACTTTATGACTGAAGAAAGTTAAGATACAAGCTATGCTGACTACATACGTAGTCAGGGAGGATGTATTTAGGATTTTACACATTAGAAGAAAGATACAATCCGACAGAGGCACTAATGCCACTACCATGGATTGCAGGATATACATCGAAAATTCAAGCGAAGTGAGGGACCTAATAGCTAAATAGCCACGTGACATACCTAGCCTCATTCAAAACTAGTAGAATCAATGGTAGAACAGGTTTATTGGCCCATATTCATGACAAACCGCCAGTGCATTCAAGTTTCGGAAGAGTTTATTGTTTAATGATGTACTGTTTATTGTTTAACGATTTTACTGTTTAATGATGTATGCACCAAATAGACTAGGAAGTAGAGGTAGGTAAGAAAAATTTATGAAACGAAGAATAGTATTTTATAACCATTCCTTACTTAAGACGGTACGGATATAAAGAGTAGGCAATAAATTCCTAAACTAATCCTACGGAGGATTAAAGTTTGATGGCTAATCCTTGTTAGTAAACAAACCGGGTCAGGGGGGACGGGAGCGCAACGTGACCGAGGAAATCCGATTACGAATATATAGGTGAAGCCGCTTCTTTAGTAGAGGGTTGAAACTTCCCGGAAAACAACATTAGACGAAGGATGAAGAGATTTACTCACCGATTGGGGTAGGACAAATCCACGGCTGTGTTAGAAAACATCAAACGGAACAACCTCACAGAAACTGGGAACGCGAACCAACAAAGAGTAAAGGCGAACACTGACTGACAGCGAGCGGGGCGGGTGGGGGCGAGGCCCGGGCCCCCCCACCCCTGCGGCCTTTTCCGCCCCTAAACGAGGCCCTCAGTGGGGATGGAACTGGTGGACCGCAGGATCAAGCTGAGTCCTGTCCTTTTACTTTGGGTCAAATTTTGAGAACCAGCTGCGAATCGAGAGATGATTTGTTTTGTTACACCAAACTGATGACATCATTACCGAGGCAATAGTCCAAGTCATGCAGCATGACTACGTACCTACTGTATGAGCGAATCTTCGAAGTAACGAACCTGCTCAATCTACTGTATTGTTTTAAACCTGATCAATTTCCGAGGTAGTAACCATGCAAAATCCAGATTTAACAATTTTTCCTCCTGTCAAACCATGTTTTGAAATGACCCACTTTTTAGTTTCCAATTAAAAAACGCTGCAATGTCCTTGTCACACGGGTTTATTAGTCTACTGGGCATAACAGAAATTTTGGCTGTTCATTTATTGTTTCTTTCATGTGCAATTATTGAAATTGCTATTTTTGAGGTTTCTACCAATTTTGGTCACCAAAAACACGAATAGGCTCGGTTTTTTGAAACAGATTATCTTTGACCATTGATAGTACCATTTAATTGTCTTGATTACCTGTTGATACTCCTTCTAGTGTTATTATACAAATGTATAAGTGATTTCAGACAATTTCCCATGTTTCTTACTCATAAAAAATTAATTTCGGGAGCTTAATCTTCGTTACGACCTAAATTCTTCACTTTTCGGTCAAAATCAACTTAATATTCGGTCTTTTCGCCCTAAAAAACATGGAAAACGATACCTCACAAGCTCAGGCTCACTAAAACTTCAAAAATCCCACGAAAACCCCTATTTTTACACCCATTTTTCTCCCATAACACCCCTGGGTGTGCATCGATCGAGCTTCGGAGCACAACTAGGACCCAAATGGGGGCCCCGAACTGTGTGCAGAAGAACAACGATTTTAGACCACAATTTAACATACATTTAAGGCTGAAACTTCGTTAGAACCTCAATTTTCCACTCTTTGGTCAAAATCGACTTCATATGTGGGTCTTCTCGTCCCAAAAACATGGAAAATTATACCTCAAAAGCTCATGTTACTAAAACATCAAAAGTAGGTACTTATTTTTATACACATTTTCACTCATAACACCCCTGGGTATATTCCGATCTGGCTGCAAAGTTTTGGGGGAATACTTGGGCCCAAATGGAGCCTGTGTGCGAAAGAACGAATTTTTTAGATCGAAATTGAAGTAGTAATGCGTGATAAGGCGGTCGGCAGACAGACATTGCATTTTTGGAATCTACGCACCTTGAAGCGTAAACGAAAAAATGTTGAGGAGGGTGTTAAAAAAATTTTGCTTAGCGATTACATAGGTGTATTGTTCACAGAATAATAAACCTAAATTCTCATCTCTGAACTCATCCGTTCTCCTTCGTTGGTAATTTTGGTGATCTTTGAATTTTTTTCATCTCGTAGCCGGTACAAATTGTTAGAATCCACGGATGGATTCAGATGCTCTGAAACAGATTCGTATCGTTGAATTTGTCGAACATTCACGAACTAAACATTTTCGACCCCATTGCGTGTTTCCTTCGAAGATTCGCCAAAAGTGGGTTGCATCCTTTTCCGAACTTTCACTACAAGATTCTTACAACATAGACAGATCAGGATTCTTTCTTATACTCAGGTAATATTTTATAACATAATGTATCTGAAATCGTCGTACAGCCAAATATGGTTTTTGATGGAATTGGTGGAATGGAAGATTCGAAGTTATTCTTTCTTACACAGAGGTTCCTCTTAAACCTAGAGTGATGAATAAGAAAGCAGTACTATAATCGCGATTTGATTGCTGAAGGTTTCTTCGCACACAATATGACATTTGGTGCATGATACGAGAAAGCACCCTTTGAAGCTGTCTATTTTAGTTGATGAGAGTGCAGGATACGCCTAATCATTAGTTACTCACCCGCCAGGTATTATCCAATTATTGACTGTATCTGAAATCGCTGTACAGTCAAGCATGGTTTGATGGATGTTGAAGATTCAAACATTTATTCTTTCTTACACAGAGGTTCCTCACAAACCCAGGTTAATTGTCTGACGATACATGAAAGTAGTACTATAATCGCGATTTGATTGCCAAAGGTTTCTTCGAAACATAATATGACATGTGGTGCATGATTACGATAAATTACCCTTTGACGCCGTCTATTTTAGATGATGAGAGTGGAGGATACGCCTAATCATTACAGGTACTCACCCATCAGGTATTATCCAATCCAATCCAATTGTATCTGCAATCGTTGTACAGTCAAACATGGTTTGATGGAAGTCGAACATTGAAACTGTTATTATTTCTTACATAAAGGTTCCTCTCAAACCCAGGTTAATTGTCTGACAATACAAGAAAGCAGTACTATAATCGCTATTGCGATTGCCAATGATTTCTTCGCACATAATATTATGACATTTGGTGCATGATTACGAAAAATTACCCTTTGAAGCTGTCTATTTTAGTTTATGAGAGTGTAGGTGTAGGATACGCCTAATCATTGTAGGTACTCACCCATCAAGTACTATATCCAGTGATTTTTCTCTCTCCACTGGCTTAGTCATAGATTAGTCCGAATCGCCCAGATTTTCATCGAAAGTCAAATCATTATAATTATGTACAAGATCCCCCCCCATGGAACCTAATCCATAGAACTCAGCTCAGATTTTGAATAATATTATGACATAAGCTCCTAACGACATACTGCATTTGGCAGACCATTAGGAAATGTAGGTACCTCTTTTCAAAATGTACCCCTAGAGTTTGAAAAAAATAAATTATTCCTACGATAAACGCGTTCGCGTTATTAGGAGACAGAGGAAATTATACCGGATCATCAGGGGCCCTCTAAATTACAGAGCACTCATAATCTGCATAAGGGCGGGGCAAAAGGAAAAAACAGTTTGCGCATGCTCAGACAAAGACAGCACCGGATAACGAAATTCATATGGGGCAATCTAGGGAACAACCTGATCATCTCAAATTTTGAGCTCAATACTATCGTTCTCTCGTGTAAATGTTTGGTATTCTAACAACAACAATATAGCGGGGCCGCATACGGAAGGTGAAGGCCAATTTCGATTAAATAAACATGTATAGGTATAAGGAAATTTCGGGTAGAACAGTCAGCTCATTATTCCGAACAGTTTGGTGCGGCAAAAGCGAAATAAAACAGATTTTTCATATAAAATTAATTTTTAATTTCTACAAAAATAGGTTTGTTGCACCAAGGAATGACTGGCTCCCATCGAATGAACGTTTTGCGACAAATTCAATAAAAACAGTATTCATAACAATGTGATTCATATTTCAAATGACAGATATTATTAGTAAAAAACGCTGCAAATCCCTGCACAACGGTTTATTATTTTGTATAGAATACCCTTCCGTTACAGATCACTGCTCTATGTATAGATAACCCGTCTATATAATATGATATGTACTATTCTATACATAGTATGTAGATCGCAGACCCTCCGTAGGTTAGTACCTAACCCCGTATTCGTTACTAGGTACCTACCTAAATCACGAGTTAAATGTTGCTAAAATAATTCTGCCGATGACAAACAGTACCTATAACAAAAAGAAACACACATAATGAAGTTCTGAAAAGAAATTGTTGATGAGGAGTGAAAAAAGTTGCGAAAGTACCTACCAACAAACTCCAGCCCCTTCTACGTAGATGGTATAATGAACCGTTGTGTAATAATTTACCGTTGAGTAATGATTTACCGTAGTAATAATTTACCCATCAATAATACATCAACGTTTGTTCAAGTTTCACTACCTACCAACAAACTCCAAAAGAGCCATCATTTTTCAAATGAAATAATATCACAGAACAACCAACTCGACTTCATACACCGCCAATATAATCAGGTGATCCCTAGCAATGATTTCATCTCCGCCAAATTTCCTATTGTGGGCGCGTCTCTGGTTACGAGATTTGGTTTGAATTGTATACAATTTCATTCACACTGGAGTCGAAAATGCCTGTCGGTGCAAACTTCGGGGCCTTACTGTGAACGAACGGCTGGACGTACGACGCTCCGGATGGTCTTAAAAAACTCGCAAGTTCAAGAACTATTTAAAACCGTAAAAATATTCACGTAAAAAAAATGGTATAGGCGTTTTGAAATTTTCAACCCCTATTTTGAACCCCTTAGAGATGACTGACAGTAACGTCGAGCTTCGAGGACCAACTAGACCCCGAACGGAACCTATAACCCGAATTTCATCAATTTTCTTTCATGGGAACTAAGAAAAGTGGCCCGTACGGCGTACGGCGGACAGAGAGAAATATTTTTATTGCAGTTTTGGATTCTACATACCTTGAAACGTAAACCATCAAATGTTGAGGGGGGGTAAGAATTTTTTTTTTTCATGCTCGATTCCAATGGTTCATTATTGAAAATGATAAACCAAAATGGAAAAATAATTAATAATAATAAAAAGATTACGTCACATTCCTTGCGGGTCCCTTTAAGCATGCGCTGCGGCCCTAGGTCGCGGCCTAGTGGTAAATCCGCCCTGATTACGACCATTATATCTAAAACCCATGGGCGTTCAAGTTTAGCCTACAGACAGTCATGCAGGCCTAAAATAGGGGAATACGTGGTTCATTGATCAAATTTTCGAAATTTTTCAATACAGAATGCCGCAACGAAAATATAACTATGTTATCTACCAACAACTTCTGGCATACAAAAACTTACTGCGTATTTTCTTGCAGAGTAAATGGGTGGGAATTCGTTCTGTTGTGATATGAACAAGACCCACTGTCGAGTGATTTTATTCGGATCGTTTTGTTGTTTAAAAAGGTCGATTCTGTTTGGGAGATCTGTATGTACCTGACCGTTCGCCCGCGATCGTTTCATCACTGCACTGACACTAAGCACATCACTTGTTTATTTTTGTTCGCTGGTTCTTCTCGAGTGGCACATTTGAAATGAAAATTACCCTCCGCCGTGTTCCATAAACGAAACCGTGTTTGCATTTCGGGCTGTAAATTGAGTTTGAACCGCTCACCACATTCTATGCGTGCAATCAGTGGTATTGTGTGGGGGCTCCTCATTCACATAATATTTTGTACCAAATCAACTACAATTATTCTGAGCCAAACTGCTACCATTACACACTTACGAAACAATAGGTACCTAATCGTTTTATTGTACTCTTAACACGCTATTATCAAGAAAGACCATTTAGTCTACAGGCAGATGACAACGGATAATTCTTGATCTACAGATTCGAAAAAGAACAATAATATTGCTTCTCTCAGGCGAGAACAAAATTTACTACGATAATAATAGGTAGGTACCTATTTACATGTAACCAACCAATTTAGTACCTAACTATTACCTATATTATGTAGTACCTACCAACCTACCAATATAGGTTCTGATGGACTGAACGAGGTTATGTATCAAGTTTTCAATGGTATTCAGAGTTCCGATTAGGTATGATACGAGAGCTAGAATGAGGTATTTACTTATATACCTATTTCTCTTCTACTATGCTATTGTTATTGTTTCATTTCTACTATGTTATTATTTCGCGTTCATGAGTTTGGAATAAATGTTTAGATACCTAAAAAATAATTATTTTCTGAGCGAAAAAAAATTATCTTTTTTATAGACGTAAACGTGGCATTGAAACATCAATTACTTCTATATACCTCTGTTTTCTTAATTCAATTCACCCTAATTTGCAAAAGAGAAAATTACACTAATATACGGGGAAATTATCCAAATCATCAACACAATTAAAAAATAAAGTAAAACTTGATGATTTATTCTTTAGTAACCGGGCCTCTTGAGTAGGCAAAACGTGCAAGATGATCCAGAGAGTAAATTCGTCAATCTGTGGAAGGGTGTACGCGCACAGAGAAAACGATGATGGATGTAAAAGGAATATTAGGGTCCACGTATAATATGTCCTTAAATATGAAGGACGAGTTATTGAACAGAACTCATTAGGTATATAATATTATACTTATCTGGAATCAGTATTCAATCACACTGGTTTGCGTTCATGTTGAGGTCATTTTTCAACTATTCTTCAATAACCAGTTCTCGAATCACCAATCCAGTTGTAATTTAGAGAATAAATTCATCGCTCTGTGAAGGAATATGCGTACAAAGAAGATGAGGGACATATTTATAATTCAGCAAGGAAAGTATAAATAACAGACTAAATTAATATCCTACTCGCATCTATGTGGACCGCACCAAGAGTTATCCAGCTCCCTAGTAAAACCCTTGGTGCTGATTATATCAATAATCGCTACTCTCAAATCGGTTTACTCATCGGGTAACTGATTCAGTTCAAAGAAGTGTAAATAAGTTCGCATATCGGGCTGCCGATAAACTAAGGCTTTTGGGATACTACGTAAACGTAGTGGTCCGACTCAGCAAACGTGGACAACGGCTCACACTGAGTTCACTGACCTGGAGAATCCTGGGGAATCCCCAAAAATCCATTCCATTGACCCCCATGGGTCTTGAAAGGGGATCTGACAATGGCACCCTGCGCAGGACTCCTCGAGCCGGTGGTAGGTAGGTGTAATTAGTAGGTACCGAACTCGTTCCTTTTCTGTGTCGTTAAACCGATTACCTCGCAACCCCTTTCAAAGTTTGACTGCAAACTATCCCGTCAACAGCTTGAAAAGCCAGGTCAACTCGTCAATGGACTAACAATCCAATTTCTTAGTTAAATAATAATATTTCCACAAACACTCATGTCCAGAACACTATATTGAATATTATACTCTATACAGTGTTATCATCACGTGTGTTGCCAAAATGACAATGGCTATAGGTCGATGATGGTAAAACCATCCTAGTCCTTTCATTTTATTGTTTTCAGTAATAAATCTCTGTAATCAAAGACCCAAAAAATACGATTAAAAAATGCTGCAAATTATTACACAACGGTTTATTATTTATCTGTACAGCTGCTCCTTTTACGTAGATCACGGTTTTCTGAGGTCAATACCCCCCCTCCCCCCCCCCCACTCACCCACACAGGGAAAGCCCTAAATCGCGTAATGGAACCGGCTCAGGACTTACAGTTTTATAACAATGCGAGAGATTCAATAATTCGATATTAATTATGTGATGTTATTCATGAAGCATATGGTAAAATTATAAACCGTTGTGCAATAATTTACCTGCATAGATGCCCCTTCTGCGTAGATCAGTTTTCTGTGGTCAGTACCCTCGAACTCCCTGCAGGAAAGCCCTAAATCGAGTACTGGAGCTGGCCCGGGAATTATAGTTTGTTAAAAATGCGCGGGATTTACTAATTCTATAATTAATTATTTGTTACTGTTCATGAAGCATAAGGTAAATAGTAAACCGTTGTGTAATCAATCGTTGTGTAATAATTTGCCTACATAGATGTCCCTTCTGGTAGATCACTGTTTTCTATGGTCAATACCTACCCTCGAGTCCCCCCAGGAAAGCCCTAAATCGAGAACTGGGCCAGCCCAGGAGTTACATTTCATAAAAATGCGCGGGATTCAATAATATTCAATAATTAATTATGTGTTGTTTGTCATGAAGCATAATGTGTGTTCTAGTTGCATAAGTACGCATCAACAAAATCCAAAGGAGCCATCATTTTCAAATGGAATAATATCACAGAACAAACAACTCGACTTAATACAGCCATCCGTGATTATAATCGCTCTCCCTAGCAATGATATCTGGGCCGGATTTCTACCGTTTCATTCACGATCGTGTTGACGAAGCTCTTCGGTGCACACGAACGGCTGGTCGTGCTATGCTCTGGGAGATCTCCAAAAATTCTTTAGTTCTTGATCAATTTAAAAACGTAGGTACCTAATAAAAACTATACCCTTCTATTGAAAGTTTTCGAGCAACGGCGTTCTGAAAATGTCAACCCCTATTTTTCACCCCTTAGAGATGACTGACAGTAACGCCGAGCTTCGCGGACCAACTAGTCCCCAAACGGGACCTATAAACAAAATTTCATTACCTAATTTTGGTTCATGGTAACTATGAAAAGTGCTAAGTACGGCGTACGGCGGAAGGACAGAAATTTGTTCATCGCTTTTTCGGATTCTACGTAGGTACCTTGAAACGGAAACTATCAAATTTGAGGGGGGTTAAACTTTTTTTTTTCATGCTCGATTCCAAAGGTTCATTATAGAAAATAATAAACGAAAAAAATCGAAAATTAAAATATCGAATTAACATAAAATAAATAAACGTTCTCCTCAGTTACATACGAGCGTAGAAACCTGTTCCTGCCCCCAAAATTTCGTTCAACGCTGTTTGGCGGGGGTTTTTCGCCTGGGGGGGGGGGGAATCCATTATTTTGTCCATTTCTATAGGAAATGGATTCCGAATGTGCAGGGGCTCATCTACCTAAAAACTGTTGGCTTTGATTTTATTTTATCAAATAACTTCGAAAATTATAGTTTTTGCTCACTCACTACCAAAGCTAGGGAAGCATGCTGGAGTCAGATCAAACGTATGTCCTCCAAAATTGAAATTTCCACTCGGTGCATTTTTTCAAGCATCACAGAACAAATTGGTTCGTGTCAGTCGATATCCACCGCCAAACCACCCTCAGCATTTCATTGGGGGCTTTCAGTTTGGGCCAGTGGTGAGAAAATGTGATGGGTTTGGGCCAATGAAGGAAAGAGCCGAAAAAATGTGTAAGGAAAATGTATACGAGTATTACTTAATCTGTCTGAATTATTCGTCGTGGAATGTTCAAACATAAGGCCTCGGCTACGTCTGAGGGGCCGAGCCTAAAAATCTATCTTCCGACGGGAAACAGAAGGAAAAGGCTAAGATGTGGGGCTCAAAACTGAGAAATTTCACCCTTGGTTACAACTAACAACTTCAACCATATAACTAAGTGGATCATTAGAGGTCTTTCACGTAGTTGTGACATTTCTATAGTTGCAGGTAACATCATTACCAGCGGAAACATAATTTCTGTGTTGGAGAACAACAGGAAGTTCGTGAGGGGAAAGGTAGAATAGAAACAAAGTTCCAGTAAGTCTAACAAGGGCAAAGGATAATGGAAACACGCACAGCTTTATCAACTGCAAATATTCGTTAGTAGAGTTCAGTGGTATTTCCCTAAGCTTCGGTAGTCATATCTAGTTCATCCTAAGCTCCTCATATGTAGGGAGATAGGGCATTTTCATATTTGGAAACAGATAAAGCTATCGTAAAGCATGAGGTGGTGGACCATTGGAAAACCCACTCGATTTCCAAAACTGATAGGCTGAATCATGTTTGGTAAGGAGCGCTGTTGGTAAAACGGATGTTGAAATCCAAATACGAGGAGGCAACAATGTAGGAAAGCAATTCAACCCATCTCTGGCCAAAGCTTTTATGAGCTGGCCATAGCCAGGTAGGATTTGTATGAGCTAATAAATCCGAATGTGTCAAGAAATCTATTTCATCACACTTAACCATAACCATACACCTAACCGTTCACCAGGTAAGAAAAAATATGTAATGAACCGTAATGTGCGATGAAACTATTGCTGCCGTCGAGAAAGGCTATGCTAACTCACAGTGTTGGAATACATTGACCGGACTGTGCCCCGATACAATAAACTCATTTCGTCTCAGTATAGGGCTGTTCCTCATGTACCGAAGGTGTTAGCTTCATTACTATTATCTTTTACAAAGTTAGTGCGGTGGATTCAAAATATAAAAAGCTGCGCAAGCCGTGAGCACCGCCCTGTCAACCTGTTAGTCGCCCTTCAAATCCGTTTGAACTACCATTCTGATGAAGAAAGCGGAGGATTTTGCGAATGGACACAGGATATGCCATCAGGTAATTCTTTTGGGTCGGGAACTGGCACATTCGCGAAGCTATTGCTTAGGTTGACTCGACTCGCCAAGAATTCCAAGACCGGTTGTGTTCCGAACAACCCTCATGCGGACAGCTTGGGTGCCTCTCAGAGGAGGACCCCCCAACACCTCGGGCCAGACACTTATCTTTGGGTACATCCAACGAATAGATGATCTCCAGAAGAAACTGGTTTGTGGGAAGACAGTGCCTGTGGTGCCTGTTGGTCGACTACGGGCTACGCCCTCCACCCAATCGTGTCGCTGGTCGCGGCCATCATTTCTGGCGATTTTCGCGACTTCATTCCCTCTCCCTACCATCTTATTCCCGTTTGTACAGGTCTGATCTCACTGAAATCAGCTTCGAATTTATGAGACAGACCAAGGTCGTGCCGCTGTAAACGCTCTGAAATTACCCGAGTTTTAGAATCACAACACTCAACTCAATACGCCAGTATAAGTGCAAATCCTTTTTATCGCTTCACGACGAAAAAGGATTACAATAGCCTAAAAGCATAATAGCCTGGAGAAATGTTGAGCTGCACGCTGGTATGTACCAAGATTAAAAAGATGTCTTTGCCTGGCTCGATGAAAACGGATATTGAATATTTTATTATTTATACATAGGTACCTACCAATAAGTGAGGCCCTCACGGGAAAATAAATATTACGTTCATTCCTACGTCATAGGGACATCGCAATGATGCTTCGAAAAGAAATTTTTAATAATTTTAAAAACGGTGCTGAGGGGGAGGGTAGTTTTTCAATGTATTTGTTTAAAACATGGTATTAAGATGAAATTTGAGTAATGCCTACATGTTGAGACTATCCAACTTGAAATCAGAGATTGGCATATTTCAAATTGAACCATGAGGGGGTAGAGGTTTACTGGTGCGGAAGACGAGGAAAAACGGGTCAACTGGTAATCAGCATATTTCGTTCAATGTGTAGGTACGTAGGCATCGTTTAATCGGGGGATCCATTTGAAAGGTACAGCCGTGTCCATGGAATTAACATCAAAATCGTGAATATATCTTAGGCAAGGCTCGAAGCCGGTCTCGAAATACGAATGTTACTCAATAGGAAGTTTCAAGTATCGATGAGACGTCCGTACTCCCTATACATTCATATACTTCGAATCAAGTTTCAAAATAGTAAAACAGCATTCTGTTTATTACTTCGGATAATAACCCTAGCTATATGGAAAAAGAAAAAGAAATGAAAGAATTTAAAATAATGCTGACTGTTTACACTTCTTAAAAACATTCAGTTTATATGACGCGTCCATTAGAGACCCACTATGCGTTATACCTACCGAAATTACAGTGAAATAACCAGTATGTGCCATTATTAAACCGTTGTGTAAGAAACCGTGTTTAATGATTTACCTACCAGTACAGATGCCCCCTCTGCGTAGATAACTGTTTTCTGTGGTCAGTACCTACCCTCGTGCCCCCCCCCCCCCCCCCCCAAAAGCCCTAAATCGAGTACTGGAGCCGCCCCGGAATTAAGTTTCATACAAATGCGCGAGATTCAATAATTCAATCATTAATGTTATTTGTTGCTATTCATGAAGCATAAGGTTCGTTCAAGTTGCAAAAGTAGGTACGTATCAACACTTTCGAAAAGAGCCATCATTGTTCAAACGAAATAATATCACAGCACAACCAACTCGACGTCATACAGCCATCAGTGATTATATTCAGGTGATCCCTAGCGCAATGATATCTGGGCCGGATTCATACCTTTTGATTTACGGTTTACAATCAGTTGAAGAAGCTTTTCGGTGCAAACGAACGGCTGGACGTACAATGCTCCGGGCGGTTTCAAAAAATGCTTTATTTCAAGATCAGTTTCACAACGTAAAAAAAAAAACCAGTCATGCAGCATGACTTAATGAGCGAATTTTCAAAGAAATATTCAAATTAATTAATTCAAGGAGTTGTACTAATCGTTTGCCTCCCCCTTTTTTGCTTCGAACTCTCGTCTTCAATTAATACTTCTCACATTTTTCAATCTGACCACTCTAAGGGGGTGGGGGGGGGGGGTAAGAGTTTAAAGATTATCCTAGTTTTGGGTAATTTTTGCGCACTTTAAATGCTCTAATTTAAGAACGGATTTAGATATCTAAAATCCGATTTCACCATCGTGTTCAGCGTGCAAAAACCTTTAAAATGAGGGGTCACTTGTTAGAAAATAACATTTTGGGGATTTTTGGGTAATTTTTGCGCACTTTAAATGCTCTAATTTGAGAACGGATCAAGATATCTAAAATCCGATTCCACCATCGTGTTCAGCGTGCAAAAACCTTTAAAATTAGGGGTCACTTGTTGGAAAATAACATTTTGGGGATTTTTGGGTAATTTTTGCGCACTTTAAATGCGCCAAAACCCTCCTTAGAGTAGGCCAATTTCGCCCATCTTCGAACTTAGCCTTTCGATTGCCAAGATAGATTTTTTGTGCAAATTTGAGCTGTTTATCTCAATTCTATCGAGAGTTATCGTCTGGAGTGACATATATATATATATATACATATAAAAAAGTGTTAAATTTCAGGAATCGTTTTAGAATGGTCTGAAACGGATTTCTATGAAGAAAATTTCCAAAAATTTATATTATTTAAATTTCGAAGCCATTGCAATAGCTTCATTTTCTTTGAAAATTCGCTAAAACATACCCTTCTACTGAAAGTTTTCGAGCTATAAGGCGTTTACGGCGTTCTGAAAATGTCAACCCCTATTTTTCACCTCTTGGAGATGACTAACAGTAATGCCAAGCTTCGCGGACCAACTAGACCCCAAATGGACCTACGAACCAAATCAAATTTCATTAAATTTGGTTCATGGTAACTAAGAAAAGTCTGAAGTACGGCGTAGGCGGACGGACAGAATTTTTTTTTTTAATTCCATTTTCGGATTCCACGTACTTACATACTTTGAAACGGAATTTTGAGAGGGGTTAAATTTGTTTTTCATGCTCGATTCCAAAGGTTTGTTATTGAAAATAATAAACCAAAATACGAAATAATAATCGACTATAATAATATTAATCACATAGGTAATATAATAATAAGAATTTCATGGTTTTGTTGTTCACGCAGTTACCGACGCTACCTACTATCATTTTCAACGCAATAAAACTATAAAAGTTCCAGTCATGCAGCATGATTATAAGACGCTTTTTCAAATAAATATTCGTGCTATTGTGTAAAAAGATGATATAGCGAGAAACTATACCAATTTTCGTAAAATTTTATAATTTTTTCGGGATTTTAGCCATTTTCCCCGATTTGTAACCCTTAATTGTAGTCAAATCTTACCCACCGTTTTTGAGACAAATATGTTGATAATCGACATAGTCCCTCTGTCGTGAATCAACATCCCATACAACGTCAGGAGAATTAATATTGATTTTAGCCCTTAATACAAATGTTTGACACCCCCCCCCCCCCCCACCCATAATCCAAATTTGAACCCTACTCTGTATGAAAAACAACTGAAGAGGTATTTTTCTGTCTTAACTCACCCTTCCAAACCACTTTCAGTGTTTTAATATTAAACGTTAGCGGTTTTAGCCGTTTTCACCGATTTATGACGCCTACAAACTCAATGTTATCCCCTTGGAATTTATGAAAATTGCTCATCTTCGAATTCATCCTTTTATTTGGCAACACGAACGTTTGGCGAAATCTGGATTTTTTATCATGAGCCCAAGGACAGATGTCGTGTGCGTTACCCATAAACAAATACATATATATAGGTATACATGAATTTTTGTTAAAATGTATGGATGAATTCACGACAGAAATTTTTGGTCTATTATTTCCAGCAATGAACTTTTGGAATCGAGCATGAAAAAAAAAAAAAAAAAAAATTATCGAGAGGAATCGAGCATAAAAAAAGGTATCGAGAATTTCATGCTTGCGCATGAGCAGAAGAGAGTCATACCTACCTAGTCAGATTTTGATGAAGTCCATATACGATACAGGGTGTCCCAGTTCTTACAGTACATACAGAGTACCCAGGGAATCAATTCTACTTTTAATTTGGAACAAAAAATGCTCGGTGGAAAATTTTCGAAAAGTTCTTCGTTTTAAAGATATAAGACAATTTGTGTTTTTCCAACTTTTCATTACTTTACCACATAAAACTGCTAATAAATTTGAAAATATTGAGACTAAAACAAATCCAATTACACCGTTTGAAAGAACGTTAAATTTCCTGTAAGACTCTTCTGTTTTTGGTCAGAGTTACTTAAAATGTTGGACAATATCAGTTGAAACATTTGAAAATTTCAAAATTTAAAATTGTGAAAAAGATTGAACGTTCTACTGAGGATACAAAAAATACCTATGTAGTGATTGAGGAGCTGAACAGACGAGTCGATCGCTTTGATTGAGAATGGTTAATTTATTGGTGGCACTCGGCTCTTTTATAGCCCCCTGACATGATCAGAGGGGGGTCGGAGGGTCCCCACTCTGAGAGAATACATGTCTACACATAGTGTAGGTTGTGGAGGAGCAGCCGATCACAACACTGCTCCCCCCAGAATTTAAGTAACGTATTTAGTTAAATTTTGTTCTTCGTGCCGTTGCGGTGGCGGTTGTCGGGCGTGGGAGGTGCGTGTGCTGGTTGCGGTGGTCCGTTGTGGCTGTCCGGGTCGTTGTCGTTGGGGGCGGTACGTTTGCGTCGTATGAAGAGCCGGGATGTAGGTTGAGTGCGTGGGTACGGCCGTGGCGGCTGATCGGGTGGGGCGTTGTTGCGGGCGCCAGGTGCATGGGGTGCGGCATTTTTGTGCTCGGGGGTCCCATGTGCGGCGGTAGAAACACGAGCCGTTCGTCGCGCGGCGTGTGGTCGGTCGTGGCTGCGTCGGCGGTCTCTGTTGTCGTCTGTTCGAATCACACGAACCTCTTCGGTGACGGCGGCCACTCGAGGAGGGGGGGGCGAAGAGTATGAGGCGATCGGCGAGAGCAGCGAGTTTCGTAAGATCGGGTTCGTCGTGCGCCGCGAGGTGAAGGCGAAGGCTGTCTAGAAGGGCTCGCAGAAAAAGCTGCCGGTTGAGCGGGGTCGAGGTGTCGGCCGGGTGTGCTCTACGGGCGAGAACTGACGGTAGCTCGTCGTCGGACGTCGGTTCGGAGTAAAGGCGCGTCCAAACTATGCCGTTCGGCAGCGTTCGGCCTGAGCCGCGCGGCAAAGCCGAACTGGTGAGGACGTGCCGCCCGGGCTGGCCTCGAGGAATCAAGTCGGTCCGGATCAAAAGAAGCCGACCCGAATTGAAACTATGTTTACAGTCTGGACGTGCCGGGCCGCTTCAGAGTTCAGTTGGCAAGAAGACTTGCTGTTCGTGGTCAAGTATAATGAACCGTTGTGTAATAACTTGCCTATCAATAATACATCAACGGTTGGTCAAGTTGCAAAAGTATCGATCAACAAAATCCAGCCCCTTCTAGGTAGATGAACCGTTGTGTAATAATTTACCGTTGTGTATTAATTTACCCATCAGTAATACTTCAACGTTTGTTCAAGTTTCAGAAGTACCTACCAACGAAATCCAATAGTCAATCACTTATCAAATGAAATAATATCGCAGAACAACCAACTCGACCTCATACAGGCATCCTCGATTATAATCAGGTGCTCCCTAGTGATGGTTATCCCGGGCCGGATTTAAACCGTTTGATTCACGATCATGTTGACGCAGCTTTTTGGTGCACATGAACGGCTGGACATACAACGCTCCGGGTGGTCTCAAAAATTTTTTTAGCTCAAGACAAATTTAATAACGTAAAAAAACCATAGGTACCCTTCTATCGCAAGTTTTCGAGCTACGGCGTTCTTATAATTGCAACCCCTATTTTGAACCCCTTAGAGATGACTGACAGTAACGTCGAGCTTCGAGGGCCAACTAGACCCCGAACGGAACCTATAACCCGAATTTCATCAATTTTGTTTCATGGACAGTAATTTTTGGTTTCTTATTTTCAATAATGAACCACTGGAATCGAGCAAGAAAAAAAAATTCTAACCCCTCCTCAAAATTTGATGGTTTACGTTTCAAGGTATGTAGAATCCGAAAATGCAATCCAACCATCGAACTATATGCAACGAACTATAATGCAATCCAACTATACTCCAAATTGAGTACGTCCACCTCATCCAGGAGAAGGTCATCCATAAATTCGGTGGCCCTATATTTCTTACGGCCTTTCATTAGGCTAGGACGCACCCAAAATCTCCGAGGGCGCGGGGAGGGGCGCTGCTCATGCGAGGCAGCTCCAATATTGATCGCAGCAGCAGCTGCTAAAACTGCATCATCATCCATTGTTGCTCCAATTTAGGTCGCGACGTGAATATAGTGAAGCCATCACTAAGCCCCTGCACGAACGAAACTGAGCTTTCGGGGCGTCTACATTTACTAGCTTGGTTTTTTTTCCCTTCTGTTTTTTCATTGTACGAAGTGGTTTTTCAGTTTTTTGTCAATAAATAAACAAATAAATAAATAAATAAATAAACATTACAAAACTGGTGTGGGCGTCGTGCCGCACCAACAACCCGCCCGGCTCGGGCCACCCGGCTGAGGCCGCCCAGCCTAATTCGGCATAGTGTGGACTCACCTTAAGGCGGTGAGCCGGGAGCCGTCGGACGGTGCGTGTGCGGCCAGAGGGCGAGTTTTCGATATCCGGTGGCTGTTGTCGTTCGATGATGCCAGCCGCTAGTAATTCGCCGAAATGGGCCGACGCTTTCGCGTTAAGGGTCCGGTGATATTCGGCGAAGTTTCGCGTGGCATGGCGGTCCCTTCGTGACGATGTGATGTTCTACACGTTGTGGTGTGTCGGCCGGGAGGGCTCTACGGAGTCGGCGGGCGAGGACTGACGGATTCTCGTGCTCGGAAGTCGGTTGGGGTCGGCGTAGAGGTGCGCTTGTCGGGGCTCGAGGGCGAGGAAGGCGCGGGCGGATTTAGCATGCGGCGTCGTGAGGCCTTCGTGAGTCAATGTGATCTCGAGTTGGGCGAATCAGACGTGCGGGAATGCGGGGTCGTACGGCCGGAGCTGGAGCGTTGATGTCGGTGGAGTTGTTTCTGCTGGTGTCGGTGGTGTCGGGTCCGTTTTTTCGTTCTCTTTGTAGGCGCCAGTCCCGGAGAGGTGTCGTCTGGAAATGAGTCTCTCGCAGGCGTCCGTGAGCGTTATATAGAAAACGCGGGGTAGGGCGGTGAAGCGGGGAGTCGCTGCGGTCTCCGTTGACGCAGGCGTCGGGGTGGGGCGGCGCTGTGGGGCGTCGGAGAGGGGCGCGTGTGCCGGGCGTAGTGCTGCGGAGGTGGGGCTCGTCGCAGACGGTCGGCGGGCGCTGAGCGGTGTTGTTCGTCGTCGGAAGTCGCTGTCGTCGCACCGCGGTCGCAGACGGCGGGCGGAGGCTGTGCGCTGCGTGTCACCACTCGGGGTCACCAGTGTAGTGATTGAGGAGCTGAAAAGACGAGTCGATCGCTTTGATTGAGAATGGTTAATTTATATATATATTTCATTCTATATATTTCAAATATAGGCTAGCCAAGTTAATTAAAAAAGTTAAGGCGGAATATTATTATTATAAGTTGGAAAATGCAGGACATGATATGAAAGCTAAATGGAAGGTTATCAACGAATCAGTGGGTAGGCAAATTGGAGTTAAAACAATTACTTCAGTGAATGTTGACAGTATGACTATAAACGTTGAACAAAATGGAAAGGCAGTAGCTGATATTTTTAATGACTATTTCTCATCAATAGGGATTTCTCGATTGGTGCTCCATCAACAGTCTTTCTTTGAATCCAGCCAAATGCACTGTGTCAACGTACTCAAGATCCCATGAAGTAACGGTGTTTTCATACTCCCTTGAAGGGTCTCCCCTGAAGCGTCTGGAAGTAACCCGTGATCTTGGTGTTCTTTTTGATCCCACGCTTACATTCAATGATCATGTTGATGCGGTAACGTCAAAGGCTCTGAAAGTGTTGGGCTTTGTTAAGAGGTGCACACGAGATTTTACATCTCCAGAAGCCATCGTCACGCTGTATAAGTCGTTGGTGCGCCCAGCAATGGAATATGCGAGCCCTGTGTGGTCACCATTCTATAGGGAGTATAATAGACCGTCTGGAAAAAGTTCAGCGTAGGTTTCTCCGTTACCTTGCGTACAGAATACGGATTCCGGCTGATCAGGTGGATCTTGAAGCCCTGGCTGGTAGATTCAACTTACCAAGGTTGGAGCACCGTCGTTTGGTCACTGATGTGATTTTTTACCACAAACTAGTCACTGGTGGTTTGCAGTGTCCAAAGCTGTTGGCTGAGGTCGGCCTTAATGTGCCTAGTTACGCCGCCCGACGGATTCCTTTATTTAAAGTGCCCTTCGCTGCATTCAATTACCAAATGCACCGCCCAATGTACCGCATCCCTCGCCTTGTCAACGCATTCCTGGACTCATCGAACTTCGACTTCTTTACTGGTTTTCTCCATGGGCTCAAGCGCCAGTTGTCTGAGTATCTTCGAGGTGTTTGACTCTAATTGGTGTATCATTTATCGCACTCATGTCTATATATATTTTTTTTCTGTTCTCACTTCCACATTTATACTGTAACCTACTTGTTACTTGGTCTTTTTACTTGTAAACGAACTATTACTAGCAACATTTTGCTCTTTCTCTGTAATTGGCGTAAGCCGTTCTATAAATAAAATAAAAATAAAATAAAATAAAAGCTCACGAGCGAATTCGCGATGGATGGTCCGCAGAATGAGTTAGAAATTAAAAAGGGCGGAGGAACTTTCTTTGTGGTATGTGTAGAGGATGTCGATAAAGTCATTGGTACTCTGAGGGGTGGGTCCAGTCCGGGGTTCGATAGAATCACGGTAGAACCCATCAAAAGAATTAAGAAATTTATACTGGAACCATTGACTTATTTGGCGAACACTAGTTTTGCGGAAGGTATTTTCCCTCAAATCTGCAAAGCCGCAGAAATTACACCGTTGTTCAAAGCAGGGGATCCAAAATTGCTCACTAATTATAGACCTATATCGCTTCTCTCGAATATCTCCAAAATAATAGAAAAATTGCTGAAAATGTATTTGGTGAGGATGCTAAACAGATTTTAAGCGAACATCAATATGGTTTTCAAACTGGCAAAAGTACCGAAGATGCTATTGTTCATTTGACCGGGGAGATAGTGAAGAGGCTAGATAATGGTCAGAAATCAATGGTTGTTTTCAAAGACCTATCAAAAGCCTTCGACACGATTTCTCATTCGAAATTTATAGGAGTTCTCCAACAATTAAATTTTCATCCAACCTTTATACATTGGGTTTGGGATTATCTCAGAAACAGAGTACAGCGGGTAAAAATACAAGGGCACATCAGTGATTCGCGTAAAATAGTCTGTGGGGTACCGCAGGGTACGGTGTTGGGACCTATTTTTTACCTAATTTATGTGAATGACATATTCAGTACAAAAATAGAGGGGGAAATAGTGGGATTTGCCGATGATACAGCTCTCTTGGTGTCGGGTAAAACTTGGGAGGAAGTTGTAGCCAAAACCGAGAGAAGTCTCACAATCCTGCAAAATTGGTTTAATAGTAAGAGTCTAAGACTTAATTTTCAAAAAACAAAATTCGTCACCTTTGCTGCAAGGTTGGCGTCCGTGCCTCGAATAGGAAAACTTACCTGTCATGTAGGGGCTGGCTGTGAAAAATGTGACTGTCCAGTTATCGAACAGGTCTCCCAGATAACGTATCTGGGACTTGTAATTGATCAGTGTTTGACATGGGAGCCACACATCAATGGTCTAATTAAAAAACTGCGATCGTTAATACCTCTCTGTGTTGAAGTGCGATGGTACATGTCGGCAAAACTTAAAATGCTCTTTTACACAGCCATGATACAGCCATTGCTTATCTACGGCATCGTTGCATGGGGTATGACCTTCGCTACAAAAACAAGACCATTGTTTATCATGCAAAAATTGCTGATGAAAATCTTATTAAAAAAGCCGAGAAGGTATCCGACTGATAGGGTTTTCATCGACCTTCCAGTCCTTAACCTCAATGAATTGGTCGAAAAGTGTACTCTGGCTTATGTGTACCGGATGTTTCTAATGGGAAAAATACCTAAAGTTGAAAACTCCACGAGGTCAGGTGATAGAATCACTCTTCAAAAGCCCAAGGTGAACACTTCATTAGGTATGCGAGCATATTTTACCTGGGGGGTTGATATCTTCAACCAACTTCCAATGGAACTGGCAGACCAGAAAGTGTCTCTATGTAAATTTAAATTGAAAATCAAAAAGTATTTTAATGCAAGATTTAACAGCAGAAATAGTTTATAATGTAACTGTTGAATTAGAATTGAAATTATATAATAAGAATGATAAAATAGGAACATAATTGTAGTGATTGGGAGTCTGATAGACGAGTCGATCGATTACGAGAGAATGGTTGTTTATTGATGGCACCCTGGCTCTTTTATATTCCCCTGACAAGACCAGAGGGGGGTCGGGGGGTCCCCACTCTGAGTTACAGCATGTTCAGACACAAATTGAGTTGTGGAGGAGCAGCCGATCACAGCACTGCTCCCCCCAGAATTTAAGTAATTTCCAATTTTAATTAAATTTTGTTGATGTCGCTGTGGCTGTGGCCGGGCGTGGGAGGTGCGTGTGTTGGGTCCGTGTGGGCTGTCCGGGTGGCTGCTGTGGTCATTGTCGTGGGGTGGCGGTGGTTCGAGGCCGATTAGTGGCGTGGGTGCCGGTGCGGGCGCGAGGTATCCCGCCGGTGTCGGATGTGTCCCGTGCGGTAGCTCGGGCGCTGTTGTCGGGGGCGTTGCGGCGTTTTGATGGATCGTGAGTGGCGTACGGTAGATCGTTCGTGGTAGCGTTTTGTGCTGTTGAAATCTGCGTGTCGGCAGTCCACGTGAGCGTGCATTCGTGATTCTGTTGTGCTTGCGGTGAGTTGAAGACGGAGAATCGTAGCGGCTCGTGGAGTGGGTCGATTCTGCAAATTTGTGAGGCCACGGAACGTGCGTTGGTTGAGGTCAATTTGCGCGGTGAGTCGGTAGTCCACGTGAGCGTGCGGTCGTGATTCGATTGTGCTTGCGGCGAGTTGAAGACGTAGAATCGTAGCGGCTCGTGGTGCATGCTGCAGTGATCTGGACCATGCAGGTTCGGAAGGTTTAATGACCCCCGCCGCTAGTAATTCGCCGAAATCCGGTGGTTTTCGGCGAAGTTTCGCATGGCACGGGGGTCCCTTCGTGACGATCTCGTGTGCGTGGTTCGGCGCGTCGCGTGTACTGTTGGAAGGTTCGTAGCCGTCGAAAAGGGCTGGAAACCGGGGCTCATTCGCTGTGGTTCTCGTCGGTGATCGCCGGTGTCGTCTACTGTGAATCACTGTTGTTTCTTCAGCGACGGTAGCCGCTTGAAGAGTTGGTGCGAATGGGAGAAGGCGATCAGCGTGTTTGGCGAGCCGGGTGATGTCTTGTTCTTCGTGGGCCGCAATGTGTAGTCGAAAATGCTCGTGGGGGGCTCGAAGAAAGACGTGTCGGACGAGTGGTGCGGGTGTGTCGGCCGGAAGTGCTCGGGTGAGTCGGCGAGCGAGGATCGACGGTAGTTCGTCGTCGGATGTCGGCTGTAGGAGGGCGGTGAGCCGTGAACCATCTGAAGGTGCGTGTGTCGCGAGAAGGCGTGTTTTGAGCGTCTGGTAGCTACTGGTGTTCGAGGGGCTGATGTCGGCGCAGAGGTCCGCTTGTCGAGGTTCGAGAGCGAGGAAGGCTCGGGTGAATTTCGCATGTGGCGTCGTGTGGCCTTCGTGTGCGAGGATGATCTCGAGTTGGGCGAACCAGACGTGCGGAAATGCGGGGTCAAACGGCTGGAGCTTGAGAAGTGAAGGAGCGCTCGCTTCGGGTGTCTTGCGGTTTCTGCTCGGTCATCTTCGTTTTCTTCGTAGGTGCCAGTCCGTTGAGGTGTCAGCAGGAAGTGTGCTCGGCGCCGGCGTCCGTTTCCTTATATAAGGATCGGTGATGGTGGGGCGAAGTAGCGGGAGGCGCTGCGATAGCCGTCGAGGCGGGCGTCGGAGTGGGGCGCCGCTGTGGCGTCGGTGGGGGCCGCGCGTGGTGGGGCTCGTTGAAGCGGAGGCGGGGCTGCGACGCTATCAAACGGCGGGCGCTGGCGGTGTAGCTCACACGTCGGATGTCACCAGTGTAGTGATTGGGAGTCTGATAGACGAGTCGATCGATTACGAGAGAATGGTTGTTTATTGATGGCACCCTGGCTCTTTTATATTCCCCTGACAAGACCAGAGGGGGGTCGGGGGGTCCCCACTCTGAGTTACAGCATGTTCAGACACAAATTGAGTTGTGGAGGAGCAGCCGATCACAACAATAATATAAACTAGGGGTTGCGTTTTTGGTGATAGCAACAATATTGTGTTAGGCTCCGACTCTTAGCACGAGTATACTTACTCACAAAGAGTCGTAGCTTTTTGTATTCTTTGTAACTTTTGTATTTTTGTAACTTTTAGCGAATTTTCAAAGAAAATGAAGCTATTGCAATGGCTTCGAAATTTAAATAATATAAATTTTTGGAAATTTTCTCCATAGAAATCCGTTTCAGACCATTCTAAAACGATTCCTGAAATTTAACACTTTTTTATATGTATATATATATATATTTATTTATATATGTGTCACTCCAGACGATAACTCTCGATAGAATTGAGATAAACAGCTCAAATTTGCACAAAAAATCTATCTTGGCAATCGAAAGGCTAAGTTCGAAGATGGGCGAAATTGGCCTACTCTAAGGAGGGTTTTGGCGCATTTAAAGTGCGCAAAAATTACCCAAAAATCCCCAAAATGTTATTTTCCAACAAGTGACCCCTCATTTTAAAGGTTTTTGCACGCTGAACACGATGGTGGAATCGGATTTTAGATATCTTGATCCGTTCTCAAATTAGAGCATTTAAAGTGCGCAAAAATTACCTAAAAATCCCCAAAATGTTATTTTCTAACAAGTGACCCCTCATTTTAAAGGTTTTTGCACGCTGAACACGATGGTGGAATCGGATTTTAGATATCTTGATCCGTTCTCAAATTAGAGCATTTAAAGTGCGCAAAAATTACCCAAAAATCCCCAAAATGTTATTTTCCAACAAGTGACCCCTCATTTTAAAGGTTTTTGCACGCTGAACACGATGGTGGAATCGGATTTTAGATATCTTGATCCGTTCTCAAATTAGAGCATTTAAAGTGCGCAAAAATTACCCAAAAATCCCCAAAATGTTATTTTCTAACAAGTGACCCCTCATTTTAAAGGTTTTTGCACGCTGAACACGATAGTGAAATCGGATTTTAGATATCTAAATCCGTTCTTAAATTAGAGCATTTAAAGTGCGCAAAAATTACCCAAAACTAGGATAATCTTTAAACTCTTACCCCCACCCCCTTAGAGTGGTCAGATTGAAAAATGTGAGAAGTATTAATTGAAGACGAGAGTTCGAAGCAAAAAAGGGGGAGGCAAACGATTAGTACAACTCCTTGAATTTACCCACAGCGATCAAATAAATAAGCACTTAGTACAATTACGTAATAAACAAACGGTAGAATCAGGATGGACAAAACGTACAAATTAAAATAAATACGAAGAGAATATACATAGAAAACCAAATTTTAGACCGAAGTTTTCCTTTATTCAAAACCATAGCCATTAATTCGAATATTTCTTTGAAAATTCGCTCATTAAGTCATGCTGCATGACTGATTTTTTTGTATTCCTATAATGATAAAATGTAAAATATGTATATTTTCGAATAAAAGCATTTATAAAAAACCAAACAAAACAAACATTGGTGGCACTCGGCTCTTTTATAGCCCCCTGACATGATCAGAGGGGGGTCGGGGGGGTCCCCACTCTGAGAGAATACATGTCTACACATAGTGTAGGTTGTGGAGGAGCAGCCGATCACAAAAACCTACAACTTGTCAAACTTCACAAAAACTTCTTTATCATGAGCACAGGTGAATTTGGAGGGGAGGGGAATTAGTTAGACCTCGTAAAATAAAACTAACTTATGTAACTTCATAGAAACTATACCAGAAAGTTTCTTAATAAAATAAAAGAGTTCTTGTCGAAGCAAGTATCAACAAATTAAAATTATAATTGTTCAGAGGAACTGCTCGGACGCAGTACTGCTGCAGTTACAGTATCCATACACGAGCGAGAAATAAAGCGGCATACCTTTCCGCAGTTTTATAAGATGGTTAACCGAGGTTCATAATTTATCATTAAGAAATACTTGTGAAAACAAAATCACGTTCTAGTGACACCTCCCTTTGAATGTTGGAACTAATCATTCGTTGCTGTTTGAACTTCGAAATGTCCCCTTCATATTCCTGCATTATTTTTATTCAACCAGTCAAGGAAGCGTTAGTTTTATTTTACGAGGTCTAATTAATTCCCCTCCACCATAATTCACCTCTATTCATGTTTTCAAACGTTTAATTATCATTTTATAACTCTACTACAACGTTATTTTTAAATCTAAGTATATCAATGTAAAGCCTGTTAGATGAAGAAGTTTTTGTGAAATTTGACGAGTTGTAGGTATTTTTTGTAACCTCAGTAGAACGTACAATGTTTTTCCCAATTTTAAATTTTAAAATTTTTGAATGTACCAACTGATATTGGCCAACATTTTAAGTAACTCTGACCGATGAAAACAGAAGAATCTTACAGGAAATTTAACGTTCTTTCAAACGGTGTAATTGGATTTGTTGTGGTCTCAATATTTTCGAATTTATTAGCGTTTTTATGTGGTAAGGTGGTAATGAAAATTTGGAAAAACACAAATTGCCGGATATCATTAAAACGAAGAACTTTTCGAAAAATTTCTAATGAGCATTTTTTGTTCCAAATGAAGAGTAGAATCGATTCCCTGAGTTTCTCCAGAAGGAACTGGGACACCCTGTATATTATGGAGCCATCTGCGTACCTACCCTCTAATACAGTCCAATTTTTCAGCTCGTTTGGTTTCGTGTTCCGAAAATTTTTGTTGATTAGCTAGTTTGAATCATATTTATGGGGTCCTTTCAACAACATAAAAGTTTGCTACCGCCCATAAGCTTATGTTCAGCTCCATATACGGAATTCCCAATTCCAACCGTCGGCGCCTCTGTTCTCCACATCTCTCCTTGGCATAGCGAGGTTGACAACGGGGTGCGATAGAGTCGTCAAATAAAAGGAAGGGCGGACTTGGGAGGAGAGTAGGGGCGTTTGGCCTGAACAATTAGCGATATACCCCTAATGCCCTTATCTTGGGGCGGCAAGCTTTGCCTTCCCGAGGACTCCTTATCACGGAAACCAACCTTTATTGAGACACTAACTTGCTTCCATTCCATCCCTCCCCCACCCTTTCACGTATGTCCATTTCTCATGAACTATCATCGATCGGCATGTCCAACGAGCCAATGACGTATATCCATAAATAATTTAGGGGGAACAGATTTGGGTCCTAGTTGTGCTCCGAAGCTCGGCAGCCCGATCGCAGTCCCAGAGGAAAATGGGTGTAAAAATAGGGGGTTTTCGAGGTTTTGTTTGAGATTTCAATGAACATGAGCTTGTGAGTTATCTTTTCCCATGTTTTTTAGGGCGATGAGACCGAATATATGAAGTAAATTTTGAAAGAGTGGAAAAATTTCTAACGAAGTTCCAGCTCCCAAAACTTATTTTTTATGAGTCAGAAACCTAGGAAATTGTCTGAAATCACCATAAATTTTTATAGTAACACTAGAATTAGTATTAACAGGCGAATTAAGACAATTAAACTGAACTACCAGTGATCAAAGATAATTTGTCAAAAATAGGACCCTAATTCGAGTTTTAGGAAGCCATAATTGGTGGAAACCATCCAAAATAGCTATTTCAATTATTGCGCATGAAATAAACAATAAAGAAACAGCCAACATTTCTGTAGGTATGTCCAATAGAATAATAAACCCATATGTGACAAGGACTTTGCAGCGTTTTTTGAATCTACGCACCTTGAAACGAAAAAGAAAAAATTTGAAAAATTCTCTGCTGAGCCAAAAATGCAGTGTCCGTCCGCCGTACGCCGTATCACGCCGTATCATTCATATCTACCTTTATTTTCGGACTAAAAAACTCATTTGTTCGCACACATGCTCCATTCGGGCACTAGTTGTGCCCTGAAATTTTGCAGACCGGTCAGAATATACCCAAGTGTGTACCCATGGGTGTAAAACGGGTGTAAAAATAGGGTTTTTTGTGTTTAGTAACGTGAGGTTGTGAGTAACCGTTTTCCAGGTTTTCCATATTGGGCGAGGAGACCGAATATGAAGTCGATTTTGGCCAGTAAGCACTTCAGGTTTTAACAAAGTTTCAGCCTTAAATTCAGGTTAAAATTTGGTCTAAAAGTCGTTCTTTCGCACACAGGCTCCATTTGGGCCCTTGTTGTGCTCCGACGCTCGGCAGCCCGATCTGAATACACCCAGGGGTCTTATGGGGGAAAAATTGGTGTGTTTTCGAGGTTTTAGTAAACAAGAGCTTGTGAGACGTCGTTTTCCATGTTTTTTAGGGCGAGAAGACCAAATATGAAGTTGATTGTGACCAAACAGTGAAGAACTGAGGTTGTAAAGAAGGTTCAGCTCCCTAAATTAATTTTTTATGTTTCAAAAACCTCGGAAATTGTCTGAAATCACCATAAATTTGTATAACACTAGAAGAAGTATTGAGCAGTTGAATCAAGACAGTTAAATGGCACTATCCATGGTCAAAGATAGTTTGTCAAAAATAGGAGCCGAATTCGTATTTATGGGGGCTAAAACTGCTGATCAAAAATAGCTATTTCAATTATTTCACATGAAAGAAACAGCCAACATTTCTGTAGGTATGTCCAATAGAATAATAAACCCCTGTGACAAGGACTTAGCAGCGTTTTTATAGTGGGTGTTTTGGTTTATTATTTTCAATAATGAACCTTCGGAATCGAGCATTTTAAAAAACAATGTAACCCGAGCATTTTAAAAAACAATGTAACCCCCCCCCCCCACCCCCACAAAATTTGATGGTTAACGTTTCAAGGTACGTTAGTTACCATGAACCGAAATTAATGAAATTTGGTTTGTAGGCCCCGTTTGGAGTCTAGCCGGTAGGCGAAGCTCGGCGTTACTGTCAGTCATCTCTAAGGGATGAAAAATAGGGGTTACATTTTACAGAACGCCGTTACTCAAAAACATTCAATTGAAGGGTATGGTTTTTTTAACATTTTTAAATTGATCTTGAATTAAAGAATTTTTTGAGACCACCCGGAGCATTGTATGACCAGCCGTTCGTTTGCACCGCAAAGCTACGTCAACATGATCGTGAATGAAACGGTATGAATCCGGCCCAGATACCATTGCTAAGGAGCACCTGATTGTAATCACGGATGGCTGTATGAAGTCGAGTTCGTTGTTCTGTGATATTATTCCATTTGAAAAACGCTGCAAATCCCTGCACAACGGTTTATTATTTTGTATAGAATACCCTTGTGTTACAGATCACAGCTCTATGTATAGATAACCCGTCTATATAATATGATATGTACTATTCTATACATATTATGTAGATCGCAGACCCTCCGTAGGTTAGTACCTAACCCCGTACTCGTTACTAGGTACCTACCTAAATCACGAGTTAAATGTTGCTAAAATAGTTCTGCCGATGACAAACAGTACCTAACAAAAAGAAACACACATAATGAAGTTCTGAAAAGAAATTGTTGATGAGGAGTGAAAAAAGTTGCAAAAGTACCTACCAACAAACTCCAGCCCCTTCTACGTAGATGGTATAATGAACCGTTGTGTAATAATTTACCGTTGAGTAATGATTTACCGTAGTAATAATTTACCCATCAATAATACTTCAACGTTTGTTCAAGTTTCACTACCTACCAACAAACTCCAAAAGAGCCATCATTTTTCAAATTAAATACTATCACAGAACAACCAACTCGACTTCATACTCCGCCAATATAATCAGGTGATCCCTACCAATGATTGGCCGTATTCACAAATTCCTATTGTGGGCGCGTCTCTGGTTACGAGATTTGGTTTGAATTGTATACAATTTCATTCACACTGGAGTCGAAAATGCCTGTCGGTGCAAACTTCGGGGCCTTACTGTGAACGAACGGCTGGACGTACGATGCTCCGGATGGTCTTAAAAAACTCGCAAGTTCAAGAACTATTTAAAACCGTAAAAATATTTACGTAAAAAAATTGTATAGGCGTTTTGAAAATTTCAACCCCTATTTTGAACCCCTTAGAGATGACTCACAGTAACGTCGAGCTTCGAGGACCAACTAGACGCCGAACGGAACCTATAACCCAAATTTCATCAATTTTTTTTCATGGTAACTAAGAAAAGTGGCCCGTACGGCGTACGGCGTACGGCGTACGGCGGACAGACAGAAATATTTTTATTGCAGTTTTGGATTCTACATACCTTGAAACGTAAACCATCAAATTTTGAGGGGGGGTAAGAATTTTTTTTTTTCATGCTCGATTCCAATGGTTCATTATTGAAAATAATAAACCAAAATGTTGGTTCTTTTGGATTTTGTTGATAGGTACATTTGCAACTTGAACAAACGTTGAAGTATTATTGGGCAAATTATTACACAACGGTAAATTATTACACAACAGTTTACCATACTATCTACCCAGAAGGGGCATCTATACAGGTAAATTATTACACAACGGTTTATTGTTTACCTTATGCTTCATGAATAACTACAAATAATTAATGATTGAATTATTGAATCCCGCGCATTTGCACGAAACTTTAATTCCCATGCCGGCTCCAGTTCTCCATTTAGGGCTTTCCTGGAGGGGGTTCGAGGGTACTGACCACAGAAAATAGTGATCTACGCAGAAGGAGCATCTACACAGGTCAATAATAATCCGCTGTGTAATGATTTGCAGCGTTATTTTATTTTGTGGCCTCTCCCACCACTTCACCTCCTGAAGGCTTTGTAGCACGTAGTGCTGCCTCTACGTGCGGAATCCATGAGGATAGGTTCTAGATAACCGAGATCTTACCTAGAAGAAGTGGAGGCCAATCCGACCAGACTTTGTTAATAATTTTTTTTAATCAGAAACGTAGGTATCTTGATTTTTTTCATCATAATTATGAGAAGGTTGCCGAGGTAAGAATATGATTTTTCTTCCAATATTCAACGTGCAAGGTAACTGATTGAGGAAAGGAAACCTGGAGGTGTGTATAACCAAGGAGAAGGAATTCCCAATGCAATCTCAGAAGTGGAGGGATGCAATTGGCCTTTGAACAATGATGGACGACCATTCCTTGCAATCGAGTAGTTTTCATACACCAGTCAGACGAACATCCGTCCGCGATTATTTTATTTTTCCTCCCTTCTGTGAAATATCTACCTGAAGTCTTTTCAAGTTAGTAAAATATTTTGCTGTTTATAAAGAAGAGCCCAACGTTGAAGCGAGTTAATTGTTAATAACGATAAATCAATATGAACTCAACGGATGGGGATGGGAATGCAGAGCTGTAGGGACATCGTAAAGAGACAGAGACGACAATGCAAAAGATACCGACGACCGTTGTAATGAAACTGTTGGGCTTTCACGTCTCATGTACCGTCCCGAAAGGCATTCTACGGCAACGGTCGACCAGGCTTCCCCTGTTTTAGACCCTGCAAATTATTTTCTGATAAAAACCATTCAAAACGGCAAAATTATTGCAAACCGTGACATAGAAAAATTTGATATTTATGGAAAATGTCCCTGGTGCAATGTGGGCGGGAATGATTTGGTCACATAGATACAAACACAGACATTCACTCCCAAACTTGCGGTCCCTTTGATAATGGAAACCACATAATTCAAAACACAAATGAAAAGGTGGGCTCGAAAGGCGAGAACGGGAGTAACTAACCTTGAGCCGGAACCATATTTTCTCCTCCCCTAATCAAACGCAACCAATAAATCCAGACCCCGGCATTCCACGATTTCGGCGTAACTCCGGAAGACGCGTATAAATAGCCCTAAACAATTTCTGATTTATAATTTAAGATAGTACCGGACTTGAGGGGTCAACTACAATAAATAATCAATTATGTTAATCACCAACTACCTGAGAGGCAGACGGGTGACAGTCTAGTGAATGCCGCCGCGGCTCGCCACAAAAAAACCACATATTATAGATAAACTCGGGAGAGTAAGTTTTTTATTTTCGTTCGGAGGTGCCTCGAAGGAGAGGGGACGATAAGGAGACGTTTCTATTAACGAAGATCGGAAAACATCACTTCTTAATGGGATGTCACCGGTGGTTTAAAAAGTGAAAAAATAAAAAACTTGTCTACCTATCATCTTCTGGAAAAAAAATACCTAGTGACTTGCAAGAATGTTTCTGACATTTTCTCCAGGGGGAAAAAATCGAGGTTTAAATTATGATCGAGTTTGTACAAGTACACTAGACGTTCGGAGATCAAACCATCAACATTAAGAGGCAGTAAGTGAAGGTACATTGTACAGGTGAGCCTACAGTGGTATACTTACTGTCTAGAAGTCAAATAAGGGCGACTGAGATTAGCTGATGAAGTGAAAGGGATCAATGGCAGGGAGCTAAGTGAAAGGTATCCCTCCGGGGAGAAAGGACGAAAGGAACCAAGCTGTACAAAAATGAAAGCTATAATGGAGAAAAACGTGGAGGAATTACATCATTCAAACATCACTCTTAATTAGTATTTCGAATTTTTCAAGTACCTCTAAGATGCATCCCTTTGAGTAGAAATGGAGAAACTTAATAACTGTCTGATATGTTAAATCAAAATTGAAGCCATGACTAGATTCGTTCATATGAGTTGCAAAGGCAGAATCACCCTAACTGTTTCTCAAATCATTTCATGTTGTTTTAATTTCTATACATTTCCTTCTAGTTCTAAGTCCAGCTGCATTCGCTGCGACCACAGTGCAGCTCTGAAGAGGAAGTTCTAAGTGAACTGAGAAATGCAAACTGCTAGATGAGTGAGATAAAAAGGGGCGTTTTGCGATAAATTTGACAAAAATATCTCGTTAAAAAAAATTCTTAACTTGCTCCAAAAGAATCATCAGAACTCTTGACGTACTTGGAGGGGGTTGAAGAGGAAAGAGACGTTTTCAGTGATTCAGCTGGGGATTTTCCGGTTCTTTTGTGGCCTCTCACAGAGTGATGAGTGTCTTTAGATCGTCTCAGTCATCTACTGTACAAATCTAAACATCGTTTGATTTTGATACATCAAGATACAAACTGTGTGGATCTGGCTACCTTTTGACCGCTCGACGAATAAAATTCAATAGTATGAGCTGGCTTTCAAAGAAAAACGGAGTTATTGAAAAATAGTCCATTTCCACTAATACATGAAAAAACGCGCGGCTTTCAAAGAAAAACGGAGTTATTGAAAAATAGTCCATTTCCACTAATACATGAAAAAACGCGAAAAATACACTGTTATACACGTTTCGGTGATCAAACCATCGTCAGTAACAAACAATGCTTTCCTACCCGAAGAGACTGTAGTTAGCTTGAGGGCGGCATTTTAAATTTTCCAAGCCAGTTACCACCAGGTTTCATCGTGGGCAAGGATTTTTTTTTACGAGGTTGCATGACTAATTCACTGCTGTTCATCTTCTTGCTAATATTCAAATTGCTGTTCAATTGTTCAAATACCTTTTCCTATGTGTTTGTTCCCAAGACCTATGTACCTGAAAATGGCTTTTTATCCGTAGGTATTGTATCTGCAAATGAATAGCTTTTCATCCGGAGGTACCTACTACACCTGCAAATAGCTTTTTATTAGTAGGTAATGTACCTGAAAATACCTTATTATTAGTAGGTACTGCACCTGCAAATAGCTTTTTATTATTAGGTAATGTACCTGCATACAGCCTCTACCATTAATAATTATATAACCTATTACCTAAGTAAAATGAAATTAATAACGGCACGGTCCAATTTGCATTCAGGTCGTTGTAATCGGAAAAAGTCGCTTCGCTCTAGATTTATTATTACTTGAAGAAACCCGGGCGGCCTTGAGACAAAAAAAGGAGGCTTTTGAAGGATTGTAAAGTCACCTGCTGTCATTTACAGGACCTCTCCTTGATCGGAATGGTCAAGAGAGGTCACTGACAGGTTGAGACCTTGTGGTTTAAACCACAGTTAAGTGGGGTGGTTAAGAAGGTTTAGTGACAATGCGGGGAGCAGGTATTACTGAAAGATTATCCGGATTGAACGTACTCGTATTGGCATTAACACTAACTTTCTCCCCTTCTGTGTGCCACATTTTCCTCCTGCGTCGAGCTCGTTTCTCTGGTCTTCCAGGTTTTGATTCACGTTTGATAACCCTGTGCGAAATAAACCGGTATTTAGACAATTAATGAAGCGCGCTGTAATACTCTTACAATGTGTTTACGGTTTAAAACGTAATTATAGCAGCTTTCGGAGAAGATACATGTATATACCCAGTAAATATATATAGGATAAACATATAGAATACCTAATCATTCAAGCCTTTCCATAGCATTCACAGATTAACCATTTCGAATTTCACCATGGTAGAGTGATAGTATGAACCATAGAGAAACCCATAGCTACCTATCATAAATACGAGTAGATATACTAGGTATAAGGAAAACTTCGTCCAGCTGATTGCGGAGCAGTTTCCTCCTACTCAGTCTTTCTCGTCAATCTCACATAATGCCCACACCGAATTTTTAGATAAACACACTTGTCGTGAGTCCCTCCCGGGAACACTCCACTAACAACCTTAAAGCTCTCACCAATATTCCTATGTAAAAATTACCTTCCGCTAATAAACATCTGAGTGGGGAGACAGGCGACAGAATCCGGGGGACACAACCTGGTGCCCCACTACCAGCTCCCAACAGGGAGCTGGAGGGAGAGGACTCCAAGTCCTATATAACCCCGGATCCTGGAGCTTTAGCTTCATTCGACACTTCCTCTAACCAGCTCTCTCTTCTCTCTCTACCTTCCTCCTCCCAGATGCCTGGTGGTATCCGCCGCTCTGGGAATTCACCTCCTACCTTCTCCTCTTGTCTACATCGGTGGATATCCGCCGCCTAGACAAGCACCTTCCTTCCTTCACCTACATCGGTGGATTACCGCCGCCTAGGTGAATTTCCTTCCTCTCGCCTACATCGGTGGATTACCGCCGCCTAGACGAGATTCCTTCCTTCACCTACATCGGTGGATTACCGCCGCCTAGGTGAATTTCCTTCCTCTCACCTACATCGGTGGATTACCGCCGCCTAGGTGAAATTCCCTCGCTCTCATCTATTCATTCCTTCACGCCACCGTGATGATAAATTTAAATTCATCACAGTGGTGAACCCGACGTTCATCCAACCTTCTATCTACCCTTCCTACCTTCTTACCACCTCATGTGTCGCCCCAGTCTAGTTCGGTGTCCCGAATTTTAAATTCACATTTACAATAGTCAGTATAAATTCGCAATTTTTTGGCCCACCCGCAACCGCTCACTCAGCTCTCAACTCTCCGTCACAAACACATCCGCTGCCGCAAATTGCGAATTTTCAAATTCGATCACTCAAATTGAATTTTGTTTACAGCCGCCTCCGCCATGGACCCGAACTCACCATCGCCGCCGCTCCTTCGGCCGTCCCTACTGCAGCCGCCGACCGCTGCGACTTCTGACGCAACCGACAACCCCTTCACAAGCCTCTCACCACCCGGCTCCACCGCATCCGCCGCCGCCGCTGCCGCCGCCGCTGCAGCTGCCGCCCACGCCGCCGCCGACGTCACGACGGCCTCGGCGTCGTTCCCGCTATCGCTGCCCCCCTTCTACACGCACGACCCCGCACTCTGGTTCTTCCAGGTCGACGCTGCGTTTTCTGCCGCCAACATCCGCAGCCAGCGTACCCGCTACTCCCGCATCATCTCCCTGTTACCATATGAGATCCTCCTGCAGACGTCTGACATCTCCCCCGACGCCACGGCCGCCTACGACGACCTCGCCGCGGCCGCCAGCGTCACGGAGGTCGCCGCACCCCGCTTCCCCACCCCACGCAGGGACCGGTCACCGTCTGAAGAGCGCCGCCGGCCCCCCTCCCTCCACCGGCGCCGCTCCCTCTCCGTCGATCGCCGGCCAACCCCCTCCTCCGACCACCGACGCCAGCGCTCGGCCGACCGCCGCACCGTCTCCCCCGCCCAGCAACGGAGGGGGAGGTCCCCAAAAACGGCGCCCCCCTCCAACTCCGCGCGCCCCACCAGGACCTACCTCCCGGCGGACCCCCCCCACCGATGTTTCTACCATGTGAACTTCGGTGGGGAGGCCCGCAAATGCCAGCCCCCCTGCTCCTACTCCACCAAGCAGGGAAACGCGGACGCCCGCCGGTAAATCCGGCGGGCCCCCCTCCTCGCCAACACGGGGGGGACCACCACCGACCCCTCCCCGCCCGCATTCACACCACCTCCACCGAACCTCGCTACCCCTCCTACGCCGCCGCCACGGCTGCCAACCTCCCGGCCGCATCTGACGGCGCCGCTAAACGCACCACCTCTCCATCAACTGACCCCCCACCCCGAGTCAGCCCCTCCAAGCCCGCCTCCAGGGCAGCCAACCTTCCGGCCGCCACTAGCGCCGCCGCTTCCGTTCCCCCACCCCGGAACGGCCCCTCCAAGCCCGCCTCCAGGGCAGCCAACCCTCCGGCCGCCACTAGCGCCGCCGCTACCGTTCCCCCACCCCGGAACGGCCCCTCCAAGCCCGCCTCCAGGGCAGCCACCCTCCCGACCGCCACTAGCGCCGCCGCTACCGTTCCCCCACCACGGAACGGCCCCTCCAACCCCACCCCCAAGACAACCACCCCTCCGGCCGCCACTCGCGCCGCCACTACCGTTCCCCCTCCCCGGAACGGCAAAAAATTCCCCCGCGTCTCCTTCGCGGGGGACCAACCACCGCCATCGCACCCGCCCATCACCTCGGACGAACCAAGCCCCCCCCCTCCGACGGACCCCAACACCTCAGCAATTCTACCTCACTCCGCCCCAGCTCACCAACGCCTGTTCTTGAAATGCTCGAAAACGCACGTCCCGTTCCTCGTCGACACAGGGGCGGCGCTCTCTATATTCCCCAATAATATTCTCCGGCGACAGGCGCGTTGTTACCGGCAACTCCTCTACGCCGCCAACGGTACCACCATCCCCTCGTACGGGACGTACCGCTCATCAATTCATATGAGCGGGCTCGCGTACGAGTGGGAATTTACCGTGGCGGACGTAGAGAAAGCTATCCTGGGGGCCGACTTCCTCGCATATTTCGGCCTCCAGGTAGACGTCCGTAACGCGCGCCTGCTCGACCCCTCCACCCAGAAACCCATCCCCGGGTTCATTCATGCGGTGGATCGGCCCCCGTCCCAGTTTGAACAACTCCTCCTCCACTACAAACCCCAGCGCCGCCCCTCAGCCCACATCTCACAGACCCAGCACTACATAGAAACCTCTGGCCCCCCAATATCCGCAAAAGCACGACGCCTCCACCCCCTCCAACTCTCACAGGCCCGCAAACACTTTGATCTTCTCATCAAGGAGGGCATTATCCGTCCCTCCAAATCCCCGTGGGCTTCTCCACTACATATTGTGCAGAAGCCTAACGGGGATATCCGCCCATGCGGCGACTACCGCCGCCTCAATGCCCGTACAACCCCAGACCTTTACAACGTCCCACATCTCCGGGATTTCTCTTCCCACCTCCACAACACAACCATCTTTTCTACACTCGACATCTCTCGTGCCTTCCATCACATTCACATCTACCCCCCTGACGTTCCTAAAACAGCTATCATCACCCCTTTCGGCCTGTTCGAGTATATCAAAATGGGTTTCGGCCTCCGTAACGCTGCCCAAACATGGCAGCGTTACATGGACAACATACTACGAGGCCTACCCTTCGTCTTCTGTTTTTTGGACGACGTACTGATCGCTTCCCGAGACCCAAATGAACACCTCGCACACCTGAAACAGGTTCTTGACATCTTCGCCGCCGAGGGCCTCACCATTAACACTCCGAAATGCGTCCTCGCCCAGCCCTCCGTCCGCTGCCTCGGCCACCAGGTTTCGTCCGAAGGTATAAAACCCCTACCGGACAAAGTGCACACCCTCACCGATTTCCCACAACCCAACACTGTCTCAGAACTCCGCCGTTTCCTGGGTATGTTGAACTTTTACCGTAGACACATCAAACACGCAGCACAACACCAACAACCACTCATACACGCTATCCCACAACCGGCAAAGAAAAACGATAAACGCCCCATTTCCTGGACCCCCGCCCTCACTACCGCCTTCCAACAATGCAAACAGGACCTAGTTGACGCCGCTCTATTGGCCCATCCCGATCCCCATGCCCCCCTCTCCATCACCACAGATGCGTCCGACTGGGCCATCGGGGCAGTACTCCACCAACACACCGGCGCCACCCCCCAACCTCTCGGCTTTTTCTCTAAAACTCTGTCCCCCACACAAAAAAATTATTCCACCTTTGACAGAGAACTCCTCGCCATCCACGAAGCCATCAAACACTTCCGTGACTTCGTGGAGGGCAGGCAGTTCTCTGTCATAACCGACCACAAACCCCTCACCCACGCCCTCCTCCAAAACCGAAAATCAGCCTCCCCCCGTCGCCTCCGGCAACTCGAATTTATCGGACAATTCACGTCCGATATTCGTTATTTGCCGGGGGCCGACAACTGCGTCGCCGACACACTCTCCCGCCCCACCCCTGCGCCGGTGGCGGAGTTACTGCCCTTCCCTTCCCCGCAAACCCTCAAACACCACCAAACTCCTACCTCCGATCCCGCACTTTCCAATCTCATCTCCGCCTCAAAATTGGAGCAGCTGCCTCCCCTAGATCTCTGGTGCGACGTATCGGCCGACACACCGCGCCCGTACGTCCCACCGGAGCTAAGGAGGCAGTTGTTCCTACATTACCACTCCCTCCATCATCCCGGCATTCGGGCGAGCCGGGACCTCATCAAAACGCGGTACTTCTGGCCCCATATGAACACGGATATACGTACCTGGGTTCTTGGGTGCCAGAAGTGCCAGCAATTCAAGGTCTCGGCTCACCCCCATGTACCTCCTCAACCTATCCCCGATTCTCTCCCGTGGGAACACGTCCACTTAGATCTGGTCGGCCCTCTTCCCCCCTCCGAGGGGAAGAGGTATTGCCTCACCATGATCGACCGTGCGACAAATTGGGTAGAGTGTATCCCACTCGCCCACATTACCGCGGACGCCGTCGCCGCGGCCTTCCTCCATCAATGGATCAGCCGCTACGGTTGTCCGCGGACACTCACGGTCGATCAGGGGAGGCAATTTGAATCGGCCCACTTTGCCGACCTGCTCCGTTCCCTCGGGATTCAGAAAATCCGCACCACTCCTTATCACCCCCAATCCAACGGGAAAATAGAGCGGTGGCACTCGGTCCTCAAGCAAGCCATCTCCACATCAGCCACTTCCCCCTCATGGACCAAAACCCTCCCCTACGTTTTACTTAGCCTCCGCACTTCCGCCCGTCCTTCAGACAACACAAGTCCCGCACAACACGCTTTTCGAGACCCTTTACGTTTGCCAGCCGACATCTTCACCCCACACCCCACCCCGTCAATTAACAGGGAACCACTCCACACCACGACACCACACAACGACACCACCTATCCCACACGTTTTTACACAGCCACACACATGTACTTGAAGGAGCCCGGCATCCACAAAACATTTCAACCTCTCTACGCCGGGCCCTTCCACGTCATCCGCTCCACAAACACCACGGCTACCCTGTTAATTGACGGGAAGCCCCACACTGTACCCCTCGCCCGATGTAAACCAGCCCCCGTCCTCCCAGACACTTCGCCCCACACCACTCACCCGACCACCCCTACACCACAAACGCCACACATCACCTCCATTTCGCCCACCGGACCCCAACGTCGCCACCCACCTCCGCGACGTCCCGGGTACCGGCTCCCACCGGCTCTTCCCCTTCACCACCGCCCCGGCAGTGAAGGGGCCCCTCTGTCAGTCTTCACTAACGTGAAGACTGTTAGAGGGAGTCGCCTCTCTCACCCCATCACCTCACCTTCATTACACACTCACCACATTACACTGCACACTATCCACACCCAGGGAACGGCGGATCTCGCAACCCCGCTCAACTCTGTCTCCCCTGAACCCGTACCTAACAATTGTACATACCTGTAAATACCTGTACATACCTGTAAATACTACCTGTAAATACCTTGCAAATATCTAACTATCTAACTACTATCTAACTATCAAAATACTATCTAACTATCACTCCTCTTATCATCATCATCAACCTCATCACCTTTGTAAATATTGTCACTTCATCAAATTTTTCATCACACCCTCCTTGTACATATGTTTCCCATCATCAAATTTCGTCTACTTACATCTACTTACATCTACTTACGTCTACTTATATCTACTTATGTCTACTTATGTCTCCTTATGTCTGCTTTTGTCTACTTAGCCCTACTTATGTCTACTTATGTCTACTTATCCTACTACTTGTATATCACCCTAGATTTAAGACACCTCCGGTCACTCTTCTGCCTTCAGCACTGCAATTGTTTGTTTCAGCCTTCAGCTCCTGTATCCTTGCGCCTTCAGCTCCCCTTTTTGTTTCCGCAGCCCTCAGCCACTGTCAACTTGAGCCTTCAGCTACCTCAAACATTGGTTCGAACTGGGGGGACCTCTGTCGTGAGTCCCTCCCGGGAACACTCCACTAACAACCTTAAAGCTCTCACCAATATTCCTATGTAAAAATTACCTTCCGCTAATAAACATCTGAGTGGGGAGACAGGCGACAGAATCCGGGGGACACAACCTGGTGCCCCACTACCAGCTCCCAACAGGGAGCTGGAGGGAGAGGACTCCAAGTCCTATATAACCCCGGATCCTGGAGCTTTAGCTTCATTCGACACTTCCTCTAACCAGCTCTCTCTTCTCTCTCTACCTTCCTCCTCCCAGATGCCTGGTGGTATCCGCCGCTCTGGGAATTCACCTCCTACCTTCTCCTCTTGTCTACATCGGTGGATATCCGCCGCCTAGACAAGCACCTTCCTTCCTTCACCTACATCGGTGGATTACCGCCGCCTAGGTGAATTTCCTTCCTCTCGCCTACATCGGTGGATTACCGCCGCCTAGACGAGATTCCTTCCTTCACCTACATCGGTGGATTACCGCCGCCTAGGTGAATTTCCTTCCTCTCACCTACATCGGTGGATTACCGCCGCCTAGGTGAAATTCCCTCGCTCTCATCTATTCATTCCTTCACGCCACCGTGATGATAAATTTAAATTCATCACAACACTATTACATGGAGATAGTCATTTATGGGTTGAAATCAAGTGATTCTTCAGATAGAGTTCATAATCCCCTTGGACGAAAAAAATGGAATTGTGAATTTCAAATATTTGAAAGTTGTTGATTCCAGTGTGACTTGAGTTTACTATATAGTCATATTGGCTACATAACTGACCGTATGAAATGTAGGGACGATGTATGGGCTCAAAATGAAATGCGGGACACTTCAGAAATATTTGTGGTCTTAGGTATTTGGATAGGTGCATCATTCAAACAGTTTCAAGCACGAGTCTCACCCAACACGGGACATGGTAGCTGAAGATAGCAGATGTTCGAGTGTCACAGGAAGAGTGATAGCTCAGGTAGGTTGGATCTAGTGTCCACCAAACATGCCTAACCCTAATTGGGCGGTACCACCAAAAGAATTCAAACGCCATTCTCCAAACAAGGCGATTTCAAAGGCTACCACTGAAAAGGAAGATGTTAAGAGAAGCGAGGGCAAGCCCTCCCGGACACCCTGATGGAAAAAGACCTTGATGTCTTGTATGAAAGCGGCTTCTTCGCTTTTGTTGTTGGACCCTTTCACACTCCCAAGTGGGGCTTCAAACTTTGTTTGCCCACACAAGCCGCCAAACAAGCTTTGTTATACGAATAGCCATCGCTGACCGCTGATCTGAGTTAAAGCGCCACAGAATGCTGGTGTTCAACTGATTTCTATGTGATTCCATGCGTGAAATCTCTCCACACACTTCTATTGAATACCTACTTGCACGTGTATGAAACCCAATCCATAGCAATTCATAGTTTTTGTCGTTGGCCAACGGTACTACATGTCATCATTGCATCATTGCAAGTCTAATCACAAACTATTGTTGTCGGACCACACTATAATGTGGACCTACTCATTTAAAGTAGTGTAGAAATGATCCGGTAGTTTGAATGCTTGAGCTTTGTTTGGACCTGCAAATCTTTGATAAATATATTATGAAAATATAGCCTACAGAAGGATAATCTAACCACATTATCCTTCATTATCGTCATGAAGCAATCTCAGTAAAAAAATAGTGTTAAACAGGAGTGTTTACAGGCTCAATTATACCTAACTACTAGATATGTGCAATCAACCTGAAAATCTGAATTGGTTCCAACAATAATGATGGTAGGGTAGTAACGTCATTGTGCGACACACATTTTTTCTAGTATTTATTTTTAAAAAACTATCAACCATACTACCTACTATTTGTTTGGCAGCTCAGAAGAGTACCAGAACAGTCCTAAGACGGGCACTGGAAACAGGTAGCTACACTCAATAAGTGGCGGTCATTCAAAACCTCATCAACAGATTTATTCCCAGCTCGACAACAATCTTGGATTTATCATAGCGTCTACTTTGAGATTAAAAAAATAATCCAAGAAGTATTAAAGGAGAAAACGATAATTTATTTTATATAACTTTTCTCTCGAACAGCTCAGTAACTATCATTGTAATGATTCTTCATTATAAAAGTTTTTGATTTGAATGTAGTTTGGCAGGCGGTGATAACATTAGGAACCGAACAATTTTAGAAACTATATGGGTACCTAAATATTTATGAATAATGCATCAACAGATACACCATTCGGGCATTAAGAAACCCGGTAGCAGGATCGCTCCGGTGGTGCCAGACCGAGATTAGAATCGACACGGGAATAAGTTGGAAATGTCCTATGAAATATTAGGCCGCCCTTGAACCGGATGTCATATCGTTCCCAGTGAGGTATCGCAAGGCGAACTACTTCTTCTAATTGATGCTGAACGCTGAACAGTTTGTACTACTCTTGATAGATTTGATGTTCCGACCTGTTATTCGTTCTGTATGCATTGTAGATTAGATGATATCTATTCAGACTATTAGATAAATGATAACAGACTGATGATATTATTCAAGATCATCATTCGGGATACCGTCACATGACTGTATGTTACCAAACTGATAAAGGTGGAAACATTATAAATAATGGAAATCAGATAAACAAAGGGAACTAAAGAAACTGAATAAAATGTGAGTAAACCCAAAATGCAAGTAGTTAAAGCAAACCTAATAATTGGTCAACCGCCAACAATGCCTTCTATGGCAGACCCTGCACATGTGCAATTTTTTCCAATTTCCCTCCAATTTGTAGTACTGAGTTTGAAAACGAGTGTAAACCGATGCCGGTGTCTCATACAAGTTGTAGCTGCCCATTGATGAGGTGTCGCTACTATCTTTCTAAAGGGAAGAATGAGTTGCTAGGATATTCTACGACGCCTAGGTTGTTCGGCTGTCTAAATAATCATAAAATGTCACTAACTTATGCGTGGTTTGTGAATATGACGTCACGTGATTGCTTTTCCTCCCCAGTGGTAAATGACATTTGAAAAAAAAAAAGAAAAAACAATAATAAAGCGAAGACGGCGTAATGTTCTCAGGGAGACCGTTTTCATCGCGGCCTTTGTGGAAGGAACCTTTTGAGAATTGGTAGAAGTCCTCTTATGAAGCCGCCGCTCCATCGCAAGTGTCACAATAACTTGGAGTGTGACGAAGCAAGTCCCCCTGCCTGCGGCGAAGATTCTTATATTCCAGCCTTTGTGAATCCCTTTTCACCGCTTCGCGGTTATTCTTTTGTTTTTCGTTTCAAAGTAAATCATTTCTCGCCTAAGCTGCAAATGCAGTGATTGAAGATCCTCCCTATAATTTTTATTTCACGAAACTTCGTAGAAATGGCGTTTGATTACTTGACGTAGGTACCTAATCCATATATTGGCTAATGGAAAAAATATATAAGCAGATATAATGTGTCAATATCGATTAATTTACAAACATCCTTCTGTATCGTTCTATTTATCAGCCATCCAAACGGGACCATCTGCACCCAACATTTGTACATGGATTAATGAACGGAACTTCTATGTTCTAAATTCTGCTCATTCTCCTGATTCTCATTCCCCTGATATCACATCATCCGATACTTTCAGTGGTCTGAAAAGCAGAATTCTATTTGAAAGAAGTTCAGACGTACTAATTTACCTACTCTAACACCAATGTGCATGTCCGTGGTCAGCTCGATTGATTCTCTAGTCAATTCGGTATTGCAAAATACATCAAACCATTTCTTGGTAGATGAAATATACAAAAGGAAGATCCTGTCTCCTTCGAAGCATAAATAACCCTAATTCAAGCCTCGCATTACCGCCATGCGTGGTTAGGAACTGCCGAGACCTCCGCAGGAAATATCGATTAATAATTTACGTGAATACGAAAAATCTCCAGAGGAAACCTTCCTGCCAAATAAATTATTACTCTATTATACAACGGCTCGTTTACCGACCCACGGCATCACCATATCAAAAGCGGGCAAAAGTTCAAAGCGGAACGGTGGAAGGTGAATCGACTCTTGGAAAAAATAGGGGGAGGAGTGAATCAGTTTACCGTAAACATCAAATTTAAATGAAGAGTAATCAAAACCGTATTTACTGGCTGAAGGTGGGTATAACTACCCAATTCGGGACACATGTTCTTTTCGGAAGAGAAGCTACTGTCTTGGATTTTGAAGGCCTTGAAGGCCCGACCGGTTTTCAAAGGCAACTCAAAAGGCGGAGCCCCTCGGACTCGACAATAAAATGACATATTTACCGCACTCTACCGGTGGCTTTTATGAAAAGAAAAAAAATTAACCTTCTTTCGCCGTTGCTCCTCAGGATCTTGGGTCTGGTCGCGCATACATATTTATATGTCTATTAGGCCCAGGAGCACCTGATCTCCTGAATCCTTCTCCAGGTGCAGGATCTAGGCAAGTTTGATTCCACACTGACAGTCTGGTTCAAAATACCAACATACACCCGCACTGCTGGGAAGAGTGCTGGGAAGAGCGTTACACTTATTGAGATTAACAACTTGTCAATTGCCATGAAGTTGAACCGGCGGATAGCTATACCACAGTTGTAATTAACTGTCACATAACTGGTAAATGCATTTATCAGTGCCAATCTAACATGGAGCTAGTAGGGAACTGACAGATCGTGCATGGATATTGGAGCATACGAATATTAACCAATCGAAGAGCAAAATAGTGTGACCCAAAAATATCCCTTCAGTTGTTTCTGGTTAATGTTTCCGCGGAAATGTATCAAATCCTTTTACTCACATGGAAAGCAATACAAATCTAATGTAATGCATTTAAAAAAATATATTTTAAACATTACCCGCTCTTGGGATGACAAGGGAAAGCAGCTGCCGCGTCCAAAGGGTTAACCCCAAAAGTAGAACCCCACCCGTAGTAACCACGGAATCTTGCGTGTCGTGAGGCTACAAACCCGCGAGACGACAAGTCAAGTGATCTAAACCACTTGGATGCGCAATACAAACCCGGGAGACTATCCCAGAGATCTTTCTGAGCTACTTGGATGAGAAAGTCCAGTGTTCTATACTTCCACTTAGATGAGCGAGAGATGCGAGCGGACACTGCTCTCCGCTGTGCTCAAGTAAATTGAACTGTTCAAACAGTTCAAGTAAATTAAATTGTTTATACAGTCCCGCGATACTACAAGTCCAGTGATCCCCACCCACTTGGATGAGCAGACATGGCTAATAATAATATAAATATCTGATCTTAAATTATCCAGCCAGTACTGCGTACAAAAAGGTTCTTCTAAAGGTACTCTGGTCGCATTTTTTTGTACAGAAAAAAATGAGCTTACCGCATGTTGTTTGTTATCCCACTCAACAACAGTAGGTACAACGGCTTGGTAATCAAGTACCGTACCTAAACAATAATTTTGAAAACTTGGAAACAATCACAAAATAATTCATAAGATCTCGGAAAATTCGACAAAATATTCCGTTGAGGTTAGAAAGCATCGCTGAAATGGGTCGGGGACAAATCTTCCTAGAAAGTTGTTTAAATACAATTTGTTCATTAGAATATCAGAATTATATTATCACTGCTATATTTCATAGTGTCTCCATCTGAAACACATGGCGTCCTCTCTTAATTCGAAGATACCTACCTAACTGGAATCCACACACTTCGTGGTGCCAATACTCGCAGCGGTGGCTGGGGTTTTGAAGTTGTAACGAACTTTAATTTTCGAAGTTTTTGTAACGAGATTTAACGACACACAATTCCTCCAGCTAGAAGTGAACGAAATGGAGTTTACGCGCGGTCATCTTTCGCTCTTAATTTTTATCCACGTTTACCATTCCAGCGTTATTCTGTCTCTTTGGGTTAACCTGAATACTGGTATGTAATTTTACACTTCAAAGATAATATTTTAGCGAACAGGAACGTTACAGACTACAGGCAGTGTACATACAAGCTTGCGAGGAGTGGTCTCTTCTGCCTGAATAATTGTTGTTGAATTCCATAAAAAATAGATAGGTATTTATTAAAGAATATTTATTAAAGTTTCGGTTCTGCTGTAAGCATTTCGAGAGTAAATAAGATTTGACATCGGCGAACAAGCTTCATAATAGTACCATGTAGGTAAATGATATAGGCATGTAAACGGTACAACAGGTGAAGAAACTGAGTAAAAACCTACGTTTAAAAATTTTCTTCATTATATATAAATATATATATAATTTATATAGGTAATAATTCTGTCCTTGGATGTAAACAACTGAATGACTCACTATGAGCTCATAACGAATTACCAGCGGGAGATTATAATGAAGTCGCGACAGTATGTAGCTCTACTTTACGACGTCTGTTATTGTGACGGCTTGTCAGTACCCGTGGTTAGGAGCCTAACATCTCTGTAGATGTGTCCGAAGTGTTAGGTAAAGAGGTTGAAGACGGTTGAGGGGAAAACGAATAATAATGTTTTGGAAAGAGAGCGAGAGAGAAAAAAAAATAACGGATAACGCCCAGAGTGACGGAAGAGCGTTTGGGTTCAAGAATCAGAGATATCAAAAGCAAAGAGTGTGAAAGGGAAAGAATCCAATAAAAAAGTAAAGCCTCCTAGACCGGCGAGAGACGTCAATCAGATGGATTATAAAAAGAAGAAAGTGCTACCCAGGGCAGGCAGGACCCCCTACTGTTACATTCTTTATCAATGAAACCCCCGCCCAGGTAGTACCAAAGAAACTCAAACATCTACCAGACATTGACACGTCCGTTCTTTTGAATGACGTAGTATTAATTGAGATCGTGCACTGTGAATTCGATATCCTTTAAATGCTCTTGCGCGGTTTTCAATCGAATTGCGTAACAGCGGTAGCATATTGGCAACCGAGTGCAGTTTGTTGTATTCAACAACACTGACAGCTTGTCAGTATTGAATGTTAATTGCGTTTTTCCGTCATTTTAATTAGGTATAGGCAAGAAAAAATGATTTTATAATTTAATAATGATTAACAGGACGTTTCCATTTTTTTCCCGACCGTCACGTCACGGCGAAATAGCTTGGTTACTATGACAACATATTCGAATGTTTTATTGATTTTATAATTTTATAATTTGAATTTTATAATTTGGTCGCACCTTCGCGACCGATCGTCACGTTTAGAAGTTCCGCGATCGATTTTCACGACCGCCACGTCACGATATAATAAAGAGACGAGATTAACATATTTCGTTATGGCAGCAGATAAAAGCAAGAAAGTTTGGGAAGTATGTATAGAACTACTATACATACCTTCGGTAAGCATAGGTTAGCACCGTAGGAACTTATGACCGTATTTCAACCCAATTTTAGGTTAATATAATGAAACCACAAATTATGCGAAATATATTTATTTAAACTACAGTATCATAAAAAACTTATTGTTTTAGCAAAATTCACAAAAATTGCTGTTGCTGTGGACCTAAACATTTTACTTCAATTCCTGTTATTTTTTTAATATAGACCCCAAAATTTTTTAAATTCATAGTTGCCTGCTGTTTCATTTTGTTTAGCTCCTGCAGCCTCTTTGTGTGTTCCTCCAGAGCTTTCTTTATCGTGGTAATTTTCAGTTCTTGAGACAAACATTCTTTCTTGTAAAATGCTTCAGCAAGTGTCCACTGCACCTTCAAATTTTCCAGCATATTTAAGGGCACTATCTTCGTATTGGGAATTTCCCAAATCGCCTGGTTGTTCACACTTTCAAAAATATTAATATCCTCGTCAAGAAGATCGATTGAAGAGTCTTCAGGTTCATTGTTTCAGACCAATTGAGACCGGTTATAACAGAATTGTCTGACAACATAGGTGGTTCTGGGTGTAGCGGTATCGTGAGTTCACACTTACGTTTTCTCCCAATTTCTTCTGAGGTTTGAGTTATACCGCGTTTCTTTACTTTCCTTACATTATTTTCTCATTTCACTTTGTTAGTTGAAGACATCATAATTTATATTAAGCACAACCCCAACACTATTTGAAGAAATACGAATTTGGTTAGCGCAACTAGTAATGTGTAGGTAATACCTTGGAGTCTGACCGAAACTTGGGTGGAAACGAAAAAGATATCAACATCGAAGGGTTTCGTAGAGTAAACCAACATAAGCGCAAAGGCGTCAGAGCCGGAGGAGTAGCGATCTACGAAATAAAAGACGCGCGAACTAAAAGCGATCCTCAACGCCTCATGAAGATTAAAGAGTCGGATTTTGTCAAGATCGATCGTCGAATGTTGGTTACCGATCATATCGGAGACATCTGTGCCATCGAAACGACCATCGCCGATGCTAGTTTCAACTTACATCGCTCAACAAACATTTATGAAAGATCTCAAAGCGTTCCTTTTCACAAATCTCTTGAGCTACACCACTCGAATGGCCGAAATTTATCGAGAATTTGACGGAGACAGCGGAAACGATTTAGTCGCGTATTCTAACATTCCTATAATTTTCAGCGGAGACTTCAATCTCGACTTGCAAAAACCAGAGAATTCCGACTTTCTTGACTTCATGCGAAAGTGGTTCGACATGGATCTGAAGAGTGATTCCCGTCTTCCAACAACTCGAAATCACACCACCATCGACTTGATCTTCACCCGATAGGTACATAGATTCGCTGCCGTGGTTCAACTACCCATTTTGTCTCGGTTTTCCGACGCGGATTGAACATTGTCGCGAAATAAATATTAAAAAAATTTTTTTGAGCAAAAAAATGGCGTAAAACTAATCGTTATTAAATGATCTGACTGTAGAACCGTAGGTATAGCGTTTTTTCCAAGTATTCATCGTAAATATTTAATAAGTCGTAATAAATAATGAGAAGTATGGTTTACACAAATGAGAAGTTAGTTGTTTTCAGGAGCTGATCCTATACCTGGTATTGCATCAAAATTTCCACCATTAAGTAGGTATTATAATGTTGAAAGCTGCAAAATAAACATGACGTCCTGTCCATTTTTACTGCATGAACACACAATTCATGAGATCTTATTATGCGGTGACTAACATTGTAGACAAGCTTTAAAAGTAGGTGCCAAGTGAAAACACTCATCGTAATTGTAACAAAAAGCCTGTATTGGTAACAAAATACTGTCCCAAGTTTTTTAATATTTCCACTACTCGACGAATCATATCAATATTGAAGATACAGTAGGTACGTAAATAATCCAGATGACTTCTTCCCCTCAGTATCATGAGGTTATAAGGGAATGTTTCAATAATTACAATTTATCCACTCATGAAAAATAGGAATTACTTTTTTTTATTACATACGCGCTCAACTTGTGGCAAAACAGGTTCACGGTTGGCCTGAAACAGAAAAAAATAGTGATTAAGTTGCGGATTGTAGCTATTATTTCAGAGAATCTGAAAAAATAAATAATGAAAAAGTCCAGGTACATACTATAGGTATAGTACCTAGTATAGGTATTATGAAAATACCTATTAGGACGTTTTGTTTTTTATTTTCAATAATAAACATTTTACCCCCCCCCCCCCCCACCCTCAAAATTTGAAGGTATCCGTTCCAAGGTACGTAGAATCCGAAAATGGAATTTAAAAAATGTCTGCCCGTCCGCCGCACTTGGTTTTTTTCCTTATTTAACATGAACGAAAATTTAATGAAATTAGGTTTGTGGGTTCCATTTGGGGTCTAGTTGGTCCGCGAAGCTCGGCGTTACTGTCAGTCATCTCTAAGGGACGAAATTTCCCCAGCGCCGTTATCTCGAATTTTTTGGAAACCACCCGGAGCATTTGTACGTCCAGCCGTTCGTTCACAGTAGGCCCCGAAGTTGCACCGAAAAGCTTCGTCAACATGATCGTCAACGAAATGGTACCTATCTATACATCCAGCTCAGATAATCATTGCTTGGGAATAGCTGATTATAATCATGCATGACCCAATCCTCGTACCTTGCAACTTTGCCGTTCCTTTTCCCTTGATGTGAGCCAGCAGGCGGAATGAGTTCACATCTAAGAGTGTATTTTTCCTTCTAAGTGTATTTCTTGAACTACAAGATTTGCTTGGCAAAAATAGTCAGCTGAAGGATCAAATCGGGATTCAGCCAAATTTTGTTTGAATCGTGTCAGGGTATCAAGAAGGGTGCTTGGTTTTTAGCGTCTGACTGGTAAGTAGTTTTCTTAGTATGATTTCATTTTCTAAATTATTATTTCCTAAGCTTTGCGACAGGAATTTCCATAATAAGCAATTCAGGCCTATAATGATTTGCAGCGTTCTCGTAATCTACCGAACCGTATGAAGTAAATACACTCGCCATAAAATAAGGGAAGATCAATAAGATCTTCAAGCAAAATTGTATTCGACAACTATATTATAATTTCACAACGCTATTATCAGGTTCAAGATTCACAACTGACGCCTATGGAAATATCAGTGACAACGATTGACGATTACAAATATCTTGAGTGTGCGCGAGAGGTGCAATCGCGCATAATTCGAAATCCACCAGTCTAGTCGAAGATTTAAAGAGAGATTTAACTAATGGGCCAAATCACGTTTTTGGGATAATCGAAAATGTAAAGTGTATTACTATTTAAACCCCCGAAACGGGAAGGCGTTTGATGAAGTAACTGTTATTTTACTTTCTAAAATACAAGGAAAGGTTATTGTCAAATGGCACTAGTAACTTGGCAGAAGGTTATATGGGAGAGAAATGACGAACTTTTGAAATGACGAACTCGCTTGATCAATTTCTGGACTCGAATGAATTTTATTTTTTATCAGAGGTAACTACGTTGGGAGGAAAACATGTGGCGCGGAAATATAAAAACGAGGTAGAAAAACTAACAACAAAAATCATCTCCTAAGCGCCTACAGTGGCCAAGTTTCCTGGGGGTAATCAAATCAATAGGAGGAAGGGAGGGTCATTCAGAGTAGAGTTAGAGCTGTTGATCTAGATTACCAAATTGGTCCCGAATAGCAAGCTAAAACTATTAGACATATAACAGGGAAAAGCCCAGCAAGTACAAGGAAGAAAATCGCAGAGAGACAAAACGTAGGAATGCCGTGTGTAGGCTCTTTTTAGTGGTGGAAGCATGAAAAGCAATTTTCTAAAAAATTAAATTTTCTAAAAATTCACGTTCTAAACATTTTTGGTCTAGCGCAATAGCTTAATTTTCTCCGAAAATTCGCTAAAATGATACTTTGTTGAGAAGTTGATTAAATGTAGGCGTCTAATTCGGTTGGGATAGACAACAAAATTCAGAAAAATGCATTCGAAAATGTGATCAAGCTTTTGAACGAAATTATGAAATCCACAAAATTTGATGGTTGACCTAATTTTTCACTCATGATTTGCTACCATGAAGATAATAACCACCAATATTGTGGTATGGAATGGTGAACCATGAGAGAAAAGCTCATTTTATGAAGCCGAGCAAGTTTTAATAATTCTATGGGGAAATTGGGATTTTAGGGATCAAAATGGGTAAAAATAAACAAATTTACAAAATCTGACCCAAAACCTCTAACTGAGTAGTGACTGGTGATATAAATGTAATGTTTTATTAAGGTGAGCGATTTCCAAAACGGCGGGTGATTTTAGACGGGGTGGGGGGGGGGGAGAAATTAGTATAAATGACAAGAAGTTGAAAAAAAACTGCAAAAATTCGCTTATATAGCCAGGCTGCTTGACGAAGGTTTTTATAATAATACGAGTACCTATTATTTCAGCTCAATTCCCCACTGCCTCGCTTTTCCATCACAGCGAGATTAATTTGACTCAATTTTACGTTTCTATTTTATAATAACTGCAACGAGTACCTACTGCAAGTATTAAAAATCCCTATAGTGCTATTAGTATAGACCCGGCTCGTATTATCATTGTTCCACACGGAGCAAAACACAATTCAAAAGGCTCAACGCAAAAAAAGTTGACCATTACGTTTGGGAAGGTAACTCTTCTGCCTTGAAAATCTTCGCGATTTCCCTTGAGTCGAAAGATTTTTCCGAGAGCGAAAACGGTCTTGGTTTTCGTTCATGACAACAGATGATAATCACTTTGGATTGAAAGCACAAAATAGTCACAAGCGTTCACAGAACTGACACGGCTGTGAGTAAATTGCTTGGTCAAAAAATTCCAGACATACCTATATTATATGATATTGATATCCCCCATCCACACACCTTCATATTATCAATTCGTTTGTGGATGGATACAGAGATGCCGCCCAATTTTGTGGTTTCCGGAGCGTCAAACACGCCGCCGACCATATCCACTTGACGCAGTGATGATAGCGTAATGAGGCTTACTGTCATGTGTGGGGAAAAACAAGTAGTAGGTATATCGGTCAGGGAGAGCCCTTTATTGTTTTTTATTAATTTTAGAGCACCCATCATATTCCCTTTCGGCACGTGGATGATTCGTCTCTGGATTAGGATGCGCCGCTAGCAAAATTCGTAGAGGTATTTCCCAAAGTGGTGTGTTTTCGCCCATGTAAGTTCGCCTTCCCTTTGAACAAGCTGATTGCACGTCGGCCAGCGTGCTACCAATACTGTTGAGAATAATTCGACGGCATGAGACCAGAAACGAGTGGGGTTGCTTATAACAATTACAGAACACTTTAGATTGGAACTCGGGTGAGCCGTTCAAGAGATAAATGTAATATTGGATTGCCTCCGAAGGTGCAACCATCTATTGAAAATATTTCTTACTAAAATCCGTGACATTTACCCTTAAAGGATGACTCCTCTGCTGGGGTAACTTGGAGGAGTAGGCACCTTAGGAGAGGCAATTAGTATCTCTGCAGCATCAACAAATCATCCAATATTTCATTGAAATGAGTTTGAGCACTATTCACACTCGTATTGACATTAACTTTGTGTAGGATCTGACATGGAGGTATGTTTGGGGTGTTTCCCCTTGCGGTGTCCAGCGGTCAGGGCCTTTCGCCAGAAGCGTCCCGCACAGTACCTACCCTCCTAACTGTTCTCCGAATCTGTTAATAATGGCGTTACTGCTTAAATTCCCGTTCCTCTAAGCTGATTCTTAGACGCCTGCCTTGTGAGCCGATAGACAGTTCTAGGTAGTGCCGACTCCGTGAAGTAAAGCTGTTCCAATGTCAGTGTGAAGTAGGTAATACCCAAGTTTGTTCAATAAACACCTGCATTATTTCTCTCTGTTTCACCTCTGATTTCAATCATCCCTATACTCTGCAAGCACTAACAAGCTCACAAGAGCTGGATCAATTTCACTTGCTACAATTATTATTTCAATAATATGGGAAACTACCATTTCGTCGCATATCATCGTTTTGTATTATCTGAAGGTTCTTCTTTAGAGATGAAAATCAAAAAAGTGGCCAATAGTTGGGTAGGTCCGTTTTGATACATGGACCATCGGCGATTCAACCCACGTGTGCACTCTACGACTGTTTTTCGCGTAGCTAGAAGCGGTTACAAGGAAAAGGTCAACATTTTATGTTCGCGCATGCGCAGACGAATGAAATTCATATGTAACTATCAAAGTATTATTCCTGATCGACCCTCCACATCTGAACTCATTTCAAGGGCATTTAAGGTAGTTATGGCCGTTTCAAGTATATCACGTTTGCACATGCGCAGACGAAAGTTACAGTACTTTTTCAATGATTTTTGTATGGGACCATCTGTGACCCAACCCGCATCTACCCTCCAAATTTCAGCCCATTTCGACCATTATTTCGGATAGTTATGGGCGTTAAAAGGAATTACCACAGACAGACAGACAGGGAACCAAAAATGTTCCTCGATGTCTGAAACACAAAATGGTTGTGGAAATTTTCATTTTGGAGGACAAACATTTTTTTACTCATTCATGAATCCACCAAGGCCTACCTCCGGTAGTGAGGAAGCAAAATAACGGGTCTGTTGGTAACTATTAGGTAGTACCTACTGAACTTTCGGTTGATACCGATGAACATATATCCAGGACATGCTTTACGAAGAAAAGTGCTCAGATGTGATAGCTCAATCACAAAAATAATTAGTTCGGTGAAACAAACTGGTGGGAACATCAACTGCACATTTACTTATTATGATCTCAATAAGTTCCAGGTAATTCTTGAAAATAACCCGCCAAAAGTAGGAGACGATTTAAATGGCACAAAATGTCCAGTTGTCCAAGCGCCATACACCAATATTTACATGCCAGAACGGAATACTAAAGAAAATCCTGAATATACTGAAGAAATTACTTCGTTTGATTAGACATTCTTCCATGAAGTGTGGCGATGAGTCCATCAGTATCACGATCTTCGTAAAACAAGTCCGCACTGCAGGACTTTGAAGGCCGACTACCTACAGTTTGTAGGTATCGTCCTATTCGTTGATTAGCGAAACACATCTCACGCTGGCGCTGGATCACTTTGATGGTGGATTTCCCCTTCAGTCTCTGAAATACCACACCAGTATTCTCTGTGCTTTATTTGATTTCTTTCGTATCTTAAAGCTGTCCTTTGCATTTCACCTGCTATTTATACCGAAAGTCGACTGCAATTCCGCATCTAGTCTTATACCTAATCGTGTATCATACCATTTTTCGTCTGAAATGACGTTCTCAAATTACCTATTGTTAGTTCCGATCAATAATGAAATATATCTTGAAGCTGGTCAGTCGGTTATAGTTTTCAAGCCAGTTGTATATCCAATGGTAGCCAGTAAAAAGCAACAGATAGGAAGCACCGCATCTGCAGACAAAATATGGGTTCCAAAGGCATTGTTCCGACAACTCAGCATCTTGGAATTCTATGTTCTCAAACCATCTTAATTTCCATGCATGCATCAACTCTGGATCGACGGGGGCCCGGCCCAAGGCGTGAAACCCCTCTCGCGATGTTGGGCCAGATAAGAGGTTTGACGAGCGTGGAAGAGTCGCTTGATTGGACGGGGAGGGAGTCCGTGGAGTTCCCAAGGCAGAGAAGGCATAACCTTCCACTCCAGGGATGCTCAGAGACCAGGCCGATCTGCCCCATCCCAGGTGTGGCGGCCGTCGTAAATAGATGCGAGCAGTAGCTCCTGGACAGCCTCCTCATAATTTAAAGACGGATATGAATGTTGGGGTCCCTTTGGCCCCGCACGATGTGTTTATGCCTTGGTCGTGTCTTCCCCTCTCTCTCCATCTTAGTCCCTTTTCCATCTCGCTCGTTTGAAGCCTTCGTCTTTCCTCCCAGAAGCTACCGTGCTCATCTACTTTTGTTGTCCTCCCGACCGTTTGATCCGTAGTTTCGAGCTTATCATCCTCGAAAGAGTTCCGAACCGAAAGTTTTCTGGTTCTTCACAACCACATATTTTCGACCTCTTCTCGCCCCGTCCCGCTAGGATACTTCCAGTGCCCACCTGGAGAGTCGGATCGCGTCATCTAACGCGTGCTTCTTCCTGGATTCTCAACACCGTCATTCCGCCCGGACCACCTGAGGTCTGCTGTGCTTCTGTTCTACCACCACACACCTTATTATCATAACAATGATCGCGGCTACTTTACTCACCAGAGTAAAAACTTTCCTACATCTCATAATGCCCACGCATTGAACACCCCGACACTACTAATCAAAAAACATGTACTATAAATCATACTTACTTACTACACTTCTTTAGGCCGCAGTGAATCATGATACCTACCTACTTGCAACACAATACTGTTTTCATTCACATTTATCCGTCTCTTACAACATGTACAATATTTTCACGACAAGGATACACTATCATTGTATTGTTAGATTTATTTCGTACCATTCGATGGGTATACCGATAAACCCAGAAGTACTAATATATATATCCAAAGTTCTTTGAACAGAACAAGAAAGTGGATGTAACCCATCGAATTATACTACAGCGTAGTATAATTCGATAGTGTAATCGCATTCGACTACATGAACCCCCAACAGTTTATAACAATTATAAAAAATAATAAAATCCGATACAGTTGAAGGTAGTTTATTCCACAGTGCAGAAACTAACTTGTTTTGCCATAATTATGTTGGCTAAATCTTGTAAGTAAACGTCTTATTATTAAAAGACAGTGTTTGACTTTATATTTTGGTTTATTATTTTCAATAATGAGCCTTTGTTTACCCCCCCCCCCCCCCCTCAAAATTGATGATTCCCGTTTCAAGCTTAGGTAGAATCCGAAAATAGGATTTAAAAAATTACAACCCGTCCGCCGTATGTCGCACTTTCCTTAGTAACCATGAACGAAAATGAATGATATTTGGTTTGTGAGTCACATTTGGGGTCTAGTTGGTCCGCGAAGCTTCTCGTTACTGTCAGCCATCTGTAAGGGGTGAAAAATAGGGGCTGAAATTTCCAGGACGCGGTTATCTCGAATTTTTGACGTTTTTAAATTGATCTCGAAATTAGGAATTTTTTTGGACCACCCGGAGCAGTACGTGGAAGAAAGAGATTATACAGAGGGACTATATACGAAGTATGAATTTCATTTGTGTTCAGACGGAGCTCCACAAGAAATATGTTTCTTCTCTATCTCGTTGCCATACTTTGCTTTTACTATTCACATTAAGGGATCCACCCAATCAAGCAAATTGGAACTGAACATTTTACTCCTTTTTGAAAATTTCGATTTTCTGCAAAAATTAGTAGGTATAGTGAACAAGGGGAGCGAGCATCCGGTGGGATATGCATATTTTATTATCTTGCTTCTATATCTGGGAGCATAAGGACGGCCACTGAAGTCCACATCGGAATCCCAATATGGGGAACATGTGTGAAACTTTTTTAAAGCGGACGAGTGGTTTTTATTATAAATTAATATGCGGTGGAGAAGCGTAAGTTAAGGTTTACCCGTAACGAAGCTATTGTCAAGAAAAGGCATATATCTGTCTGTCGCCCAGCTCTCGCGGCCTTGGTTGCCGGCCGGTTGGGTCCGCCACTGCACAATGGAAGCACCCTTCGCCGTCAAACCCTTTTTCAAGTGACGGATGAATTTATTGAGATTATTAGGTGCTGTTCCTGAATTAGGATTAATTTTTAAGTGTAACAGCAGTCGCATTTCAGTTAAAGGCTGCTGCATCGCATGAACTCTCAAAATACCATAGGTATTGGTCGGTACCTATGTATTCACATGAAGCAAGAACGCAAATTATGATAAAATATTCCCTCAATCCGTAAAAATCTTCTTAGTTTCTCATTCAATGTAGTAATATGGAGGGTTATAGATTAGCCCATAATAATGGAAACATGCAATAAAAAAATTCTGCCAAGAGAATAGGTATGTTATCATTACTTAACATGGATTAACAAGGAATCATTAAATTTTCATTTACTCTTTCATTAATTAAGAAGTGAGCAATGATATCGTTCGTTTGCGCAAAGATGTGGCAAGATGAGGCGAAGCATGAGATAGAATGTGTCAAACAGTTTCAATTCTACAGCAGCACATACAACAAATATATACATACCAGCTCTCAAAATAGCATCTGAATAATAATGTTTATCTCAAAATATTGGTTTACGATGGCTTCATCGCTGGCAACATTATTTTCAAATGGATGCTAGATAATAATGTGTTACTGATCCCATTCACTTTCATCGTCACCAATAAACATACTCAACAAAATTAGCTGAGTAAGAATACCTAAAAATAGAATAATGAAGGGACAATGATAGTGTTAGAAATACTTGTTGTATTTTCAAAGCTAAATTCTGAGAGATTTGGTGGACCCCTAGCATCAGAAAAGGCGAAGATGATGGATGGTCTTTAAAATTAATTGGGCGTTGGTTGCTGCAAGTCATCCATTGAACATGAGTTTGAGAGTCGACACAGACTCGTAACTGGCTTCTTCAGGGCTTTGTATATTTTTTGTGATGATTTTTTCTAGCATAAAATACGCACCTATGTCATTCATTTCAACCTCCCTACCCGCCAAACAATAATTTGGTCATCATAATATACCAGTCCATCAAACCTATCCTGGTATTGTTTATCGACCTCAACAGAGGCTTTTAGTTCATCAGTTAGCAATCCAAGTGAAGGGTTAGAATGATAGTTTGGATTTCTTAATGCTTGTTTCTCTTGAAAATGTATTATAGCTGAACTAAGACGCGAAAGAAGAATTTGAGAAAATTCAAAAATCGGCTCCACGTACCTACCTACTGTAAGATGACATGTTTTGCATGGTTATTCAGTTATTTCGGAGAATAGAGAATAATCCCCTCACCTACCGTTTGCCTTATTTAAGTAGTTGCGTTTTTGAAAGGAGAAGAGTAGTTGATGACATACTTAGGAGATCCACGGAGGCATAATTACCCAGGATACATTGAGTAGGTATATAGATTATGATTCAGTAGCATCAGAGGATCTAAGTTCAAAGAGTATATACATGCTAGGCTGACAGATATTCAGAATGTGTGCTTAGTAGGTACTTCTCCTCTTCCGAGCTAGGTACTCCATAGAGGACTTTCTCAGGAAGACGACACCTATTCAAAGCTCCGCATCCGTTATTAGCCCCGAAAACGATCCTTCCATATTGCAAGCCCACGAGTGTACCTACTAGGAATTAAGTTAGACCTAAATTTGATTATTAAAAGCTCAGATAGATACCTGCTACTGTTTAGACCAGATGTTTGCCGTGGTTTGTAATTGATCCGGGTAACTGCAGAGTTGAATATTCAGTAGAAAGACGGTACATGACTCGTACATGACTCTAGGCACTCATGTGAGGTAGGTAGAGGTTGCACATTTGTTAAGAGCAGTGGGTTTGAACACAATACTGGTTGAAGAAAGGCGGCCAGTCGATAGGACCGCAAGAATGGAGCCACAATCACGTCCGCCGCCAAGTCTTGAAAATGGGGTCGGCTCCTCTGGTGTGCGGACAGAAAGCCATATCGAAGGAAAAAACGACCGAAGAGAACGAGGCGGTTCAGAAAAGTCGTGAGGCAATTACGCGCAGGAGGCGAAGAGAGTAGAGCGCGGCAAACAGAAGCACTCGCCAGACAGAAAGACAGGCTTTATCAGACTGGGGTTCTCCCGACGCGACATCACGGGATTATTAAATTAGGATTTAGCAGTGCTTTCGCGACAAGACGTAGGTACTGTGGGGAACATAGAAAATCGCCTACATAATTTTCCAGTGATTCAGAACTGAAAAATAGTAACATTTCGTCCAAAAGGATTGATACATACCAGATGAGCTAGTGTTATAACGTGGACACTGGACATGTTTCTGGTTAGGGATCTATATGAAATTATTGCCATCAATTTGAGTACAGTGGTTTTGGTTGATCACAGCATGATCTACTAAAAACAAAATTACCTCGGTACGTTGACATTTGATAGGATGGATGGCTCTGTGCACTGAATTATCAACAAGTAACAAAGGTAGTAATGCACATTTTCCTCTACAACTACCTAAACTAACTCTCAATCCCGCCGAGATTTTCTGGCTCCTGAAGTTAATTTAAATGGAAACAGAATATTGGGTAAAGCAATAAGTTAATACTTTCCTTTCTCCCATCTTGCCCTGAAATCAGGCCGAATAATTGTTGACAAACGAAATACACTGCCAAGGTGATGGGACAGGAGCTTCCTCGTCACAATCAGAGTGACCCATTATAAAATAGAACAGACTCGGAAGCAAAATAGCATAACATAACATTACATTACATTACATTACATAACATTACATAACGTTAAATATACATATTACATAACATTACATTACATAACGTAACATTACATAACGGAAGCAAAATAACATAACATTACATTACATTACATTACATAACATTACATAACGTTAAATATACATATTACATAACATTACATTACATAACAACATTACATGAAATATACATATTATACATAACATGACTTCCATAATACATTACGTCCATTATACATAACTAGCCTGACCGCTCGCTTCGCTCGCTATCCGAGATTCGCTGTACGCAGTATCGTGGAACCAACAAACGACGGAAAAATCCCATACCCTACCGGATATTTGTGCCCAATTTTATCAAAATCCGTCAAGCCATTCAGGAGTTGACCATGGTCGACCATATTTCCGCAATGGTCAGGGAATTAAAAATGCGCCTACGTTCAACTTGGGAGGCTACCGGATATTGGTGCCAAATTTGGTCGATATCCGTTGAGCAATTCGGGATTCGACCATGGAGGGGCCCATGGATGCGCTAAGGTCGACCGCGGGGGTAGTCCGAAGGGTCGATCGTAGATAGAATTTCACGTAGATTACGAATACGCGATAAAAAATAGGGGTTACCATTTCAATTAACGAAGTTGACCATGGTCGACCATAGTTCCGCTATGGTCAGGGAATTAAAAATGCGACGTTGCACAACTTGGGAGCCTACTGGATATTCGTGCCAAATTTGGTCGATATCCGTTGAGCAATTCGGGATTCGACCATGGAGGGGCCCATGGATGCGCTATGGTCGACCGCGGGGGTAGTCCGAAGGGTCGATCGTAGATAGAATTTCACGTAGATTACGAATACGCGATAAAAAATAGGGGTTACCATTTCAATTAACGAAGTTGACCATGGTCGACCATAGTTCCGCTATGGTCAGGGAATTGAAAATGCGACGTTGCACAACTTGGGAGCCTAATGGATATTCGTGCCAAATTTGGTCGATATCCGTCGAGCCGTTTGGCCGTGCATAGAAGGACAGACAGACAGACAGAGCGCATGCGCAGGGCGAACCGCTGGCTCTATCATGTTGAAATTTATATGGGACCTCAATGGGACCTACCCCCTTAATCCCTGAGAATTACATTGAAATTGGGTGAAATCTTTGGTTACTACGGCTGTAACAAGGAAATTGAATCTATTGCACGCCAGCGCATGCGCAGAGCGCACCGAGGGTCCGATCATGCTGAAATTCATACTGAAACTCACTAGGCCTTGTCCAAACAACCCTTGAAAATTTGAGCGAAATTGAATCAAAATTGTGAAAGTTATGCGTGTTTGTTGAATTTAACGTTAGCGCATGCGCAGGGCGTACCGCTGGATCAATCATGTTGAAATTTGTATGGGACCTCAAGGGGCCTTATCCGCACCATCCCTCAAAATTTGAGCTGAATCAATTCAAAATCGTGGAAGTTATGGCTGTAACAAGGAAATGCGGACAGACTCACAGACTCACAGACCGACAGACACGGAACCAAATTTGTTCAGTAGGCTTTGAAACGCAAAATGCAAGTGGAAATTTTGATTTCTGAAGACAAAAATTTTTGGCTCACGAAAGTAAACACAAGGCTTCCGCTGCTTCGCAGACTCGGAAGCAAAATAACTGGTGTAGGTATATTAGTAAGATCATAAGTACTTAGATACCCATAAATTCCGATGCTAAGAGTAGCTGTCGGAAGCTAACTTGTTCCAATCGATTAACGTTCAAACAAAAAATGCCACACGACTGCTGCTTAAGGGGGCTTAAGGGGGGGGGGAGGTGGAGGAGGAGCTGACGATACCAAAAGCCAATTCCAAAACCAAATGTCGTTAATTATTTTGGTTCACGGTAACTAAGAAAAGTGCGAAGTACGACGTACGGACAGGCATTTTTGTATTCCATTTTCGGATTCTAGGTACATACCTTGAAACGGAAACCATCAAATTTTGGCGGTGGGGTGGTTGGGGGGGGGGGGGGGAATGCTCGATTCCAAAGGTTCATTATTGAAAACAATAAACAGTACAGAGTGAAGCTTGGTTATTCTTCGTGGAAAGTTTCGTGAAGTTCAATGGTGGAACACTAATTTTATGCACTCCGAGAATTTTGCAAAGTGAAGAGTTGGGGAGAAATTCGTATTCAGCAGATGTTTCTACAAGCTCCACATGTGTCCCATATTTATGATAGATTAGTGTGAAAGTACAAAATAGTAGAAACAAACAACAAATAAAATGGGAATTTTCATTGCTGAATTATTTTAATGAATCAGGAGTGTCACTACTCGACTCAGCATCAACAATATTATTATGAAGACCTAGCGATCAACAAAATCAAAATGACCACCATTCTTCAAAAATGCAATAATATCACGGGACAACAATAAAACGGGGCATGGGTTTTCGGATCGAACTTCGGGACCTTACCGTAGAGGTGGGTAGTCCTTACTGAACTACTCTTGAAGAACTAACTCCGCCAAATGAACTACTCCTTGACTTAGTACACTTCACTGAACGTTCGTTCACGAGGACCACAGGGTAAAAGAATCAAGGACCCAGGGTGGAGAGATAGATGGATATTGGATGTAAGAAGGTAGAACTAACGAACTATCGTTCTGTGATTATTAATTAAGAGCTAAAGAACTATAATAGAACTATAGCAACTCACTCACTCACAAGGCGACTGAGTTAGTTATTTTTCTTTAGATTTTGTAGTTCACAGGAACGGCTGATAATACATGAGGAGTTGACAGTATCCACTGAACGATAGTTCCTTTAGCACTTAGCTCATTAGGAGATGCAGATGGATACTGAGGAGTGTATAGTATCCACAGAACGATAGTTCCTTTACTACTACATGAGGAGTTGATAGTATCCACTGAGCGATAGTTCCTTAGTTCATTAGGAGTTATTTAGATAGGAGTTAGATTATTAGGAGTTAGTTCAGATAGGGTGGATACTACATCAGGAGTTTATAGTATCACAGAACGACAGTTCAAAGGAATAAGTAACTAAATTGGTATCGTTCAGGAACTAAGTTGGTACCTATCCCACCTTCATTCTAGTCAGTGTTTGTGTCATGTGGTTGGAAACGAAAAGGAACTAGAATGAACTACTGAACTAACTCAAAAATCTACTCCTTTCAAGGAGTGAACTAATTGAATTTGAGTCCGTCAAATGAACTACTGTTACCCACCGCTACCTCACTGTGAATGATGTCTGGACGTAGCTCCAGTATTTTAAAAAATCCAACTTCTTTAGTCATTATTTGGTCGAGTAGAGTTTGTTTTGTGAATTTCTCCCTCATTTAGTAGGTGCAGTTGAAAATGACCATACAGTTGGAAATCTGGGGTCCTGAGAAAGTTTTTTTCTACCGAGTGCAAGTGGAATTTGGGTTGCCGTCTCTGGGCTAGAGCACTATTCACTGGGCCATTCAAGATTGTTGTTAGGTACTGGAGTCTCGAGATATCAACGTACGTACCAATTCATTTTGAAAATGTCAGTTTTTGGACAATTCTAAACGGGGACCTGCACTCGGCTTGTCAAAAGTGGACACGCAATCCCGTTTGTCTCGGCACCCGATCGCACTGGGCACCCTGCGGAGGTCAGAACGGACAATTCAAACCAAAATTTGTTTTGAAGACTCATGTTTAATACTCGTATTTAATACGATTATTTGAGGATACTCGTATTAAATACGAGTCGGTTCTTAACACCCCGCTGTGATAAGCTCGACAGTTCGTCAGTTCCTGTTCCTGTGTTCGACAGGGTCTGGTGTTGCCTACATTATCATTGCTAAGGAACAGCTGATTATAATCACCCATGAAATCCGGTTGGTTGTTACATTGCTGTTGAATTGTTGTTTAGATTTAGTTGAAAGGTAGGTACGTTTTTACGTGCCTATTTGTTTTACCTAGGTACAAGTTTGTTTGTAGTATACTTGAGTAACTTGAACAAACGTTTTGCTTCATGAATAACAAAACAAAACAAAAAAATTATTGATCTTGATTCCACCCTCATAACTATGTAGCACAACAACACTACCTACATATAAAAACTAATAATAAACTGTCCATAAAATAGAATAGAAACTAAACTACTGAACTAAATATAAAATAGAATAACAACTATATAATAAAATAGTGAACCACCTAGTTATCAAGTAGTGGTTCAGGTAGGTGCGTAACATTTAATGTTACGCAGGTTTGTATTTATTTCAATTTATTATGTGTTCTGCCAACAAGCCAGACGGCTTTTGCCATGTCGAAACAAAAATGTTTCAAAAATGACTATGCTCCTATTTATAAAATATTTGTTAAATAAACAAACAAGCGAACAAAGCATCCACAGCTTATATTTTTATGAAACTGCAATTGCCCGCCCGGCGCCAGTAGCTACTCGATTCTCGGCTTCCTGGGTGGGGGGGGGGGAGAGGTTAGGTACTTACCACAGAAAACAGTGATCTACGCAGGAGGGACATCTATACAGGAAATTAATAAACCGTCATGCAATAATTCGCTGCATTTTTTGGGATGAGGTGACCAAATTAATCGATCGGAGTTATTTCGATTTTGTTTCGGATTTCTATGGGTGAGTTGGGATGGGGATCTTGAATTCGTATTATCATACCTAAGTGACGTTCGCACCATCAGCACGCGAGGCAGCTGAGTGGGTGATAAGTACATTTCTTCCCAGTGTCGGAGAACCAGTATGAATCTACAGTCGGAAATAACGTTATGAGATGACAGGACCCAGATTTCCAAGTCATCTAACACCGGCACTTGCTGGCATTCGATTCCTAATAGATCAAAAAAGGTTTCATCATTTCAGTACCACAGTCCACCGAAATTCGACCCTCCTGATGAACGGGGAAGTACAGCAGTATGAAATTTTCAAAAAACTCCGTGACTTATAAAACCAAATGGTGAAACAGGAGTCTACAATGGTGGATCAACTGCGTTTGAAAGACTAATACTGTCTATGGTTATGTCTGAGTAATAAGCTATATCCGTTGGTTACTATGTAGGTAATAATATATTATGAACCTTATCAAAACAATAGGTACCTAATCGGTTTATAACCAAGTTCATCATCATTTGAAGCGAATGACTAACTGATCCGTCATTGGTCATGGCTAACGGGTAACATGCGGACAAATCCCCCCCCCCCCCCCACGTCCACGAGTCAGCACGAGCTGGAAATCTTCGGGTAACTGACAATTTGAATGAATCGATTATTGATTTGGCTTGAAAATTTTTGGGAGCATTCCAAATCTTGTGGTGGAAGGATAGTAGGGATGGAAGGATTGGTTTCTGGCGTTTTTGGGCTTATAAGTTGATAATGCTATTTCAGTTTATTTACTAGCCTTCAGCATTATTTTCCATTTTCAGCGTTCCAGTGTTCGGAACAAACACACGGTACTACTAATGAAGTTACCGGCGTAATGCTTTTTTTACATTTTGCTTATTTTACATGACAATTTCCTCATCTGGAATGACAGACTACATGCTTTTCACAGCACAGCATGCAACAACAAAAATTTTAACCACACCTCCACACAATTTCAATGACCTGGGTGACCACTGCAACTTGGGTGCCGACTGCAAAACAGTTTTGGCCGAGGCAGGGTGCCGAGTGCAACACTTTTTGAGGCCCCGGTGCCGATGCAGGACCCCCTTCTAAACACTGACCAAGAGATACAATATTGATAATGGATCTATTTATTGTTACTGATGTTAGGTGCTCATCAGAATCTTAGGCATCTTCACTCGGATATTCCTGAACAATTTAAGTCGTATCCATCAAGAAGTGAGCTACATTTCAATAATTATTGTCATTTTGCGGTTACTTAATCCAAACTATTTATTCCTCCACTCGTAAAAGCAGTCATCATTAAATTATGCGCCGTCACTTTTGTTCCTGTGGTAAACTGGTATTTTTTCCCAAATACAAGTCCTTGCATCGTTCTGGGAAATGATGGCGGAGTGATGTGGGGTTGTTCTGACCCCATTAAAAGCTCTGCTAGATCCTTGGAGATACGTTTATATAAAACTAGTCACACCAATAAATTAAACGGGAAAAAGTCACATTCAGCCACATTCGCCATCTACTAAACGTATTAATTTATAAAGAAATACCTATACATCATGGTAACTTGCCGAACTATGAAACGAGGTGCGCGGCTGTTACACGAACTAGTCATTTGAGGAGGCTGCTGCATAAAAAGGCTTCTGTTTCTACGGTTTCTCTTTCCTACTGGGATCTCCCATTACCAAACGTGAAATCTAAGCATTTCAACCATTCCATATATACGTATTTATTACGTCGTTCCTTTACTAACCACACCACAATAACCGATATGATGAATACCTAATCATATTCATCGTATGATTATTGTGCCACATTTAAATACTGAATCTTTACCCGCCTTTTTTACTCATAGTTTTTCCTTGATAGGCACTTTCGGTTTATTATTTTCAATAAATTAACCATTGAAATCGATCATGAAAAAATACATTTTAACATTTTATACATGGGTAATTTTTTACCTACTTATTTGATGAAAGGCAATGCTGTGTTGTTCAGAGCCAGTCGAATCTTCCAAATCTTGAGAAAATTTGGGAACAACTTAAGATTCAGCGACTTGATTTAGGGATTTCCAGGGGCAAGTACGAGGGTAACTACTGACCATAGAAAACAATGATCTACAAAGGAGAGGTATATATACAGTAAAATAATAAATCGATGTACGTGTAATAATTTGCAGCACTTTTTTGGCAATATGTCTAATTTTTCATGTAAGGTTCACATTGTTAGGTTTTCCCCGGTGGGTTTTGTATTGAACGTAGAAGCAAGGGGCGCTTTTCATATTATTCGATATGGGGAAAACGCCGTCCAGGTAAGCTGGGATTCCTGATGCCACTGTCATGAATCCCTTCTTTCACACTACACTGATTTCCTGGTAGGTTTTCCTTCCCGAGGCGTCAGATGTGTTACAACGCTATGCGAAGTCAGTACCCCGTTCCTGGGCTTCAGAGAAGAGCGATATGGTAGAGGAAGAAGACCTGCGTACATACTGATGAGTGAGAAAGGCAGGGAAAAGCCTAATAGTGTGAATCGGGCTTTACTTGTATCTATGTACATAGGAAAGTCCACGAAAACGAAAAGAAATGAATCCTTGGGGGGTAAACAGATGCTAATTCACACAACGTCCTAAACGATGATCTTCCAAAATGATAATGGGAAAAAACGCGCATACCTCAAGCGAAGGCTTGGGTAAAATATGCAGCGGTACCCCGGTCCGGGATATTATTACAAATGAGGCTGATGCCGGGAGGGTAATTAGGAGGGAAAGGGGCGTCTGATATAAATGCCCCTCATATGTAAAATCCTGACTCGAGAGAGTCATTTGTATGAGCGGCCAAAGCCCAACCTTCGAAAGGGGGAGGGAGAAAACCAGTCACACTTCTTATACTGAGACTATTTGAGTGCCGCGATAACAGACAAATTACTGACGGTGGTCTCTCCCGGGCGAGATGAGTGATACATAAAGACCTTCACCATAGGCGCAGGAATGCTGACCTCTGCTACCGACGCTGAAATACTCTTTGGCAACACAACAAGATGGTATGGCACGAAGGCATTTTATTCAAGAAATCCTTCAACCCAGGAATTTGTATTAGAATAGCTCAATCTTGGAAATGTAGCAGAGAAAGGGGACTTTCTGTTTTTCAGAACATGACTAAGGTTTTTCTTAGCAGTTATTGTACCAACATGAATGAACTAGGTCAAATTTGGCGTGCAGCCACGATGGACAGTTCGCGCTAACAGAATGGTAGGTGCCTATCGGATAACAAGGAATAGCCCCAGGATCTTGAGACTTCTACGTCTTGTAATAGGTTGTCCAGCAACTCAGTAATTCATTCTTATAATATTATGTTTTTTTGTTTTTTCTCCATATTTCTTGGGTGCCACTAGAACCAACTTTAGAATTGAAAAGTAGGTAGGTAGCTATATAAATGTGGTAAACTGTAACTACTAGTGAGCAGCTTTGTTCACATCCGGCTACCCTCTCATGTGCAATGTGTTGCTAGGAATAAGTAGGCCCCCCTGAGTGGAGAGAGGAGGTTCGCCCTACGTCACAGAGGTTCGCAGCTAGTGGGTCATACTTGGACGTGTCATGGCGGTCCTAATTTTTTTTTCTGGAGGCCTGACTATATCCAAACATTCTAATTCCTATTTCAAAAAGTTATTTTATCGAACCTCCTGTCATATGGAATTCAGACTCCTTAGTTATTTTGTACAGTTTCTTTTGGAGTACGCTTGGACAAAAAAAAATTGTAATACAATGTTTTAAGGAAGGATTTTCTTTCTTGCATTGTATTTTAAAAAAAATAGAACTGAGTCCACAAATTGGTCCACTCAAGATCAGAATGGTTTTGGATTACAAGGATTAGCTCTCTGCTAAGCATCGCGCGAACGAACTCTGGGGACATCTAAATCTAGTAATAAGATCATGTCCGCGGTCCCATTCGGAAACACCCGAGGTAGAAGGCATAGGGAAGGAGGCTACAAATTGAAAAAAATAGCCCCCGTGAAACGGTGACTCTTCATAATGATTGATAGTCTCATTAAACCCGCCAGGTGTCCTCCGTTGGTGAGCCTCCGTCCCCTTTCACTTGCCTCCTTCCTTCCCAATCCTCGGGTTCGGCCTCAAAGGAGGTGCCGCATAAAACGAAGGTCGTCATAACGCGTTCAGGATATAAGTTGCTTGACCAGCACGCTGGAGTGATAAAAACAGTAGTAAATTGTTTAATAATATGAATCAGAACCGATTGGTGAAGGTTTTAGTTAGCTATGAGGAACCCGTATGGAATGCAGTTGCAGAACCTGTTGCTTTTTCTGCAAGAGGATCTTTGAACGACGTTTCTGCAGAAGGCATGAATGTTAGACAAGAAAGCGTTATCTGAGTTACCTTCTTTAGTAGGTTCTTGAGTAGGTTTTCTTGTCGATTAAAGAGATTTTTTGTTCAGCAACATGAAAGTATTCCAGTTTTTTCGCAACTCAACTTGTTCCAGCACTTCAAAGCATGTTTCTCTCGAGCGTGCCAGAATCAGGAACACCTGAAACCCTTCTATACCTGTGTAGTTTGCTAATTTCCTGAAATTGGCGCTGTGGCAAAGTTTAAACATTAGTCTTTCTCATTTTGTCCTTTTCTTGTGTGCTTGTTGACAATAGGAATCGGCACTTATTGCCCATGGTGTTTTGGTCTCAAACAAGGATCTGATTGCCGATACTTTTACACAGAAAGAAGAAACATGGAAACCCTTATCCCTATTATAAAACGGGAATGCGAGGTGAGGTCTGTCATTCACCCCGATGATTGGCCAGCTTATCGACAAATGACCAACCGCAGTTTCATTCATGCCACCGGGAACCACCAGGAACACTACGTTGACTCCGAATCTGGGACACCTACACAAGAAATCAAGAGATCACATTGACGAGTAGATACAACTGTTGGTGTGGGCATCGGAAGGGCGTCCCAGACCTTCTCTTTCCTAGATGATGTCCGACATCCCTACCAGTCAGGTAAAGCCATTACAACACCTAACATTAACATTAATTTAATGTATATATTATAATATATGTATTTGGATGGTAAAACGCCTATACCGAACCGTCACCGCTGCGTGATCTGTATTCTATAGTAGACAGATAGATAGATAGAGTTGACTCAGTCTTCAAAAATACTCTTGGTGTTTCATGAAGGGCAGACCAGCAAAAGGTGTCGGGACAAAAAGAAGATTCTACGAAGGAGGTTGAACGCGAAGAAAAGATCCAGCTCCAACAAATCTGGGGTCCCCACCGGCTCCTCAGATCGTAAGACACGGTAGCTCTGGTGGGAAGGGAAGCTAAGCTTGATTTACAATATCTCACAAATAACTCACAATAAACAACAAATAATAGAGAGGGACCGACTGTCCTCACGCTTTGTGGGTAATTACCCTCTTGATGACCTTCCCTGGAGCCCTTGGTATTTTTATTTCTTTCACAGCTTTGCTCGTTTCCAGGAGCTCTATATCTTCGACCCCTGCCCTCGAAGGCTGCATTCTTCTCCGCCCGCGCTGTACTTGTACTGGTCAAGCCACCTCCCGTGATTCGTATATGAAAAATAGAAAATTCTATAGATTTCCTTGAAAGAATCGCAATGTAGTGAACTTGAATAATACGAAGTCTCTACTATTACTACCAACAAGTGAAAATAGAAGATTTATCTTCTCTTCTCAGTGATTATCCACCAAGCGCTAAAGGCCGAGGTGGCCCTTGGCTTCCCGATATTTTGGTGGTCTTGGTGAAGATCGAGCATGAAAAAAAAAAATTTAACTCCCCTCACAAAATTGGTGGTTTACGTTTCAAGGTATGTAGAATCCGAAAATGCAATAACCCAACAAAATAATCAACAAAATCCAAAACAGCCATAATTTTTCAAATGGAATAATATAATAGAACAACCAACTCGACTTCATAAAGCCATCCGTGATTATAATAACGGATTATAATCAGGTGCTCCCTTGCAGTAATGATATCTGGGCCGGATGTATACAGTTTGATTCACGATCATGTTGACGAAGCTTTTCGGGGCAAACAAACGGCTGGTGGTACTCCGGGTGGACTAAAAAATTCTTTAGTTCAAGATCAATTTAAAAACGTTAAAAAAAAGCATAAAGGGTATGATTTTACTCGAAAGTTTTCGAGCTACGGCGTTCTGCAAATTTCAACCCCTATTTTTCACCCCTTAGAAATGACTGACAGTAACGCCGAGCTTCGAGGACTAACTAAACCCCAAACGGGACCTACAAACCAAATTTCATTACTTTTGGTTCACGGTAACTAAGAAAAGTGCTAAGTATGGCGTACGGCGGACAGACATACTACATTTTTGTTCATTACTTTCAATAATGAACCTTTGGAATCATGAAAAAAATTAATTTTACCCCCCCCCCCCCCCCCATCAAAATTTGATGGAGTCCGTTTCAAGGTATGTAGAATCCAAAAATGCAATAAAAAAATTTCTGTCTGTCCGCCGTACACCGTACTTTCCTTAGTTACCATGAACCAAAATTGATGAAATTTGGTTTGTAGGTCCCATTTGGGGTCTAGTTGGTCCGCGAAGATCGGCGTTAATGTCAATCGTCTCTAAGGGGTGAAAAATAGGGGTTGAAATCTCCAGAACGCCGTTAACTCGGATTTTTTTACGTTTTTAAACAGTTCTTGAACTTGGGGAGTTTTTTGAGACCGCCCGGAACATTGTACGTCCAGCCTTTCGTTCACAGTATGGCCTCGAAATTTGCACCGGGAGGCTTCGTCAACAGGAGGGTGAATCAAATTGTATGCATTCAGTCCAGATATCGAGTTGGTTGTTCTGTGATATTATTCCATCTGAAAAATGAAGGCTCTTTCGGATTTTGTTGATATTAAGTACTTTTGCAACTTGAACAAACGTTGAAGTATTATTGGGTAAATCATAACACAGCAGTAAATTATTACACAACGGTTTATTATACTATCTATGCAGAAGGGGTATCTATACAGGTAAATTATTACACAACGGTTTATTATTAGCCTTATATGCTTCATGAATAACTACAAATAATTCATGATTTAATTATTGAATCCCGCGCATTTGTATGAAATTTTAATTCCCGGGCCGGCTCCAGTACTACACTCCAGGAAACAGTGATCTACGCAGACGGGGCATCTATACAGGTAACTAATAAACCGTTGTGTAATAATTTTCAGCGTTTTATTGTGTTTTCGGATTGCACATAGGTACCTGGAAACTTAAACCATAGCTTTAGGGGAGGTTAAAATTTTTTTTTCATGCTCGATTCCAAACGTTCATTATTGGAAATTATTAACCAAAAATTTCTGCCTGTCCGCCGTACGCCGTACTTAGCACTTTTCTTAGTTACCATAAACCAAAATTGATGAAATTTGCTTTGTAGGTCCCGCTTGGTGTTTATTTGGTCCATGAAGCTCGGCGTTACTGTCAGTCATATCTAGGGTGTAAAAAATAGGGGTTGAAATTTTCAGAACGCCGTAGCTCGAAAACTTTCAATAGAAGGGTACGGTTTTTTTTAACATTTTAAAATTGATCTCAAACTAAGGAATTTTCGTTTGCACCGAAAGGCTTCGTCAACATGATCGTGAATCAAACGGTATCAATCCGGCCCAGATATCATCGCTGGGGAGCATCTGATTATAATCACGGATGGCTGTATGAAGTCGAGCTGGTTGTTCAGTGATATAGTTTCATTTGAGAAATGATGGAGCTTTTGGATTTTGTTGACAGGTACTTTTGGAATTTGAACAAAAGTTGAAGTATTATTGGGTAAATTATTACACAAAAGTAAATTATTACACAATGGTTCATTAGGTATATTATCTAAGCAGAAGAGGCATCTATAAAAGTAAATTATTACACACCGGTGTATTATTTAACTTATGCTGCATGAATAACTACAAAATAATTAGTGATTGAATTATTGAATCCCGCGCATTTGTATGAAACTAATTCCGGAGCCGGCTCTAGTACTCCATTTCGGGCTTTGCTGGGGGGAAGCTCGAGGGTATTGACCACAGAAAACCGTGATCTACGGAGAAGGGGTATCTATATACAGGTAAATAGCCCAACGGCCTTATCAGGTGGAATAAACCGGTTCCCGTGAGATCACCGAAGTTAAAATACCTCGAGCGTGGTTAGTACTTGGATGGGTGACCGCCGTGACACGAGTCAATAGGCCTGAGGCAATAACTAATAACAGTTATTGTTAGTTACTGACGATGGTTTGATCACCGAAACCGGAATAACAGTGTTTTTTGCGTTTTTACGCGTATTAGTGGAAATAAACTATTTTTTCAATAACTCCATTTTTTTTGGAAACTGTAGGTCGGTCCGCGAAGCTCGGCGTTATTGTCAGTCATCGAAAAGACAGAAGTGTACCATGGTTTTTACGACGTTTTAAAATGATTCCGAACTTGAGGACTTTTGAGAACACCCGAAGCATTGTATGTCCAGCCGTTTGTTCAAAGTAAGGCCCTGAAGTTCGAACCGAAGAGCGTCATCAACATGAGTGTGAGTCATAAGGTACATCCAGCGCAGATATAATGCTAGGGAACAGCTGATGATAATCACTCATGGGCATGGCTTTATGAAATCGAGTTGGTTGTTCCGTGATTATTCCCTTTGACGAACGATGGTTACTTGGATTTTGTTCACAGGTACTTCTGCAACTTGAACAAATTTGGTTCGGTTTCCGTCTGTCCATCAGTATGTCCGAAATCCTTGACACAAGCATAGCTTACATTAGTTTTTATTCGATTTTGCTGACATTTTCAGGAATCGCAATGTGGGATTTGGTCCCCAGATGGTCGCCTATGAAGTTACAGAACGATCGGATCACTGGTAAGGCCACTGCTCTTGTGGATAAGCGAATCCGAGGTACAAAAATTTCTTGTAAACAAATTCCCGACTTTGCCCAGATGCTGTGAGTAGTTGGGGTGTATCTCCCAGATAGTCCCCAGTGAACATCAGAACGATCGGATCATTGGTATGGCCACTGGTATGCGCAAGCTTCTAAATGGCCCCCTATGAATTGCTGGGGTTATTAGTGGTATTTACTCGATTTAAGGCTTTCCTAGGGGAACAAGAGGGTAGGTACTGACCACAGAAAATGGTGATCTACGCATAAGGGTTATACACATTGGAAAACAATAAATTGTTGTGTAATAATTTGCACTTGTTTTCTCTTTTTTTTTAATGCTTGGAATGGTCTGTTGGGGTTTTATACGGCCAAGATCGTCTTGATAAGTCTATAACCATCTACAGTTAGTAGCAGGTAAAGGAAATAACTGGATATCTGAATGCCAATTTTAGTTTCCTGCCACCACATATTTAACAGGTTATAAGTACTGTCCTGACGATATTCGAGGTTGGTATGTAGTTACTGCTTAAGGCATTAGAGTGAGACCAGTCAGCCCACTTCGGAGTTCAGAGGGAGATGTTAGTTTTGTTGGGAATGCCTGCGAGACATTTTTGAGAAATCAGAATACAAGGTAATGAACGTGATCAGCAGTATCCTCATAGGTACTACATACGTTTGCAATAATGAAAAGTGAAAATGCAACTGTCCAACTTCACTGCATGTCTCCCATCACCAACCTTTAATCGGATGCACGGATAAATCACAATAATGATTTTTGGTAAGACGAATATCCGCAGCAGTATAGTCATGCCCATGCAGTATAGGCGTTTTGAGGAACGTCAGCAGTCCTACTTGACACAAGTGGCAAAGTCCTCCCACCCCTACGAAATCATGTTTCCTAATATTGCGGACTAAATTGAACCTGAAACGAGCGAACTAACCCTTGCAACATCACCTTATAAAATTATCAGTCAATATTTAAACACATTACCTAGTGAAATGCATATTCACCCATCGTTATGCTTCCGGCTGGTGAGTAAATCAGTTATCGGGAGTTTATAGTTTTACAGACCCTATAGGGACGAGGCAATCTCATGAACAACAGCGTATGTATGTTTTTATCTATCTGCTTTCACTGGGGAGAACTTCAGCGGAGTAGAAATGAGAATAAAATGTGGAAACCGCTTCCAAATTGATACGGCTGGCATTGTAAGCGTTGCAGCCGGCGGGAGAGGGTCGAAACTAAGATGATGGGGTAGATAACACAATCACACCCTCCAGTAAACAGCATACTCGATCAATTCATAACCGTGGCGGAATAGGAGGGGAACAGACCTTATTCTGTTTGCATGGCTAACCTTAGCACAGCAATGATTTCATGCCCCTCGGATATAACTTTTTGTACTATAGTCGGCTGAGAGTTCAATTATTGAGTCAATGTCATAAAGAAATTAATACTGAATATAGGCAGAAATATTTACGCAGAAGTGGAGAATTATACGGTTGTAAGCTCCAGGAAGGCACAGGTGGGAGCATACCGATGTGTTTGCTGCTAAAGGTCTGACCAGAAAAGCGATCAGTAAGTCAATTTATGCAGAACATTTGGACACTATAGGTGATAAAATGAAGGTATAGGTATCAATTTTGCTGGACTTGAACCTACTTCCTTCCCATTCATGGGAATCCTTCCCATTCGGGCACTTAATGCTTTGTTCACGAGAATCTAAGCGAAATTGCCCTACCTATTGAACAAACTACTTTGTGGTAAACTCGAGGGTGCCTGAAGTGTTGCAACTAACGTTATTTGAGACCCAGAATGGTCTCCACAGGCGTACCTAACGTAGAACCGTTATATCAAGATGTACGTAGACGAGGCTGTTATATACCTATTGAAAATTTAAAAAACTCCACGAATTCTTCCACTTTCTATTACAAACACAGCCATTATGCACAGAAAATAACAGTGCACTCCGATCTATATTCCCGCTGGTTTGTACGCAATACTCTTGAAATGTCCATAATTATTGTAAAGATAGAAAGGTCGTGATGATGAAATACTTATTGAGGGCAGATACGGGTTGTTCCCTAATGGACCACATCCATCGAAATCCCTCTGTATAAGTTCCGTCTGCACAACTGGCATCATGCGCTGGCAGGCCCACTTTTGGGTTTATGGTTTCCTTACTATCCAGGTGATTCATGGACAGCTGTAGAACAATTTTTTCATCGTACTGGACGTCAAGTACGCATCGACATCGTCAATATTTCTATCGAGAACCCTACCGACAAAAAATATCCACGATTACGTCACCCTGTAAACACTTATCTCAGAACAAGAAACTGCGTGTCACGAAAACCTGAGAAATCTTAATCAGCTGTTAAAGTCTGAGTTGCGGGTTTTCCCTTTGATCCACGCTCATATAGGTACCTATAGTGTTTTTTATGGTGTTTTTGTTTTTCGGTTGAAAGTTGAAACTCCTCAAGTCTTCATTGTGAACGAACGGCTCCCAATGCTCCGGGCGGTCCCAAAAAATCCTAAATTCGCAATAATCAAACTAGTTTTCACATCTTCGTTTTGGTTTATTATTTTCAATAATAGGTAAACCTTTGGAATCGAGCTTGAAAAAAATTAATCCCCCTTCAAAATTTGAAGGTTTCCGTTTCAAGACACGTAGAATCCGAAAATGTAATAAAAACCGCTGCACAACGGTTTACCTGGTATAGTGCCCCTTCTGCGTAGATCACTGTTTTCTGTGGTCAATACCTACCCTTGTGCTCCTACACCCCCCCCCCAACCCCACCCCAGGGCCCTAAATCGAGTATTGGTGCCGGCACGGGGATTACAGTTTCATAAAAACGCGCAGGATTCAATAATTCAATCATTATTTCTTGTTATTCATGAAGCACAACGTTTGTTCAAGTTACAAAAATACCTGTCAACAAAATCCAAAAGAGCCATCAATCTTCAAATGAAATAATATCACAGAACAACCAACTCGACTTCATACAGCCATCCGTGATTATAATCAGGTGTTCCCTAGCAATGATATCTCGGCTGGATTTACACCTATTCATTCACGATCATGTTAACGAAGCTTTTCGGTGCAAACGAAAATTCTTTAGTTTGAGATCAATTTAAAAACGTTAATAAAATGGCGTTCTGAAAATGTCAACCCCTATTTTTCACCCCTTAGAGATGACTGCCAGTAACGCCGAGATTCGCGGGACCTAAACACCAAATTTCATTAATTTTGGTTCACGGTAACTAAGAAAAGTGCGAAGTACGGTATACGGTAGATGGACAGAAATTGTATTATACTATTTTCGGATTCTACATACCTTGAAACGGAAATCACCAAATTGTAAGGGGGGCGGGGTTGAAAATTGTTCTTCATGCTGCATTCTAAAGGTTCATTATTGAAAAAAAAAATTTTAAATGTCTCTCCGTCCGCCGTACTTCGTTTTTTTCTTAGTTATACCATGAAGGAAAATTAATTAAATATGGTGCGTGGGTCCCAAGTTGGTCAGCGGAGCTCGGCGTTACTGTCAGTCACCCCAAGGGGTGAAAAATAGGGGTTGACATTTCCACGACGCCGAAATCTCAATTATTTAAGTTTTTCAATTGATATCGAACTTGGGGAATTTTTTGACAGAATCCGGAGCATTGTACGTCCAGCCGTTCGTTCACAGTTAGGCCCCGAAGTTTGCATCGAAAACCTTAGTCAACATGATCGTGAATGAAACGGTATACATCCAGCCCAGATATCATTGCTACGGAACAGCTGCTTATTATTACGGATGGCTGTATGAAATCGAGTTGGTTGTTCTGTGGTATTATTTCATTTGAAGACTGATGGTTACCTTGGATTTTGTTGATAGGTAGGTACTTTCGTAACTTCAACAATGAATATGCTTTATGAATAAAACCAAAAAAACGCTGCAAATCCCTGCACAATGGTTTATTATTTTGTACAGAATACCCTTCTGTTACAGATCACAGCTCTCTGTATAGATAACCCGTCTACATATAATATGTACTATTCTATACATAATATGTAGATCGCAGACCCTCCGTAGGTTAGTACCTAACCCCGTACTCGTTACTAGGTACCTATCTAAATCACGAGTTAAATGTTGCTAAAATAATTCCGTCGATGACAAGCAGTAACTAAAACGGCAAAAAGAAACACAAACAATGAAGTTCTGAGGGAAATTTGTTGATGTGGAGTAAAATAGATGCCCCTTCTGAGTAGATCACTGTTTTCTATGGTCAATACCTACCTTCGTGGTCAATACTTATAATGAACCGTTGTGTAATAACCTGCCCATCAATAATACTTCAACGGTTGTTCAAGTTGCAAAAGTACCGATAAAAAAATCCAGCCCCTTCTTGGTAGATGAACCGTTGAGAAATAATTTACTGTTGTGTTATAATTTACCGTTATGAAATAATTTATCGTTGTGTAATAATTTACCGTTGTGTAATAATTTGCCGGTGTGTAATAATTTACCATTGTGTAATAGTTTACCCATCAATAATACTTCAACATTTGTTCAAGTTTCAGAAGTACCTAATACCAACAAAATCCAGTAGTCCATCACTTATCAAATGAAATAATATCGCACAACAACCAACTCGACTTCATACAGCCATCCTTGATTATAATCAGGTGCTCCCTAGTGATGATTATCTGGGTCGGGTTTATACCGTTTGATTCACGATCGTGTTGACGAAGCTTTTTGGTGCACACGAACGGCTGGACGTACAATGCTCCGGGTGGTCTCAAAAAATTGTTTAGCTCAAGACAAATTTAATAACGTAAAAAAAACAATACCCTTCTATCGAAAGTTTCCGAGCTACGGCATTCGGAAAATGTCAACCCCTATTTTGAACCTCATAGAGATGACTGACAGTAACGTCGAGCTTCGAGGACCAACTAGACCCCGAACGGAACCTATAACCCGAATTTCATCAATTTTGTTGCATAGTAACTAAGAAAAGTGGCCAGTACGGCGTACGGCGGGCAGAGAGAAATTTTTTATTGCAGTTTTGGATTCTACGTACCTTGAAACGTAAACCATCAAAATTTGAGGGGGGTTAGAATTTTTTTTTTTCATGCTCAATTCCAATGGTTCATTATTGAAAATAATAAACCAAAATTACTGTCCGTACGCCGTACTTCGCACTTTTCTTAGTTACCATGAACCAAAATTAATGAAATTTGGTTTGTAGGTCCCGTTTGGGGCCTAGTTGGTCCTCGAAGCTCGGAGTTACTGTCAGTCATCTCTCAAAATAGGGGTTGACATTTTCAGAATGCCGTAGTTCGAAAATTTTCAGTAGAAGGGTATGGTTTTTTACGTTTTAAATTGATGTTCAACTAAAGCATTTTTCGAGACCACCCGGAGCATTGCATGACCAGCCGTTCGGCAATGAATTCGAAAACCTTCGTCACCATGATCGTGAATGAAACGGTATAAATCCGGCCCAGTTATCATTGCTAGTGATCACCTGATTATAATCAAGTCGAGTTGGCTGTTCTGTGATATTATTTCATTCGAAAAACGCTGCAAATCCCTGCACAACGGTTTATTATTTTGTATAGAATACCCTTCTGTTACAGATCACAGCTCTATGTATAGATAACCCGTCTATAATATGATATGTACTATTATATACATATTATGTAGATCGCAGACCCTCCGTAGGTTAGTACCTAACCCCGTACTCGTTACTAGGTACCTACCTAAATCACGAGTTAAATGTTGCTAAAATAATTCTGCCGATGACAAACAGTACCTAACAAAAAGAAACACACATAATGAAGTTCTGAAAAGAAATTGTTGATGAGGAGTGAAAAAAGTTGCAAAAGTACCTACCAACAAACTCCAAAAGAGCCATCATTTTTCAAATGAAACAATATCACAGAACAACCAACTCGACTTCATACTCCGCCAATATAATCAGGTGATCCCTACCAATGATTGGCCGTATTCACAAATTCCTATTGTGGGCGCGTCTCTGGTTACGAGATTTGGTTTGAATTGTATACAATTTCATTCACACTGGAGTCGAAAATGCCTGTCGGTGCAAACTTCGGGGCCTTACTGTGAACGAACGGCTGGACGTACGATGCTCCGGATGGTCTTAAAAAACTCGCAAGTTCAAGAACTATTTAAAACCGTAAAAATATTTACGTAAAAAAATGGTATAGGCGTTTTGAAAATTTCATCCCCTATTTTGAACCCCTTAGAGATGACTCACAGTAACGTCGAGCTTCGAGGACCAACTAGACGCCGAACGGAACCTATAACCCGAATTTCATAAATTTTTTTTCATGGTAACTAAGAAAAGTGGCCCGTACGGCGTACGGCGGACAGACAGAAATATTTTTATTGCAGTTTTGGATTCTACATACCTTGAAACGTAAACCATCAAATTTTGAGGGGGGGTAAGAATTTTTTTTTTCATGCTCGATTCCAATGGTTCATTATTGAAAATAATAAACCAAAATTAATGATAGAATTATTGAATCCACCGCAAATTTATGAAACAGTATTCCCCGGCCGGCTCCAGTATGTACTCGATTTAGGTCTTTCCTGGGGTAGGTCATTACCTACGCAGAAGGGGCATCTATACAGGTAAATAATAAACCGTTGTGTAATAGTAATGTCCAGCGTTTTTTACCAAGCTATCGTCAGCCCATCTAGACCACATGCCAAATTTCAGTCGCCTGCGCCTATTTTAACAGGGCCTAACCTTGTACTTGACGTAGATACAACACGGAGAATAAATTATTCTTCAGTTTTCGGACCCTACGAATTTTGAAACGTAAACGATCTAATTTCGAATAAGTAATGTTAAAAATATGTCTCTTGGCCGATTTCAAAGGTTCATTAATATGGAATTAGGTAGTAAAAAAAAGTACAAACTCTGCAAGTTGTTACATGGGCATTATTATGTCTGACTACCCACAAAATGTTGGCTGTTCATTTATTATTTCGTTCGTGTGCAATAATTGAAATAACTATTTTTGATGGTTCCACCAATTTTTGCCCCCAAAAACTCGTTAGGCTTTGAAAAATTATCTTTGATCAATGATAGTAGGTACCACTTAACTGTCTTGATTCACCTGTTAATACTACTTCTAGTGTCATTATACAAATTTATAGTGATTTCAAACAATTTCCCAGGTTTTTGACTCATAAAAAAATGAATTTTGGGAGATGAAACTTCGTTAGGAACTCAATTTTTCACTCTTTGGTCAAAATCGACTTCATATTCTGCCTCCTCGTCCTAAAACCAGGGAAAACGATACCTCACAAGCTCATTACTAAAATAAACATTTAAATAACCTTATTCACCCATTTTTCACAAATAACACCCCTGGGTATATTCTGATCGGGCTCCAAAGTTTCGGGACACGAGTAGGGCCCAAATGGAGCCTATGTGCGGAAGTTGAACGAATTTTTTAGACCGAAAATAAAGGCACGGCGTACAGACACTGCATTTTTGGAATCTACGCACCTTGAAATGGAAAAGAAAATTTTTGAGGGGGTGTTTAAAAAAAAAGTTTCTGAGCGAATACACAGGTGTATTATCCACAGAATAATAAACAAAAATGCGCCTCTGAGACACAAATCCTTGTTCTTCTTAAATGAACCTGGAATTCGCCAGTCACACTGCTGGTATGTGTTGAAAAGTGAACTATCAGAACCCCAGTACACTTGAAAATATTTTTAGAAGACAGGAGAGCAACAATAAACTTAATTTTTTGTACGCAACATTTTTAGTGAGATCACATCATCAGCTCAGAAACAGGTGCCTACTTTATGATCCCATATTAAACGGGATTCAAGCAGTCAAATAAAACGAAAAGTACCAACTATGTTGTTATTGCGGTCCTTCCCCGCAATGAAAGCTTAACTGCATTCCCACCTTGCCCCATGTCATGGCCAATATGGCTTAAAAAGTAGGCCTGCGTACCCAACCAACTAATAATCGTTATTACTCTAAATATTTTAGCTCGTGGAATAATTTCGCTACAGACTTTCAGTGAGCTCAGAACTATACATATAATCTAATAATTAACATTAGCAAAACATTTGCTAAAAATCCTTGAGATAAGAACATCAGCTCTATTCATCAGCGACACGAAGTCAACGACGATTACTCACAGGTCTATCATATTATAACAGTTTCATCTCGACCGACGGCTGACCACAAAATGGAACAACGGCGTCATTGCCTCCAAAATCGGAATGAAAGGGAAGGGTATCCCACCAATGATTCAGCTAAGTGCATCAGAAGTGGCCTCACCTTTATTAATTTGCGAGTGAACAGTACCAAGCCATCGGCTGCTTCATGAACGTACAAAAACATGTTTTAATGCACGTTTTTAATTTTCTGGTAGGCACTTTTGCTTGGTATAATATATTACGATCGAATATTATCATCATTTCAACATGACATAATTATAGTTAGGTACTCATGTAGGTATCAATGCCCCAAAATACCTATTTTAAAAAAGGTTCATTCATCTGTTCATTAATTAGGGTTATCATATCTACCTACTAACATGCAAGTCCTCGCAGTAGGTATGAGTCCAAACTAACGCGAATGGGGATGTGTCTTCAGAAGAAAGATATTTATAATATAATATTATCAGTAGAGATACTCTATTGATAAATCATTGAATGCACGTATCGATTGCCGTCTGCGTAATTTTTAAATACCACTTGTGATCTAATGGACCAGTTAGCCCTATGCACCAATTCAGTGTTCAGCTGAATAAATAATTAGGAAAAGAGAAACGGATCTGAGGAGAAACGGGCTTTTAGCAAGATAGACAGGAACAAAAGAAAAATGTATTGATCGTGGCTCTTCAGCAAGTGAGACTGTAATGACTAATGACTACAGTAGTTAGTTAACATACCTAGTCAGGCAGTGATGTGATGACATTTCAAGGCTGCCTAGGGACAGGGATAATACCTACACATTACTAAACAATACTAAGGGACATATGCCATAAGGACTTCGGACGAGTGAGGTTCGCATTGGGATCTAAGCCACTTTAAGTAAAACCGGAGCCGTCAAAACCCACTGGCTGTTGTAGAGATAATAGGGTAGGCATGAAATAACCACAGGGTAGGTTCTCACGCAGTTTTATGTCATAGCAGCATTGTTTAAAAGAATATTATTAACTTTCAATTGGTTGTAGGAACTGGGAGTGAGTAGTTGTCTACTAGTTAACCGTATGGACGTGCAGTAAGAAATAATTAGTAGGCCAGTGTCAGCGCATGGTAGACCTGTTGTGATGCATTAACCGGGGTGGGGATAAATCTTGATAAGGTGTTGATAAGACTAATCCTTACCTTGTCAATAGATAAGGGGTCGGAAGAAAGACGAAGACGTTCAAAAGGAGGGAAGGACAGCCAGGCCACTACTGCCGCTGGCTCTTGAAGACTGGTTGTTGGTTCGTTTGTTCGCCACTTGGAGCGCTAATGCTGTTCAAGATGGCCGATCCAGGCCGTCCCCCATTGGCTGCAGAACCACGCCTCTCTGGAAGTACTTCACCCTCCAAGTACGCCTCTGTTTTGTTCAAGCTGAAATATTAATTTTTTATCCACCCTGCCCCGTGGAAGCACTTGACCATCCTCTCGCGACCCTCTTGGTACCCGGCCACCCTACAAATAACCAATCGTTTTTAGAACCTCCCTCCGCGAGCTCTTCGCCGGATTCAATTATTTTTCCGGAGGAATTCGGTGGACCAACATCCCTTAGGGCGAAGGATACTGCATCCTTCCGCGAGCGCAGAATATATTCTGCCAAGGGAGATTGCCTTTCGATCCGGCATTGAGCTTCTGATTGGCCTCAGGCAATCCTACGATCCATTTCCGTACTCTCAGAATCACCGCTTCTCTCAGAAAATAAATAACCTATCAATTGCAAGACTCTAGGTTGAGCGTATTTATCCTCTTTACAAAGAATTGTATTTATCCTCTTTCTATCTCAAAACTAGATGTTAACCGAGCTTTCTTTCATGCAGATTCTGTAGCAATCTAGCAATCAACTCCTTCTAGTCTTTCCAATTAACCTACCTAATCATACACATGAATACTGAAACAAAGAGCCTCTTGGAGACTCCGTAGCACCATTCAAATTTCCATTTCATAATCATGGGTGAATCTCGTCTCCAGGTGGACAAGATCTTCGATGATCATTACCTACTTCCAAGTCTACCATCAAGCTAGCGGAGCCTTAGGTCATTTTGAGTTTTTAGACCTATCTAAACAAAGGTTCCGTTCCTATCCTGTCATATACCTCATATAGTCATAGCCTGTCATGTCGGCCCGTGCAGCGCACATAAAACTATACCTAAAATAAGAACGTTCTTACTGATGGGCTAAAACATGGATGGTACCTAAGTATAGGTAGACCGGTTGGGAGTTTCATCAGAGTCGAACTGTAACTTCGATCATCTGTGCATGTGCGAAGTTCCCATTCGCATAAATTGTGTTCCAATCAGTCTTATTAGGCACGAAGGACTTCAGAGTGGTCATTTTGTGTGGCATGACAGGTTACCTACAGTTACTATTTTCTAGTAAATAATTATGTGTCCATTACTGTACCTACGTCAGGTATTCTAGTTATGTGCATATCAGTGATTTACACAATTTGAGTTGCACCCCCCCCCCCCCCCCGAAATAAGTTAACGCATCCCCTCCCCGTTAAAATTATTATTAAGCCTTCAACCACATCAGTGAGCCGTAATTTGACCACATTACATTTTAGACCTTTGAAACATTATTGGAAAGAAATGATTGAATAATGTTTTGGTATACTGAATATTTTGCTCAAGCGAAATTCAAAGTTTGACACATAGGCACAGTAAAAACGCTGCAAAGTCCTTGTCACAAGGGTTTATTATTTTATTGGACTACCTACACAAATGTTGGCTGTTCATGTCTTGATTCACCTGTTGATAATACTTCTAGTGTTATTATACAAATGTACGGTGATTTCAGACAATTTCCCGTGTTTTTGACTAATAAAAAATGAATTTCGGGGGCTTAACATTCGGTACAACCTCAGTTGTTCAGTCTTCGGTCAAAATCAACTAATATTCGGTCTTCTCGCCCAAAAAAATATGGAAAACGATACCTCACAAGCTCATATTCACTAAAACCTAAAAAAAACCCTCGAAACCGCCTATTTTTACACCCATTTTTCTCCAATAACACCCCTGTGTGTATGCCGATCGGGCTGCCGAGCTTTGGAGCACAACTAGGAACAAATGTGTCCCTAAATGGGGACCCAAACTGTGTGGGGAAGAACGACGACTTTAGACCAACATTTAATGCAAATTTAAGGCTGAAACTTCGTTATATCAGTTTTCCACTAATAGGTCAAAATCGACTTCATATGCGGTCTTCTCGTCCTAAAAAACATGGAAAACGATACCTCAAAAGCTCATGTTACTAACATGTTACTAAAACACAAAAAGTACCAATTTTTATACACATTTTCACTCATAACACCCCTGGGTATATTCCGATCGGGCTGCAAAGTTCAAAGGACACAGCTAGGGCCCAACTGGAGCATGCGTGCGAAAGAATGAATTTTTTAGAGCGAAAATGAAGCCTGTACACGTGATACGGCGTACGACGGACGGCGGACGGACATGGCATTTTTGGAATCCACGCACCTTGAAACGGAAAAGAACATTTTTTGAGGGGGTGTTATAAAAATTTTTGCTGAGCGAATACATAGGTGAATTATTCACAGAATAATAAGCCAAAACTCTGTTCTAACACCATCCTGGGGTGTTATGAGTGAAAATGGGTATAAAAATAGGTATACTTTTGTGTTTTAGTAATTTATGTTATTAGTAACATGAGCTTTTGAGGTATCGTTTTCCATGTTTTTGGGGGCAAGAAGACCGAATATGAAGTCGATTTTGACCAGAGTGGAAAATTGAGGTTCTACCAAAGGTTCAGCTCCCCAAATTGATTTGTTATGAGTCAAAAACCTGGGAAATCGTCTGAAATCACCATCAGTTTGTATGATAACACTAGAAAAAGTGTAAACACGTGGATCAAGACGATTAAATTGCACTACCAATGATCAAAGATAATTTTTGAGAAAAAAAACGTACCTAATTCGTGTTTTGGGGCCAAAATTGGTGGCTAGGCACCTTGAAACGGAAAAGAAAAAATTTTGAGGGGGTGTTATAAATTTTTTTTGCTGAGCGAATACATAAGTGTATTCACAGAATAATAAACCCAAAGGTTTTCCGTGAAAAACAACGGAAGCGCCCCCGTAGATTGGCACTAAATGATAGTTCACGGAATCACCCTCAGAAGTGGTGCATCCGTAAATATAATGCGGTCACGGATGCACTGTATAAATTATTTATCCGTAACCTCTGTATTGTCGAAGGATCGTCAACGGAAACACCCGTTGTTTCCGTGGTGTACTATAATTTAAGCAAAATCAACGGATGATCATTTTCACGGAAGCGCCCCGAAAATCCCCGTAAAAGTGTAGCGATTTCTGTTGCTAATCCTTCAACGTTCCGTCGCACGCCCATGGGTGTACCGTGACTTTGTACGGATCGTCATAGCCCCACCCTTGACAATCCCGTAACACCCGTAGCCCATCCATGATTTTCTCGTGAGCTCTCCCTAGATTTTCTCCAACCCACCTTTGACTGTCCGTGCTCTTCCTTCACACCTTCACTGACTTAGCGTTGATTCTTCCGTGGAGCATCCACGTTCCATTGATTGTCCTTGAAGTTTCGATAACCCACTCTTCAGTCCCCCGTAACCATCCGTGGACTCTCCCAAGATGTTCTGTTGCCCACCGTTAACTGTAGCCGTCCGTGCTCTTCCTTCACACCTTCACTGACTTATTGGCGTTGATTCTTCCGTGGGATCATCAGTAACGTTCCATTGATTGTCCTTGAAGTTTCGATAACCCATGAGACTCCCGTAACTATCCCTGGACTCAGATGTACTGTAGCCCACCCTTCACTGGCGGTGCCCTTCCTTCATACCTTAAAGACCGAATTCATAGTCCTGACTTAAATAAAATACACTGCCAAGGTGTTGGCACAGGAGCTTCCTCGTCACAATCAGAGTGACCCATTATAAAATAGAACAGACTCGGAAGCAAAATAACATAACATTACATTACATTACATACCATTACATAACGTGAAATATACATATTACATAACATTACATTACATAACATAACATTACATAACATTACATGAAATATACATATTACATAACATTACGTCCATTATACATAATAGCGAAAGTTATGCGTGTTTGAAGAATTTCACGTTAGCGCATGCGCAGGGCGAACCGCTGGCTCTATCATGTTGAAATTTATATGGGACCTCAATGGGCCCTACCCGCTTAATCCCTGAGAATTACATTGAAATTGGGTGAAATCTTTGGTTACTACGGCTGTAACAAGGAAATTGAATCTATTTCACGCCAGCGCATGCGCAGAGCGCACCGAGGGTCCGATCATGCTGAAATTCATAGTGGAATTCACTAGGCCTTGTCCAAACAACCCTTGAAAATTTGTGCGAAATTGAATCAAAATTGTGAAAGTTATGCGTGTTTGTTGAATTTAACGTTAGCGCATGCGCAGGGCGTACCGCTGGATCAATCATGTTGAAATTTGTATGGGACCTCAAGGGGCCTTATCCGCACCATCCCTCAAAATTTGAGCTGAATCAATTCAAAATCGTGGAAGTTATGGCTGTAACAAGGAAATGCGGACAGACAGACTCACAGACCCACAGACCGACAGACACGGAAACCAATTTGTTCAGTAAGCTTTGAAACGCAAAATGCAAGTGGAAATTTTGATTTCTGAAGACAAAAAATTTTTGGCTCACGAAAGTGAACACAAGGCTTCCGCTGCTTCGCAGACTCGGAAGCAAAATACTTTACTTCTGAAAGTAAAATAATTTCTTAAGGAAATGCTTTATCTGATTTCGTTTTCATATAGACATTACTCTGTGATGTAAAGAAAAATCTTTGCACAAGTCAAAATTATTACAGTATCACAGAATTGCGGTTTCATAAAAATGCGCGGGATTCAATAATTCAGTCATTAATTATTTGTAGTTATTCATGAAGCGTAAGGTAAATAATAAACAGTTCTGTAATAAACCGTTGTGTAATAATTTACCAGTATAGATCTGCGTAGATCACCGTTTTCTGTGGTCAGTACCTACCCTCGTGCCCCTCCCCCCCCCCCCCACCCCACCACAGGAAAGCCTTAAATTGAGTATTGGAGCCAGCCCGGGAATTACATTTCATAAAAATGCGTGCGGGATTGAATAATTCGATCATTAATTATTTGTTGTTATTCGTGAAGCATAACGTTTGTTCAAGTTCCAAAAGTACCTATCAACAAAATCAAAAGATCCACCATTTTTCGAATGAAATAATATCACAGAACAGCCAACTCGACTTGATTATAATCAGGTGATCACTAGCAATGATAACTGGGCCGGATTTATACCGTTTCATTCACGATCATGGTGACGAAGGTTTTCGAATTCATTGCCGAACGGCTGGTCATGCAATGCTCCGGGTGGTCTCGAAAAATGCTTTAGTTGAACATCAATTTAAAACGTAAAAAACCATACCCTTCTACTGAAAATTTTCGAACTACGGCATTCTGAAAATGTCAACCCCTATTTTGAGAGATGACTGACAGTAACTCCGAGCTTCGAGGACCAACTAGACCCCAAACGGGACCTACAAACCAAATTTCATTAATTTTGGTTCATGGTAACTAAGAAAAGTGCGAAGTACGGCGTACGGACAGTAATTTTGGTTTATTGTTTTCAATAATGAACCATTGGAATTGAGCATGAAAAAAAAAATTCTAACCCCCCTCAAAATTTGATGGTTTACGTTTCAAGGTACGTAGAATCCAAAACTGCAATAAAAAATTTCTCTCTGCCCGCCGTACGCCCTACTGGCCACTTTTCTTAGTTACTATGCAACAAAATTGATGAAATTCGGGTTATAGGTTCCGTTCGGGGTCTAGTTGGTCCTCGAAGCTCGACGTTACTGTCAGTCATCTCTAAGAGGTTCAAAATAGGGGTTGACATTTTCCGAATGCCGTAGCTCGGAAACTTTCGATAGAAGGGTATGGTTTTTTTTACGTTATTAAATTTGTCTTGAGCTAAACAATTTTTTGAGACCACCCGGAGCGTTGTACGTCCAGCCGTTCGTGTGCACCAAAAAGCTTCGTCAACACGATCGTGAATCAAACGGTATAAACCCGACCCAGATAATCATCACTAGGGAGCACCTGATTATAATCAAGGATGGCTGTATGAAGTCGAGTTGGTTGTTGTGCGATATTATTTCATTTGATAAGTGATGGACTACTGGATTTTGTTGGTATTAGGTACTTCTGAAACTTGAACAAATGTTGAAGTATTATTGATGGGTAAATTATTACACACCGGCAAAGTATTACACAACGGTAAATTATTACACAACGATAAATTATTTCATAACGGTAAATTATAACACAACGGTAAATTATTTCTCAACGGTTCATCTACCAAGAAGGGGCTGGATTTTTTTATCGGTACTTTTGCAACTTGAACAACCGTTGAAGTATTATTGATGGGCAGGTTATTACACAACGGTTCATTATAAGTATTGACCACGAAGGTAGGTATTGACCATAGAAAACAGTGATCTACTCAGAAGGGGCATCTATTTTACTCCACATCAACAATTTTCCTTCAGAACTTCATTGTTTGTGTTTCTTTTTGCCGTTTTAGTTACTGCTTGTCATCGACGGAATTATTTTAGCAACATTTAACTCGTGATTTAGATAGGTACCTAGTAACGAGTACGGGGTTAGGTACTAACCTACGGAGGATCTGCGGTCCACATAATATGTATAGACTAGTACGTATTATATTATATAAAAGGGTTATCTATACGGAGAGCTGTGATCTGTAACAGAAGGGTATTCTGTACAAAATAATAAACCATTGTGCAGGGATTTGCAGCGTTTTTATTGCATTTTCGGATTCTGCGTATACCTTGAATCAAAAACCATAAAATGTTGAGTGGGCGTTAAATTTTTTTTTTCATGCTGGATTCTAATGGTTCATTATCGAAAATAATAAACCAAAACGAGGGGTTTTCTGCAAAGGTCGGGTAGTTCTGGAGTGTTGATATGCTCGGCGAGCGCAGCCATCTTGAGAGTATAAGTCGATTTTCGGTAACTGTTTCGGTTTTTGGCCTATAACTGCTTTCCGACGCATTATTTCGCTCTTTGACTCCGTATATAAAGTATTAGAGTATTTGGTAATCCATCGTATCAAAACCAAAAACCCGGAATACTTGGGAAAAGAAACGAGAATGCCGACACTGAAAATATGACAGAAATGAAAAGAGAACTGTGCAAACTATCAATAAGGAAATGCTTAAGGTACCTTTCGACGTACCTCGGTTTTTTCTAGGTACTTATTTTGGCTCGAAAGTAAAGATTTTACTTTACTTATTGTCTATGAAATACGAATAAAGGAAATGCTGAAGGACGGCTTAAGCATTTGCTTTATCACTGACTATGAATAGCCTATGAATAGCTAGTTAAGCATTTACTTTAAATAAAGTGAGGACTATGAATACCGCCCTAAGTGGCTTACCGCTGATTCTTCCGTGGATTTTCTGTAGCCCACCCTTCACTATCCTTAATGCTTCCGTGCCCTTCCTTCAATGATCCGTGATCACTCCGTAACACATTTGACTGATGGTCGAGGGAATCATGGCGGATGGGCTAAGGAAGCACAACCCTCCATTGCCCCCGTAGAAACATATGGGCCCTTTAAGAACGAGCAGCGGAGAGACGTGTACCACATTCACCTCCCAGTCAACCGGTTAACGGAGACGTCGAGGCAGTGCACGTCTCTCCCTCATCGTCCGTAAAGGGTCCGTAACCATCTACCGAGAACCCTTTACGGACGAGCGACTGAGGATGACGGGAGAGACGTCCACTGCCACAACGGCTCCACTAACCGATCGACGGAGCGGTTACAGTACACGTCTCCCCGTCGCCCGGCCTAATTACACCTACCGAGTAGCTCGGCCGAGTAGTCGGTGGAGTAATCGGCCGAGCTACTTCGATGGGGCGAGTAGGTGATTACATTTCAGCTGTGCAGAGACGAGACGGTGCGTCGTGTATAGTGTTCCGCGTCAACATAGCACAGCGAAGTAAAAACGCTGCAAAGTCCTTGTCACATGGGTTTATTATTCTATTGGACATACCTACAGAAATGTTGGCTGTTCATTTATTGTTTCTTTCATATAAAATAATTGAATTGGCTATCTCTGGTGGTTTCCACCAATTTTGGCCCCCAAAACATGAATAAGGTAGGTACGCACCTTTTTTTTTTTTTTTAATAAATTATCTCTGATCATTGATAGTACCATTTAATCGTCTTGATCCACCTTTTGACACTTTTTCCAGTGTTATTATACAAATTGATGGTGATTTCAAACGATTTCCCAGGTTTTTGACTCATAAAAAATCAATTTCGGGAGCTGAACATCTGGTAGAACCTCAATTTTCTATTCTTTGGTCAAAATCGACTTCATATTCGGTCTTCTCGTCCCCAAAAACATGGAAAACGATACCTCAAAAGCTCATTCTACTAACATGTTACTAAAACACAAAAAGTACCTATTTTTATACACATTTTCACTCATAACACCCCTGGGTATATTCCGATCGGGCTGCAAAGTTTCGGGACACAACTAAGGCCCAAATAGAACATGTGTGCGAAAGAACAAATTTTTTAGACTGAAAATGAAGCAGGTGCACGTGATACGGCGGACGGACATTGCATTTTTGGAATCCACGCACCTTGAAACGGAAAAGAAAAAATTTTGAGGGGGTGTTATAAACATTTTTTGCTGAGCGAATACATAGGTGTATTATTCACAGAATAATAAACCAAAAGCAATGTCTGTCCGCCGTCCGCCGTACGCCGTGTCACGTGTACTGGCTTCTTTTTCGGTCTAAAAAAGGCGTTCTTTCGCACACATGCTCCATTTGGGCCCTAGTTGTGTCCCGAAACTTTGCAGCCCGATCGGAATATACCCAGGGGTGTTATGAGTGAAAATGTGTGTAAAAATAGGTACTTTTTGTGTTTTAGTAACATGAGCGTTTGAGGTATCGTTTTCCATGTTTTTGGGACGAGAAGACCGAATATGAAGTCGATTTTGACCAAAGAGTGGAAAATTGAGGTTCTAGGTTCTAGGTTGAGGTTCGTTAAATGAGTTGAATACGTTAAATTTTATGTAAAATCGTCGTTTTCGCTCCTAGCTGTCCTCCGAAACACGGCAGCCCGATCGGCATACACCCAGGGGTGATATGGGAGAAAAATGAGTGTCAAAATATGGGTTGTCGAGGGATTTTTGAGGTTTTAGTGAACATGAGCTTGTGAGGTATCGTTTTCCATGTTTTTTAGGGCGAGAAGACCGAATATGTGGTTGATTTTGACCGAAGAGTGAAGAATTGAGGTTTTAACGAGGGTTAAGGTCCCGAAATACATTTTTTATGAGTCAAAAACATGGGAAATTGTCTGAAATCACCATACATTTTTGTATAATAACACTAGAAGTTGTATGAACAGGTGAATCAAGACAATTAGGTACTAGGTAGGTACTATCAATGATCAAAAATAATCTGTTGAAAGGAAAAGCCGAGCCTAATTCGTGTTTTTGGGGGCCAAAACTGGTGGAACCATCAAAAATAGCCATTTTCAATAATTGCACATGAAAGAAACAATAAATGAACTTCTGTAGGTATGTCCAATAGAATAATAATCCCATGTGACAAGGACTTTGCAGCGTTTTTTACTCAATCACGAATCCAAGGCTTCCCTGCTTTCGGTAGTGAGGAAGCCAAATACAAAGTAAGAAGCCAGTGGAACAAGTTTCTCAGCAAATAAATTGGTTTTATGGTACGAAGTACAAAGTGAAAACTCAGTCATTCGTAATTTACTCGGCACGTATTCTGAACATTTCTAGACACATAATGAGGAACGTAGGGGATGACTAAATTTACCGCGGCATTGCATAACTCTCTTTCCCTTATACGTGTTCGATAAATTCTCTAAGTTCAGACGTAACTGTTACCAGTCACTCGTCTCATAGTCGGTAGGGGTCAGCGACCGATCGTCGTTGTGCTTTCCAGTAACAGCCGATCCAACGATATGCTTCAGCCACTGCTTGGCCAATTCTTTGATTCCCACTTAGCAACAGAGGCAGGTCCTGATGCCACTTGGCCGTTGCCTTGCGCGTCCTCATCACTCTTATCGTTGGTCTCTCTTCACCACCTCGGACAGGTTGTTTTGGTTTATTATTCTGTGAATAATACACCTTTGTATTCGCTCAGCAAAAAACTGTTATAACACCCCCTCAAAATTTTTTCTTTTCCGTTTCAAGGTGCGGAGATTCCAAAAATGCAATGTCCGTCCGCCGCACAGTGGTCGGAAATAGCCGTTTTTGTGCAAAAAACCTCTAAAGGTTCTAACTGGCAGCTACTCTTATGATCCATTACGTTTTTTGGTGTGCTGAAACCGAATCTCTTACCCGTTTTGGTTTATTATTTTCAATAATGAAACATTGGAATCGAGCAAGAAAAAAAAATTCTTACCCCCCCCTCAAAATTTGATGGTTTACGTTTCAAGGTATGTAGAATCCAAAACTGCAATAAAACGCTGCAAATCCCTGCACAACGGTTTATTATTTTGTATAGAATACCCTCCTGTTACAGATCACAGCTCTATGTATAGATAACCCGTCTATATAATATGATATGTACTATTCTATGCATAATTATTTAGATCGCAGACCCTCCGTAGGTTAGTACCTAACCCCGTACTCGTTACTAGGTACCTACCTAAATCACGAGTTAAATGTTGCTAAAATAATTCTGCCGATGACAAACAGTACCTAACAAAAAGAAACACACATAATGAAGTTCTGAAAAGAAATTGTTGATGAGGAGTGAAAAAAGTTGCAAAAGTACCTACCAACAAACTCCAGCCCCTTCTACGTAGATGGTATAATGAACCGTTGTGTAATAATTTACCGTTGAGTAATGATTTACCGTAGTAATAATTTACCCATCAATAATACTTCAACGTTTGTTCAAGTTTCACTACCTACCAACAAACTCCAAAAGAGCCATCATTTTTCAAATTAAATAATATCACAGAACAACCAACTCGACTTCATACTCCGCCAATATAATCAGGTGATCCCTACCAATGATTGGCCGTATTCACAAATTCCTATTGTGGGCGCGTCTCTGGTTACGAGATTTGGTTTGAATTGTATACAATTTCATTCACACTGGAGTCGAAAATGCCTGTCGGTGCAAACTTCGGGGCCTTACTGTGAACGAACGGCTGGACGTACGATGCTCCGGATGGTCTTAAAAAACTCGCAAGTTCAAGAACTATTTAAAACCGTAAAAATATTTACGTAAAAAAATGGTATAGGCGTTTTGAAAATTTCAACCCCTATTTTGAACCCCTTAGAGATGACTCACAGTAACGTCGAGCTTCGAGGACCAACTAGACGCCGAACGGAACCTATAACCCGAATTTCATCAATTTTTTTTCATGGTAACTAAGAAAAGTGGCCCGTACGGCGTACGGCGTACGGCGTACGGCGGACAGACAGAAATATTTTTATTGCAGTTTTGGATTCTACATACCTTGAAACGTAAACCATCAAATTTTGAGGGGGGTAAGAATTTTTTTTTTCATGCTCGATTCCAATGGTTCATTATTGAAAATAATAAACCAATAATAAACCAAAATATTTCTGTCTGTCCGCCGTACGCCGTACGGGCCACTTTTCTTAGTTACCATGGAAGAAAATTGATGAAATTCGGGTTATAGGTTCCTTTCGGGGTCTAGTTGGTCCTCGAAGCTCGACGTCACTGTCAGTCATCTCTAAGGGGTTCAAAATAGGGGTTGAAATTTTCAGAACGCCGTATCTCGAAAACTTTCGATAGAAGGGTATTGTTTTTTTTACGCTATTAAATTTGTCTTGAGCTAAACAATTTTTTGAGACCACCCGGAGCATTGTACGTCCAGCCGTTCGTGTGCACCAAAAAGCTTCGTCAACACGATCGTGAATCAAACGGTATAAATCCGGCCCGGATATCATAACTACGGAGCATCTGATTACAATCAAGGATGGCTGTATGAAGTCGAGTTGGTTGTTCTGCGATATTATTTCATTTGATAAGTGATGGACTATTGGATTTTGTTGGTATTAGGTACTTCTGAAACTTGAACAAATGTTGAAGTATTATTGATGGGTAAATTATTACACAATGGCAAATTATTACACAACGGCAAATTATTACACAACGGTAAGTCATTACACAACGGTAAATTATTATACCACGGTAAATTATTACACAACGGCTCATCTACCAAGAAGGGGTTGGATTTTGTTGATAGGTACTTTTGCAACTTGAACAACCGTTGAAGTATTATTTATGGGCAGGTTATTACACAACGGTTCATTATTCTATCTCCGTAGACGGGGAACCTATACAGGTAAATTATTACACGACGGTTCAGGTAGGTACCTAGTAACGAGTACGGGGTTAGGTGCTTACCCACGGAGGGTGTAGAATTATAGTACATAATTATGTTATAATAGAAGGGTTATCTACACAGAGAGCTGTGGTCAGTAACAGAAGGGAATTCTATACATAATAATAAACCGTTGTGCAGGGATTTACAGCGTTTTTCTCTATTTGCTCTAGATGTTTGGTTATTACTGTTTTAGCGAATTTTCAAAGAAAATGAAGCTATTGCAATGGCTTCGAAATTTAAATAATATAAATTTTTGGAAATTTTCTTCATAGAAATCCGTTTCAGACCATTCTAAAACGATTCCTGAAATTTAACACTTTTTTATATGTATATATATATTTATATATATATATGTGTCACTCCAGACGATAACTCTCGATAGAATTGAGATAAACAGCTCAAATTTGCACAAAAAATCTATCTTGGCAATCGAAAGGCTAAGTTCGAAGATGGGCGAAATTGGCCTACTCTAAGGAGGGTTTTGGCGCATTTAAAGTGCGCAAAAATTACCCAAAAATCCCCAAAATGTTATTTTCTAACAAGTGACCCCTCATTTTAAAGGTTTTTGCACGCTGAACACGATGGTGAAATCGGATTTTAGATATCTAAATCCGTTCTTAAATTAGAGCATTTAAAGTGCGCAAAAATTACCCAAAACTAGGATAATCTTTAAACTCTTACCCCCCCCCCCCACCCCCTTAGAGTGGTCAGATTGAAAAATGTGAGAAGTATTAATTGAAGACGAGAGTTCGAAGCAAAAAAGGGGGAGAATATGAACCCACAGCGATCAAATAAATAAGCACTTAGTACAATTACGTAATAAACAAACGGTAGAATCAGGATGGACAAAACGTACAAATTAAAATAAATACGAAGAGAATATACATAGAAAACCAAATTTTAGACCGAAGTTTTCCTTTATTCAAAACCATAGCCATTAATTCGAATATTTCTTTGAAAATTCGCTCATTAAGTCATGCTGCATGACTGGTGTTTTTTTTTAGATTTTTTGCACACGAAAATTCGTTAAAAATTAACATTATATCCAACAGACCAAACATACTTTCTCATATGTTTTTTGGTGTGCTGAACATGAATTTGACAATGAAAAATACCTATCTTGCACCCTTATCCTCAAATTCCGCCGTAAATCCCCAAAAACCTTGTAAAAGTCACTTTTCAAGAGTACAAAAAATCTGTTTTTCATCATTTCAGCTCCAATCAAGTAACTAAACTTTTATTTAGAGTACTTACTGATCCATTTATTGGTGCAGACGTAAAAATAGAAACCCGGTTCTTCGCAATACATTGTAGGCCTGTTTTATAATGCATATAATTTCCCTTATATTGCTGCGAAAATATGGTGCGAAGTTGTGGTTTCCTCGCCACTTTTTCACAGACTTCTTTCATGTGGGGATACATTTCTCTCAATCCCTGCTGTAGCGTACACTCGCTTCTGAACAGTATGTCACACAAATTGTCGTAAGAAATTACAAATGTTTCCGTTATTAATTCACGAGAGAGAATATGAAGAACGAACCTGTCTCGTCAAATGTAAAGGAAAAGTAAAATCCTGACCAGTGTCACATAATATTATTGTTTAGAGAGATTGCATTTGCTCTTTGAGCTTCTGTATAAACAAAACGCCCAAAAACTAGGCCTAATAGGACTAGGACTAGGACTACTATTATAAATTCAGGAGCCAACAGGTTCTATCGTGAATGCCCATCACCAGGGCGGAGGCCGGCGATCAAACTCACAGTGCTGACTCTTCTATACATGGATTTTGAAGTAATAACGTCCCCGAAGTGGAGCTCGGTGTAACATTTTTTGTGGTCCACAAACAATATTATTAAAGAAGATTTTTCATTGTCTTTTTTTCAATCCTTTTTTTTGGTGATCCACGAAAAAAACAAAACAAATAATTCAAAACTTTCCGCTATTTATACCTAAATAGACAGAGTAACACTGCCTAAAATTAACTAATTTCTATAACCAAGAGGGTACATGACCGAATTCCGGAAAATCAAAAACTTATGCGTTGGTGAATCTATAATGGTTCTTTTGTTTCATCATTCCCTGTTCGCCATTGAATATTTTTTTACGGGCAAAATCGTTCGAGAACTCTCATCCGTGGGTATTTGAGAGTGACCTACAATGCCCAGAACAACGATTTGACAACTTTCATTTTGGTTTTTTTTTTCACACATCCGACCCCTGTGCGCCGTACCACTCATAACTACTTCAATTTCGGTCGAAAAAATTCGTTCTTTCGCCCACGTGCTCCATTTGGGCCCTAGTTGTGTCCCGAAACATTGCAGCCCGATCGGAATATACCCAGGGGTGTTATGACCGAAAATGGGTATAAAAATAGCTACTTTTTGTGTTTTAGTAACATGAGCTTTTGAGGCATCGTTTTCCATATTTTTTGGACGAGAAGACCGAATGTGAAGTCAATTTTGACCAAAGAGTGAAAAATTGAGGTTCTAAAGTTTCAGCCTTAAGGCCGGTTTAGACGGCGCGCACCCACTCGCGCACCAGCCTCACTTCCGGTCCCTCGCGCAATGTAAACACCTCCCTCCCCTCGAGGCCACTCACAGTGAGGCCAACTCGGGGTGAGCCGTCCTCTGTCGGTTTTTGGTCGCGCATCAAAGGACACTGGGTCTCTAACCTCGCGCCTTGCGAGTGAATGCGTGTCGTCTAAACAGTGAGGTGAGGATGAGTTTATTGCCGGGCGAGTTGAAGTCGAGTCGGAAGTGAGGCTGGTGCGCGAGTGGGTGCGCGCCGTCTAAACCCGCCTTTAGATCTACGTTAAATTTTGGTCTAAAATCGTCGTTCTTCCGCACACAGTTTGGGTCCCCATTTGGGAACAGATTTGGGTCCTAGTTGTGCTCCGAAACACGGCAGCCCGATCGGCATACACCCAGGGGTGTTATGAGTGAAAAATTGGTGTAAAGTAGGGGGTTTCGAGGGTTTTTTGAGGTTTTAGTGGACATGAGCTTGTGAGGTATCGTTTTCCATGTTTCTTAGTGCGAGAAGACCGAATATTAGTTGATTTTGACCGAAGAGTGAAGAATTGAGGTCGTAACGAATGTTAAGGTCCCGAAATACATTTTTTATGAGTCAAAAACCTGGGAAATTGTCTGAAATCACCATAAATTTGTATAATAACACTAGAAGTAGTATTAGCAGGTGAATCAAGACAATTAAATGGCACTATGAACCTTCAACGATAATCTGAGAGGGAAAAAGGAGCCGACGTCGTGTTTTGGGGGGCCGAAATAGGTGGAAACCGTCTAAAATAACTGTTTCAAATATTGTGCATGAAATAAACAATAAATAACAGCAACCAAACAATTATTGAACAAAGGTATCAGTGCCCTCTAAAAAATCCAGCGAGGGTTTAGTCGGGATTCGGCCAAGGAACATCCGGCGAAGGGTTCCCTGGCCGAATCCCTACCAGAACATCACAAAATTGGGTACTTCGGCCGACCAGTGATATAAACAAAAAATCCAAGGAATGTCACAGGGAGGTTGCAGGCCATGGAATCCTTCCTGAATCAGGAAATTTTTGTCATAGTAAAACTCACCTGCTCCTTGTGTTGAGGAAATCAACAACAAAAGAGACAAATAGATTATCATTGTGTTTATAGAAATCAACAACAACATCAGAATACAAATAGATTACTGAGATCTACTTTATTTTATTTTATTTTCATTTTATTTATTTTTTATTTATTTATTTTTTAATTTTATATTTTAACACAGTTTATGAGAGGCATAAACTGGGTTTATGTGTGTTTTGACTGATTGAACTCATTGTCAGCAACACGATCACATGGGTTTATTATTCTACCGGACATACCTACAGAAATGTTGCTGTTCATTTATTGTATCTTTCATGCGCAGTAATTGGAACAGTAATTTTAGATGGTTTCCACCAATTCTGGCCCCCCAAAAACACGAACTCGGCACCCCTTTTTTTCTTCACAGGTGATCATTGGCAGTGCCATTTAATTGACTTGATTCACCTGCTAATACTATTTCTAGTTTTATTATGCAAATGCATGGCGATTTCCCAGGTTTTTGATTCATAAAAAATTAATTTCGGGAGCTTAACCTTTGTTACAACCTCAATTCTTCACCCTTTGGTCAAAATCAACTTCAAAACCGGTCTTCTCGCCCTAAAAAACATAGAAAACGATACATCACAAGCTCGTGTTCACTAAAACCTAAAAAAAACCTGGAAAACCCCTACTTTTCTCCCATAACGCCCCTGGGTGTATTCCGATCGGGCTGCCGAGCTTTGGAACACAACTAGGAACAAATGTGTTCCTAAATGGGGACCCAAACTGTGTGCGGAAGAACGACGATTTTCGACCAACATTTAACGTAAATTTAAGGATGAAACTTCGTTGGAACCTCTATTTTCCACTCATTGGTCAAAATCGACTTCATGTGCGGTCTTCTCGTCCTAAAAAACATGGAAAACGATACCTCAAAAGCTCACGTTACTAAAACACAAAAAATACCCACTTTTATACCCATTTTTCACTCATAACACCCCTGGGTATATTCCGATCGGGCTGCAATGTTTCGGGACACAACTAGGGCCCAAATGGAGCATGTTTGCGAAAGAACGAATTTTTTAGATGGAAAATGAAGCCGGTATGCATGGTACGGCGGACGGTGGACGGCGAACGTACATTGCATTTTCTGAATCTACGCACCTTGAAACATAAAAGAAAAATTGTTGAGGGGGGTGTAGTAAAAATTGTTTGCTGAGCGAATACATAGCTGTTTATTATTCACAGAATAGTAAACCAAAATGACTCACCTAAGACTGCTTCCATACTAGCTTCTGAGAGCTTCCACGATAACAGCAGGGCCCGAACTCGAGCTAGTTCGGGTAAATCGTATTCATCCCCAAGGGACGGCATGCTGGAAATCGACATCGTGGACCACACCGGGTAAGTTTGCGAAAATAGACGTAGGGAGCCAATCCCTGTAATAAGGAACTGTCACTGACAAAAAGCAATGGAAGGAAACTTCGGCTTCGAGATGTAAATGTAGAGATGGCAACAAAATATCAGTATATCGGAAATATCTATATTTAGGGTCCGATGTATCGATACATCGGTATCGGTTTTTGACCTTCGATAGTATCGGGAATATCGATATTTTTGAAGCGATATATCGTCCTAGTAGATGTCGTCAGTGATGTACAAAAACTCGCAACATTCTACATCCACTCGACTCTAAAAACTGGGGTTTCGTGGTTCTGATCACTGATTCAACACTTGGTTTTGACATATGATTTGATTGGCGTATAGGTGCCGATATTTTACTAACTTTATTATGACTAACTTTCATTCATTTTTATTTTATTTTACAGTTATTGTAGCTTGTGCAGGCCTATAGTCAGTTTGCACTATCATGTTGTACTAAAGTAACCTAAGAAATTGAAAAATGTAATAGGCTTATTTTGTTACTGTTACTAATTACATAAGTGTTATTGAATGCATTATTTTTATTGTACGATATTTCTATCACTCATTTAACCCTCAGTTTTGACTTATATTTAGCGATATATCGTATATATCGATATTTTTCGTCCGAAACTTTTGTACCATGGATATGTTGCTTGCTTACTTAAAAATTTTGCCGTCCCTAGTCCCTAGTCCGTTGTAAAGGAAGCCACCAACGTCAAAGAAAACGTAAATGTACAAGTGCACTCACATTTTACAGGTTGTGAACGCCTTCCTGAACCCACAGTAAAGGCATCATCGTTACTATTGTGGTATCCTCCCAGAACCACAACTCTTGTACATAGAAATAAGATCTCGCCAAATAAACCTAGAAGTGGGGTCAGAGGACGCAAGAGAGTCGAGGGCCGCCTGGAGATCCCCACCATCCTATACTAGCTAGAGGATGGAGGGAGACAGCTCCCAAGCCTATAAAAACTCGTCTCCTGCACCTTTTTCCTCATTCTACGTTCTCCTCTAGTCGCTGACTACTCTCTCTCCTCCTTACCTCTTATCTCTCTCCTACACCCAAAAGAATCCGTGAATGGTGGTGGTACGCCCATAACCAACGGACACACTTCCTAAAAGATCTCGGGCATGGTGGTGGTCCGCCCATAACCAAACCGAGCACACTCCAAAAAGATCCTGGGCATGGTGGTGGTCCGCCCATAACCAAACCAGGCAACGACCCTAAAAAGAATCCGTGAATGGTGGTGGTCCGCCCATAACCAACGGACACATCCGAAAAGATCCCGGATCATGGTGGTGATTCGCTCATAACCAAATTCCGGGCACATCCTCCCTCACACCGCTCGTGGTGGATGTACGCTCTAACACATTCATCACAGTTACTACTATAAAAGTACGTAACCACAGACTAGTGAGGAGGAAGAAAGTAAGGAGAAAAGGTTTTTAATTGGGTGTCTCCACAGATTTATTAGGAGCCGGAAAAGTTGGGTTCATTAGAAGGTGATGCCTGTAGTCAGGAAAAGGTGTAAAGGATAGAGGGAGCCTCAGGGTATGCGTAACATCAAACTGAAAGCAAATTTCGTGGGCCTAGATGTTAGGGGTTCACGGAAGGTCACGAGTAGCAACGGACGGTCACGGGAACGTCACAGATGGTCGTTGGTGGCCATTTCGTTAAATTTAGCCGATTTCCGACATTCTGATACATTTTAGAGTTTGGAACCCCTTTCTGAGCATAGTACAGATTATTGCACATTCTAATAGCTTACCAAAACGTTTTTTCTTTGACTATAGCAATGTTGCAAATGCGCTGTGGACATGGATGGTGGAATCGACCATGAACCTCACTGAGTCTCATTTGGGGTCTAGTTGGTCCACGAAGCTCCGACGAGCGTTACTGTCAGTCATCTCTAAGGGGTTCAAAATAGGGGTTGTAAATTCCAGGGCCGTAAAATATTGCCACCGAATGTGGCACCATATCGAGGTTATTGGGAATTCGCCCCAGATATCATTGCTAGGGATCACCTGATTATAATCAAGGATGGCTTTATGAAGTCTAGTTGGTTGTTCTGTGATATTATTTCATTTGATGAATGATGGCTCTTTTGGATTTAGGTACTTTTGTAACTTGAACCTTGTAAAATCATGGAACACACCTTATGCTTCACGAATAAAACAAATAATTAATTATTGAATTAATCCTGCGCATTTTCATGAAACTGAAATTCCCGGGCCGGCTGCAGTACTAGATTTAGGGCTTTCCTGGGGCGAGCACGAGGGTAGGTAGTGACCACACAAAACACTAATCTACGAAGAAGGGGCATGTACTCGTACCTATACAGGTAAATAATAAACCGTAGGTAGTGTAATAATTTGGAGCGTTTTTATTCTATTTTCGGATTGTACGTACCTTGAAACAGAAACCGCCAAAATTGGGGGGGGGGGGGGGGGGGGGCTTAACATTTTTGTTATCACGCTCGATTCTAAAGGTTCATTATTGAAAATAATAAACTAAAAATCGGCCTATTTTCAAAACGCGCCTGCGGCGTTATGGATTGTCCGAACTTAAAAGTTGATAGACGAATTTTGAAGGAAATTTAGTCTTCTTTCATTTGGAACCGCTGAGAAACCTTGTTATATATTTTTTCCCTCTGGAAAAAACCCTTATTTACTGAAGCACTGTTTCTATATGACGGAAGACAGCTTTACGCCCTCTCTAATGATTACGACTTCCTATGGAGACACAGCGGACGGCGTTTCTTTGACAGGAGCCACATTTATACCCCTCCGTTATAACAACGGTCAACTACTACGGACGCTCCATGGACGGTGTTCCTTTGGCGGGGGACACCTTCACGCCCGTCCATGACGATACGCCTTCTATGGACACTGTAAGGAAGGTGTTCCCACAACGGAAGCCACATTTTTATACCCCTCCTTAATAACAACTGCCAACCACGGACACACTACGGACGACGTTCCAACGACGGAAGCCACAATTACATCCCTCCACAATGACAACGATTCACCACGGACGGATTACGGACCACGAACAAACAACGGATGCTCCTCACACCCGTCCTTTGTCATAACCGAAGGTTTACTGAACGACGACGCTCCTTCAGATGAGTGGCTCCGTGATCCTGACGGATGGTTGTTCGTTACGGAACCCACCACGGAGTACATCCGTCGTGTTCACTGGGGCGCACGGAACGCGACGGACCGTCATCGCCTCACGGACACCACCGGCGCCTCCGTGAAAGCCGACGCCCTGTTAAACCATGACCTTAACTGATTGTCGCGGGTCGCTATGGATGGTCGAAATGCCAGCCAAGGACGGTCATTTTTGAAGGAACGTCTACGGATGGACGTCCCGTCGTGAATGATCCGTCCTTCCGTAACCACTTTCGGTTTATTATTCTGTGAATAATACACAGATGTAATCGCTCAGCAAAAACGCTGCAAAGTCCTTGTCACATGGGTTTATTATTCTATTGGACATACCTACAGAAATTTTGGCTGTTTATTTTTGTTTCATTCATATAAAATAATTGAAATAGCTATCTCTGGAGGTTTCCACCAATGTTGGCCCCCCAAACACGAATAATGTACAATCTTTTTTATTTTTATTTTATTTTATTTTTTTAATAAATTATCTCTGATTATTGGTAGTACCATTTAATCGTCTTGATCCACCTGTTGAAACTTTTTCCAGTGTTATTCTACAAATTGATGGTGATTTCAGACGATTTCCCAGGTTTTTGACTCATAAAAAATCAATTTCGGGATCTGAACATCTGGTAGAACTCAATTTTCTATTCTTTGGTCAAAATCGACTTCATATTCGGTCTTTTCGTCCCCAAAAACATGAAAAACGATACCTTAAAAGCTCATGTTACCAACACGTTGCTAAAACGCAAAAAGTACCTATTTTTACACACATTTTCACTCATAACACTCCTGGGTATATTCCGATCGGGCTGAAAAGTTTCGGGACACAAGTAGGGCCCAAATGGAGCATGTGTGCGAAAGAACGAATTTTTTAGACCGAAAATGAAGCCTGTACACGTGATACGGCGTACGGCGGACGGCGGACGGCGGACGGACATTGCATTTTTGGAATCTACGCACCTTGAAACGGAAAAGAAAAAATTTTGAGGGGGTGTTATAAACATTTTTTGCTGAGCGAATACATAGTTGTATTATTCACAGAATAATAAACCAAAACATTTTACAACACCCCCTCAAAACTTTTTCTTTTGCGTTTCAAGGTGCGTAGATTCCAAAAATTCAATGCCCGTCCGCCGTCCTCAGTACGCACACACTAGTCACTTCATCGTTCCTGAGAACTGGTAATTTTGGAAAAAATATCTTTGCGTTTTTACCAAATTTGTTTTACGAATTCGGAGTTTTCGCTTTAGGTTCCTCCTCGCTCACTAGACTTTACAACAGATTAAAAACCACAGTCATGCAGCATGGCTATAAGAGCGAATTTTCGAAGTTTTCGGCATCTTCCTCCTCCGCCTAAAATTTTCTGAAAATTAATTTTCGGCCAATGTTTTCCCAACTTGATACCATACAAAATTAAAACAGGAGTAGTTTTACGCAAAGTAAAATTTGGGGTGGAAGGAGGGGGAGGGGGAAATCAAAAATGTTTTGAATAGCAGAAGAGTAGGTATTGGATACGTAACAAATTTTTTGTTCCATTTTTTGCCGAGTAACACCTCGGTTTGTAGATTTTCCAACGCTGAACACGATGGTGAAGTCAGAATTGCGATATCCCATTCCGTTATCAGATTAGAGCAGACGAACCAGGAAGAACATCTCAAGAAATAACCACGTTCCTTCATCTTCAAAGTGCTCCAGTTTGAGAATGGAATGAGATATCGCAATTCTGATTTCACCATCGTGTTCAGCGTACAAAAACCTTTAAAATGAGGTGTCACTTGTCAGACTTTTTCATTTTGGGAATTTATGGGTAATTTTCCCCCCCTAAAATTCCCCAAAACTCCCCCCTAGAGTGACCCGATTCTGCCCATCTTCGAACTTAGCCTGTCGATTGCCAAGACAGATTTTTCGTGCAAATTTGAACTTTTTATCTCAATTCTTTCGAGAGTTATCGTCTGGAATGACACATACATATATAAATATATAAATATATAAATATATATATATATATATATATATATATATATATATATATATATATATATATATATATATATATATATATATATATATATATATATATAAATATATATATAAATATATATATATATATACATATAATTTTTGGTGTCTTTCGGCAGTGAATTCAGGATGGTCTGAAACGGATTTTGGTATAAAAATCTTTCGGAAATTCGAGTTTTAAAAATTTTGGACCGAGAACAATAGCTTCCTTTTCTTCGAAAATTCGCTAAAAACACAAACGGTGGGTACAGCTTCCGTACAAGTACGCAACCACGAGGGACATTTTATGTCTTAGCGCCCCCTCCCACACCCACACCAAGTACTTCGTACTTAATTGTTTTGGTCAAGATTTCCAACGAATGGTACCTAGTCCGAACAGCCTTCAGTCCCAATTAGTTCGGATTAGCCGGACTCCACTGTATTATGTACGTAAACATTCATTTAAACAATCACGCTCATACCGCAGCTTGTTGGCCACGCAGTCCGCAGTGGTTGACGTAGTATGGTTAGGTAAATCGAGAGCTATCCAACGAGTGGTGAGCGATTTTTGTACGATGATAACTGGCGAAGATAAAGTTCCATAGCAACGAATCGGTTGTAAGCGAAAATCATCAGAAATATTTTCGTGACGTTGTTTCCGTTGCATGTCTCCGTTGCATGTCCCGCGTTTCATTTTCGAGTTTATGTAGCAAAGTAAAGACATAAAATGTCAAAAATAAATTTCTGTGCGTAAGTGAAAAGCAAAAGAGAACTGTTGTAATATGATTGTGACCACTTATTTACGTACATACATGAAGAGAAATACGTTATACTAAAAGCTATAGATACATGAAGAACTCCTCATTTTCATATCGGATGCCTACCCTGATGTGTGCAGTAGTTGTTGAAAGTAGATAGGTTGATTTAGTCGACTACTGTAACACTCTAAAACGGTAAACAAATTCTACCTACTTGATCCAGCGAACGATTGAAACGCGATTCGAACGGGGAAAAAACCTTGATTTGAAGCAAAGTAGGAGGTTTTAGTTCACTGGCCAGCCTCTATGTTGAAATTACTTGATACAAAATGTATTACTTACGTCCCAAATTTGAGTACGAATCGTTGATTTTGGTTTATTATTCTGTGAATAATACACCTATGTATTCGCTCAGCAAACAATTTTTATAACACCCCCTCAAAATTTTTTCTTTTCCGTTTCAAGGTGCGTAGATTCCAAAAACGCTGCAGTCCTTGTCACATGGGTTTATTATTCTATTGGAGTTCTAGAGATTCTTGTTAGCTGTTAAATTTATTTATCTTTCATGTGGAATGATTGAATTAGCTATTCCTGATGATTTCCACCAATTTTGGCCCCCAAAACATGAAATAGGTACACTTTTTTCCCCCAGATCATCTTTGATCATTGGTAGTGCGATTTAATGGTCTTGATTCAGCTGTTTACACATTTTCTAATGTTAGTATACACATTGATGGTGATTTCAGACAGTTTTCCAGGTTTTTGACTAAAAAAAACCAATCTTGGGAGCTGAACCAATGGTAAACCCTCAATTTCCGCGTCTTTGGTCAAAATCGACTTCATATTCGGTATTCTCGTCCCCAAAAACATGGAAAACGATACCTCAAAAGCTCATTTTACTAACATGTTGCTAAAACGCAAAAAGTACCTATTTTTACACACATTTTCACTCATAACACCCCTGGGAATATTCCGATCGGGCTGAAAAGTTTCGGGACACAACTAGGGCCCAAATGGAGCATGTGTGCGAAAGAACGACTTTTTTAGATCTAAAATGAAGCCTGTACACGTGATACGGCATACGGCGGACGGCGGACGGACATTGCATTTTTGGAATCTACGCACCTTGAAACGGAAAAGAAAAAAGTTTGAGGGGGTGTTATAAAAATTTTTTGCTGAGCGAATACATAGGTGTATTATTCACAGAATAATAAACCAAAATGCAATGTCCGTCCGCCGTCCGCCGTACGCCGTACGCCGTATCACGTGTACCGGCTTCATTTTCGGTCTAAAAAAGTCGTTCTTTCGCACACATGCTCCATTTGGGCCCTAGTTGTGTCCCGAAACTTTTCAGCCCGATCGGAATATACCCAGGGGTGTTATGAGTGAAAATGTGAGTAAAAATAGGTACTTTTTGCGTTTTAGCAACATGTTAGTAACATGAGCTTTTGAGGTATCTTTTTCCATGTTTTTGAGGACGAGAAGACCGAATATGAAGTCGATTTTGACCAAAGACGCGGAAATTGAGGTTTTACCAAAGGTTCAGCTCCCAAAATTGGTTTTTTATGAGTCAAAAACCTGGAAAACTGTCTGAAATCACCATCAATGTGTACAATAACATTGGAAAAAGTGTAAACAGGTGAATCAAGACCATTAAATGCCACTACCAATGATCAAAGATGATCTTAAAAAAAAAAACGCTGCAAATCCCTGCACAACGGTTTATTATTTTGTATAGAATACCCTTCTGTTACAGATCACAGCTCTATGTATAGATAACCCGTCTATATAATATGATATGTACTATTCTATGCATAATTATTTAGATCGCAGACCCTCCGTAGGTTAGTACCTAACCCCGTACTCGTTACTAGGTACCTACCTAAATCACGAGTTAAATGTTGCTAAAATAATTCTGCCGATGACAAACAGTACCTAACAAAAAGAAACACACATAATGAAGTTCTGAAAAGAAATTGTTGATGAGGAGTGAAAAAAGTTGCAAAAGTACCTACCAACAAACTCCAGCCCCTTCTACGTAGATGGTATAATGAACCGTTGTGTAATAATTTACCGTTGAGTAATGATTTACCGTAGTAATAATTTACCCATCAATAATACTTCAACGTTTGTTCAAGTTTCACTACCTACCAACAAACTCCAAAAGAGCCATCATTTTTCAAATTAAATAATATCACAGAACATCCAACTCGACTTCATACTCCGCCAATATAATCAGGTGATCCCTACCAATGATTGGCCGTATTCACAAATTCCTATTGTGGGCGCGTCTCTGGTTACGAGATTTGGTTTGAATTGTATACAATTTCATTCACACTGGAGTCGAAAATGCCTGTCGGTGCAAACTTCGGGGCCTTACTGTGAACGAACGGCTGGACGTACGATGCTCCGGATGGTCTTAAAAAACTCGCAAGTTCAAGAACTATTTAAAACCGTAAAAATATTTACGTAAAAAAATGGTATAGGCGTTTTGAAAATGTCAACCCCTATTTTGAACCCCTTAGAGATGACTCACAGTAACGTCGAGCTTCGAGGACCAACTAGACGCCGAACGGAACCTATAACCCGAATTTCATCAATTTTTGTTCATGGTAACTAAGAGAAGTGGCCCGTACGGCGTACGGCGTACGGCGTACGGCGGACAGACAGAAATATTTTTATTGCAGTTTTGGATTCTACATACCTTGAAACGTAAACCATCAAATTTTGAGGGGGGGTAAGAATTTTTTTTTTCATGCTCGATTCCAATGGTTCATTATTGAAAATAATAAACCAAAAGTACCTATTTCATGTTTTGGGGGCCAAAATTGGTGGAAATCATCAGAAATAGCTATTTTAATCATTCCACATGAAAGAAACAATACATTTAACAGCCAACAAAAATCTCTAGAACTCCAATAGAATAATAAACCCATGTGACAAGGACTTTGCAGCGTTTTTTGTAATAAATTCCGTTTTGATCTAGTTACCCAACGGTTATGGTTATGGTTATGCTACCCGCAAGACATTTCTGCACTGCAAGAAGAAATTGAATAATGAAGGCGTTACAAAGTTTCGCAATCACTGCAAGACAAACTGCTTTTGGTTTATTATTTTCAATAATGAACCTTTGGAATCGAGCATGAAAAAAAAAATTCTAACCCCCCCTCAAAATTTTATGGTTTACGTTTCATGGTATGTAGAATCCAAAACTGCAATAAAAAAATTTCTGTCTGTCCGCCGTACGCCGTACGCCGTAATAGCCACTTTTCTTAGTTACCATGAAACAAAATTGATGAAATTCGGGTTATAGGTTCCGTTCGGGGTCTAGTTGGTCCTCGAAGCTCGGCGTTACTGTCAGTCATCTCTAAGGGGTTCAAAATAGGGGTTGAAATTTTCAGAACGCCGTAGCTCGAAAACTTTCTATGGAAGGGTATGGTTTTTTTACGTTATTAAATTTGTCTTAAGCTAAACAATTTTTTGAGTCCACCCCGAGCATTGTACGCCCAGCCGTTCATGTGCACCAAAAAGCTTCGTCAACGCGATCGTGAATCAAACGGTATAAATCCGGTCCGGATATCATCACTAGGGAGCACCTGATTATAATCAAGGATGGCTGTATGAAGTCGAGTTGGTTGTTCTGCGATATTATTTCATTGGATAAGTGATGGACTATTGGATTTTGTTGGTAGGTACTTGTGAAACTTGAACAACCGTGGAAGTATTATTGATGGGTAAATTATTACACAACGGTTCATCTACCAAGAAGGGGCTGGATTTTGTTGATCAGTACTTTTGCAACTTGAACAACCGTTGAAGTATTATTGATGGGTAAGTTATTACACAACGGTTCATTATACTTGACCACGAGGGTAGGTATTGACCACAGAACACAGTGATCTACGCAGAAGGGGCATCTATTTCACTCCACATCAACAATTTTCCTTCAGAACTTCATTATTTGCGTTTCATTTTGCCGTTTCAGTTACTGTTTGTCATCGGCAGAATTATTTTAGCAACATTTAACTCGAGATTTAGATAGGTACCTAGTAACGTGTACGGGGTTAGGTGCTAACCTACGGAGGGTCTGAGATCCACAAAATATGTATAGAGTAGTACATATTATACTATATAGACGGGTTATCTCTATAGAGAGCTGGGATCTGTAACAGAAGGGTATTCTACAAAATAATAAACCGTTGAGTAGGGATTTGCAGCGTTTTTGTTTTACTTGCTGCTGACAGAAAATAATTACGAATGAGATATGCTCCTTTGAGTTGCACGTGATTTGCAGTCATCCTGATTGCTTATTACGTGATGGCATTTAGATACGTGGGTACGAGTATCCTTCCAACTGTCTAATGCGATTGATAAAATAGGTAGTTCGAAGTATGAATCTTGCCATGGGTTACGACTTGTGGCTGGCAAGACCACCCAACCAGAATAGTCCACAATTATGTTTTTTTTACGCAGTATGTTCTGTAGGCAAGACTCGGAGAGCGATCGCTCGTGTTGGTGAGTATGGCAAGGCGTTGAGAACTCACCTACTACTACCTACTGTAGGTACTTAGAGTTATGAGTTGACAAAGATCCAAAAAAGCAGTCGAATAAAATAAAATCCCCGTGAATCTTCCGATGAAACAAAATATGAGCATGGAAATTATTGACTTCGGTTTCACACTTTAGTGTAACGTTGGTGGGTAAGGAGTAGCTACGGGGTCGTTTTATAAATCAGGTATGAATAAATCAGGAGAGCCCAAAAGGAAACTGAACACCGGTAGCTCGAAAGGAGGATCAAGGTGCCTGGAGCCCTGAGCCTTTATGGTAATTATCAACATAAACTTCTCACCTCTCTCAAACCTTTGAGCGTCGGTGAGGCCGCAGTGGTTTTACCTACCAACGATTTTACCCAACAGGGGTTCAAGGGAGGAGTATCGGCCCCGATCAGTTGATATTCCGAAGGGTTTACTCCCCCATTTCCATTACCACACCATTTTGCCTCGGTGTGAGGTGCATATCTGGGGATAATCATCGGTTGAAATATCAGCCGCTTCGGTCGGAGGGTTAGTTTTCCCTTTTTATGGGATTAGTGTTTCGAACTGAGCGCCCCAATCGGATAAGAATCCAACTCATATTAATTTAACAGCACAGCATCTTCGCAATCCTTGTCGATGGTATGCTGATTATACATGTTCGTTGGTGGCAGTTTTCGTCATTATGACTTAATCTTGCATTGAAATACCAACTAGTCTTCCACACATCTACGTATAAAACACTCCCTGATTTAGGATTTAGATGACGATTTAGGAAACACACTGTTGAGTAATGCAAGCATTACAGAGGTAGCCGGTGTGTATATTACTCCAATTGCAGTTACTACTAGTTTCTCCGAATTTGTTGGGTAACTAGATCAAAACGGAATGTATTACAAAAAACGCTGCAAAGTCCTTGTCACATGGGTTTATTATTCTATTGGAGTTCTAGAGATTTTTGTTGGCTGTACATTTATTGTTTGTTTCATGTGAAATAATTGAAATAGCTATTTCTGATGATTTCCACCAATTTTGACCCCCAAAACATGAAATAGGTACGTTTTTTTCTTTTTTCAGATCATCTTTGATTATTGGTAGTGCCATTTAATGGTCTTGATTCACCTGTTTACACTTTTTCTAATGTTATTATTATTATACACATTGATGGTGATTTCAGACAGTTTTCCAGGTTTTTAACTCATAAAAAACCAATTTGGAAGCTGATCCATTGGTAAAACCTCAATTTCCGCGTCTTTGGTCAAAATCGACTTCATATTCGGTCTTTTCGTCCCCAAAAACATGGAAAAAGATACCTCAAAAGCTCATGTTACTAACATGTTGCTAAAACGCAAAACGCTGCAAAGTCCTTGTCACATGGGGTTTATTATTCTGCAGAAATGTTGGCTGTACATTTATTGTTTGTTTCATGTGAAATAATTGAAATAGCTATTTCTGATGGTTTCCACCAATTTTGGCCCCCAAAACACAAATTAGGTAGGTACGATCTTTTTTGGTTTATTATTTTCAATAATGAACCATTGGAATCGAGCATGAAAAAAAAAATTCTTACCCCCCCTCAAAATTTGATGGTTTACGTTTCAAGGTATGTAGAATCCAAAACTGCAATAAAAATATTTCTGTCTGTCCGCCGTACGCCGTACGGGCCACTTTTCTTAGTTACCATGAAAAAAAATTGATGAAATTCGGGTTATAGGTTCCGTTCGGCGTCTAGTTGGTCCTCGAAGCTCGACGTTACTGTGAGTCATCTCTAAGGGGTTCAAAATAGGGGTTGAAATTTTCAAAACGCCTATACCATTTTTTTACGTAAATATTTTTACGGTTTTAAATAGTTCTTGAACTTCTGAGTTTTTTAAGACCATCCGGAGCATCCTACGTCCAGCCGTTCGTTCACAGTAAGGCCCCGAAGTTTGCACCGACAGGCATTTTCGACTCCAGTGTGAATGAAATTGTATACAATTCAAACCAAATCTCGTAACCAGAGACGCGCCCACAATAGGAATTTGTGAATACGGCCAATCATTGGTAGGGATCACCTGATTATATTGGCGGAGTATGAAGTCGAGTTGGATGTTCTGTGATATTATTTAATTTGAAAAATGATGGCTCTTTTGGAGTTTGTTGGTAGGTAGTGAAACTTGAACAAACGTTGAAGTATTATTGATGGGTAAATTATTACTACGGTAAATCATTACTCAACGGTAAATTATTACACAACGGTTCATTATACCATCTACGTAGAAGGGGCTGGAGTTTGTTGGTAGGTACTTTTGCAACTTTTTTCACTCCTCATCAACAATTTCTTTTCAGAACTTCATTATGTGTGTTTCTTTTTGTTAGGTACTGTTTGTCATCGGCAGAACTATTTTAGCAACATTTAACCCGTGATTTAGGTAGGTACCTAGTAACGAGTTCGGGGTTAGGTACTAACCTACGGAGGGTCTGCGATCTACATAATATGTATAGAATAGTACATAATATTATATAGACGGGTTATCTATACATAGAGCTGTGATCTGTAACAGAAGGGTATTCTATACAAAATAATAAACCGTTGTGCAGGGATTTGCAGCGTTTTTTTTTTTTCAAATTATCTTTGATCATTGGTAGTGCCATCATTTAATCGTCTTGATCCACGTGTTGACACTTTTTCTAGTGTTATTCTACAAATTGATGGTGATTTCGCAGGTATTTGACTCATAAAAAATCAATTTTGGGAGCTGAACATCTGGTACAACCTCAATTTTCCACTCCTTGGCCAAAATCGACTTCATATTCGATCTTCTCGTCCCCAAAAACATGGAAAACGATACCTCAAAAGCTCATGTTACCAAAATGTTGCTAAACCGCAAAAAGTACCTATTTTCACACACATTTTCACTCATAACACCCCTGGGTATATTCCGATCGGGCTGAAAAGTTTCGGGACACAACTAGGGCCCAAATGGAGCATGTGTGCGAAAGAACGACTTTTTTAGACCGAAAATGAAGCCTGTACACGTGATACGTCGGACGGCGTACGGCGGACGGCGGACGGACATTGCATTTTTTGAATCTACACACCTTGAAACGGAAAAGAAAAAAGTTTGAGGGGGTGTTATAAAAATTTTTTGCTGAGCGATTACATAGGTGTATTATTCACAGAATAATAAACCAAAAAGTACCTATTTTTACTCACATTTTCACTCATAACACCCCTGGGTATATTCCGATCGGGCTGAAAAGTTTCGGGACACAACTAGAGCCCAAATGGAGCATGTGTGCGAAAGAACGACTTTTTTAGACCGAAAATGAAGCCTGTACACGTGATACGGCGGACGGTGTACGGCGTACGGCGGACGGCGGACGGACATTGCATTTTTTGAATCTAGGCACCTTGAAACGGAAAAGAAAAAATTTTGAGGGGGTGTTATAAAAATTTTTTGCTGAGCGAATACATCTGTGTATTATTCACAGAATAATAAACCAAAACGCTGCAAAGTCCTTGTCACATGGGTTTATTATTCTACTGGACATACCTACAGAAATGTTGGCTGTTCATTTATTGTTTCTTTCGTGTGCAATAATTGAAATAGCTATTTCTGATCGTTTCCACCATTTTTGGCCCCTAAAACACGACTACGCTCCTTTTTTTTCAATTTATCTTTGATCATTGGTAGTGCAATTTAATCGTCTTGATCCATATGTTTACACTTTTTCTAGTGTTATCATACAAACTGATGGTGATTTTTCCACTCTTTGGTCAAAATCGACTTCATATTCGGTCTTCTCGTCCCCAAAAACATGGAAAACGATACCTCAAAAGCTCATGTTACTAAAACACAAAAAGTACCTATTTTTGTGCACATTTTTACTCATAACATCCCTGGGAATATTCCGATCGGGCTGAAAAGTTTCGGGACACAACTAGGGCCCAAATGGAGCATGTGTGCGAAAGAACGAATTTTTTAGACCGAAAATGAAGCCGATACACGTGATACAGCTGACGGCGTACGGCGGACGGACATTGCATTTTTGGGATCTACGCACCTTGAAACGTAAAAGAAAACATTTTGAGGGGGTTATAAAAATTTTTTGCTGAGCGAATACATAGGTGTATTATTCACAGAATAATAAACCAAAAGAAACACTGAAATCGGGTAAAAACTGGGGCCTGATTGATCGTGGTGACCATCAGGTGAGATCAAATTGTATAACAGCCAGACCAAAATACTGAGTCGAATGCGAAAAGAACCATAAAAATTATTATGAACACCCGGCAAATAATTCCACTCATAGTACCAAGGCCGAGCCCTGTAATCCATGGATTACTCTAGACCAAATGTTTGAAATTCTGATGGTCACTGAACCCAAGTAGGACCCTCGACAAAGGTATTGAAATTGAAATTTCAACTAATTTGCATGATTCGTTTGGACGAGAACAACAAATTTGTACCTATCAACAAATAGGTTTAAAAAAAAGTATTTTCTGAGAGGTGAGTTTGTGACCGAATTCTGAATATAACCAGGTTATAGAATCTTGGACGAGTAGGACGAAGATCTTGGGAGGATGACTCGTCTCCCAAGATCCTATAACCTGTTTATAAAAAAAATATGCATAACAAAAAAATCCACAATTGCCATCTTTCTTCAAGAGAAATAATATAATGTGGAACAACAAGCTCGATTTCATAATAAAGCCATGCGTGATTATAATCAACTGTTCCCTATCAATGGTGCATATCTGGGCTGGAGTTGTTACTTTTTAGTATACCGTATGGTTTACAGGACTCACGTTGACGGAGCTTTTCGGTTCAAATTTCGGGACCTTACTGTGAACGACTTCCTACAACAGAGAGGAATAGGGGGGGGGGGGGGGGATTATTTTTCCATCTTTGGGTAACAATACTCTCTTTTAGAAGTATGCAACTAGGTTCCTATAGCGTTAGTGAATGTTGTATTATATATATATTTTTTTTTTATGGTACTTTAGCATATTTTTACTTGTTGTGTCATGACGCTGAAATATCTTGTTAAGGTTGTGTAATAAAAACAATGATTGATTGATTGACTGATTGGTAGGAAACAGGAGCGTCTGTCCACAGCCCAACCCGTGCACTGCCGCGACGAAGAATGGATTTTTTTCATCTGTGCTACCAAGGGACCTGTGGGTGATCATGTGATGAGTTGAAGTACTCAATTTGAAATGGCAGCTGTGGGCAGCCGCTACAGCCGAAAACGGTCGAACCCACTCGGCAGGTTGAGCTGTGTCCAAACGCTCGTGCAGCCACCTTTAATTTTTGGTTTATGTTGTTAGTTAGCTTTAAAAGCCGAGATTCTTATTCTTATTAGATGATTTGAGGGCTAATCCCTTGGATGGCTCTTGGTTTTGGTTTATTATTCTGTGAATAATACACCTATGTATTCGCTCAGCAAAAAATTTTTATAACACCCCCTCAAACTTTTTTTTCCGTTTCAAGGTGCGTAGATTCCAAAAATGCAATGCCCTTCCGCCGTCCGCCTTACGCCGTATCACGTGTACCGGCTTCATTTTCGGTCTAAAAAATTCGTTCTTTCGCACACATGCTCCATTTGGGTCCTAGTTGTGTCCCGAAACTTTTCAGCCCGATCGGAATATACCCAGGGGTGTTATGGGTGAAAATGTGTGTAAAAATAGGTACTTTTTGCGTTTTAGCAACATGTTGGTAACATGAGCTTCTGAGATATCATTTCCCATGTTTTTGGGGACGAGAAGACCGAATATGAAGTCGATTTTGACCTAAGAGTGGAAAATTGAGTTCTACCAAATGTTCAGCTCCCAAAATTGATTTTTTATGAGTGAAAAACCTGGGAAATCGTCTGAAATCACCATCATTTTGTATAATAACACTGGAAGAAGAAGTGTCAACACGTGGATCAAGACGATTAAATGGCACTACCAATGATCAAAGATAGTTATTAAAAAAAAAACACGAGCGTACCTAATTTTTGTGTTTTGGGGGCCAAAATTGGTGGAAACCACCAGAAATAGCTATTTAAATTATTTTACATGAAAGAAGCAATAAATGAACAGCCAACATTTCTGTGGGTGTGTCCAGTATAATAATAAACCCATGTTACAAGGACTTTGCAGCGTTTTTATTCTCTGAATAACACACCTATGTATTCGGTTCGGAAAATGTTTTTGGAACACCCCCTCAAAACTGTTTCTTTTACGTTTCAAGGTGCTATGTCCGTTCGCCGTTCGCCGAATCAACGATATCTACCCTAATATTCGGTCTAAAAAATCGTTGTTCGCACACAGGCTTCATTTGGGCCCTAGTTGTATCCCCTACCTCAGCAGCTCGATCGGGAAACACCCAGGGGTGTTATGGGTGAAAAATAGGTGCAAAATGGGGTATTTTGAGGTTTTTGTGAACCTGGGCTTGTGAGGTATCGTTTTCCATGTTTTTTAGGGTGAGGAGACCAAAAATATAAAGTTGATTTTGACCACTGAGTGGAGGATTGAGGTTCTAACGAAGTTTTAACTCTAAAAATGCAATATTTATGGGTCAAAAACCTGTGAAAATAGCTGTAATCACTAGAAATTTGTATAATAACACAGGAAGTAGTATTAAAAATGAATCAAGACAATTCAATGATAATTTCACTGATCGAAAATAATTTTTCAGAAATAGCAACATAATATTCGAGTTTAAAACCGTCAAATTAGCTTTGTGGGTCTCTTCACTGAGGTCGCAATTGTGCCGCATTGAGACGAGAATAATAAACCCATGTGACAAGGACTTTGCAGCGTTTTGTAGAGTTTTTATTTTCATTGCAACCAAGAGGCGGTTCAGAAAGTGGTAGGTTTGTTTCCCACCAAATTCCAAGCTCCCCACTCAAGTAGCTCATCAGCGTTGTATCGTAGATTGTCATCGTCCTTTGCAGTGCGATGTGCTCGAGTGTGTATTATAACAGAGGTTTTCTAACGAAGAAATTCCTTCGCTGTCTGAGATGACGTCGATCCTCAAAGCGAGTTCCTGGTCAATACAGATATCCCCCTGGGAGGTGTAGGTAATTCTATGGGTAGAGAGTCTATTAAAAGATTTATGATACCTTGGCCTCTTTGTTTCTCCTTCACTTTCATAATGATTAGTGAATGGGAGGCTTCTTCTTATGTCTCCTTTTTTAGGTTTTAGTGAACATGAGCTTGTGATGCATCGTTTTCCATGGAACATGCATGTTTTTTAGGCGAGAAGACCGGATGTGAAGTTGATTTTTACCAAAGAGCGAAGAATTGAGGTTTTAAAATGTTCAGCTCCCAAAATTCATTTTTTATGAGTCAAAAACCTGGGAAATCGTCTAAAATCACCATAAATCTGTACAATAACACTAGAAGTAGTATTAGCAGGTGAATCATGATAATTAAATGGCACTATCAATGATCAAAGATAATTTGTAAAAAAACATAGGAGCCTTAATTCGTGTTTTTTGGGGCCATCAAAAATAGCTATTTCAACCACTGCACATGAAAAAAACAATAAATGAACAGCCAGCATTTCTGTAGGCACGTCCAGTAGAATAATAAAATATAATGTGACAAGGACTTTGCAGCGTTTTTATGAACATTTTCTACAGGGTAACTTGTTTTTCATTAACTACATTATGTTAAATGTTCGTTACCTTCCTAATAAACGGCAAATGCCTAGTGCCTAGTGCTCCGCCACCTTTCGGTTTATTATTCCGTGAATAATTATACGCCTATGTATTCGCTCAGCAAATAATTTTTATAATATCCCCTCAAAATTTTTTCTTTTACATTTCTAGGTGCGTAGATTCCAAAAATTCGTCCGCCGTACGCCGTATCATGCATATCTACTTCAATTTCGGTCTAAAAATTTCGTTCTTTCGCACACTGGCTCCATTTGGGCTCTAGTTGTGACCCGAAACTTTACAGCCTGATCGAAATACACCCAAGGGTGTTATGGGTGAAAAATGGGCATAAAAATACGGTTTTTTGGTGTTTTAGTAACATGAGCTTGTGAGGCCTCGTTTTCGTGAGGTATCGTGAGCTATCGTGAGATGTCGTTTTCGTGAGGTAACGGTATGAGCTTGTATCTTGAGGGCGAAGAGACCGAATATGAAGTAGTTTTTGACCAATGAGCGAAGAATTGAGGTTCTAACAAATTTTCAGTCTTAAACTTACGTTAAATTTTAGTCTAAAATCGTCGTTCTTCCGCACACAGTTTGGGTCCCCATTTGGGAACACACTTGGGTCCTAGCTGTGCTCCGAAGCTCGGCAGCCCGATCGGAATACACCTACAAACTAGATCCTCTTACCTAGATCCACCACAATTAGATCCACCTACCTACAAACTACGTCTCCTGCTCCCTCACTCATTCTCGACCGTCTACTGCCAACAAGACAAGGGTGACAGACAACAGGAGTGTCTCATACTTGGTCGGCGCTAAGTCGCTTACGACGAGCCCCTACTCTCCTGCAACACCCTCCACGGTTTTGGCCATCTGATGGGAGAATGGCCATCCCCACTAGCACCTCTCGGCGACTAAGCATTTGCCGTTTAATATAGGTTTTCTATTACTGTATTGGCTCTGAAGAATTGTTATATCTGTACCCAATAATTATAATTTGTACAGCAAACCTACCCATTATAAGTTATTAAGTTATCGAAGCATTCAATTATATTTTCTTTTCTTCTCACTACACGTCGAATAATGCTTTATGTTATATCTCTTCGTGCAATCCCTAAGATCTTTGTTGTGCAACTCGGTTCTCATATCTGTTTTGCAAGTATTGCACAGAATTACCTATTACGGAGTAATTGGTTTAATCGCTTTAACAATGGTTGATACTTGTTTAGTTTTAAATGGTAGGTACTGCATAGGCGTATTTGGTAAAACAATAATAATTTATGACTGTTAGAATGTACCTGTCTGTACCCGTCATTGATATAATAATGTGTTAATGGTATCATTTCCACAAGATTTGCTTGATTCAGCTGGTTACTAGGATTTGTCGGAGTGAGCCTCCTGGAAAGCTTATCAGCCGTGTTGCGAAATAATTGTGTAGTGAGGATAATGAGCGGGAGAACCGACGATTAAGGTAGTTAACCTCCTTCGTCGAGAAGCAAGGTGATTTTCTCGTTACAACTAAATTAATCTAAATTAATCTTTCAGTCGAAAAAGTTCTATTCATTCGTACTGCGACTTATCGTTCGAACAGAGAAACCCTTCGACGCGGCCGTCATTTTCACTCGTTTTAAAGGCCCCGGAGCACGCTACATTTATATCCTTTTAGAACGCCCGGAAACTCGTAAGAAGGTACATAACTATCCTCGTCACAACTATTTATATACGGCCATTAGGTAGTCAATTCCCACCCCTCCCCAACATTACCTAATTGATGGATCTTTCCAAATTCAAGACGCGATCTCTCACCCCTCCTTAATCACCCCTTATTAAAACATTACACCTCTTCCCCGCCTTCCCAAATTTGGACCACTCTAATTTTGATATCAGATAGGCGAAGAAGACCCTTCTCCATCCCCTCCCAAAATTTCAGCCCTTTCTGAGCCCTTAAAGCCTTTCCGAGCCCTTTCTGAGCCTTTTCTATCCACTCCCAAAATGTCAGCCCTTTCTGAGCCCTTTCTATCCACTCCCAAAATGTCAGCCCTTTCTGAGCCCAAAATCGGACCACTCTAATTTTGATATCAAATAGGCGAAGAAGACACTTCTCCATCCACTCCCAAAATTGCAGCCCTTTCTGAGCCCTTAAAGCCTTTCCGAGCCCTTTCTGAGCCTTTTCTATCCACTCCCAAAATGTCAGCCCTTTCTGAGCCCTTTCTATCCACTCCCAAAATGTCAGCCCTTTCTGAGCCCAAATTCGGACCACTCTAATTTTGATATCAAATAGGCGAAGAAGACCCTTCTCCATCCACTCCCAAAATTTCAGCTCTTTCTGAGCCCTTAAAGCCTTTCCGAGCCCTTTCTGAGCCTTTTCTATCCACTCCCAAAATGTCAGCCCTTTCTGAACCCAAATTCGGACCACTCTAATTTTGATACCAAATAGGCGAAGACGTCTCTTCTCTATCCACTCCCAAAATTTCAGCCCTTTCTGAGCCCTTGAAGCCTTTCTGAGCCTTGAAGGACAAATTATTGTGGCAATACTCTCCGTTTTCCCTTACTAAACACCAAAGACACGCAAATGTCTCTTGCAATGCGAAATCTCCTGACTCTCAAGCAAGTCACTTCAGCACAACAATCAACCCCCCCCCCCCCCCCCCCCCATTCTCGGGGAAAAATTATGAAAAATTACCAAAAATCTTGATGACTCGATACCTCAAATTCCTGCATTCTACGTGTACAATACCCGGACAACCCCGCAACATCCGTATAACCCACAGGATTCCTCATTGCAATGATCCAATTCAGCGACCTTGTCCCACAACGGCCTTGTCCTGTCGCCAAAAACTCACTAATCGTGATTACGCTAATCCGAACCCTGATGTACTCGTGATTAACATCGTTTGGTTTAAACAACAGCGGTCTAATCAACAAGGCAGTGGTGTAATGAGGTTAAAACAAAACCAGGTTATTATTTAGTGCTGTCAAGAATCAATCGCCTGTTTTCCTGCCGCGCTTGTTTTATTCGCTTCCTGTATCACGAGTGATAATAACAATAATAATGAACCCACAAAGAAAAGGAAGGGAGATCCGGCTTTCAAGCTCCCAGACAAAATTTACCCGAGCTCGTAAACAAATAATTCAGTATTTTTGAAAGCGGACGAATATATGACCAATTCAACTCTCTACTCAATTTTACTCTTCTACCTTTTAAGAACCTTGTTAACGTCGGCATGGTTATATTTTTCAACCTACGTAGGCCTATTAGGTCCTACCTAGAAATTCCTATTCCTTGATTACTTATACTAATAATATTTGATCTCATCTTTGCACAGTGTGTTTGACGTTAAACTTTTATCATAATATAAATAGACGTGTCAAATGTTGTATGATTGAGAAATGAATTCGATTTACAGGGGTTTATTTACTAGAATAATACAACGTAAAAACTCGAATTCGCCTTTCATTATTCATCCAATCCATGTGATTGTCTTGCCAATCTGGGAGGAAGAAATTATAATAGGTAAATAAATCAATTACACAGTGCCTACAAATACATTTTTGTTTTCATTAATATGTTGTTAATTAATTAAATTTAAATTAAATTAATATGTAATAGTTGTTTTCATAATAGCGCCGAATTGATACATAACTGCTACAAATTCCTGTCGCTTTATACATTTCCAAAAGTTTTTAGGCGTAGGATAAAAAAGATTTGCAGAGAATATCCTCGTTATGAAAAGCATTACTTTCTATCCCTCTAGATGTTGGCACCTACTTCAAAAATGTTACCTACAAATTACTATTATTATCATTATGAAAAACCGCTGCAAATTATTACACATTGGTTTATGCCCTTTCTGCGTAGATCACTGTTTTCTGTGGTCAATACCTACCCTCGAGCTCCTCCCAGGAAAGCCCTAAATCGAGCCGGCCCGGGAATTACAGTTTCATAACAATGCGCGGGATTCAATCATTCAATCATTAAAATAATTTGTTGTTATTCAAGAAGCATTAAGGTAAATAATAAACCGTTGTGTAATAATTTACCTTTACAATCAAACCTAAGAACGAAACACATCAAGTGGGAGAAATTGTGTCAATAAAATAATATGCCCGTGTAAATTAGCTCCAAGATGAATAAACTAAACGCCAAACTGTCCCACAAATACAGTGAACCATACAAATTTACAGAAGTACTGTCCCCAGTGACATATTTATAAGCCGCAAAAATTAGACAATCCATCAGATGAAAAATACAGTATAAGCCAAATGAAACTGTTTAACTCATCACACGAAAAAGGTGATTAGACAGAGAACTACGAAAGAGATTAATAAGCAATAAGAGATTAATAAGACAGTAAAGGAGAGAGAGAGAGAGAGAGAGAGAGAGAGAGAGAGAGAGAGAGAGAGAGAGAGAGAGAGAGAGAGAGAGTAATAAGAGTAAATATTGACATGTTCATCCCAATGTTGTATACAACAACAAGAAATTTAGCATAATACAGTATAGGTATATTCGTATAAAATTAGTAAAAGAGAAACAACCGATATAAGAACGTCAAATTTTCAGAAATTCTCAAATTTTGCACTTTGGTCACGTTTTGAATCCGCATTAAACCCGCTCAAAAAATTTTGATTGTGCCATTTTACTGACTTAAGATCGAAACCACGAAAAAAATCTTAGTGGAAAAAGTGGCATTTAGAGCGGATTTAAAAAAAAAAAGTCTAGGAGACACTTTTTGTTGCAAATTCTTTGTAGAATCGATCCCTGAGGTCCTGCGGACTTAAGTTGAGACACATCGTATAGGTATATAGGTATAATAGGTATAGGTATATAGGTATACAGTATAGCATACCTAATACAGTATAGGTATATTATAGAAAATACAATTATAATAAATTAGATAAATAGATCTAGATTAGATTGATAGATCTTTCTTTTAGCGAAATTTCGAAGAAAATGAAGCTATTGCAATGGCTTCGAAATTTAAATAATATAAATTTTTGGAAATTTTCTTCATAGAAATCCGTTTCAGACCATTCTAAAACGATTCCTGAAATTTAACACTTTTTTATATGTATATATATATATATGTGTCACTCCAGACGATAACTCTCGATAGAATTGAGATAAACAGCTCAAATTTGCACAAAAAATCTATCTTGGCAATCGAAAGGCTAAGTTCGAAGATGGGCGAAATTGGCCTACTCTAAGGAGGGTTTTGGCGCATTTAAAGTGCGCAAAAATTACCCAAAAATCCCCAAAATGTTATTTTCCAACAAGTGACCCCTCATTTTAAAGGTTTTTGCACGCTGAACACGATGGTGGAATCGGATTTTAGATATCTTGATCCGTTCTCAAATTAGAGCATTTAAAGTGCGCAAAAATTACCCAAAACTAGGATAATCTTTAAACTCTTACCCCCCCCCCCCCCACCCCCTTAGAGTGGTCAGATTGAAAAATGTGAGAAGTATTAATTGAAGACGAGAGTTCGAAGCAAAAAAGGGGGAGGCAAACGATTAGTACAACTCCTTGAATTTCCCATTTGACATATAATTGTTATGATACCTTCATAGATAGACAAGTACCGGCCCACGTATTACTAGAAGGAAGACGAAAGAAAAAATCTATTTCAAATTATTCAATTTAGGTACTAACAGTAGGAGGAAGAAGGTTAGGTAGGTATCTTATCAATTTATTCTCAGTATCATACGAATATTTGATATTCAAAGGTAGGTAGGTACTTAACATGATAAAAATAATATCAATGAAGAAGGAAGGATCTACCTACCTAGTAGAGCAAATCTTGAACTGGTTTTAGATACCAGGCCTGAAATCGTAGTCAAGAGGAAAGGCCATTCAGAAGGAACAAGGAATCTACTCATAACAGTTTATAATTATTACGTAGGTAATTATATGAAATTAATACCTACGTACAAAATGATTGTGTAAAGAGTTCGTAGCAGTTAATAACAAATTATAACCACATGGATAAATTAGAAATCAAGGTAATAAAAAAATATTAGTAACAGGGGCATCTAGTAGGAATATACCTAATAATTATGTTCCAAAGCTACCAATAGGTACTGACCTTCTTTTGAAAAAATCACAATATTGGTAATTACCTACCGATCATGTGATTTTTTTAAACAATAAATTAACTAAATTTATGTATTATAAGGAACCTACTTAATATAATATTTTCTGTTGCCTACCTACTAGTTTTCTTGAGCTGACGGGAAAGCCATCGGGCTTGAAGCACTCATGATTTTCTATAACAACTCCTTTACCTACTGCACTCTTTTGAGTAGGTAAGTCAAAAGTCCTAACTACCCTATCCTACCTAATATCAACCCACAGCGATCAAATAAATAAGCACTTAGTACAATTACGTAATAAACAAACGGTAGAATCAGGATGGACAAAACGTACAAATTAAAATAAATACGAAGAGAATATACATAGAAAACCAAATTTTAGACCGAAGTTTTCCTTTATTCAAAACCATAGCCATTAATTCGAATATTTCTTTGAAAATTCGCTCATTAAGTCATGCTGCATGACTGGTTTTTTCTATGTGTTTAATCTATATAAGTATATGTATAATCATACCTACAACAACTAAAAGACGGAATTGGCAACAGACGGCAAAATACCGAATTGGCAACCAATTTTTTCGCCAAATGGTCTGAAAATTTTAACGCCAGGGGGAGTGTGACGGTACGTCACTGAGAGCGAATTGGTAGGGAAAGTCAATGGGGGGGGGGGGGGGGGGGATCTATAGAATGTTCTGCGGCCGCGACTTGCCTCGGAGAATTCCCCGGCTTCTCGCCCAGCAGTACCGCAGGCTACCAAAGCAGTACCGTAAGTTACCCACGCATTATTCTCCTTTTCCCTCACTGGATGGTATACAATTCCCCTGTATCCGTAATTTATTATTAATAACTTATTACGTACATATCATATTATTAATAATAAATAAATAAAAACGGTATTTTTCCATAGATTTAAAGTTGAAATTCGAATGACACTCCCACTTTGCCTTTCATTTAGCTTTGTCCCTTATCTTATGTGGTAAATCGATTGAGAATTAGATGCTCTTCAACTTTCTTTTATCCTTCTAAGCAACTCAATTAAGTAAATTTGACCTCTGATATGTAGTTAACGGTAGGTACCTACTTTACTATCACTCAAAACGTTGGAATATGACGGTTGGGCAGAATTTGGAGTTCAATAATTGACTGAAAATTTAATTCTCTGTAATTTTCATATTAGGAAAATTGCTTTGAACAAAAGACAGTTGCTGAACAAACGAAAAACTAAAACGCTGCAAATCCCTGCACAACGGTTTGTTATTTTGTACAGAATACCCTTCTGTTACAGATCACAGCTCTCTGTGTAGATAACCCGTCTATATAATATAATATGTACTATTCTATACATATTATGTAGATCGCAGACCCTCCGTAGGTTAGTACCTAACCCCGTACTCGTTACTAGTTACATATCTAAATCACGAGTTAAATGTTGCTAAAATAATTCTGTCAATGACAAGCAGTAACTAAAACGGCAAAAAGAAACGCAAATAATGAAGTTCTGAAGGACAATTGTTGATGTGGAGTGAAACAGATGCCCCTTCTGCGTAGATCACTGTTTTCTGTGGTCAATACCTACCTTCGTGGTCAAGTATAATGAACCGTTGTGTAATAAATTGCCCATCAATAATACTTCAACGGTTATTCAAGTCCGATCAACAAAATCCAGCCCCTTCTTGGTTGATGAGCCGTTGTGTAATAATTTACCGTGGTATAATAATTTACCGTTGTGTAATGATTTACCGTTGTGTAATAATTTACCCATCAATAATACTTCAACGTTTGTTCAAGTTTCACAAGTACCTACCAACAAAATCCAATAGTCCATCACTTATCAAATGAAATAATATCGCAGAACAACCAACTCGACTTCATACAGCCATCCTTGATTATAATCAGGTGCTCCCTAGTGATGATTATCTGGACCGGATTTATAACCTTTGATTCACGATCGTGTTGACGAAGCTTTTTGGTGCACACGAACGGCTGGACGTACAATGCTCCGGGTGGTCTCAAAAAATTGTTTAGCTCAAGACAAATTTAATGACGTAAAAAAAACATACCCTTCTATCGAAAGTTTTCGAGCTACGGCGTTCTGAAAATTTCAATCCCTATTTTGAACCCCTTAGAGATGACTGGCAGCAACGCCGAGCTTCGAGGACCAACTAAACCCCGAACGGAACCTATAACCCGAATTTCATCAATTTTGTTTCATGGTAACTAAGAAAAGTGGCCCGTACGGAGTAGGTACGGCGTACGGCGGACAGACAGAAATTTTTTATTGCAGTTTTGGATTCTACATACCTTGAAAAGTAAACCATAAAAATTTTGAGGGGGGTTAGATTTTTTTTTTTTTTCATGTTCAATTCCAATGGTTCATTATTGAAAATAATAAACTAAAATGGGTAGGTAGGTACCTATGTTTTACAAGTCGTTTTTTAAATTACTTGATGAAAAACACGTTAATGGGTTATTTTTGAGATGTAGGCTATGTACCCATACCTACCTATACAAACCTACTACCTATACTACCTATACAAACCTACTACCTATACTACCTATACTTTTTATAGGTATCAGTCACTTTGGCCGGGCATGTGCCTAGTTCGTTTTCATAATCTTCTCCGAGACGGACTGAAGAACCGTTGTAAGAATTATTGTCTCTAGAATTATCTAGAATACATAGGTAGAGGTACCTAGTCCAAAAGTTTCAACTGAAGTTAGGTATAGTTGTTTTTAATGTATATTAATTTCAATCCCACGCATCTTACGACGAATCGTTCGCTCCTTACAGGGACTGGCACCAGAAAAGATCATCAACCTTTCGCGGACAAGCGTAATGTAGCATAAATCCGACAATCACTTAATCACACCATTTAAAGCTAATTGCCTTCAAGCATTTCCCACGTCCAACGGTAATTTCGTTTACTCGCTGCCTATCCACCTCATCACGTCAAGATTATGAAACAACCTCATTCCATCATCTGAATTAATAAAGCCAACGGGAACTTCGAAATTGTAATCCACCTAAAATGTATTATAGTTTATATTTGTCGTACAGGTACCTACATTAACGTAAATAAAGTAATTACTTTGCATTCTTGCCAACGATATTTTCCAATTAGCCGACATGATGATAAACAAGTTTCCAGATCTTTTTAATCTTGTCGCACCAGTCGTTTTTCCTCATTTACAGCACACCCTTCTTATTGTTGTCATCCACAATTATCGGGCTTGCCGTATATTAGCAGGTACATATTCTACTTTATTCTCATGATGAACTTGTCGGTACATAGACTACCTATGTCGATACATAGACTGCCTATAAAAATAATTTTTCTTCATTGTAAAAAAACGACTTGGGGTTCATTTCATTAGTTCAACAATTTTTCTCGTGTGTAGTGGATGTAAACGCTGAAACGAAAATGTGAAATCAAATTTTTAATGAAAGGATTTGCTCTGGTGAAAGGATCAATATACTATATTGATAGTATAGTGATAGTATTTAAACCTGAAAACGAGTAGGTAAACAATAAACCTGTATGTTTATTTTCCCGAAAAAAAAAATTGTTTACAGGCTTTTATTTAACTTGCTCTGTCTGTGGCGGTCAAATCATGTAATCGATTATTCGCCCACTTCCCAACGTCCAGTTGAGCTGAAACTGTGCACACTAATCTGTCTTCGATGACAATACACGAATCAATCATAAAAACATTGATTAATTACCTAATTATAAATAATTTAATTAAAAAGAAGTTGAAAATTTTCATAATGAAAACATTAGTTAGGTCATTAATATTAATCAATACTTTCTTTCTACCACAAAAAAATAAATTACAAGAGCAATAGTGATATTTAAAAAAAATTCTTTCTGCTACCCGGGAACACTGGAACTTTCTATGACTAAAAATAAAAATAGATAGAAATAAAAATTTCATATCTAGTAGATATGAAATATATTACGGGTAGGTAGCTGAAATGTTGTGTATTACTTGAAGGGGTTAGAAGGGACACTATATAGGGGAATTTGTATGAAATAATATTGAAATTAGAATGAGGTGCCCAAGATGATTTCATATCTACTAGATAGAAGTACTTTCAATCGTAAATTTGTATGACATTTAAAAAACAATCATCTTTAAAAGTAAAATATATTTTAACGCCCCTGACTTTTATTTCTATTCATAAAAAATTCCAATATTCCCGGTAGCAGAAATATATTATTATATTATTCTTTTTAGATAATTTTGAAATAAAAGCGAGTTTTTTTTAATTATTTTTTATTTTTAGTTTATGAGCCATGTGCTAGTGGATCAACTGGCCGAGCCTCCTGGAATTGTTTGAAAAATTCAGTTTATCTTAATTTTAGGCCATTTATTATAGGTACCTACCTACTCAATTTTTTTTCCGCGTAGGCCGGCACTTGTGTTTTTGTTGAAATCTCAAAATGGGATCAAGCACCCAGAAGAAGCCTAATGAGCTTTTTTTTCTTAAGCTTTTTAGATTTTTCCCCCCCGCGATCTTCCAATAAATAAAAAATAATAATAATAGTGCAAGTTCCCTCATCTTTCCCGTGGTTCCCAATTATATTTCAAAAATAGTCAGTACTCGATAGGTACTTGACAACATGCTCAACCAAGCAGGACAGATATCACCCGTATAAACTAGGTAGGTTATATCGGTAGGGCACCCTCCATTCAGAAGCCCCTAAAATATACATGGAATCTACACCAGTCTCTCAACCAGTATCTCACATTTCAGATAGCTGATGTAAGTTCAAGTAATATAAGATCACATTTAATCAAACAAAGATCCAGTGTAATTACGGGTAATCAAAATATACCTACTTATTAGGTACGTAGGTGTGGCCAAAGACTGAGGCATCAATCACTGTCCACATTGATACGAGTCAATTAATAAAATGTTTGAAAAATCATTTACCTACCAATCGAATGACGCTGATAAAACTGGTGGACTGCCTGTGGAGTGACCCAAGTTCTGTGACATACACAACAAACCTATTGGAAGCTCTTCATTTTCTGGTGTGCAGATATAAGTAAATACATATTGTGCACATTCCGAACTCTATTGATGAATTGTTACTATCTAGGATTCTGTAACTCCATAATGTGGTCTTCCATTGAATCAGTAGGTATATCATTAGTATAGACTCATAATTATGTAGGTACCTGTATATATTGTATATATGTATATATTTCATTATATTGATAACTCCTATATTCACTTGCAGGTTTTCTTCCAAATAAGTATAAGTGTTGCGGAGTTATCAAGAATCGAACCCAGATATACCTTTGAACTCCACTGTTATCTACCTACTCAATATCATGAGTATGACTGCAGACCTAACGATCTATGTCTTAATCATGTTCCGCATACACTCTGTAAGGTAAGGGAAGTTGGCTGATGAAATAATATTATTATGCCTCACAATCGCTCCATAATGGGGTATTCCAGATGGTCTGAAAATATAAAGTTTTGGACAGTTTTATGTTCAATACAAGGGAGTGTGAAAAGTATGTAAACTGTCCAAAAGGTATCAATTTGGTATCAGAGGTGTATTAGGAAGCAAGAAATGAAAAATAAAAAGATAGGATAAATAGGTACATCTGCATTACTATAACATCATTAGCTCGTGGGCGCTATGATATAGGTAGCATACCTACCTGATGGTAGCCATACTGATCCATAACTTCTCAGAGCGGCTCTTCCCCTAACGTTGCTTTATCGTGCAACTCCGTTGTTTTCGTTACCTATCTCCTTTGCTCCTTTCCGTACAGACGTACGGTTCTGACAGAGCAACAACGTTGAAAAGATGGGCATCTTATTTATAATCAAAGGTTATAACCTACTGCTGGCAAGGCTACTATTTATGTTGCTTCGTTTCAGTTGCATCCATCCGAACGAGCAGGCTGAGACATCACATCTTTTTCCAAATTCCTGATTTCTGTTGCTTTCCTAATGTAATACTCTATGTTAACTATTTTCCTAATATTATGTTAACTATTTTCCTAATAATTATGTTAACTCCAAGCAATATAGGTGCGTGAAAGTATTTTTTTTAATGACGGGAATATCCATTTCCGTTTTCACCACCTCTGCAGTTAAAGTGCGAGTTACCTTTGTTAACTTAGAGTTAGAAAAAAGAATGGGTTTTGAATGCCTATTTTTCTGTAACTCCAAGTTAACGTAACTCGCACTTTAACGATAGGTGTCGAAACCCGCCCTATGTGTTTGTTACAACTGTACAGACCTATAAATAATGCGACCACTCATTTCATGCTGGTATTTCGGATCTCTCTCTATAAGTAAGACAATTACAATCACGATTGTCACTTTCTGAAAATGTTCCAGCGTCGTGCCGATGTCCGCCCCAAAACAAGTCATACTAGACGTTGATGGAGGTGCAGATGACATTTTCGGTCTCTCCCTGGCGCTACGCCACCCAACTCTGGTCAATGTAGTTGCCATCACGACAGTGTTTGGGAACACTGACATACAGAGTTGCACGATGAATGTTTTAAGAACATTGCAAGTATTTAATCGAACTGATGTAAGTTGAACAGAAATTAAATACTATAAAATCTCACATCTCAGGGGAAATCGGTAGAATTACGGTTTGGTAGGTAGCGATCGACAAAGCTTGTAGGTGCTTTTACTAATCAGCTTCCCCAATAAAATAAGCGTATAACAAAATATTAATGGAAATATTGATGTGCGGATCTAATTTCACGAATACATTAATCTGTACGAAGGTCCCTGTGTACATCGGTAGCAGCAAAGGTATGGTTTACCCTGTTCCCAGCGATAATTTCTTCGGTTATGATGGTCTAGGAGACAACCAGTGGAATGAATCAATACAAATAGTTCCTGAAACTACCCATGCTGCTATATTTTTAGCTGACATTGTGAGCCAGCACCCAGGTATGTAAGCCTATAATAATAAATGATAACCTCACTATTTAGGTACCTACCTATAATAATATTGTTATAATAATTATTATAATAATATGAAATTGTAAATTATGGTACTTGTAACGGGCAAGATTAGGTTCCATACCTACAACATAGGTATGTACCTACTAGATAGATACGGTGGAGGTGCAAGGTGCTGTAGGAAGTTTAGAAGGCAGGTACCCAATTAATTATAAATGTACGGCTGATTACAAGGATGTTTTACAAGTCCAGCTATCTTCGGTTTAGAAGATTCAGATTTTTCAAGGTAGGTAATAAGTCAGACGATACGGGATGATACAGAGCGACGGTTGCTATAGAAAGATTAAAAATCGGTTGAACAATCAATCACCAGAGTGTTATTTAGGTTCAATTAACACTCTGCTGATTGTTCAGCTATCTTGAAAGCCATCTAAAATAGTTATTACAATACCTATCTACTAAAAAGCACGTGGTGTTTTTTTTAGGTGAAATAGTTCTAGTTGCGACGGGAGCGTTAACCAATTTGGCACTTGCTCAACACCTCAACCCTTCATTCTTGCGAGACCTTGGAGAGCTGTATGTTATGGGAGGTGCTTATCAAGGTGAGGTTTGGACGTTATTATCCTGCAAACTTTCCTGTCCCGTTCTTTTAAATGAGCCGCTTTGGAAATATGCACAGTGAAACCTTTGCACCCCAATCAAACCGTAAAATTAATCCACCATGAATAGGTGGTTCCTCCGAAGTCTGAACGAGAATTACGTGAATATGCGTGCCACAGGTACTATTCTGCGATGTTCATCTACTCGATTTCAAATAGTACCTACCTACCTAAAAGGCACGGTGCCCCCCAAGAAAATGTTCACTGTATCTATTGTAGGACCCATGCAGCCCATACCTGTATATTACTGTATTTATTTTTCATTTATTTGTCATTGTTTTACCTACTGTATTTCTGTGTTTTTAAGGTAGAGGAAACGTGAGACCCGGAGTGGAATTCAACTTTTTCTTAGATCCTCTTGCAACAGAATTTGTGTTGTTGGAGTCCCATAACTCCTCCACTGTGGTCACACTACTGCCTCTTGAGGCAACACCCAGTCTGCCTATGGTAGGTTTTACAAGGAAAGATGGGCTTAAAAGTGATTCTCACTCTGGCGTTGAATCTCTCAGTAATATTCATTGTTCCGATCTTCGCTCAAAACATCAGAATCAACCGAAACTGTAGTCGAAATTATAGTCCCCGACACGAAAATGGATAGCTATTCGGCTAACAGTTAACCAGCTCCCTGTAATGTTAGGTTGGCTTTGTTGAACGCATTTATCAGTCAAGTATGCAACAGTCAGTCATTTTAACTGTAGTCACGCTATCCTCCTGTTGAACTACGCGCGGCTCCCAAAAGTCTACCACCAACTTCTCGTATAATTTGAATGAAATCGGAGGAATCGTTGGAAAAATATTGGCGTTTTAGGCGCAGATAAATAAATCTGTAGGCTTTCACGTTTGCGCATGCAATTTGTCTTCCGTTAATTTAATCCGAATAAGATGAAATTCATGGGGGACCATCAACGGCCTAGTTGAGTTCCTTCAGTTGGTCGGTTAGACAATGCATTGCATGTCTCGCTGCCCCTTGGAAGCCAAGCTCGCAATTTCGTTTTGGGGACTACAATATTTTGTTATAGGTAGTCAATATTTACTTAGTCACGTATCATCATAAATCAAATAATTAAGGGACCGTTCAAGTACACTCCATACGATTTACTACTACATCGTAGTACTGCTGTACTACTACGATATCGCCCTTGTAATAAAAAATAAGCACCCCCCGCCCCTGATTCTTACGTAATAGGTACTTGAACGGTCCCTTATAGCAATTTTTTATAATAAACAATTTTTTGGTCAGGTAGAAACCATGGATCGGCCTGGAATTAGGTTGCTGATATAAGAATAGCCCTAAACTAGATTCTACACGGGGAGAAATAGGTTACAGGAGGAATTTTATGAAATGTCTGTGGGACTATCCGGAAACCGACTTACACGACATGCTACCCAAATTTCAGCTCTTTTACGAAGTTTTCGACCATTTTTCGGGTAGGTGCGTACTACCTACAGTTATGGACGTTTCAAATAAAAACACATTTTCACAAGCGCATACGATATATATATCTTTTTTTTTTTAAATATGTTTGTCCATTTAAATAGGTATGTATTCCAAAACTACTGGACCGATTTCGATGAATCTTTTTTCAAATGAAAGAGGATCCCGGAGGAGGGCCCCGGTGGTCCCATACTAGTTTTGTAAGTAGAAAAGTAGTACTGGGCCTGCACTAGGCCAGTTGTACTCTTCGATTTCTAGTGCTTACAGACATTGCACGATTTGACGACAGAAAACAGCCTACCAAAGACTGGATGACCCAGTAGGTGATGGTATCAGTATTTGAGAGCATGAGGATATTACTGATCTAGTAATGGGTCACTACTGGCGTTGGCACAGAAAGCTTAGGTACCTATCTATCTTTTTTTAGCATGAATATGCTTTAGCCGTGACCTAACTAGCCAAAAAAGCAAATTTCGTAACGAAATTTCGTAACGAAATCTGGGACGACAACATTTGTAATGATTTTCACGTACAACCGATTCGTTGCTACGGAACTTTAACTTCACCAGTTATCATCGTACAAAAATCGCTCACCACTCGTTGGATAGCTCTCGATTTACCTAACCATATTACGTTAACCTCTGCGGAGTGCGTGGCCGACAAGCTGCGGTATGAGCGTGATTGTTTAAATAATTGTTTACACACAGGTGATCATTCTCACTAACGAGGTACGTGGTACGTGGTGTGGGTGCGGGAGGGGGCGCAAAGACATAAAATGTCCCTCGTGGTTGCGTACTTGTACGAAAGCTGTACTTTAAAACGGGCTTCAAACCTACTTTAGTTTGACATTACAAGTCGTTCCCAACCAAACACACAAAGCGTGAAGTAATAGTTAGGTTCAGGTAAAACACATTCTGTGTTTCTATAATTTCGTCCGAAGTATGTAAATAGAGGTAACCGGGGGTCCAGGGGGCTTGCCCCCTGGCGAGGCGCGGAGCGCCGAGTTTTCTTTGCTCCTTTTCCCTTCCTTCTCACTCGTACTGACTCCATCGGGCAAAGTAGATTGGCGACAATTCCTCGTTTCCAAGATTCAATTTGTTGAATAATTACTGGATGAAGTATTGAAAACAAATGTGCAGCCTCACATAATGATACCCACATTTTGGGTCAGAGAAACAGCGAGGAGCACATCATGAGGCTAAAGCATATTCATGTTTTGTAATTTTAGCCAAGGGCTCTAAGTAGTACTCAGGCGAGGCGCGCAGCGCCGAGTTTTTTAATTATTTGGAAAGAACCATCTTCGGAAAACGCACTGAAAAGTATATTATAATAATTCATAAACACCTTTTCGGAACTAACTTTTTTTAAAATAATCTGCACTATAAAGGAAAACTTATATGAAAATTGTAACAAGAAAAAAAGACCTAAAAAAAAGCTGTTCCTACCTAATAAAGCTAAAAAGTAAAGAATAATTTTTATGCCGAACAAACTTTTGAAGTCAGCACAAAATTTTAACTGTAAATTCCAACTTACTTTTATACAGCTTTTTTGAAGTCGGAGTTTTTTTTAAGCTTTTTTTATTTATGAAACTCATACGAAACCATCTAGGTGTCAAGCCTCAGCTACCCTCCAAATACCGTCTCTTCTCGACCATTTTTTCTTATAGGTTATGAGTTTCAATGAAATTCGTGCATGCTGAGTAGAAAGTTACAGTTTGATTTTTATAAAATTCATGTGGTTCCATCTAGAACTCAACCCAAATAAGGCCTGCAGTACAAATTTCAGCTCATTCCGGCCGTTTTTCGGGGACCTATGGATGTTTGTACGCTTTGCATACAATCACACAACTATCTGAGGGCACTAGAATACTGAATTGTTAGGTAGGCACCTATCGTTAGATTCGTGTATAATGGTCGAAAATGAGAGGAAACGCTCTTCAATGACAGAATATTGAATTTTGTCGTAAAAGTCAAATCGAGCCCCTATGGACGTTTTTGAGTGCGAGGGGCCTCACAATAAACATGCTTTATGCATAATTGTGTTCTCTTTATTTCTGTTCAGGAATGGAGAGTGAACGTATTGGGAACTATCTTTTCACCGTATATCGAGTTTCTGAACAAAGCTGAAAGAAAGATTCTCTCAAGGCAGTCATGGAGTCCGAATGACCAGCTAATGGTATCTATCGCAATGATGAGCGACTTGGTGAAAACATCATTAGATGCTGATGGTAGCGTCTTGACGGAAGGTGGTGATGCAAAAGGGGCACTTCTTATCAACTACAAATCATCCCGCTACAATTTGAAAATAATCACTGAAGTGGATCAAACATCATTCCAAATGTTTTTACTCAACTCGTTTAGGTGCCAAGCTTCATAATCATTTGAATATTTACCTAAGCCACAAACACTGAACCCCCCCCCCCCCCTTTTCACAGTTCAACTCACATCAATCTCAATTAGGTACCTACCCAACGATAATTATTCTCAGTTAGGTTACCTACCTAGTAATAATTCAACTTACATTATATCAATGCATTATTTATCGTAGGTCAGTAATCCCTGATTAGTAGTAAGTAGGGACAGGAAATAATACTACGTACAGGTAGTTACATACCTAAAATACAATAGAACCTAATAAGTTTTGGGCGCATCAAAACCCCAAGAACCCCCAGAAAACAAACATTTCTGTAGTGAAACGTGTCTTATTATTTGCATGCCTTATTAACTGCGTTTGGACTTAATTTCAGTGCCGCGGTTTCCAGATATCAAATAAGGGATCGTTTCATAATAATTGTGAGCATGTTATGTACTCGTATTATGCAAGAAATTACGTGGAGCTGAATTAATAAAACTTCATTGACAGTAATAAGGTTGTGGAAAAGGTCCTGGGTTCATATCACGAGCAGATACACTAGATTATAATCATTATTGATGTCCAGGCACCTAAATTGGTTGTATGAAAGACAAGTTGCCCAGCTGACCCGCAAAACGCGGTCCAGGCGTTTGGTTCGGAGTTCAGACACCACCGCCATTTGTGCAGCCTGATGTATGTTGTCTTCTTCTGCGTCATCTTCACTCTTGAAGGTTCAACGTCATAATTATCATTTGGAACCAAGGTTTGTTCGCAGTGACCGTCTGACGGTTATCAGAAAGGCGTTTGGCCGTTCGCAGCGATTCTCCCTTCGGACTGTAGTGTATAGTATCCATGACGGGCTGTTTCCCAGTGTTTTTCGGACTATCCAAGGCCGAGAAACTGAGCATGCTGCCTTCTCGATTCCCAGCTGTTATCAAACGCAAACTCTTATCAAATGCTTGTTAAGATGGTACTGGATCATGGATGGTTTCTTACGGTTTTCTAGGAGTCAGCTAACCGTCAGAAAAAGCCAGTGCGAACAAATCTCGTAAATATGAACCTCAATATTCGCTGAGGGCGATGTACACACCTCACCCCTACATTATTTAGGGGTAGCCCTAAACTCTCCTCCCACCGGATAAGCTTTAATACCATTCCTCCAAGTTTATTTTCTAGTATTTTCGTTCCGCAACGGACAACATAACACGATATGGATCCGAAATTTTACAATATCAGGAAACAGGAAAGCATAGGTACCTGCTTAGGTAAAGTACCTACTTGGAATTTACCACACATATTTTACTTTTAAAATAGGTACCTACATAGGTAGTGTATCTAGGTACTTGAAATTTACCAAAGTATTAATTCTACTAGTATTACTAGTCAGGTGCGAGCAATTTTACCTATTTTAACATCCAGAAAAATACAGGAAAGTTAGATTAATTTCATGAAATAAACAATTACCTACTTAATTTAATTGTATGATTCAAAATTGCAACACATAAATGCCGTACGTAGTTTATTGTACTGGGGGCCTATTCACTAAGCCAAAGAGACATCTCTTTCAGGTCCGACTCTCTCTTTGGGCCAAATAGATTTTTATAGTATCCATGACAGGGTTATTCAGTAACTTTTCAAAGAGAGAGTTGGCGGCCATCTTGGCATTCTCGATCTCTTTCAGAGAGACACCTAATTAGGTGTCTTCCCTCGAAAGAGAGAGTCTATTTCTCGTTTGTTTCACAGTGATCGTGTAATATCCTCCTTCATCCGCAACCACATCGGTACTTTTGATCGTGTATTCTTTCATTTCATAAAGGTAAGTCAATTTAAATTAAAAATATATACATAATCATTGATTCATGAGTAAAAACGTCCAAGTACGGGTTGAGGTAGGTACCTACCTACCTAAGAGGTTCATTAGGTGTAGATAAATATAACATAAGCATTAAAAGCCCCCTAATTCGACTTTTTCTGTTCATAATTGAGACTTTTTTCAATTTCATTTAAACTTTTATCCGATTCGTGAGTAAAAACGTCCAAGTATGGATTGAAGTAGGTAGGTACCCATTGAATAGGTATTAATAAGAAATGCGTTCATTATTAAGGAATTGAACTCCCGGGGGCACAAAAATCTCGCACTTCATGGATACTATGGCATTTTCGTGTATTAGGATCCATATCTCTTTCTCAAGGTCTCTGGAGCTATTCTGTAAAATAGACGAACCCGGAGACATTGGAAGAGACTGTCTCCCCGGGGGAGACTATCTCTCGCGGGAGATTTTCAAAATAGATAATCTCTTTCCACTGTCTATTTTAGTGAATAGGCCCCCTGGTGTAGGTGTAGTATGTTACTCCAAAAATAACTCGTTAGTCCTTGCATGGCTGGAATTTTTGTGTCGTTTTCAAATTATTAACTAGGTAATACCTCAAAACAGTACCTTCTTTGTGTTCAATCTTTTAGTTGTCCTCTTCGAAAACTGACTAAAATGTGTTCAGTCGAATACAGCCATATTGATAGGAGGCTACCAAGCTTAATCATTAATTTATTTGCTTTTATAGAATAATATTTCATGGTAAAGACACTAAAATTGCCTTTTCCATTGACTTAGTATCTAGCGAAGTGCTTACCTACACACCCCATCAAGTTTGGGCAGAGAGCAGAGTTAGTCCATGGAGTTAGTCTACGTCCCTCAACATGAACTTAGCGCTCTTGCAGATTATTTTCGCTTTAGTATCCATATAACCACAGAAAAGGAATTTATATGAATCTTGTTATCATTTTATTTCTTATCAATATTCCAGTAGATCAATCTGATCAATCTCCTGACTCCAAGTGAAATCACCTTGAGACCCACAAATTTGCGATATTTTTTGTATTTTTATTCGTTTATATAGCAGGAAGTTTCTTCTCTACGCATTAGTTCCGTATCAATTATAGCAGTGTTCAACTTGTGTTTAGTGAAGTTCGTATGCAGTAGTCCCGTTGCCATGCTGCTGTTTTCTCTTTGGAAGTGGATCATTCTCCAACAATGTACCCGTTTACTACTACAGTGATCATGTTCCCTCAACAGAAAAATCATCTTTGAATAGGTTATCACACGTATCTCAGGACGAGGACGAGCTTCCCTCTCAGATTTTTCGACAAAGTTCTTACAACTATTTGGATCTGGTGCATCTAGTTACTGCCGACGACCTGGATTACTCAAGACATTTAGTTGTACATTTTTGTTTCTTTAGTTATTTCCGCGATGTCGATCAGGCAGCAGAGTTGTCAGGTATGTTTCATTCGTCACAATAACAGCTTGAGTTATCTTTCCTAGCGAAGTTGGTTAGCACACACTTGTAATTAAGTATAGTTTTAATCACAAATAATTGCTGCATGAGTTACAAACGCCCGTTCTGTTGTTAGTAACTATCAACTCAATTTCTTCGTTATAGATCAAAATTAAAATTGACCCAAAAAAATGTTCTTCCATGTAGCCCGTAGGGTGTGCACCCTGTTTCCCATGAATAAACTGCTTGGCAGTGAACAGCATGACTGTTCCATGACAACTAGGAAATATAGCATTAATTTCCGAGTCAAATTCAACTTTTTCCATTTCAAATTCAACCTTCCCCGACTTCGCAGAAATACAAATTTTGATAAACTGAATTGTGAACCACATTACTAACTGTCTGTTGCATTATAAGGCTTAAACTGAACAACACTAGTGGTTCAGTGCAGATACTAGGTAGGTATGTGTTTTTTATTTTTTTTTTTACACAAAAGGAAAATTTTTGTTTTGCGAACCTTCAACTGAAGTACGAACCATAACTTTTAAGGTTCACCAAAGGAAAATTTTAATTTTCCTTATAAGTAAGGTATATTGCAATGGACTTAGACAATAAATACCTAATACACTTTTTTTTAAATACTTCTTTAATGCATCAAGTACAAAGAATTAATTTTCTTTGTACAACACGAAGAATTTGCAGTCGCCAAAGTTATGTTCCTTACTTCAGTTAAAGGTTCACAAAATGAAAATTTCAATTATAGCATTTCCAAGTCAAATTCAACCTTTTCCAAACCAAAGTCAACCTTTTCCATACCAAATTCAACTTTTTCCAAGTCAAATTCAACTTTTCCATTTCAAATTCAACCTTTCCATTTCAAATTCAACTTTTTCCATTTCAAATTCAACCTTCCCCGACTTCAGCAAAAAATATAAATTTTAATAAACTGAATTGTGAACCCCATTACCAACTTTTTGATGCATTATTTAAGGCTTAGATTGAACAACACTATAGTGGTTCAATTTGCGTTTTACTAGGTACGTGTGGTTTTTTTTTATTACAATTTAAAATTTTTCTTTTGTGAACCTTCAACTGAAGTAAGGAATATAACTCCGGCGTTTGCAAATTCTTCGTGTTGTACAAAGAAAATTATTTCTTGAATGCCTATTTCGTTGCCCATCAAACCTCTGATCTATCGAAGTACCGCATCCGATGTCATACGAAAAAGCTAGTGTAAACTCGCTCGCGATTTCGTATGACGTCAGATGTGGTGCTTCGATTAATCAGAAGGTTTGATGGGCAACCATATAGGCATTCAAGAAGTAATTTTCTTTGTACAACAGGAAGAATTTGCAAACGCCAAAGTTATGTTCCTTACTTCAGTTGAAGGTTCACAAAAGAAAAATTTTAAATTGTAATGAAAAAATAAAAACATACCTAGTACCTGCATTGACTGAACCGCACTATAGTGTTGTTCAATTTAAGCCTTAAATAATGCAACAAAAAATTGGTAATGGGGTTCACAATTCAGTTTATTAACATTTATATTTTTTGCTGAAATCGGGAAAGGTTGAATTTGACTTGGAAAAAGTTGAATTTTAAATGGAAAAAGTTGAATTTGGTTTGGAAAAGGTTGAATTTGACTTGGAAATGCTATATAATGAAAAAAATAAAAATAAAAACCACTCATACCTAGTACCTGCACTGACTGAACCGCACTATAGTGTTGTTCAATTTAAGCCTTAAATAATGCAACAAAAAATTGGTATGTAATGGGGTTCACAATTCAGTTTATTAACATTTACATTTTTTGCTGAAATCGGGAAAGGTTGAATTTGACTTGGAAAAAGTTGAATTTGGTTTGGAAAAGGTTGAATTCGGTTTGGGAAAGGTTGAATTTGGTTTCGAAAAGTTTGAATTTGACATTGAAATTCTATCGAGATAGGTAGATAGAATTATTATGTAGAGACTTCATTCTTGATGGTGCCAGCTGATCATGAAAGTCAGGGATCGAAAGCATAATTTAAATAATAATTGAACATTTTTTATTGTTCTAGTAGGTACTGAACTGCCTACCTACCTAGTAGGAGGTACTCCTACGTATGATTGGGTAAGAGAACAAGAGGGACAATTTTAATGCCTCAAATCATTGTTGGCTGTTGCATATCGAAGACTTGAAAAAATATTTTCGAGACCATAAACTAGCCTAAAATGCGTTTGAAAACAAACCCCATCGAGAAATATGGCTTGCTAGGGGTCGGAGTGCTCTAGGAAGAGCTGGCTCGTTCAAAATTCGGCCATGTATAAGTATTTTGGTTATGGAGTACTGTGTATAACTAAGGCTATGGTAGGTATGTATGTTTGCCGAGTGGATGAATGACCGGAGTGAAACTAGAAAAGAAAACAAATTACCTAGAAATCCCCCCGTAGAAACCATTTAAAAACAAGACTAAGAACCAAGCTTGGTCAAACATGTGTAATTAGTTAAGGATTTTATGCAATCCATGCGCCAACACTGCTATTAATTTTTAAGGGACCATTCGGAAAGCCGCGAAATTATCTGGAAGCATAACTCAGTTTCATCAGAATCTATGAAATAGATCAGGTGTGTGCAGTTTATACGGTGTTCGTTGCTTGTGCATTACATGGTGCTCAATGCTTGTGCATCGCATATTTATGTTGTATAATTTCAAACTCAGTGCACATTTGCTGCCAATAGATGAGTTGAGGGGGGAATGGAGAATTTTAATTTTTTTGGGCATAAAATATTCGGAACTCTTTGAAAATGGTTATTTGAAGCCCGTTTTCAAAAATAAAAGCCTTTATTTTTGAAAATAAAAGCGGTAGTTTTTAAATCAGGGTGATTAAAAGTAAAGATGCGGCAAAAATGGCGTAGATATCACATGTAGGTATTGACATCTGATCGGCTGTTGGCCCAAGTAGGTGGAGTAAATCAAGTTCTCAATGCTGCCAACAACCCAGCGTTAGAAATGCAAACCTTTGTGGCAACCTTCAAGAACCTTTGCCATAATCTTCTTGAGCATCCCTATGGGTTTGATTTTGAAGACCTATTTTTTAAATCTATTGATACATTTGCGGTTCTATCCATCCATCGATCCATTGCGGTTCTGTACATCGTTAAAAGTGATACACTAGCGCTCTAAGCGAAATTTTGATTTGAGCTACTCGGCGATTAACCTGATACGTCATTTCTAGTGGGAAATGAGCAATTCTAATTTCACGCTCGTTTTCTCCCTAGACTGCGACGTAAACACCTTATTATTTGGTAAATAAATTTTAATTTCCGTTGTTGAACATCATTTGGCAGAAAATGAAAAGTTTGTAACCAACACATATTGCCTATTTTCGTCAACAAAAAAAATGTTATGGGGGGAAAAAATGCAGAACTCTTGAATAAATGGTAGTTAGAAGCCCGTTCTCAAAACTAAATGGTTTTTTTAACAGGGTGATTACAAGTAAAAACGCTGCCAAGTCCTTGTCACATGAGTTTATTATTCTATCCTCCAGAAATGCTGGAAACACAGTTATTGTTTTTCATGTGCAATAATTGAAATAGCTACTTCTGATGGTTTCCACCAATTTTGGCACCCAAAAACACGAATTAGGCTCTTTTTTTACAGATTATCTTTAATCACTTATAGTACCATTTAATTGTCTTGATTCACCTGCTAATACTACTTCTAGTGTTATTATACAAATTTATGGTGATTTCAGACAATTTCCCAGGTTTTTGACTCATAAAAAATGAATTTCGGGAGCTTAAACTTCGTTACAACCTCAGTTCTTCACTCTTCGGTCAAAGTCAACTTAATATTCGGTATTCTCGCCCTAAAAAACATGGAAAACGATGCCTCACAAGCTCATGTTCACTAAAACCTCAAAAATTCCCCAAAAACCCCGATTTTTACACCAATTTTTCTCCCATAACACTCCTGGGTGTATTTCGATCGGGCTTCCGAGCTTCGGAGCACAACTAGGACCCAAAAATATGTTCCCAAATGGGGACCCAAACTGTGTGCGGAAAAACGGCGATTTTAGACCAAAATTTAACGTAAATTTAAGGCTGAAACCTCGTCAGAACCTCAATTTTCCACTCTTCGGTCATAATAGACTTCATATTCGGTCTCCTCGTCCCAAAAAACATGGAAAACGATTCCTCAAAAGCTCATGTTACTAAAACACAAAAAATACCTATTTTTAAACCCATTTTTCACTCATAAAACCCTTTGGTATATTCCGATCGGGCTGCAAAGTTTCGAGACACAACTAGGGCCCAATTAGAGCCTGTGTGGGAAGGAACGAAATTTTAGACCGAAATTGAAGAAGATAATATGCATGATAATATGCATGGTTTTTTACGTTTTCAATTGATCTCGAACTTAGGAATTTTTGGAGGGCATCCAGAACATTGTACGTCCAGCCGTTCGTTCACAGTAAGGCCCGGAAATGTGCGCCGAAAAGCTTCATCAACATGATCGTGAATGAAACGGTACACTTCCAGCCCAGATATCACTGCTAGGGAACATTTGTTTATAATCACGCATGGCTGTTTGAAATCGAGTTGGTTGTTCTATGATATTATTTCATTTGAAGATTATGGTTATTTTGGATAGGTACTTTTGTAACTTCAATAAACTTTATGCTTCATGAATAACAACTACCTATCATAATATATGATGGGGGAAAAAATAAATATTCAGGACTCTTGAAAAAATTGTAGTTTGGAGCTCGTTTTCAGAAATACGCGTGGTTTTTTAAAACGCTGCAAATTATTTCACAATGGTTTATTATTTACCTGTATAGAGATGCCCCTTCTGCGTAGAATACTGTTTTCTGAGGTCAGTACCTACCCTTGTGCTTCCCCCAGGAAAGCCCTAAATCGAGCACTGGAGCCAGCCGGGCAATCACATTTCATAAATATGTGGTGGAATGAAGATTTCTGTCGTTAATTATTTGTTCCTGAGAGTTTTTGCAGCACCCTCACGCCGAAACGAATGAAACGAAAGTTTGACGAACCGTGGTGACAAAAAATACCGGGATCTCACAGTGTCAGCTTTTGTCGTGTTGAGATGGCAAAACGTAATGTAACCTTACATCTGTATAACGCTACGTACCTTCTTCTGTTTTCCTTAGAAAATAATATTGTAGAGTGTCGTATTCACAGCTGCTTCTTAGCTTCTTTCTATGTTTATCCAGACTTGACACCATGTTTGGACATAGATTTGTATTCACCACAGAGTAAAATGTACGAAAGAGAGGTTAACAAAGCGTTACCGTGACTTCACCAGCCGGTAGATGACAAAGCGGAACGAAAACTGAACCGAAAAAGGTTAGCATCTGACTTCGGTCGCCCTGTCCGCCATTTCCGTTTCGTTGTCGTTTTCCGTTTCGTTTCAGCGTGAGGGTGCTGCAAAAACTCTGTAATATTCATGAAGCACAACATTTGTTCAAATGAAAAAAGTACCTATCAGCAGACTCTAGAATAACCATCATTCTTCAAATGAAGTAATATCTCGAAACAACCAGCTCGATTTCATTCAGCCATGGGTGATTATATTATAATCAGGTGTTCCCTAGCAATGACATCTGGGCTGAACTTATACCGTTTCATTCACGATCATGTTGACAAAGCTTTTCAGGAAGCCGCCTTGTATGTTATCTACATGACCGATGATCGAAGCCTCTGTTATCTATGTTATCAACTTATGCTCATTGCTTCAGGAGATCTTCAGTACTCATTGGATTGTGTCTGTGTAAGTGTCTCAACTCCTGTCACCGTTCTCTCTTCAACAATAGAACACTTTATCAACTTCCATAGACTTTTAATTTACAACGACGAAACTTGCACTGATTTTCTAAAGGGATGTGTGTTTTACCCACTGCTGGTACATGCTTGAAACTTGATTCCAATAATGAACAGTGTCAAGGGACCCCTAAGGATATGGAGAGTACTTGGAAACGGGATGTTGACGGTAAAGTTGTTAAAGAAAAGTATTTACTAAGCAACGGAGTCAACTTAGTGAGTACTACAAAATGGACAGGTAGGGCAAAGTCTACTGTAACAGACTAGTTCAATCTGTGTCGTGACGTTTGCTTTGACCGTCGATCGAAAATGGCATAGTGGTCCAAACTGATGAGCCCTTGTTTCAAGGCAAAAGGAAATACAATCGTGGACGTCTCTGTAAAAGCGATCGTAGGCCTCCACTCCCCTCTGATGCTGAATCTACAGACTCTCATGATTTGGATTCGGACGATGGTGAGGTACCTAACAGAAATTATGGGTCTCGCGTACAGGGTCCGTTGCTGTTTGGACTATGGTGTAAATAAAATGATGGTGTTACTGATGTTCGGTACTTCATCGTTGAGAAGAAGGATACAGCCACTTTGTTACCCATCATTGAACGAGAAGTGGAAAAAGGCTCCACTGTTCACTCGGACGGCTGGAAGGCGTAGCACCCTAACAACCATGGGTTGTCAATCACTCGCTAAACTTCATTGATCCAGAAACCGGAGCACATGCCCTGGCCATTGAGTCAGCATGGAGACGAGTCAAAGTCAAATACAGCATAAAATCCATGGTGCCTGCAACCATGTTGGACCGAAAATTGATTGAAGAGTGGTGGCATACCATCAATGCCTCAAAAAACATTTTCGATCAATTTTGGGAAGACATGAAAGACAGTTTCTTGATGTGAAATCACCCTATTTGCCAGACGACATCCACCTTGGATGGAAAAAACAGACGACATCAACCTTCGATGTAACATACGAGGAGATCGATCGGTCCTCGTAGATACTGTTTTCCTGTAGATAACATACGAGGCGGCTTCCTTAAAAACGTTAAAAAAAACTATACCCTTCTGTCGAAAATTTTCGAGCTACGGCGTTCTGAAAATTTCATCCCCTATTTTTCAACGCTTAGAGATGACCGACAGTAACGCAGAGTTTCGCGGACCAACTAGACCCCAAATGGGACCTACGGCGGACGGAAGACGGACAGACATTTTTGGTTTATTATTCTGTGAATAATACACCTATGTATTCGCTCAGCAAAAAATGTTAATAACACTCCTCAGAATTTTTTCTTTTACGTTTCATGGTGCTTAGTGAAAGATGGGTGTAAAAATGGGGGTTTTTGGTGTTTTAGTAACGTGAGCTTGTGCTGTATCGTATTTCGTAATTTTTAGGACGAGGAGACCGAATATGAAATCGATTTTGACCAGGGTGGAAAGTTGAGGTTTCAGCCTTAAAACTGAAGTTTCAGCCTTAAATTTACGTTAAATTGTGGTCTAAAATCGTCGTTCTTCCGCACAAAGTTTGAGTCCCCATTTGGGAACTTATTTGGGCCCTAGTTGTGCTGCAAAGCTCGGCAGCCCGATCGGAATACACCTTGGGGTGATATGGGGAAAAAATGGGTGTAAAAATAGGGTTTTTCGATGTTTTGGTGAACATGAGCTTGTGAGGTATTTTGCTTCCGAGTCTGCGAAGCAGCGGAAGCCTTGTGTTCACTTTCGTGAGCCAAAAAATTTTTGTCTTCAGAAATCAAAATTTCCACTTGCATTTTGCGTTTCAAAGCCTACTGAACAAATTTGGTTCCGTGTCTGTGGGTCTGTGAGTCTGTCTGTCCGCATTTCCTTGTTACAGCCATAACTTCCACGATTTTGAATTGATTCAGCTCAAATTTTGAGGGATGGTGCGGATAAGGCCCCTTGAGGTCCCATACAAATTTCAACATGATTGATCCAGCGGTACGCCCTGCGCATGCGCTAACGTTAAATTCAACAAACACGCATAACTTTCACAATTTTGATTCAATTTCGCTCAAATTTTCAAGGGTTGTTTGGACAAGGCCTAGTGAGTTCCAGTATGAATTTCAGCATGATCGGACCCTCGGTGCGCTCTGCGCATGCGCTGGCGTGAAATAGATTCAATTTCCTTGTTACAGCCGTAGTAACCAAAGATTTCACCCAATTTCAATGTAATTCTCAGGGATTAAGCGGGTAGGGCCCATTGAGGTCCCATATAAATTTCAACATGATAGAGCCAGCGGTTCGCCCTGCGCATGCGCTAACGTGAAATTCTTCAAACACGCATAACTTTCGCAATTATGTATAATGGACGTAATGTATTATGGACGTCATGTTATGTAATATGTATATTTCATGTAATGTTATGTAATATGTATATTTCACGTTATGTAATGTTATGTAATGTAATGTTATGTTATTTTGCTTCCGACTCTGTTCTATTTTATAATGGGTCACTCTGATTGTGACGAGGAAGCTCCTATGCCATCACCTTGGCAGTGTATTTTTTTTTTTAGGGCGAGAAGACCTACTTAATGTACAGTTGTTTTTGCCCAAAGAGTGAAGAATGACCTGATTGAGGTTTTAACGAAAGTTTAGCTCCCAAAATTCATTTTGTATGAGTCAGAAACTTGGGAAATTGTCTGAAATCACCATCATATTGTATAATAACACTAGAAGTAGTATCAACAGGTGAATCAAGACAATTAAATTACACTGTCAATGATGAAAGATAAGGGGGAGCCTAATTCGTATTTATGGGGGGGCCAAAATTGGTGGAAACCATCCAAAATAGCTATTTCAATTATTATTGCGCATGAAATAAACAATAAATGAACAGCTAACATTTCTGTTGGTATGTCAAATATTAAAATAAGCCAACGTGACAAGGAATTTACAGCGTTGTCGGATTCTACGTACCTAGAACCGGAAACCGTCAAATTTGTGGGGGGGGGGGGGGGGTTACTTTTTTTCATGCTCGATTCCAAAGGTTCATTACGTATTGAAGATAATAAATAAGTAAGGGTGATTGAAAGTAAAAATGCGGCAATAAATTATGTATAGGGTCTATTGACATCTGAAACCCCCGAAAATTGCCCATTGTGGAATCCCCCGCATATTTATTAATCTGTAATTCCCCGGCCGGCTCAAGTAGTCGATTTAGGACTTTCCTGGTGCCGGAGTGGGGGGGGGGGGGGGCTCGAGAGTTGGTATTGACCACAGAAAACAGTGATCTACGCAGAAGGGGCATCTATAGGTATAGGTAAATAATAAACCTTTGTGTAATAGTTGCAACGCTTTATAAATTTGCATCCATTGCAGTTCTCTACGTCGTTCACAGTGATGCACTAGGGCTCTAAGTGGGATTTGAGTTGAACTATTCGGCGATTTTCCTGACAAGTAATTTCTAGCAGGAAATCAGAAATTCACATTTCGTACTCGTTTTCTGCCTAGGCTTTCCGATGTAAACACCTCATTATGTGATCAGTAAGTGTCATTTCCGTTATTGAACAGAATTTGGCCTAAAAAAGAGAATTTATTGAACAGAATTTGGCGTAAAAAATGAGAATTTGTTACCCCCGAAAATTGCTCATTGTTTCGTGCAGTTTTCTGAAGAATCCAAATCTAGGGATTAGTTCCTACAATAAAAAGTTCCATGTTTACTTTCGAAATAAGGTAAATAAAGGAAGTTGATGAAGCTAAGCGCGCTATTCTGGCTCCCCGCAATTTGTGAATTATTCTCATAAAATTGGTGCGGTTCACCATTTGGATGTTCAAATACGCATTGTTTGGAAAACAAATCACTGAGTCACTAAATCTTGGATACCTTGTATTGGTTTCGTTGAAATTTCATTCAAGCCGGTCTAGGAGGTAATTAAGCAAAATTGAGCGGGCCTAGACCCCCCCACCTGCACTAGTTTCATATAATTCGGATTCCGCGCTTAGCCGTGTTGCGTAAGCAAATACTTACTTACCTTACTGCTGACTGGCTGACAAATTGAGATAATGTGGCTGATCGTTTTCAAATAGCATAAAATAGGAATGAAAACAATTTCATGCTTTGAATCCTTGTTCAGATGATTTTATTAATATTAATTTGACATTTACTTGTTGGCTATTTAGAATTGTGGATGTCAGTGCGACTGCAATGATCAAGGCGGCCTGCACCTCCACGTCGAAATAGAAAACCTGAAGCAAAAGCTGTTGGAAAAAGAGAACCATATCCTCACAATGGAAACAAATTTTTTGAAGGAAGCTGACAAATTCCCCAACGGTGAAATGGCCGCTATTTCTGAAGAACTTCTTACTTGGCAGGACAAATATTCAAGGTGAGTTGGGTTGTTTAATGTCGAGTTACATGAGGCGTGATCTTCATTGTCTCTCGCTTATGATGTTTATCGCTGGCCTATTGAAAACAGGCGGAACGCTCGAATGTTTTAGTTCCGGGTTGTTTTCTTCGGAGTTTGTTTGTTGTTAGATCGCTCGTTGTCTTTGTCCAGTCTCATGACCAATGTTCATTGTGTGGTTACTTGCTATTGTTTCTCATAGTTAGTTTCTTCAACAAATAAATATTCTTTGAAACCACTGATAGATAAGAATTATCTTTCTATATACTATAATTATTAATACTGGGTAGCGTTTTCCAGTGGATCAGAAAACAATTTTACATATCCAGTCTAATTGGAAATGCCTGCGTTCAGCTGTAGTTCAGCCAAGAAGCTGGAGTAGATTGCACATGATTTGGACGTGACCTGTCCCCCCGTCACCACCCAGAGTCAAGCTAGTGTAGGGATCGGTGACGAAACTTTATCGAAATGCCCTTGAAATGGCAGTTTTATACGGCATTGTAAGGACTTACTAGTTTAACATTAAAAATAATTTTGTGCTGCATTTTATGAAACTGTTACGGAACTATTATATCGACGGTGGGCGAGAAAAAACCAAAACTGTAACTGTAACTCCATAAACCCTACTTTATATGAGGGAGAGAAGACTAATATGACCAACTGAGTGCGTCAGATTCGTACAAATATCGGTCCTGTTATTCATCCAATCACTTTCTTTCTTGGGTTATTACATGAAAATCTCCATGTTGATTTATGGGCCCGATAAACATTCCAAATTATTGATCAAAAATGGGCTATTTAAGAGCAAATGAAAATTACGGCGACATGCGATATCTCCCGGTAAAACCACACCACTCACCACTGGGTTTGTGACTTCTGGAGAAAAAACCCTATCTCTGTTAAGGAGTTCACTAGACAGAGAATCATATCCCAAATAATATTGTCCCTGTTTGCATGGGAATTGAAAAAATAACAATTTTCCTCACGAATATCATATTAGAACGGGGAAATCACTCAATTACCTTCCCTGGAACTGGAGTTGATGTCAATAATACAGGAGATAACGGAAGTCACAACTTATTGCTCGGAATGTCCAGCAATTTTGTTCCACCGTTGGAGCTGTGGAAAAACTAAATACGAAAAACAAAAAAAATTAGTTTACTTTTATCCGCGATGTGCTTCAGAATCGCAAGAAAAACCCCAAGCGTCTATTGGTAGAAAAACGCCGTTTTGCACGAAAAATAGAGTTACGGGTCGCCTCTTGCCCACCGTCAGTGTGATAAACCAAGATAGAAAGTAATTGGACGGATAACAGTAATAGAATGGAGGATGGAGTTGGTTGTATTAGTTTTTTTGCTCGCCAGTAAAGTAGAGTTTTTGGAGTTACGGGTTGTTTCTCGCACACCATCGAAACCAGCCTCCATAAATTTAATATTGCGACTCGAATCCTTCATACTGAAAAATGCAGCAGTACAATGGTGTACGAGTAACCTGGCACGGAATCAAGTTAGTGCCTTGATGTCTGAAACACAGTGCGAGTGGCAGTTCTCATTTGTGAGGGTCTTTTGGTTAATAGGCTCCACAACCTAGGGAGACACCTATGATGTTAAAATACTCAAATCATCAGTAAAATGAGGACTGAATAATAAGTACGTAGTGTATTCATACGTTTTTGTATTCTTAGTGTGTCTGTATAATCATGTCATTTCACCATGTGTTTGTAGACTATACGAAGCACACAAAAGAGTTCAAAAGGTTAATCAGAACTTGGAGGACAAACTGCTAAGAATTGTCGATAAATGCGAAACTGAAAAGAATGCTTTGACAACAGAGGTAGCCAATTTGACCAGGAGGCTAGTTGACGAAAAATTTAGCGTCACTCGATTGCAGGAAGAAAACGTACGTGGTCCGTTATAAATTTATCTAATGTTTGTTTCAACCAGGTTCAGGAATATAATAATTTCATCGTAAAATCTGGAACTACAGTGAATTCTTTTCCAAGACAAAACAACGGATTATCCACCACAAATTTGCATTCTACAATGTTTTTGTCCTTCCTTACAGGAGAGATATCGCAACGATGTGAACTTGGCTATCCAGCTCCTACAATGCAAACCTTCCCACTTCGTATCTCAGAGATATGATTCGGTAATAATTGATTAAATAGTCCTATTATTCATGATTTTATGGAGGTTGGTTGGTTGGACGAAAGTATCGCTAATTAATTGATTTTACTTTCTTCAATAGTTACCCACGGATATGCAACAAAAAGTCAGGATGTATGTGTCAAGCAAAAGAAGGCAGTCAGATGGAAACGGTAATGTCCAAGCGAAACCTGAAATGAAAACCATCAAAGTCCCTATTCCCACGTATCCACCGACTGCAATGGTGTATTCCATAAATAAAGGAACTATTGGTACGTGTCTATAATAAAATCGTTCCAAAGTACTTGAAGGTCATTTATCTGCCAAACATGAATTACCCCATAAGCAATGCATTCCTAATCACGCTTTCTTGTTTACTGTTGATTTTAGTAGTTGTATCTCCGTTTTCTTCCAGATAAAGATCCCGTGTCTGAAGAAAAAGTCAACCAACCTGTTGATATTGTTTCTGCAGCCATCATGGCAAAAATTCTTGAAGAAAGAGAAAAGGAGCGCTCTCTTACGAGACACTGTGACACGTGCTGTTGTGCCAGGCAGCGATGCTCAAAAACCACCCAAACCTATACAGATCCTTCTCCACCTGATAAAACGAACCACACGATCGTGCATTCCAACAAGAGTGGTAAAGTTGGATCCAGCGCCATGGCTGTTAGGAACAGGATCAATGAAAAGGACAAGGAGAAACCCAACCATGTTGAAATATCCATTGAAATGAATCCAGTTGTTGAGAAACCCAAAACCATACATTTTCAGGGGGCTTGGGAAAATGAGGCAGATGCCACCTCCCTCTTCAAGATCAAAAAACCTCCCAATAACCACGCTGTGGCGGAGGGGATACTCGTCAACATCGATTCCATCGAGAACGCATCAATCAAGAGTGGCACTAGTGACAGCAGTTCCCTCAGTTCGCAGAGCAAAATGAGCAATACCGCTAATTCAAAGCAGGAAGATCCAGATCTAATATCTTTTGACAAACCAGCAACCGCTCCTGGTAAGCAAGGTGAAGGCGAACCCCGGATAAGTGGCCCTAGGCACTGCTCTGTACGGATGCAGGTAGGTTCTAACAATATTTTACTCGACAACGTCGTTGACCCATTCACTCCCGTCTTGTACAAAAGTAAAACGTCCGACCCTCTCGTACACGCTTCGCGGTCAAGATCTGGATCTAGCAATTCTAGTTCAGACGAACCTGTTACATCTGCTAAAAAGTCCGCATTCAGAACTGAAACAGAAATATAGTCCGAAGCCGTAACTTTCCTTCTAGCTTTGTAATAATTGGAAGAAAAGTCCTTAGCTTTTGAAGAAATCGGAAATCGAAAACCTAGCTAAAACTGTATTGCTGGTTTATGCTCATGTCCAGTGCGTACCATGTGAATTTCTATACCTACCGTATGTATTCTGTACTATATACTGACTCATAAGGCTCCTCAAAGTGGATTCTGTGTTATTGTCAGTGGTTTGTTATCAGTAGTTTTACTTTCTCATCTTTTCTCATTCAATGCATATCAGTGGGTCCTTACATTCATTATCTCTACTGAATTGAAATCGTACCTATTTTCCATCGTTACTGATTTATGGATGGAATATGGCCCTTTTGAACTTTAGTGGATTCCGAGGATGGTGATAATTTTGTGTTCAATGTTTTGAGTTTTCACTGCCAAAGAATCATATCCTATTTCGTACCTACTCATTGTCTTATAGGTAACACCTATGTTCTCCAGTGTACGTAATATCAGTTTGGATGATGGCAATATTTTCTATCAACTTGAAAGTTGTACCGTGCTGAGGTTTGTAACAAACAGCGTCTCATGGTGTGGAATTGATCTGTTAACATTCTTAGTTTCAAGGTGTTATTGAATCGACTTTGAATCAAAATTGGAGTACGTACCTGAATATGAGTCTTAAGGTTGAATTAATTTATCTTTTGACCATGACCAGTGAGAGTTTGTAATGTTTATCTTAATCGGTATAAGCCCATGCTGCCGTGGGCTGGAAGACTGAAAAAGGTCATCTACAATAAGTCTGAAGTGCATGCTTGGTTTGTTCAGGCAGACCGTCCTGGACCAGTCTAGGATGGAACTGCGTTCTGAAAATGAGTGGCTAGAAGTGTCCAGAACTGTGTCTGTCCGGACACACTGGTGGTTCGGAACGGATAACCTGAACCATTGTAACCTTCCATATAAGCTGAAGGTAGAAGCATCGAGTGCACATGTGCAGGATCAGCAGTCCTCAAAACCAGGACTGTTCTAGAACTAGTCCCGAATGGTCCTGGACTGTGTCTGAACAGCCAACTCCATCCAGGACCAGTTCTGCTGCTGTCTTGGATAGAAGGGTCCAGGACTGTCTGTCCGAATGAACCTACTAAAACACGAATTGATTTTCCTTCTTCCATAGTCTAGGTCTTCTTGATAACTACCATCATCTGATGAAAGAATAAGGTGGTGGAAGAATCCAGTCTAGTTGGGTTATTGGGGTTTCAAAATTCAGGATAATTGGGATATTCTCCCTCACATGCCTACTGGAAAATACCAAAAACTCACTGTGGGAAAAGGGTTAACTACAACAACTGTAACTTCAGCTTGTTCCATGAAACAGTGGTACGTTCTGTCGCCATTGAACCAATATCTGAACCACTCACGAGACCCTGTCCTCATTTGTCGAGTAAGAAATGATGTTGTTCTATCATTGTTTTACTCTTGAGATAACCTAAGTGGTGTGTCCTATGGTTAGGGTTGACATCACCACTCTTACAGCTAACAAATTTAATCACCTTGTTTGTTGTTGTGAAGAGAGAGACAACATAAATGTTTCCATTTCAGGTCCATCCATTTTATGTCCAAACTGTGCTGAAAATGGGTATTTCAGACGGCTTTTAAGGGCCCTGAATCCTATTTTGAACTGCAATTATTTTCACTGGTACCTACTACTGAATTTCTGTTAACCCGCAGGAACTCCACTAACTGTAAAAAAAAAAAAATTACGAAAATTGCTTCTATTACGAAGACAGGTAGAGTGGGCAGTATGCTGCAGGTTTCACCTAATCAGCTTGGCAACAAAGGAAGAGAGTAATCTAAAACTTCTGGGCAAAAAGTAATTTTTGGTTTCCATGTTATAAGAACTGCCTCAGGAAATACACCAGTCACCATTGTTTGGGACTTCTCAGGTTCCCCTGATAACTCCTACTGAGGGATGGTTATTATGGGCTCCTTACATGAAGGTTGAAAGGAATGTAGAAAGGAGGTAGAAAGAGTAGATGTTACCTTGGGAAGACTGCTCGTTCAATGGAAATGGTAGGAAGGCAGTTACCATGATTCAAACACTTCTTTTTTATAAAGTAGGTACCCACCCTACTTGTATGCATCGTTCCGGTATAACTGAAGATGTTAACATGAACTAAATCACTCACAATGAAATCGTGAAAACCCATTTCAAAATAAAAAACGGAGTTATTGAAAGGTTGCCTATTTCAAATACACTGTTATACTGGTTTCGATGATCAAACCATCGTCAGTAACAAACAATAAGTTGTTGTTTTGTTTTTTCTAGTGTTCTGTTGTTGTTTTCAATAAGTTATTGTTTGTTACTGACGATGAATTGATCACCGAAACCAGTATAACAGTATCATTTTTTATTGTTGGAAATGGACAGCCTTTCAGTAATTCCTTTTATTATTCGAAGATGTTCATGTAACATTTAGATTTCATCTGATACACCGATTGATAGCATTTCACTCATTTATGTTTTCCTCATCTCAAGAGATAATGAGGAATGGAATTGGGACGGAATTGGCTCCTTTTGACCTCAGAATCGGATTCAGCACCCTCGAAACCCAATTTTCAGCGCCGAAATCCGAGGATTTTCGGAACCTCCCTCTCACTCAGTTCCCACGTGCGGGAGTGAGAGGGCCAATACATAGATACCTACCAGAGGGCGTTGCACGCTGTTTCCTTCCCTTTGTAGGTTTTACCCCTCAGAAGTGGCCGAGGGCTTGTTTCCGTTTTTACACTATTTCATTATGGGGGGGGGGATTTCCCCATTTTCAACCACGCTGAACGCGAATCCATCGAAAAAATTGAAATTTCAGTTCCTTTGGGTAGTTGAGTATGTTTCTGCGACCCGCCATAACTCACAACCCAGTGGTCAATATTGGCTAAAATTTTGATGGTAGTTCGGGGTTAGATCCTAGTTGGTCCCATACGAATTTCGTCGCATTCGGATCAGTGATAGAGACTGCGCTTGCACAAACGTGAAAACCATTGAACCGCTTTTAATATGCCCAATAACCCAGGTTGTTCATTGAAAAAAATCCCATCTTTCGAACTATCCTTATCCTGCTAAATACTACCTACTATGAACGCGGACAACTAAGTCCAGGGCCGAGCCATGTATTCCATGGATCACTGTAGACCATGTTTTCACCCACTTCCGTTCATTTCCGACCCAACAGCAGCACCATGTCGGAAAGCTCTTCGTTAGTCCTACAGTTTAAAAAAAAAATTTTTAATTCACGTCCATTCCTTTTTCTTAGTTCTCAGGCATACTGTTGGATAGATAGGTCAATTGTATCCCAACTGCAACTGCGCAGAACTCCACCATTTCGTATTGTAGTTTCGGTTGACGCAATGGGACGCTCACGAAGTTATGGCTTAGTATCTAGATCTAGAGAACTGGACGCGATATGGATTAAGGTATCTCTTACACCCCTTGAAAAGCGCCATAAACATACGCCATCTTGATAACTTACTGAGGTTGTCTGAATTTCATCACCGGTCTCTAATTGTACTGTTACCCCACCTATTTTGACTATAAAAATGTTGTCATCATCGAGTAGCACAACTGTTGGGTGTAACGAAGAATTTTTGAAATGGACCGAAAAATCATGGACCGAATTTTTCATTCGAAAAATTCTATATGAATGGGTCCTTAATTTATTGTCAGTGTGGGAAAATAGTGTATTCCCTATGTATCCACGAGGAAATATTCTAAAATCCTAATTTATCGCCAGTACACATTATTTTTTAAAAGACGAGATGTAATCTCTACCTCCCCTTATCAATCTTGGGAGTCTACAGAAAACACCACCAAAGGGAAAATACTTTTAGTACAAAATTGCTGTTGTTACTTTCGTTGAACTGGACTGATGATTTGGACTGATCATAATTATTTTGAGTGTGTTTATTTCCTATTCTTGAGACGTTTAGCAGAATTTCCTTTTTTTTGTCTTCCATTCTTTGATGAGTTATATGAATCATTAATTTTTGAGATTCCATGTTGTTCTTGTTGTTGTTTTTATTATGGCGTACCTACCCGTAACTTAGTTCAAGAATTGTGCGTTCACTAGTTTTTCCAGACCTGATAATTATCTTCTCGGTGTACCAAGTATCACTGAGAGGTCTATTTTGTACTTTTACACTGGCGGAATTTGAGTGGTGCCAAAATCGATTTTGTGCTGTTCGTACAACTGGAAAAACGGTCGCGATGACTGAAAAACTGGTGTTGTGATTATTTCACAAGTGACTTAGATTTGTATTGCATATTTTATAATAGGTGCCTGCCTATTCAGTTTATTACAATTATATATGTGGACATCAGCCTTTGTATGTTGTTTACATAATTTTATATACCTACCCATCTGTCTCGTGTGATGTGTGAGAATTCGTATCATATTGTTACGAATATTATAATACATTATTAACTTCCTCTTGTTTTGTAGTCTTTTCATTTCGCCACTTTGATCAGTGACTCATTCATATTTTTAGGGTTGAAAATGACTTAGCTGTACATTTGTTATTAATTTATACAGTACCTACCTACATTGAATGAGATTTTGGGTCCAGTTTCCCATCCATCACTTCTACTTTCTAATTTGTATTAATCCGATTATATTGGCAATCATTTTAATCAAAGAAATGAAAGGGAAGTCAATTGCACTTTTCGCTCTGCACACTGTAGTGGGAAAATGTACATGGCCTGTGCATCACTTTCTACAATACCGTGCCCCTTCCCATTATCGATCCATGAAATTTTTGTGATATAGGTTTATTACCTAACTTTTATTATATATGATTATTGTTGTAACACCATTATTTTTCGTTATTATTCAACTACCCTAGCTGGTTCTGTTTTGAAGTGTGAGCAATTGTTTTAGATTGCCCTATCATGCTTTCATGTACGTTACTATTATTTATTGTTGTATTAGTGAGTAAAATATCACTAGACTTTGCTTGCAATAAAGATGAAATATTTTATTTAACACTGTCTTTTTCGTTTCCTTTTCTTCCTTGGTAGGAACCTATTTGGTTTGCAGAGTGTACTGCCAAGGTTTTTGTTCATTGTTTCGTTGTTTAATGTGTTGTTTCAGGCTATGCTCATTGCTGGTGTGCCTATTTAGATTTATTGGCTGATCTGGAATTAGATAGGACCTATTCAAAAAATGCGTATACTTTGCAGACATGATCTGTTTTATTAATTTACCAGTCAAGATTCACAAAGAAAGTAAACTAATTCGGGTGTACAAATTTTTGAACTGTGCGATTCACTAACTCTAACGCAACATCGATAAGTATCCTACTTATTTTGCCCCAATTCTGGAGGAATGGGAACAGATACCGACATCCAAAATACTTGGCATTAGGTGGTAAGGAACGCAGGCGTCAATAAAGCTATAAATGTAACAAATTTGCTATTAACGTAAAGGCAACTACGAGAGGAAAACGGGTAGAAAAAGTCTGGAGGTAGTCTGATTTTGACGACAGGTGCTTTTGCAAATTTGTTGACGGCTTCTTGCGAAACGTCCAGGAAGTTGACTGACGTCACTATTTTCATTTTGCAGCCATCTACTTTACATTCGACATCTCTCGTGCTCAACGTTGCATAGAGGCCGATGATCTTCATTTGAGGGTTCGTGAATGGTCCGAAGTAAGAGTATAGAACACGGTACTGTACTCCACTTAACTGAGTTGGACATGGTACTTGCACTTGTTGATCGACAAGCGATCTATCAAGAAAAATCGGTACCCAGTCATCGGGAGAGTCAGGAGATGGATCGCCAAATGCTGAAATTAGCGACAGCAGCTGGCGAGGATCAGATCGATTCACCTTCATGTCTCCGAATATGGTCTTCCACACCTTTTTGACAAAGAAAAAAAGAAGTTATAGCTTGGATAACAGTTGAGATTAATTTTTCAAATGACAGACAGTAAAAAGGTCTCTTATCAAGTGTTGACTGGTTATCTGCCGAGGCTAATGGTATTCAACTACATTTGGTCAGACTGTCGTTCTGCAGTGTTCGAGATAGAACTGCATTCTGTAGTGAACAACATGACAACAGTATGGGACCTTCACTCGCTTCCCCATCTTCGTGACACTAAAATACCAGTTCTCTGGATCAACAGTCATGAAAAAATCTCAAGAAAGATACAGTTGCAACTCGATAAGTCAAACACTGTTCCAGCAGTGCCGAGTTCATGAACTCTGGTTTGGATGAGTTCACCGACCGGCTTTGTCGGGGTTGAAGTGGGTCCTGAATTCATGAGCCAACGGCTGGAACGCCCAAAAGTTAAGAGACACCGAAAGGGACACGCCAAAGAAGAGAAAAGTGCCAAATACTGCCCAAACATCTGTCAGGCGATTTTGGAAACAAATGAAGCAGGTTATGATTTTGGGAGGGTTATGCCAGGTTACCTGGAGGTGAACTCTTGTCAGGTTCAGTTCATGAACTCAACACGTTGGAATGCGTCACCTCGACCATCTGCCCTGTGCGTGGTTTCTGCGCCAAACTTCTTCATGAACTCAACGCGGCTGGAACAAACCTCTTGAGACCAGGCAAAACTGTTCGAGTTATCGTTAATTCGAGGTGCTGGTAGTTAGAGTTATTGGTTGTACTAGAAACACGGAAAGTATGGGAGATGTATGTAAATTGAACTTTATCTTTTAAGACTCGAGGAGCCGTTGGGCGGTTGGGAGTACGATGACAAAATGAAAACCCTATTCACATTCAACCAACTGTGTTCTTCATTCGACAAAGTCCACAAAAACATTGAACTAACTCCCCTTCTGAGAAATTTAACGTAAATATCAGGCCAGTCCTTCGACACATTTATGGAGTTGAGTTTTTGAGAAGTGGGGGCATTTGATCAAAATATAGTCTCCACCCGCTCACCACCCACCGCACGTGGGCATTTCACTAGTTCGACGTATAGTTAATCTGTTCGAGTTAAAGAGGCGTTGAGCTTATGGGCCGGACACGGGACCTGAAAAACAGTTTGAGATATCGACAAATTCGAGATGTCGGTGTTCAACTTACAGAGTTGCGACTGTAGGTACTGAACTAAAAAAGCATGACGGGTCATTGTACTGATCTAACCACACTGCTGCAATCAGCAGATGCATTTTCAGTAGGTATTCTACAGCAAGGAATAAACCCATGCTTATACTGATACAGAGGTCGACGTTCGTGTATGCATATTACGGGCTTTTCAGCCTCCTATAGAAATCGTTTTAACGACATTGTTTATAACGACCAACTACGATTCATAACGGATTACCGAGCTGAAGTTTGGTAATTCTATACTAACAAAAAATATTGATAGCTATACAGGTTTATAACTGCAACATCGGATAAGTTTTTAGAAATAGATTAGTCTAATTCGTCTGTAATGGTAATACTTAGAATACACCGGCTGAGTACATAACTATCTTAAGGTATCTTTTAAATTACAAACCATGATGGGATTAGGCCTAGGCTCCCACGTAGACATTCTTCGAAACAATCGTTATGTAAACGAATAAATTTAACAAAAAGGCGTGAGAGTTGTTCAGAATCGCGCTATGTCCAGATCCAGTTCTGCAGAATTTAGCTCTTTCTCGAACAGCTAAGAACCAGCAGTAGACCACCTATCATCCTTCGTTTCATATCATGTTCTACCTTAATTATTTGAAGTTTCCCCATATTACTTACTTCTTCTTTCAATAGAGAACATCCTTCCTGATTGAGAAGTGCCTCTCTGCGTACGTGAAACGCACACTGTGCCCTTAGATTCTCTTTAAAAAGTATATTTCTTTTTCCTCTACAATCCCCATTTTTATTTGCGATGGGAAGGGTCAGCCAATCATCTGCGGCCCTGCTCATATTGACCGTTTCTCTTTTCACTGAACCAGTAACACCAGTCAGCAAACTACCACTGATTAGAGGTTTACCTTGGAGGTAACCAGGCAACCCGCTTCGAGGGAAGGCTTCACTGTCATTTTTCGCCCATTTAAAAATCACGTTGATACGTTGGGAAAAATACTGACTCAAGGGTAGTTCCCCGACGCTCAACTGACATTCGGCGTCAACGACACCGTTGGTCGAGTTATGGTATATGATGTACTGGACCCCATACGCCGCATTGTTGCATGAATCAGATTCTGCATCAAACACCGGGTTGGGAAAATGTTGAACCTCTTTACAACTCAAACCACTGCTGTCACATAAGACTTTCCTTATAGACATGAATGCCTCATCTGGGCTCTCCTAGAATCAAAGAATCAACTGATAAAATCGTTATGGATTGATCTATTAAGATACTTCATTTAGGTAGGTAGGTACCCACCATTAAAATTACAATCTACACGCAGGTACCCACCATTAAAATTACAATCTACACGCAGGTACAAATTGCCTGTACATATACAAGTTATTTGTACCTACATACCTTCCTATCCAATAGTATTATGGAATACGTACCTCTATCTTAGTTTGATTAACTAATGAAGGAGATGTAATCAAGACAATATTTTCACAAAACAAATTTCCGTTAAGAATTGATAGCGAGTCTTCACACTCTTCCTGGTCAATGATTCGATGAAGACACTCACTTTCAAATTCATCCAAATACCTTACAGCCCGGCTGCTTTTGCATGCCACAGTTCCCGACGTAAGAGGGATTTCTAAAGGAAAAAAAATTGCATGTTGAAATAGAGGTTATGGCCAAATAATGTAGGTACCTACTCATAAATTCAGAGATCAGCACCTCTGCACCATCACTGGATTATCCTATGTTTATAATTCACATCAAGTTATTCTTTTTGAAGTAGAGGCTATGGCCAAATAATGTGCTCATAAATTCAGGTATCAGCACCTCTGCACCATTTGGATCATCCAATGCTTATAATTCACATCAAGTTATTCTTATAATTCACATCAAGTTATTCTTTTTGAAATAGAGGTTATGGCCAAATGAAGTGCTCATAAATTCAGAGATCAGCACCTCTGCACCATCACTGGATTATCCTATGTTTATAATTCACATCAAGTTATTCTTTTTGAAGTAGAGGCTATGGCCAAATAATGTGCTCATAAATTCAGGGATCAGCACCTCTGCACCATTTGGATCATCCAATGCTTATAATTCACATCAAGTTATTCTTATAATTCACATCAAGTTATTCTTTTTGAAATAGAGGTTATGGCCAAATGAAGTGCTCATAAATTCAGAGATCAGCACCTCTGCACCATCACTGGATTATCCTATGTTTATAATTCACATCAAGTTATTCTTTTTGAAGTAGAGGCTATGGCCAAGTAATATGCTCATAAATTCAGGGATCACTAGATCATCCAGTGCTTATAATTCAATCAAATTAATCTTTTTACAACTAAAATCGTTATTACCCTGCTGGTTTAGGTTAGGTGTCAAAGAGTTCAAGGTCTAATGTTGCCGATCATAAACAGGTGCAGAAAGGCAGTGGGGTTCAGAGAAATATTCATTTTGTACCTACCTAAAGTCTTTATCGAGCCAGTACCATTGTTGTAGATCCATACGGGGACTCCAGATTTGTATGGTAAGGTTGACTCAAAAACTTCAGTCAGCGGCAGAGAGATTTGAGGCCACGTGAATTGCTGTTTTCTTTTTAAAGCCCGATTAAATGAAGATGTAGTATGAATTGTCTGGAAAGATGTTAGCAGGTTACTAAAGGGTAGGATCAATCAACACAAAAATTCGACTGTACTCAAGTAGTAGTACCCTTAGATCACTACTAACACAGACAACGGTCATTTTAGTCTAAATCCTAAACTTTATAATGCCCTTTGATTGGAATTAGGAAAACAAATTTGAAATCCCACAAAACCGTCGTTTCCGATACTATCCAAACACAATAAATATTTATGTAACCTTCTAGGTGTCTATGCAGTACATATATATTATATCAATCTGATACGGATTGTAGGTTGGGTATGATTTCACTGGGGTAGGTAAGTGTACGCATTTATTTATTAATTTTTATGAAAACAGATTCAATCCTGAGAAGTTCGACAACAACCCCACTGACCTTACTATAAGTAGGATAATTCTGAGCAATTACTGGGTCAACTTCAATTTTCTTTATATTTTCGTATGACGACCGGGCAGTCCAGAGGAAGTAAAAAACATGCAAATTAAATGTCGGAAAGCCGTCTCTGAGGTTGCTGAGCGAAACTACTTCATCCAGAAACAATGACACATACTGTAAAGTTAGGTTAGGTACTTTTGGCCGTCTTACCTTTTGGCTGGAGAAGAACAACCTCTCGGGGAAATTGTCCCGAGCAATGCAAAACATCCCGTTTTCATGTTGAATAATCTTGTATCGCGTATTGTTGGAATAAATGAACTGTTGTTTGTAACAGAGGCCTGAATTCCCACTTTCTAGCTCTGGGATGCAGTGGGAAAATGCCTTGCGATCTGATTCAGAACAATCAACGTCACAGCAACAGTTGATGTCACAAACTCCACGCTGCAAAATATCAAGCTTGTTCATGACACAATGAGACTTTTATATGGTTATTTAAAAGTTTGAAGGGTAGGCGATCTTCTTGGACACGACACTAATTGATTAAAGTAAATGTAAATACCTACATTAATTTTCTACATACAGGTACATGGATTAGTACCTATATAGGTACCTAGTTGAGGTATTTAGGTAGAGTATACAAGAATTTGGGTGCAAACAAGTACCTAGGTGCCTAAATAGGTAAGAGACAAAAAAAGAGTTAAGGATATAATGATTTTTCATTGGCGTTGGTTATATAGGATTTGCCTTTATTAAACCTTTTACCAGACGAAAAAACTCTTTACCAAATGAATTGAACCTTTTGCCAAATGAATAAACCTTTTACCTTTTCAATTAAGCCTCATGCGAAAAAATGGATCAATTTCAATTTAAAAGGTTTAATTCATTTGGCAAAAGGTTTTATTCATCTGGCAAAAGGTTTAATTATAATTTCATTCATTTGTCAAATACTATATTATACTCCTGCAAACTGTAGGTTGGGCCCAAACGAAACAAGGATACTTTGATGACTTATAGGAGGAAGTTTCATGTTGATCACGAATGGTGTATTAAAGGACCCTGAATGATTAAAGGTCCCACTTTTATTTCTCGCAAAAACCACTTTTTTCAACGTTTTCCATTGTTCTTCCGCAAAAAACATGGAAAATTACTGTCAAATCAATACACACTTCGAAATAAACGTTGTAGGAAATTAATTTCTGCGTAAAATAAGACGAATTTTCAAAGTTTCGACTTATAAGCAAATCGCTTGAAAGGAGGAAGATAGGTGGGTAGTATGAATGTTGATCCTCTGAATTCAAGGACCAGTCGTGCTCCGTAATGAAATGAAACAAGAACATTCATGAGCCATTGTAGCTGAAGTGAACCATGGGAAAGGTCATCAGTATTAAATCTGCCGTGAAAATGCCTGGGTGGGGATACCAGCTAAAGCCGCCAAAATACACGAACGAGGAGTACGCAGACATTCACTCAGTGTACACCACACCCCTCAGTATTTATCAACTGCCATCGGAATTTGCGGGTATAAGGCAGTTTTTCACGAGTTAATGTACGAGTTCGTACGAAGTGCTGAAATACTGGAAGCGGTTGATGTGTACTTCGAGGCAGACCCGCAAACTACCCATAGTACCCTTCGAGCTGCCCTGGCTGCCCACGTGACCTCCAGATCTAACTCCATTAGATTTTTTCCTGTAGGGGACGCTAAAAGATAAAGTTTATTCCGCCCCAATACAATCGGAAAACCATTTAGTTGACTGAATAAAAATTGCTTTAACGAATTGTCTCTGGAGTCTAATCAAATCCGCAGTGCTGTTCAATGCATTAATGATGGCGGTGGGATATTTGAGACAAACCTGCAATAATGTTATTAAAACACATTTTTCTTTATTAAAATAATTAAAAAATTAAATTCCAATAAAAACATAAACCTTACTGGCCGCAAACTACCCACCTATCTTCCTCCTTTCAAGCGATTTACTAACAAGTCGAAATAGAAAATTTGCCCAAAATCGTGGCTCCATAGCTTCGAGATGCGGTTCGACTAATTTTACGCAGAATTTCATTTCCTACAACGTTACTGACTGTTAGTTTTCCGTGTTTTTGCGGGAAAAACACTGGAAAAACGTTCAAAAAAGTGGTTTTTTTGTGGAAAAAAGTTGTTAAGAACCATTCAGGGACCCATTAAGAACCAGGGGAATATATGGTATATTCGTGATCAGCATGAAATTTCCTGTAAGTATCCTTGTTTCGTCGTTTGGGCCCACCCCGTATACCTGTATACACTTACTACGACATCACACGAGCATGAATCTTCGATGCTTGGTCTTTTAATGGTTGTTGGCAGCATAGGTATTGCTGTAGTGGTAGCCTGAGTTGGTACTGTGTGAGTCACATTATTTGAACGATCGGGTTCGGTGGAAGAACTCTCATTTTCCGATCCAACAGTAGGGTCCTCGACGGACCCACTCACTTCGGCTGATGTCTCGCTGTCAATAGTTACGTTGGAGCACTCATCTGATCCACAGAATGGGGTTAAAGACGTGACTGTTCCAATTTCTTGAGCACTGACAGTTTCTAGTGTGGAAAACTCAGCGTGCACTGCACGTAAAGTGAGGAGGTAGATAAGAACAAGTTTCATTTCTTCTCAGATTCAATATGTTTCTACACCATACTTTTGGAAGTTCTTCTGTATCAAATGAAATTCCAATTCAACTGTGCCCATGGGCTCTGTACAGAGCCTGAAGCGATCGGATCCACCAAATATTATGTCAGGATTTCTCAATTGGGGCCCTCCCCCAATAAAGTATTCAGAAAATTTGTCATATAACCGACCTGCAATGATTTCAAAGTGGGATGGTAGGCATTATATAGGTACTTTTATCTAATCAATTCAAATTAAAGTAGGTACTGTTTTATAAATCAGCTCACCAACAGGTTTCCAAGTTGGGCAGCTTATGAGATGAGATCCAGGCGTCGTAGGTATAAAGGAGTAACCGTATCCACAAATTTCACTTCTTCCAAATTCATCATAATGGTACACTTGAATGAAAATTTTAGGCCATCCTAAAACAATTTGGTGAGTAGAAATTCAGATTTAACAATTCTTGATAAATAACTGGTTTCTCACATTTTAAGCATCCACCTGGAATTCCTTTGGTAGCAAAGTGTACATCTATAGGGTGCGACCAATAGGAAACGTCATCAAAGCCCGGTGTGTCTACCTGTGTTTGTCCCTCTTTCAAGCCTGAAATTAATTGCCACCCTGGTCCTAGAAGAAAAACAAAAGAAGCAATAAGTTTTTATATGAGGGGGGGGGGGGGGGGGGTATTGGGAGTCTTAGAGTCAAAATGATCAACACTCACTTAGTTTTAGCCAATATTTTCAACAACAACAAAAAAACAGCTAGATATTGCACAGCTCAAAATGCCGTCGCGGGTAAGTAATTTTAAGTAGGTACATGATTTGTAGAAATGGCCTTTCGTGGCGATTGGGGCTTTCTGAAGTCCGAATCCTTAGATTTCAACAATTTTTTTAAACGTACATGTATGTACACCTATTCAGATTTAGAAGATTTACAATGACCTTGGCTAAATGATTTAAAAAATAATTTCACTTGAATGTTGGTAGGATGTACTTCAACTAGGCAATTAGGTAGGTACCTCACTTTGGTACTACTACTCTTCCTTAAATTACCAAGGAAAATGTGAGTTCAACGGTCAGCAATTATGAAATTCAAAAGGTGGGCCAATTTGAGCAGGATTATTAGGAATAAATCTCAATACTTTTGAAGGCCCGACCTAACGGATTATACTTTTCTTGTTCCCTAAAAATTTCAACACATGAGTAGGTATTATTAATTTTTCAATGCAAAGTGTCCACTAGTAAAAGGTAGGTACCTATATTGAACAGAATGTGAAAAAATTGTCGAACATTATATTACTGATGGATTTTTTGTTCATCCCATAACAATGTGGCTCAAACCTCAGGGCTGAGTGGTCCAGTACAAACACCAAAAACAGAGTCACTGATTTATTTGGTCTAGAGGTAGAAACCAGTAAAACTATTTACCTGTGCTAATTCCCCACTTGCAGAAAAGGCTCTTTTTCTTGAAATTCTTACCGCCCACAATTTGTCCTATAATGAAAAGTTCAGCCATCTACGCCAACGGGTCACACACGACTTCACCTCACTCCAGTACACATCTGAATGATTCTACCCAACTACATAATGGGTATGCTCTTATTCTCAGATAGCCCGGGATAATTTTTGAAGAAGTACGTAATTAAGGACGATTTTTCGGATTTTTAGTTTTACCTGCGTGCACTGCCTATATCAACAAATAACGTTATTGGGCTCTGTGATTGTCACCCAGCTGAGTGTTGCTAAGCAACAGTCCTAGGCAACGAGTAAACAAACAAACATGGCGCCCTTGACGTCACTGCACCACTTTCACGGAGGAGGAACTTCCCAGCTTCTACCATGGGAACCTCCAGCTCCGTATCTCTTATCAAGTCCTTATCCTTATCTCCGAAATGACATAGATTTCATGAAACCATGAAAGTATAATTATGATGACTTTAGTTTTTGGTAACGCGGAGACTGGTTAAAATGTGACTTCTACAGCCTATGTTAATGCGTTTTCCAAGGTTATTTTCACCTCTCATTAATCTACAGGTTTGCCGATAATGAATTTTCACTGGAACGCGGTGTCCAGTTGTATGAAGTAAGCACTTTATATAGGTACGGTCGTTATCATCATCCGGATTTACGTTCGAGTATTTGTCTTCACTGTCACTCTTTTCTGTCTGAATCAGGTGAGATTGAAGTGATAGATTTCTTGCCCAAAATGCCTTTCATGCAGAAAGGCCGGTACGGCCCTCTAGTTGGATCCATCGATGAAGGGACGAGTAGCGTTCGATTCCTGGTAAGTACCTAGATCTCACAGGTATTTTGAATCGAGTTAGAATGCTTTCAGACTGGTGGGTGTGGAGGTATCTTATAAGGACAAACTGAATGTTCCAGTGCAATGTGTGAATCGTCTATTTTTTATTGGCTTGTGAGGCACACCATCACCTACTTAGGTAATTTCAAATAAAATTCAGCGTTCCAATTAGTGATACTTTACTTAGGTATTCGCCGCACAAAATGCCGAAGTTCTTACGTACCACCAGAAAGAAATCAGTCAAATCACTCCTCATGAAGGATGGGTTGAGCAGGACCCAATGGAAATCCTAGAGTCTACGAAGGAGTGCATCAATCACACTTACGAAAATTTGAGAAAACTTGAAATTGACCCTGTAGATATCGTTGCAACAGGAATCACTAACCAAAGAGAGACAACAGTTGTTTGGAGTCGATCTACAGGGAAACCTCTCTACAATGCCATTGGTCAGTATTTACCTACCTACTATTGATTGAATGGTTGTGTTATGATTATGTTATGTAGATTGAGTGGTCCTTCTTCTTGACTCCACGGCCCCTCAAGAACCTTGGACTAGGAGAGTGGAGGATTTAAGCGGTGATGCTGCTTCCTAATGGGTGTGCATGTGCCAGGACTTGGACGACATTCCTCTCCACTACTCGTTAGCTTCTAATAATACCACCCATAGATCAGCTTCTGTGCGTATCTTTCAAACCATTTTGTGGACTCAGCGCTCTCTAGCGATCACTTGATTACTATTTTACCTCGACCTCAGTGTTGCCAACCACAAACTTAAGTTCAGATCTGCTTACAAACATATTTTCTCAGTCTACGAACTTTTCGATGAATTTGATAAATAGAATTAAATGCACCATTCTTCTTAATACATATCGATGACATAAAAGCAGTTTTCAAGTTGAATTTATCAAGTTATGTTTGTACTTTTTCCAATATTTGTTTGCCTTTGCATTAAAAATAATGAACAGAAAAAGGAATGAGTGAGTTCGGGACTTTGGGAAAGAAAAAGAATATCACGGGACACGCTGATTACTGCTGATCTACTGGTAGTATTACTAGAAGCTAATCAATAGTAGAAAGGAAAATCGTCCTGGCTTATGCGAACTCATCAGGAAGCGGAATCCAAATCGTCCGGACTAAATCCTCTAACTCCTCCTTCCTTGGCCTGCTGAGTTATCCTCCTCCAGACTGATGGCTGTCGCGTTTTTCTCCTCCACAGTGTCACACCCAGCTGCATGAGGTCGTTCTCCACATCCTCAATCCATTTCCATACTCCTAGTGTCCGCATGTCACGATGTGGCATAGGGTGCATGCCACGCAGCACCAGCACCATATGTGGCGATAGGACGAATTATGGTTTCATATATCTGGATTTTCAAATCTCCACATCATTTTTGCCTTTGTTAGGTTCTGTAAGGCAAAATATACTTGGTTGCCCACTGCTAGCCTAGCCTGGATCTCTTTGGCTCACGTATTGTCACTAGTTATCAGCACTCCCAGGTATTTAAATTACTTTGTTGGCGTGAATTCAGAGTCTTAGGGAACTGGGCTAGCCATGATAACCTCACCTTTAGCTTCCAAATGGTGTGTTCTAGAACGAGGATGAACAGAACTGATAAAATCAGGTCTCCCTGTCTTACTGCCGATGTCACCTGAAATGCACTGGCACTCTTCCCATCATCTCACTGCCTTCCAAGCTCATGGATGCCAATCTTACAAGCTTGCCTGGTATTCCTAGGTCTATTAGAGCTGTGTTCATCCTACGCCTACTTATGCTGTCGAATGCTTTATAGAAATTGATAAATAAGTGGTGCACCGTTACAGTCTGTTTTGTCACCTTTCTTGTGGATGGGTACCACAACAGCCAGCTTCCATTCCTCTCCTCCAGATCTTGCATACTAATTTATGAAGGACTTTGATGAGAGCATCTCCTCCATGCTTCAGCAACTCTGCTGGTATGTTGTCAGGACCTGCAGCCTTATTATTCTTGAGAGAGGCAACAGTGTCCTTGATTTAATCCACTGATGACTGTGGTACTTCTGCATCATGCGTTCCGTCACTCTGTACCATTTCAGGCTCTTCATCAGTATCATGCTGGGGAGCAGCATCGAGAAGTTGTTCGAAATATTCTGACCACCTTCTCTGCACCTCTGCTTCACCTCCCAGAAATGGTCCATCCGTCCTTGCAGGACTGTAGTAGGTGTGAATCCCTTCCTGATGTCTTTCACTTCTCTGAATAATTTTCTGGCGTTTCCTTTATCATGGCTTTCTTGTATACGAATCACAGTTTCCTTTTTCTCTTTTCTTTTATTGGCCCTGAACTTCTTGCATGCTACTTGCCTTCTTGCTTTCAATTTTTGGCATGTTGCTCTTGGTTGTACTGAGAATCTCTTTCATCCTAGCCTTGTTCCTCTCCTCATTCAGCAATCTGCATTCTTGATCATACCAGCTCTTCATTTTGGGTTTGGGTCTTTGTGGTATCTCGGTATTATGATTATGATGCCATAATGAGAACCACATGAGAACCGCTATGGGGAAGGATGCGTAGTCAAGAAAACTGGAGAGTACTCGTATCTCGTAAGGATGGAGGGAGGAGTAGTCAGGAGAAAGCACGCAGACCAACTCAAGAAGAGGCATTTAAGACCAGAGACTTGAGGGGGAGAAGATGTGGTATCTCGGTATTATGATTATGATGCCATACCTTAACTAGGCAATGTTAGTATGTTCATACTGTGTTTGGAATATAATATAATTCATTCTTACGGAACTTTCGTGGTACGTTTCTGTAATACCAAAGTCTTGTTCCAACTATTTCACCTGCCGCCCTGTGAACCACATCTTTCTGACTGCCAGAGGCATCATCCTTATTATTGAATGTTTTCAGTTTGGCTTGACGTACGAACAGCAGAAACTGTAACCAGACTCTTGCAGTCAGTAAGAGGAGCGAACACGGAGATTCTCCATTCCCGGTGTGGTCTTCCGCTCAGCACATATTTCAGTGCCACGAAGATGAGATGGCTGCTGGATAATGTGCCTGAAGTGCGAAAAGCTGTTGATGAAAAAGATTGCTGCTTTGGAACTATAGATTCTTGGTTAATATGGGTAATAATACATAACTACTCTCTTCGGATCGCATTAGTAACATTTTTGTTGACTTCATTCTAAGGACTTTCTCTTCCATTTTTAGAACCTAACAGGTGGTGTTGATGGTGGGAAACACATCACTGACGTCACCAATGCATCACGAACTATGTTAATGAATATTAAAACACTCAAATGGGATGCTAAACTTCTAAAGTTAGTTTTCATCATCACCTGGAGCATAAGACAATTTTTCTTCTATGAATGCTTAAGTTATAATAATTCTCATAATTTTTTGCTTTCGTTTTTCAAAATTTCTTGATTTTTTTTTTCTTCCTAGATTTTTCGATTTTCCGAAACACATCCTTCCAGACATTAAAAGCAGCTCAGAAATATACGGATTTCTTGCTGACACCAAATTGAAAGGTGTCCCAATATCAGGAGTAAGTTTGTATCATCTATATATTTATGAGGGTCTAATTCATTCGTACGAATACATGTATTGTGAAGAGAAATATGATAAATTTTCTTGTTACCAGCCAGTTCATAACATTTCGGTTCCAGTGTCTTGGAGATCAACAAGCTGCTCTAGTTGGCCAAATGTGTTTCACCCAAGGACAAGCCAAAAACACGTATGGTACTGGCTGCTTTCTTCTGTATAACACTGGGAAATCCGTATGTCCTTCTACAATTTATTTCTGGTTATTTTTAATTAAGAATTAATAGGTATGCTCCAGCCGAGGAATATTTTCGATTAAGTTCGGCATTATACCCACTGCGCATCATAACTGTGTTCCTGCCATGTTGGGTTCATGAATTCTGTCGACAGAATTCATGATTTTTTTCACATGTGATCAGGATGGTTGTGAGAACTGGAACTGAAGGAAACCTTGAATAACCTTCCCAAAACCTCATTTCTCATTCACTAAACGTTTTTGTTGCTGCTCTGTTTCGTGGTTAAAATGTATTCACTCACTTAGTACTCTTATTTCATACTTTAAAAAAAAATTATTCCATACTGAATAGCCATCGAATCAGCCATTTTTAGTGTTTCAAACCAATGTGACGTAAGCGCTGTCTGGTGGATTAGTGCAAGACGTTGCAATGAGTTCTTGCACCGAAAATATTCTCGCTCTCATCCCCACCAAATGAGTTAGTGAACTGAACTTATTCGAACCAGTTATTTCAGCTGGTACATACCTATATATTGTTTCGGAATGAGAAGTACTCATGACTTGTGTTTATATTACTTTACCATTTGTAAGTGAAAGTAGGTTCCATTCTAAGAATTTTGAGACAAACCCCGCTCTCGTACAATGAATAGTTCTTTTTCCTATGACTTGTCGAAGTTTTGGCAACAAGTGACGTCATTGCACCCCCCCCCCCCTCCCCCGCCTGGGCGGGACCCCCTTGCACAGTGTGACAACACTTGTTGCAAAATCTTTGTAAACTCATAGAAAAAGAACTATTCATCGTAGGAGAGTGGGGTTTGTCCCAAAATTCTTAGAATGGAACCTACTTTCATTCAAAAATATAAACTGAAGTCTTGAGGTACTCCTCATTGCTTGTCAATACCCCATGAGGTTGTTGTATTGAAGCAGATTATTCAAGTTCTCTAGAGCTTGATTTTGTTTTTACAATCCTTATTGTGTTCCATGTTGAAGCTCGTGTTTTCCACACATGGCTTATTGACGACTGTAGCATACAAGATGGGAGCCGACGAACCAGCAATATATGCTTTGGAAGGTTCCATAGCTGTTGCGGGTGTTGCAATGAGGTGGCTTCGTGATAACCTTAAACTCCTCAACAGTGTGTCAGACTCGAAACTAATTGCTGAAAATGCCAGGGAAGTTGGCGAAGTTACTTTTGTACCTGCATTTTCTGGTCTGTATGCTCCCTACTGGCGACAGGATGCAAGGAGGTCAGTTCATTCAGTGTACAAATTTATAAATCTTACTACGATGTTACATTCCTGCCTAAGCAAACCCTTCGTCTTAATGTTGAAATATCATCGGAAAATATTTCGGAATTGTTGCGTGTATTTCTATTTAGTGTATCGATAGGTACGCATTTTTATTTTAGTACATGTTCAAGATGACTAAAAAGGTGGTGGGTGGTTGATTCACTTTAAAAATCAATTTCTGCCTCCAATCGCTTTTAAATCAGTGATATATTATTGTGTACATTATTACCCTCTTGAATAGATTTCCGCAGACTTTCCTGTAACCTTTTTCAGTGTTATATGTGGTATAACCGAGGAGACTTCAAAGGCGAACATAATACGGGCAGCTCTTGAAGCTGTGTGTTTCCAAACCAGGGACATCCTCGAGGCAATGAACAAAGACTGTGGTATTCCTCTGAAAACCCTTCTAGTTGACGGGGGGATGTGTGCAAATGATTTTCTCATGCAACAGCAAGCTGATCTTGTTGGTATCCCTGTCAGTAAGTCTATCTGTTGTTCTGTCATATTCAAGGTCAAGATCAATGATCTTTTTCTTCTAATGCAGCCGAATTGGTACTTCTGTTCATGTTTGAAATTTTCTAGAGCGTCCATCAATGTTGGAGACAACAGCACTTGGAGCAGCCATGGCTGCAGGGAGAGCAAAGGGCATTGAAGTGTGGAACGAATCAGAAAGTCATGCTGTACCTGTTGACATATTTTTTCCTTCACTGAAAGAAGATGGTGAGACTTATACGTTATAGCATTTCTTTATAAAACAGATTTAGAGACTTAGACTTGAGTTCTACCAGTAATGTCCCTCAAATTATATTGTTGATGAATGGCAGTTGGCTCTCAGTTGACAAGCGGTAACTGTGTGGGAATTATCAACTCGTAAAATCCACGCATTTTCATGATTTCCATTAAGAGATTTGATTGTGTTTTAATGAGGTCTGTTGGTCGGAAAAAGCTTATCCCAAATTTTGGTAGACACAAAATAATAATATCAATTTACTCCGTGTGTTCGTTTCAACAGAGCGTGATTACAAGTATTCTCGTTGGAAGATGGCGATTGAAAGGAGTTTGGGATGGAGCCCAAGTGACGAAAAGAAAACGCTCGAGGAAACGAGTAAGTTGAGCAGTACCATTATGGCAGAATTGCATGCTTTGTTCTTCGAAATCCTGATGTATTAAACAATAATAAAACACATAATAAAGCACTCACCCATTTTGAATTCCAATCTATATCTTGGGGTATTCTCAAGTTAGACACTGGGTTATTGTTCTTTGATCACTCCTTTTAGGTATTAACATCCATGAAAAATGGCGGTGTCAGTATAACAAATCTTTTTCTCTCTCTCTCTCCCCCCCCCCTCCCCCCCATTACATCCTGCGGGTTACCTATATCTATACAGGGTCCGTCAGAATGAGCACGTGGTTTTTCAAAATTCTACATCGTGTGGGATGGTCTATAGGGGTGGGGGATGACTTGTTGGAAAGAAGAGAAGCGGAAGTTTCAGTTTACACTATACTGTGGTGTGTAGCATCTTCACCATATGCCGTTACTTTCAAATTGACGAAACTGTTGTTCAGATGCAGCGAGATTTTTGGACTCATTTTCAGATTCCACATCCTGACTTCTGACGGCAATACTATCTTGAGATGGGTCTCTACATTCAACGCAACATGTATGGTGATGAGGAGAAGACGCACTAGACAAAATCGGGTGACCCCCAAAAAAGTGGACAGAGTTAGGGTGGGTACTCAGTAGAGCCCCTATTGTTCTGTTTGTCTGTGCGCTGCTTCACTTGGGATCCATATAACAATTATTGACAAACTTGGATTTTGTAAGGTGAAACAATAAATCCTTTTCTAGATGCGACACACCAATGATTGATTCCCAAGAAAAGAGGAACGGTAGGGGCTCTGCTAAGTTTCTACCCTAACTGTCCACGTTTTTGGGGGTCCCAATCGTTCGCTCGACATTTTGAAAAACATGTGTTCATTCTGACGGACCCTGTACAATAGCAAAAACTGTTATTATACAAGTTTGTTGCTTAAATTCTCGATTTATGACTCGTTTGATTTATGGACTCTCTCTTCACAGTTAAAAATGTACCCACTCCTTGACAATACCCTTTTGCAATCAGTACCTACTTAAATGTATGTGTTTTCAAGTCAGATGATTGTGGTCATGTCGAATATGTTTTGTCGTTACGTATGTAATACTTAGCAAACTCTTACGTTGATACAATCATATTTTCAACACATTACTTCTAGGTACCTCTTCTTTTTTGTTTCACTGTTGCAAAAACACAAATAATAAGTGGTAAAACAGTAAATAGCTTTATATTAATTTATACAGCTGGTTTTGCACACAGTTAACAGATAAGTGTGACAATCTTCGAGAATCGATTCTCCTACTAATTTCCTACAAAAAAGCTTTGGGTATGCCTGTGTTGCACTTTATTTTAAAGATTTTCACCTTAGTTAAGTGTGTATTACATTATGCCTGCCTTAAATTAAGCTCAAAGCTTTACACTAAAGTGCAATACAGTGGAAAACTAAAGATTTTATCTTTCATACCCGAAGTTATGGGTGTTTTCCTCACCAAAAGAGTGCTGTTGGGAACCCTAAGAGTGCTGTTGAAGTGTTCGTTTCGTCTGACCCTTTGGACCCATCAGAAACACTCTTGCTTGATTTCGATGGGTCCAAAGGTCAAGAAACGAGTTTTTAGTGGTCTGCAGAGAGGAATTCCGTGGGGAACTTCACCATTCGATTCAGCGTGAACAGTTATGTAGGCATTGTCTGTTGAGCCGGGTGTATTGTTTACAATTCTCTGGTCGACTACGACTCTATGGGGCTCAGCATATTTGTTGAGAAAGTAGCTGCTACAGTTCTGGAGGCGAACTTGCCAACTTCTTCAGGGTTCACATTTACGAACGAGAAACATTACGCTCATTGAAACCAAGTGCCAGAATATCTCTGTTACTTGATAACGGTAAGGATCTTCAAATTGGAAGTGAAATCAGGTTCAGAGAAATGTTGTCATAAATTATTACCCCCTTTCCTCCCAAGCAGGCACTGGGCTGGTGAATCCATCTATGTGTGTCCTTACAAAATGTTGTTGGCTGCAACATAGGTAGAGGCCATAATTGCGAGGTCTGTTACCTCTTCCATCCCCATCATTACCAACCTACCCCCTCCGATCAGCACCACATAACTGACTTAACTGAATATCAATAAACACAGGTTATCCAGCAAGTACCAACCCAGCGATGTTGCACTAAGTTGTTTCTGTGGTGGTTATAATGCCTAAAGTTCTTGGAGGGTGGTCTGTCTTCTGAGGATGGCAAGCAACAGGTATTCTGGCACTTGATTTCAGTGAGCCTAATATCTCTGTTTCGTTTTTAAATGTGTACCCTGAAGAAGTTGGCAAGTTCGCCTACGAAACTGCAGCAGCTACTTTCTCAACAAATACGTTGAGCCCCGTCAGTGTTTCTTTTCCCAAAGAGAGGAGCCCCATGGAGTCGTAGTCGACCTGGGAATTGCAAATTATGTAGGCACTAGTCGACACAAATCCTCAAGTCATGGGAAGGTAATTTTTCATGGAATCCCCTCTATTTTGCTCAGACTGTAATGTTTTATCGCATTCCAACATAGTTTTTTCAGCTGATAAAAATGGCCTAGTAGGACTGACCATACTGTTGAAAATCTAGTAAAATTGAGAAGAGCCACACGTAATTTGCATTAAAAGATTAAGGTGAAAACTACGCTAAAATCCGTCAACGCTTCAAAAGTTTGAAAGATTAGCGAGGGTTAATTTTTTTATTTTTTTACCAAGAAAACTTTATTGTTAGAAGGAACATTACAGTTTTGCGCAAAATATAATATAGTAAGATTAGAAAAAGCCCTAATTCACATGGCTCATCTAGTGAGGTCCACCGACTACCCTCTGACCAGTTTATTGCCAGTCATCTAACAATGAGTCCTGAAGACGGCGTTTTTTTTTTTCTTCAGGCGTTGGTTAGGTGGAAGTTCCAGTGGATTGATGGGGATGGCTGCAGTGAAGGGATTGATTTGCTCGGTAACCTTGTTCTTCATCCTCACACACACATCGTTGATCACGGTAGTCACCATTGGGATCTCAAGGTCATTATGAATGACTTGAGTCACACACAAACCAATCCGCTCCGGTTATCATGCGCAATACTCGAGTCTGCATCACTTGTATCTTTCTTATGTGACATGTGTGACAGCGGACCCTCGAGAGTCCTAGACCAGCGAGATTAATCACCGGTTAAGAAGAGATATCGGTTAGGCTTCCCCAAACCAACCCCATGTTCACCGGACCAAAAAACTACTTGAGAACAGCCACACTGTCACATTTAGCGGCTGCTCCCCATAGTCCGCATGAGTAAGTCCATAATGGCCGACTGAGAGTTAGTTGGCCGACTGAGTTTGAATGCTTATTGAGCAGAGGTCGAAGTTGGCGAATCCACAGTCTAATCTTTGTTACCAGGTAGACTCCTTTCAAGTCATTCTTCCATCCAAGTGCAGACCAAGGTATCTTACATTTGGGGCAATGGGTATCACTTCAGTTTTCATCATTAGTTGGTTCTTTCTCATTTCTGTAAACGGTTCTGCTGCTGACTTGGAGCTGTTGCTTCTGAGCGTCCATTTGCTTGACAATTCCTCGATTACATTGAGGCGGCGTTGGAGTACCTCTCCAGCTTCGCAAAATGTTTCAGCTTTTGTCAACATAGATGTGACGTCAGCAGACTGAGCTCACCCTACATCGAGTGGACTTGGGACATTTAATTGTCTTTCCAGCTGTATCTGCAAATTTTATTTTAGATGCTTTGCCAAGGGAGTTTATGGCAATTATGAGATAAGGTCATGGAAAAAAGTGACAAATTTCTGTGAGGAACTTTTGGTAGAAATTAGTTGTAGAATAGTAGTCCGTCATACCTTATCTGTTAATTTTCTGTATACAATGATGTTCGTGAATCGGTTGTTCGATGAGTATCTGTGTAAATTGTGTGGTTGACTTATTTAGGGTGGAACAATACTTTTGGATCCAACATCTGCAATGATGGTAAGTTATGTATAGCGTCTGCACGCCAGTACCCTTCTGTTATGTTGTATCACACACATCTCCTCGTTCTGTCTAGGTTGTACGTACTTATATGATAAACTTATGCATCGTTGGAGTAAATGGAAATTAAATGCTTGTTTCCTGCGTTGATGATATGAATGATTACCTGTGGATTGTCACTGTCCTCTGTCGTGCTGTTCTGTTTTGATATTCCTTATCATTTCATATTCGCTCTCAAGATATTTTATTATGTTAAAGCATGTGATCCTGATATTCGTCATTAGTAGAACACTGTGAAAATCCCCCCAATCATACCAACAACAAAATTTTTTTGCTCTACTGATGGCGAAGATTAGGTTATTTAATCTAAAGGTGGCTGTTCTGTAGATTTTTCATTCCTGGTTGTAGATCTTCTTGGAATCTTTCATTCCTACTAATTTCATTTTCGTTTGAGATATTTCATTACCTACATATATAATGCGCATGTGATCATGATATTCGTCGTTCTTAGACCACCTTGAAAATCCCCCTAATCATACCAACAACGAAATCTAAATACCTAAGGCTGCTTTTTAGATACTTTCATTCGAGGTATTTCATTATATAAAAGCATGTGACCCTGATACCTACTCTTCATTTGTAGGTCACCGTCTAAAACCCCCTATCACACCAAAAAAATAATTCAAAGATGGCTGTTTGGTAGATTTTTTTTATTCATGGAATTATGGTCCAAACTTTGCATGTGCCCAATTTGTTGAATACTTCTCACTTTCCATTGTAGGTTACTAACAGTTGAATCTACAACCTGGTTTGGTAAACGTAGTTATCGGATTTGGGTTAGAGAGAAACCTATCTGTGTTATTTATTTAAAAACTTTTAGTGTCATTTTTCAAAAAAAAAAGTATTTCATTTTTTGCTCATAAGGTAATTATCAGAAGATGGGTATATAAGGTAATAGTGACTTACAAGATACTCATGCTAGAACTTGAAAAAAAAAAGTTGGTGTAGGTATTGATTTGATTTGTGAATTCACACTCAAGTTTCTAATATCAAGCATCAAGGTTCTAATTTGTTCAGTTATTTTCATCTATTGTTGAGCGAGGAAATCGTGCTAATTGCGCTATGCTAATTGCGTAGTTGCAGTCAGCATACCTATACTTAGGTATATCCAGTCGGTCTAATCTAGGATATGGACCCTCAGTATTATAAATTCTGATGAATTTGGATACAAGTCTAGGACCTTCCTACCTACCTATATAATGACAGACAGCTTCGTTCCCATTTGACTTAATTCACCTGATGCTGAAACATACCTAGAAGAGATTGTGGTGGGTACACACGAACGGGTCGGGACCACGGTGGTCCTCACAAGTTCGGCTGTTTCCGCGCCCCCTTCATGTTCTCCTTTCCAGTCGTTCTTCTGTTCACCATTCCTGCTCATTATCAATGTCAAAGATTCTTGTTATCACCAGTTATCCTTATTATCACTTCTCATCTCGTCCTAGTCCGTTTCTTCGTAATATTTATAGATTGTAGTTGTTTTCACTTCATAGTGCAATGGATAACTTTCTCGTGTTACCATTGTGGTTTGTGGACTTCGTAAAGGCGCAGCATAGTTCGGCACAATATGCAATGTTCCTATTTGGGATCGCGAACGCCCCTCCGTAACCCTGAAAACGTTTTTACTTGCAACTTCGAATCTCTCATAAGAAAAGAATTTTTCATTGTTTATACCTCAAGTTAGCCAGCTTCGAACTATTCCTTTTTTGCCTGTTTTTTGGCAAAATCCGCAATTTTGAATCATATTCTCAGGGTCAGATATCGTCCAGAAAGACGCAATAGCTTCATTTTATACTGAAATTCGCTAAACAAAATAGACCACTGTAACCAGCAGAAAACAAATTTTGAAATGTCTTTGAATGGTGAATAATAACCTTTTGATGAAGGACATTAAATAGCATATTATGTATTCCGTAATCATTAAGTTCATTAAGGTATTAGTATTCAGTTATTCAAAAATAGCAGTGTATAAAAGGCATGCGTCTTCAATGAATTTATATGACAGAAGCAGTTACCTGATGACAGTGGATTTTTAAACAAGTTATACCTTACATAACACTATAACAGAATCCTTTTAGCGAATTTTCGAAGAAAAGGAAGCTATTGTTCTCGGTCCAAAATTTTTAAAACTCGAATTTCCGAAAGATTTTTATACCAAAATCCGTTTCAGACCATCCTGAATTCACTGCCGAAAGACACCAAAAATTATATGTATATATGTATATAATATATTTATATATTTATATATGTATGTGTCATTCCAGACGATAACTCTCGAAAGAATTGAGATAAAAAGTTCAAATTTGCACGAAAAATCTGTCTTGGCAATCGACAGGCTAAGTTCGAAGATGGGCAGAATCGGGTCACTCTAAGGGGGAGTTTTGGGGAGTTTTAGGGGGGGAAATTACCCATAAATTCCCAAAATGAAAAAGTCTGACAAGTGACACCTCATTTTAAAGGTTTTTGTACGCTGAACACGATGGTGAAATCAGAATTGCGATATCTCATTGCATTCTCAAACTGGAGCACTTTGAAGATTAAGGAACGTGGTTATTTCTTGAGATGTTCTTCCTGGTTCGTCTGCTCTAATCTGATAATGGAATGGGATATCGCAATTCTGACTTCACCATCGTGTTCAGCGTTGGAAAATCTACAAACCGAGGTGTTACTCGGCAAAAAATGGAACAAAAAATTTGTTACGTATTTGTTACGTACTCTTCTGGGAATCCAAACATTTTTGATTTCTCCCTCCCCCTCCTTCCACCCCAAATTTTACTTTGCGTAAAACTACTCCTGTTTTAATTTTGTATGGTATCAAGTTGGGAAAACATTGGCCGAAAATTAATTTTCAGAAAATTTTAGGCGGAGGAGGAAGATGCCGAAAACCTCGAAAATTCGCTCTTATAGCCATGCTGCATGACTGTGGTTTTTTTTATTATATAGTTAATTTGAAAATGCAGGGGCATAACTCAAAGCGGGAGCGCGGAACAGCTACTAAACGAAGAAACGAATAGGTTTGGAATGGTTACTAAAACAATGGTATGGAATGATGCTCCTTGCGAGGACCACCGCTGTCCCGACCCTTTCGTGTGGGTGCACCACTTGTGCATGTACCAAATATCTCTGCTACAAAGTGGTATAGCAATACCATACCATTACATACCATTATACCCTCGACGCCCCTGAAGGACCCTGGCATCCCAGATATAGAAATACCACGTCACTTATTCAACTTCGTATTTCTATCCCATTTGCTCTACATATTGTTGGATGGCAGTAAGTCACGGCAATTCTGAGTAAGCCATTTTGAGCCAGTAACGAGGCTGCTACTTCTGTGGTATCTACTCTGGTATCCTGGTTACACATACTCGTCAGGTGGCCATGGCGGCATTTGCCCTCTATGTTATTTGTATGCAAGTCATCACTTATTGTTGGAATCGAAATGGCATTAGCGCAGTTGCGCTTATAAGCGGGGTTGGTACCAGTTATTCACAGTAAGTTTTCAATTGCACTTTGCTTACAGAAACAAGTGAGTGAAACGTTGCATCCCAACTCGTACTTGAGTTTCAGCCTATGCTTAGTCTAATGTCAGTTAAATTTGAAACAGACCTACCTTTGTAAATATTATTCTCATAAGCCTGGCCTAACCCAAAATAGTCACAGATGAATGTTTATCAATGTCTGACCATCTTTTGATTAGGCATAGAAAAAATAGTGTATGTAATTCCAAGTTTTCTGTATGTCAGTTTCCTGTAGACTTAGAACTTGGGTACGGAGGTTTTAGGGAATTTCATTAGGGAATTAGTTAAACTCAGCAAAGCTTAATAATAGTGATACAGACAGGTACAAACAGGTTGGTGGAGTGGTGGAAAAATCATTTTTCCAACCAGCTTATTAGCAACTGGGCAGTACTTCGACAGAAAAAAAAAACAGGTAGGTACCTACAGTTGAATAATAGCAGTGACCAGGGGCATTGCTTCCATAAGGCCACTGCCTCGGCACCCAAATACACTGGGAGATTTAAAAAAAAAAAATTCCAACCATGTGTTCAGTTGGCATTTGAATTCCTCCCAGTACACTGTATCTAACTTTTTTCACAAAGTTTGACAGCGACCCGCTAGATTTCTCTGGCTATGGATATTCAATATTCTTAGAGCATACATGGTGGTTCCTTATGTTAGCTGCAGTTAGATCCCTGTAGCTCTGTAGACCAAGCATGTTATCGGAATAATCCGATTGTTCCAATGATTCCCTATATTATATATTATATTATACATTGTAGTGCCAGTAATCGATTTCCTGCAGTCGAAGTCGAAACCTAGGCTCCTGAAGCTGGCGGGCCCTGGGACCTAGTGTTCCCTTGGCAACTAAGACAAGTGGCCATCCACGGATGCTCAGTTGTGTAAAAACTGTCCCAGAATCTGATTTCCACTCAGAAATCGTTCCTGTTCACTATCAATTCGATCCCTTCGATTCAACTTGTCATCTTGGTATGAGTTGCTTATGTCTTTCGATTTGTTTTTGTTGTCTTGTGAATCACATTGGCTTTTCTGTTGAGTTTGTCGACAGTTTTCCATTTTTTGCGTCAAATTTTGTGTTTGTGTTCGGTCCGGTTCTGGTGACAGATTTGGATTTTTGGTATACCTACGTGTGTTTCTAGTCAATAGCTTCTCCATTCAATTAGATACCGGTGGGCAGGTCATTGTTAGGAGAGCCTGGAGGAATGGTGCCTCTTCCTAGCGAATGCGCGTGCGCCAGGACGGCTTTCCTCTCCATTTCTGATTAGCTTGTATAATACTACTACTAGATCAGCTTCCTTGGCTATCTTTCAAACCATGGCTTGGACTCTGCGCTTTTTAGCTAATTTACTATTCTTTCTTGACCAAATTGTTGCCAACCATGAACTGAACTTCAAATCTGCCTGCCAACCTATGACTTCTTTTCTCAATGTACGAACTTTCGATGAATTCGATAAATATAATTAAATTCCCCATTACCGTTCTTCTTAATACACACCCATGGTGTAAAACAGGTTTTAATTTGTCTTTATTCATCAGTGCAACGACAGGTAAACCTTCTACCATAACAACACTTGTGTCCAATAGACATCACTACCTTGTAAAGACCACCCGTTCCCTGCGGGCCCTACATTCTTTTGCCTTCGCATTAAAAATAACGAACGGAAAAAGGAAAGACTGTAGGCATCTAGTATCTGATGTAGTAGAAAGAGTGTAGTATCTAATTCAGAAGTTGTGGAAAGAAAAAGAAGAGTTGATAGTGATGGGCGCCAGCATCGTGATTATTGCTGATCTACAGGTAGTATTATCAGAAGCTAACAAAAGTGGAGCGGAAAATCGTCCAAGTCCTGGAGTATGCGCACTCTTTAGGAAGTGGCACCGTCCCATCAACCGTCCACACTGTCCCACCATTGTTTCATTGTATTTTAGTTTACTATATTTTTGTACCACTACTACTATATTTTTGGTGGCCAGTTTACAGTATAAATTTTTGACATTTTTGTACGGCAATATAGTTTTGATCAACAGTTCAGTAAGAGCTTTGCTGAATATCACTCAATCAGTAAATAAAGGGAAGGGTGTTGTTGCCTTGAGGCTTGAGGTTATAAAATGCCTCAAGGCATCAACACCCTTAATTGGTTTTTGTTCTGGTTTGGTGTCCCACAGTTCTCGGAGCCCAGGCACCACTACTGACAGTGACCTCATGAAGCGAAAGGACGGGTGGGTTTGAGCCATGTGTTGGCATCTGTTGATGTCAGCTGACTAATTTTGCCGCCTTTTTCAAAAGGTTGTTGTCTGTGTGTGGGCTTGTCCAGCACGTTTTGTTGAGTCTGAAACTTCGCTGACTTTCGCCTCAGCTATGAGATTTGCACCTCTTCCACCGTGTAATCTGTTCAGTAACAAATGAAATTAGCAAATTGCGTTTCCGAATACTATATTTGATATGATATATTTATATACACGTTATAGTTTATTGTGATTCAAGTGGGGAAAATACTACTAAAGAACAAATCAATGAGGAACAGGGTCATGGAATTGGGGGTAGGTAGAGATGGAGGGGGAGGTGTGTCTTCTTCTCCATCTTTAAGGGTGAATGTTGAGTTCTGCTGGGAGTTGACGTGTTCTTATGTAACATCCAAGACCAAGACCTGACTTATATAACTAATATCCACCTTGTTACCACCCTCTTAAAGAGATTATCTTGTTTTAAAAAAAAGTTTCCATCAGTTGAAATTTTTTTATTTGAATTGAACCGAATTAATTTTATAAATATATGTATATATATGCAATTAACTAGGTAATTGATAGAGGAAAAATTCCCCCCTTCCATGGTTGATTTGTCCGAATCTCCCCGAAATGTAGAATTTCAACATATTGAACCAAATTGAGAAGGGGAGGTGTTCTGCTGTTTAATGTCAGCAGATCTGGCAAGCTACAGCAATCACGAAAATGTCTGGAGATTTAGGTAACACTTTAATCCGTCTATGATTTGAGTTGCCGCTTAGTTGTAGTGTTTGTTAGCCAATAAAAATTGAACTCGTTGAATGCGTTGCCGGATGCGAATATTAAAATCCCTCGGTCGACAATTGAATGCAAGCATGAAATTGTTATGGTATCGATGTGCATCAATTTCTATTCTTCCTTCTCATAGCCATTATTGCTTGTCTGGTCATTCTTAATTCATTATTTAGCTGCTATTTTACAAAATTTTCTGTGTTGCTATGCATTGGAGTTGTACCAACATTTAAAGTGATCGAAAAACAGAAGTTCACCTTTTTGGTGGTGATATGCTGTCAAGAAAGCAATTTATTTTTTAATTATTTTTTTGTCAAGCAATTGTTCATTTCCCTCTATGTTGTATATTTTATTGTTCTATTATGAACTAATATTGATTGTTATAGATACATACTAATCCTAAACCATCTCGATTTTTCAGAGGATTACATTCAAGAGACGATAGCAAAGTCACTTCCTGGTATTATATTCGTCTTTGGTACCTGTTGTATTCTCCTTCTGGCTGATCTCAAATTTCGACAAGCATTCTAAAGTAGGTACCTAGGTATTGGTTATTACTGTTACGTTATTGCGGTTATCACCGTTGTTACAGTAAATATTGTAATCCCACTTCTTGCGCAGTTATTAGCAGTTTTAATGGGTGCATTTATCTGTAAATAGGTTCGTTTTTCATTCTTGTGAGTTATCGTTAATTTATTTTTAATACATCATCAGGTAGGTATTAAGAAAACTTAGGTATAAGTAGTTCTGATGCATAAATATCTTGTCCGAGCAGATGGGTGAGGCGGCACAGAGTCTTGGGCAGATTGCTCGTTAGGCTGTGGTTGCATTGGAACCTGCTTTGCCAAGTAAGGCTCATACACCCGTGTTGTAATAGCACAGGTTCCAACCAGGGCACCACCACAAAAAACAACAAAATCTAACAATCATTCTAACAACATGATTGTTCTGTTACCTACCTAATTTGGCGGGCTTTTGAAGGCCATGAGAATACATAGATGGCAAGAAAAAGAAAATGGAGGGAGGTAATGGAGTAGCAGGTGTCGATGGTGGTGGCGGTGTTCCGACCCGACTGACGATAATGTGCTCTTTTTTGAAGCACCCGGCTTAGTTAAAATCGATAGAAATTCTTCATGGATTGTAACCAGTCTGGGCAAACAAACCCGCAAATTTTTATGACACAAGAAAATTTCATTTTACAAGAAATTGATATTTTCCAAATATCGAGAGGTATCGGCAAAGAAGTATAGATACTTCTGATAATTTCGAGAAAATTATTGATACTGATATATGGGTATTGAGTATTGGAAGAAAAATATCGATACGAATATCAGTGTCTATACCAGAAAAGTGTCGATAGTTTGATACATCGGAGGTGTCATACCGCCCCTATAGAGGTTAATGAATCCTAAATCCGGAATGGAAATAATAATTGCATGCCCGCCCAGGAAAAGTGGCTACCCATTGTGACAAGTTAGTCCGACCTACCTCTTGAAAGACAGCCTTGACTTCAGCATTGATCATCTTAGTGCTGAAATTCTTGAAACACTAGTCCATTATTGAGAATTTCAACATTAATTGGGCGTACTTGTAGTAGCCATCCTTCATTTTGGTGTGTGCATGTTAGAATCGGTGGATTTCATGTTGGTAGATGGCAAAAGGCAAATCCTGACGTACAGCAGCGTTGACTTCTAGTGAGAGTGAGAGGCATCAAGGTCCGTGGGAGTGGACGTTACTTTTGTTGCCGTATCATAAATAATATCATCATTATCACTTTTTGCTTTGCTTCTTCTTTAGCAAGGTAGACCGAAAATTTCAGAACAGTTGATCTGATTCTTCTTCGGACCATCCACTTACTGTATGCCATGCGAGTCCATACCCTTGAAAAACAAAGCAACTGTTGACTGACAAAGACAAGACTGTTAATGGGTATCAAATCAAACGCTTGCTTGTGTCCACCATTATTTCATGTTTTCATAAATGGGCAATTATCATGAATTCAGTTGGCATTTTCCCCCAATAGTTTGTGATGTTATTTAGACAGTAACAATAGCTTTATCGGTAAAATATGGTTCCTTTATATTTTGAGGGACTTTGAAGCGTTGTTAAAAAAAAAAAAAAAAAGCGGGAAATGGGGGCTCTGCTGTTGTTGCCTGCAACGTAGTATGGATGTGGGTTCTGATTGGCCGGCAGTGGCAGCAGAAGGGAAATGGCCAGTCAACGTGGTACGCATTTTTCTTCATCCATAAAGCAAATTTTCCCTCAACTTTTCAGCGTTTTCAAATGCATAGAGGAAGGTGATTATAAGATTAGTATCGAAGTGTTCTTCGTGGATACGTGATAGTTGCCCATTGCATCCATATTACTGGCATGTTTGGGAAGAAAAATAATTATTTACACAATTAATGCTTAGAGCAACTCTCGGAAATCAGGTTATGTTCATGATAACTATACCAAGGTTTAGGTGTATTGTTGAGATGGTAAAAATACCATACATCTTTGTTACCAAATTCTGCCTCCTCCATTTTAATTATCGTCCATGTGCATATAGTTGACATTGTAATCCCTAAGCAATAAAGATTGATTTGTGATCGGTGTTTTTGTGTGAATTTAGTAGGTGTGTTAACTTCAACTTCTCCTCAAATCCTGTGCCAAGCTCATTATTGTTTATCCTGTATAGCTTGAATATTGTTGGTGATAGTGAGTGACTCTTCTGAAATGATTTTTGTTTTGTTTAGTAGTGTTTAGAGCTAGTGCAGAATAAGGTGATCTAAATGAATGAGGAGTGGTAGGAGATTCTCCTACCTGGGTTGCCATCCATCCTGAATTTTGCAGGACTGTGTTAGAGGTTTCTGTTCCACATCCCGAAACAAAATGTCCTATACTGTGGTCCCAACTTTTCAACTAATACCTACCTACGCCAAATAACTAAGATAAGCCATTTAAATTAAAATTGTCCAACTGATCAGGATTCTAAAATTAATTACCACCAATAGAGCTTATCTATATTTTCCTACTGTATCAAATTTGCCCACAAGTAACTATGGTTGTCTGGCTGAGGAAATAGAAAATACCCACGCGTTCACTTTATTATTTTTAATGAAAATAGATTCCATCCTGAGAATTTGGACAGCAACCATGAGAAGTAATTCTTATTCTACAACAATTTCCCTGCGTATGTGGATCTTATTCTATGATTTTTAGAAGTTTAGTGCAATAATGTCGTCATTGACCCTCCCACCTAGGCGGGTCTCCCTTGCCTGTTTAGACGTCACTAGTGCATGAAACTTAACTGGGTACTTACCGTAGGAAAGTGCGATTGGTGCTAAAATTCTCAGGATGGAATGGACTCGTTTAAAAAAATAAATAAAAGTAAATTATTTTTCAGATTGAGCTAACCCTCATTGAGCTGACCCACCGATTTTACAAAGACCTGTAACCTGTAGAATGCGTTGATATCAGGTCTCTGCCTTGGTGTGGGTCCACAATTTCTTAAGTCAAAAGGTGGGGTTTTCAACTCATATCGTTTTTTTTTATCTGAAGACTTTGTCATACTTGATACCTGAAGCGAAAATTCGAACACGATTTCCGAGAAAGAAGCAGGCCTCCTGCACCATAACACGTCGGTATGTAATAATTATAAACGGCTGGGCCTTGAATCCTACGCTGATAGGTTCCTACCTACTTGGTTTGATGACGCTGAACTATGTGATGCCTTTTTACAACAGTGTTTTCGATTATGTAGGTATTGAAATGTTTGCCTACTCATAAGTCCTGTAAATTCCAGCAGAACCTGGTACCATCATCTTTCACGCAAATTAAATCCCAGTTTTTATAGGTTTCGAGTATTTTATATTAATAATGATTATAAGTATTGTCGGTAGGATTCTTGAGGGTTGGTCACAAGATCCTAGGTCAAGAATCCTACCAACAATATTAATACTGAGTGGTCGAGAACGTTAATCCTCACTGAATTGAAGATATTAATCTTCACTTTTTCATAAATGCATAAATATTTATGGAAAGCTAGGATTGTCAATAGAATCAGAGAATAGAACGTGGAGTCCAAGGGTAAATTTTCTGCTGGGAACAAGTTACATAGGTACTAGGCAGTGGGTAGGCCTAGTGGCATTCCCATACTGGTTTCGATGTAATATTTGGGTATGGATACAGAATCGCCAAGATCGTATTGATACTACGATATTATGGAAAGGCAAGTATCAATACCAGCAATATCGTATCATTCGATGCTAGCTACCGAGGTAGTTTGCTGAGCAAATTTACTAGGACCAGGCAAAAACTCGAATGGACATTGTGTTTATTATACCTACATTTTACCTACATACTATGTTTAAGTAAAAATGCAAAAAAACGTCAAATTGATGGAATGAATCATTGTTATTTTTTTATTTGGGCATTTCAAATTTGGAACTATTTCGGATAGCTGTCCACAAACAGCAAATTGTGCACTTGGTCGCTAACGTCCTAGGAAGACAAAGCACACGAAGAAGAAGAGGAAGTATTTTAAAGTTGAATTTCCAGCTCAATTAATTTGTAAGGAAGGAAACAACACAAAATTTAGGAGCAGGCTAGAATGTTAGGTATCACTGTTGTTGACTTCTCTTCTGCGCCTTGACTTGTCTTAACTGGCTGATTTGTGCATAGTGCAGTAAATCCGAGCTTAAATTATGTGACAGAAATGCCTTTGTTTTTAATGATATTACCGAGTTTTCAAAGAAATGAAGCTATTGCGATGGGTCCAACATTTTCAGTACCTGAATTTTTGAAATTTTTTATAGGCAAATCCGTTTTAGAGTATCCTGTTCATCCCTTCTTTTTTTTTTTTTTGAAAAATGTGTGTGTGTGTGTGTGTGTGTCGATATCTGACCTTGGGAACATGATAAAAATTCTAAATTTTGCTAAAATGTTCTTACTGCCAAACAGAAGGATGAGTTCAAAGATTCTAAATTGATGCGTGAAGATCTAAATTCTTATGAGTTCAAAGATTCTGAATATGTGAAAATTCTAAATTCTAAATTTGGGTGTGTCGATATCTGACCTTGGGAACATGATACAAATTCTAAATTTTGTCAAAATGTTCGTACTGTCAAACAAAAGGAAGAGTTCGAAGATGAGCAGTAAATTTTCAAAAATGTTAAGGGAGTATTTGAGTTTTTAGGGGTCATTTAACGGTAAAACAGGCTAGAATTGCGAGCAATTGATATAGAATCAGGGAGTGTAAAGACATAAAAATATAATTTCAGTTGTTTTTCGTACAGAATAGGGGTAATTTGGATTTTCGTGAGTCAAAAATCGGGCTAAAATCATTATTAATAATTCGCCTGATGTTGTGTGGGGTGGTAATTCACGACAGAAATATTTATTTCAGAAATATTTTTTATTTGGATGATAAAAATATTTTTCTCAAAAAAGAGTGGGTCAAATTTGACTATAAGGCACGGGTCAAAAATCAGTAAACATGGCTAAAATCACGAAAAAATTATATAATGTTGAGAAATATGGTATGGAATGGTGACTTGATACTGATAGCCACAGTCTATTTCAGTAATCAAAGTATTTTTGAGAAAGTAGTATTTTTGAAAGAGGGTCATGTTCGACTTATAGGGGTCATAAATCGGTAAAAATTGCTAAAATCGCAATAAGTATAATGTAAGTTCAGGAAAAGTCGTAACGAGGGATTTGATCAAATTACCGACCCGTTGCACACCATCGTAGATTTTCGATAAAAGGTTTTATTGACTAAACAACCTATCGTACCTACTTGTTAAATCCCGATAGTAGTTCAGATTTTCCACTTCGGTTTCTCGGTGTATCTCTTTGAAAATTCGCTCTTATAGCCATGCTGCTGATTAATTTTTAAAATCATGACGAACTTTTTCCTAGTTTTATTAAGTTATTAAAAATTAATCGGTACCGTCCTACATTTTCTTTTATCTAGGCATGTTTTTTGAACGTTGGGTAGAAATCGTTCGATATGATTTCTTCACTTTGCTTTCGATATTCTGATAATATCGGATTCACAGTATCGATGCAAATATTGAAAGAATGTATCGGTATAATACTTAGTAGGTAGGTGGTAACTAAATATCGAACTGTTATTGGAACACCATTAGGTAGCCCATGCTCATGGTCTCTGATCTCCACCTGAGTAATCTTTGGATTATATGAACTCGGGATAGATTTGACTTGAAGAGAGGCCTGCTATTACCGTGTGGATCACCAGAAATTTTTATGGAAGTTGCAACTCAGGAAATCGAACTTGGTGAGGACAGGATGGGTCACAGCTCTGTCTTCCTGAAGAGAGTTTTGATTCCCGGTGCTTCAGGTGATCACGCTACCGCGGTGGAGACTTCGAACATCACCGGTTTAGATTCTGCATCAGACCTGTCTATTGACATCCAGGCTCTGGGCGACTGCAATAAACTCCTCATGACGACAGACGGTGTTTCAGTTGCACTTCCACGAAATCGTGATGGTATTAGTTCTCCTCACACCGTCATTCTGGCTGATGGAGGAACTACTCAAGAAAATCCCACGTCAACCTCTGCCGGCAGAAATCGTGGGCCTCCTGCATCTTCTGGGGAAGGGGCGAATCAAGAAGATGACAGTACTCCACAAAGTAAGTTGTAAAAAAAAAAGATGTATCAACTAGGAAAGGAGTGCAGATGTAACGGCTAGGTAGGCAAGTTTTGGTTCATTATTCTGTGAATTAATACCCCTATGTATTCACTCGGGAGAACATTTTTATAAACCCCCTCAAAAAATTTTCTTTTACTGTGATGAATTTAAAATTCTCATCACGGTGGCGTGGAAGGAAGGTGAGTGAGTAAATTTAGGTAAAGGAGAGAGAAGGAGGAAAAGTCGCAGGCGGCTGTAATCAACCGAACGTCTACGACTTTTGGAGGAGAGAGAGGTGGTGTGGAAGGAAGGTGAGGAAAAGTCGCAGGCGGCTGTAGTCAACCGAACATCTACGACTTTGGAGGAGAGAGAGGTGGATGAGGGAATTTCACCTAGGCGGCTGTAGTCAACCGTTCATCTAGGTGAAGGAGAGGAAAGGAGAGGTCCCTTGTCTAGGCGGCTGTATTCAACCGATCATCTAGACAAGGAGGAGGAGAGAGGAGGTGAAATTCCCAGGCGGCTGTAGTCAACCGATCATCTGGGAGGTAAGGTAAGAGAGAGAAGAGAGAGCTGGTTAGAGGAAGTGTCGAATGAAGCTTGAGCGCCAGGATCCGGGGTTTTATAGTACTTGGGGGCCTCTCCCTCCAGCTCCTTGCAGGGAGCTGGTAGTGGGGCCCCAGGTTGAGTAACCCTGGGTTCTGTCGCCTGTCCCCACTCATATCTTTATTTCCGGAGCTTTAGTTTGGCGTTTGGATATTGGTGAGAACTTAATATGATAGGAGTGTTCCCGGGAGGGACTCACGACAGAGGTCCCCCCAGTTTGAACCAATATTTGTGGAGCTGAAGGCGCAAGGTGACAGGAGCTGAGGGCTACGGCAAACAAAAGGTGGAGCTGAAGGCGCAAGGTGACAGGAGCTGAGGGCTATGGCAAACAAGAGGTGAAGCTGAAGGCGCAAAGTGACAGGGGCTGAGGGCCGATGCAAACATTAAATGGGGGCGGAAGGCCCGGAGGAGGGGTGCCGGAGCTGATGGGTGGAGGTGGCGGTGGGGGTTTGTCCCCTGGGAAGGAGACGCGGGTGGTCATGTTGCCGTTCTGGGGTGAGGGAACGGCGGGGGGTTTGTCTGGAGGTGGGGTAGTGGCGTCGCGAGGTGCGGCCGGGAGGTTGGAGGGCCTGGTGGCAGTTGTGGGGGGTTTGTTCCGGGGTGGGGGAACAGGAGTTGGCGGGGAGAGGGTTTTGGCGGCGCCGTGAGGTGCGGCCGGCAGGTTGGCTGCCCTGGCGGCGGGCGTGGAGGGGCCGTTCCGGGGCGGGGAACGGTAGCGGCGGCGTGAGTGGCGGCCGGAAGGTTGGTTGCCCTGGTGGCGGGCGTGGAGGGGCCGTTCCGAGGTGGGGGAACGGTAGCGGCGGCGTGAGTAGCGGCCGGAAGGTTGTCTGCCCTGTTGGCGGGCGTGGAGGGGCCGTTCCGGGGTGGGGGAACGGTAGCGGCGGCGTGAGTGGCGGCCGGAAGGTTGGTTGCCCTGGTGGCGGGCGGGGAGGGGCCGTTCCGAGGTGGGGGAACGGTTGGTGGTGGGGTGAGGGGCTTGGAGGCGCAGCTAGGCGCGGTTGGGGGGTTGGCGGCCGTGGCGGCGTCGTATGAGGGGTAGCAGTGTTTGGGGGCGGCGCAGGGAGGCGCGGACGTGGGGGAGGTGGAGGGGCTGCCGTTCCTGGGTGGGGGAACGGTGTGTGTTCGGGGACGGGGGTTGGTGGCAGCGCAGGGAGGTGCGGCCGTGGGGGAGGTGGAGGGGTTGCCGTTCCCGGGTGGGGGAACGGTGTGTGTCCGGGGAAGGGGTATGGTGGTGCAGCGAGTTGCTGGTGGGAGGTTGGCGGCCGCGGTGGCGGTCCCCCCCGTTTTGGCGAGGGGGGGCGGCCCGCCGCGGGACGTCGTGGTGTGTTGTCGTGTCGGCTAGGCGGAGGAGGTGCATACGACGTCGGCGGCGGCGTGTGCTGCGGCTGCAGCGGCGGCGGCGGCGGCGGCTGATGACGCAGAGCTTGGCGGCGAGAGGGTGGAGAAGGGGTTGTCGGTCGTTGCGTCGGATGTCGCAGCGGTGGGCGGCAGCAGCGTGGACGGTCGCAGGAGCGGGGGCGACGGAGAGTTCGGGTCCATGGCTGTAACTCAAGATTGAAATTCGTTGAATTTTAAAATTCGCAATTAAGGGGAGCGGAAGTGCGTGCGGCCGGGCGGAGATGCGAAGAGTTGCGTGGTGTGGTCTCAGTGCGGTTGAGGGTGGGCCGAAATTGCGAAAATTATTATATTTTTTGAATTTGAAATGTGACTTTAAAATTGGGGACACCGAACTACGTGACTGGGGCGACACATTAGGTGGGAAGGTGGGAAGGAAGAAGGTTGAGTGAACGTCGGGTTCACCACTGTGATGAATTTAAAATTCTCATCACGGTGGCGTGGAAGGAAGGTGAGTGAGTAAATTTAGGTAAAGGAGAGAGAAGGAGGAAAAGTCGCAGGCGGCTGTAATCAACCGAACGTCTACGACTTTTGGAGGAGAGAGAGGTGGTGTGGAAGGAAGGTGAGGAAAAGTCGCAGGCGGCTGTAGTCAACCGAACATCTACGACTTTGGAGGAGAGAGAGGTGGATGAGGGAATTTCACCTAGGCGGCTGTAGTCAACCGTTCATCTAGGTGAAGGAGAGGAAAGGAGAGGTCCCTTGTCTAGGCGGCTGTATTCAACCGATCATCTAGACAAGGAGGAGGAGAGAGGAGGTGAAATTCCCAGGCGGCTGTAGTCAACCGATCATCTGGGAGGTAAGGTAAGAGAGAGAAGAGAGAGCTGGTTAGAGGAAGTGTCGAATGAAGCTTGAGCGCCAGGATCCGGGGTTTTATAGTACTTGGGGGCCTCTCCCTCCAGCTCCTTGCAGGGAGCTGGTAGTGGGGCCCCAGGTTGAGTAACCCTGGGTTCTGTCGCCTGTCCCCACTCATATCTTTATTTCCGGAGCTTTAGTTTGGCGTTTGGATATTGGTGAGAACTTAATATGATAGGAGTGTTCCCGGGAGGGACTCACGACATTTACGTTTCAAGGTACCTACGTAGATTCCAAAACACTGGAAAAAGTGTCATCACGTGGATCAAGACGATTAAATGGCACTACCAATGATCAAAGATAGTTAAAAAAAAAAAAAAAAATGGAGCGTAGGTACCTAATTTGTGTTTTAGTGGCCAAAATTAATGGAAACAATCAGAAATCGCAACAATAAACGCTGCAAAGTCCTTGTCACATGGGTTTATTATTCTATTGGACATACCTACGTACAGAAGTGATAGCTGTTAATTTATTATTTCTTTCATGTGTGATGATGAAAGAAACAGCTATTTCTAATGGGTATCTCCAATTTTGGCCCCAAAAACACGAATTAGGTAGGCTCCCTTTTTTTTCAAATTATCTTTTGATCATTGGTAGTGCCATTTAATCGTCTCGATCCACGTGTTGACACTTTTTCCAGGGTTATTATTCAAACTGATGGTGATTTCAGACGATTTCCCAGGTTTTTCACTCATAAAAAATCAATTTTGGGAGCTGAACATTTGGTAGAACTCAATTTTCCACTCTTTGGTCAAAATCGACTTCATATTCGGTCTTCTCGTCCCCAAAAACATGGAAAACGATATCTCAGATGCTCGTGTTACTGACATGTTGCTAAAACGCAAAAAGTACCTATTTTTACACACATTTTCACTCATAACACCCCTGGGTATATTCCGATCGGGCTGAAAAGTTTCGAGCCACAACTAGGGCCCAAATGGAGCATGTGTGCGAAAGAACGAATTTTTTAGACCGAAAATGAAGCCTGTACACGTGATACGGCGGACGGACATTGCATTTTTGGAATCTACGCACCTTGAAACGGAAAAGAAAAAATTTTGAGGGGGTGTTATAAAAATTTTTTGCTGAGCGAATACATAGGTGTATTATTCACAGAATAATAAACCAAAAGGCGATGTCCGTTCGCCGTATCATCCGTATCTACTCTAATTTCGGTCTAAAAAATTCGTTCTTTCGCGCGCAGGCTCCATTGGGGCCCTAGTTGTGCCCCGAAACTTTGCAGCCCAAACGGAATATACCCAAGGGTGTTATAGGTGATTGAGGGGAGGGGGGGGGGGGGTTAAAAACGGGTTTTTTGTGTTTTAGTAACATGAGCTTGTGAGGTATCGTTTTCCATGTTTACGAGGAGACCGAATATGAAGCCGATTTTGACCAGAGTGGAAAACTGATGTTTTAACGAAGTGTCAGCCTTAAATTTACGTTAAAATTTGGTCTAAAATCGTCGTTCTTCCGTCCACAGTTTGGGTCCCCATTTGGGAACAAATTTGGGTTCTAGTTGTGCTCCAAAGATCGGCAGCCTCATTTGAATACACCCAGGGGTGTTACGGTTGAAAGAAAACTGGGTGTAAAAAATGGTTTTTCGAGGGTTTCTGAGGTTTTAGTGAACATGAGTTTGTGAGGTGTTGTTTTCCATGTTTTTTGGGGCGAGAAGACCGAATATGAAGTTGATTCTGATAAGAAAAAGTACCTGCATGACATTTCAGTAGGTATGTCCAGTAGAATAATAAGCCCACGTGACAAGGACTTGGCAGCTTTTGGTTTATTATTCTCTGAATAATACACCTATGTAATCGCTCAGCAAAAAATTTTTATAACCCCCCCTCAAACTTCTTTCTTTTCCGTTTCAAGGTGCGTAGATTCAAAAAATGCAATGTCCGTCCGCCGTATCACGTGTACAGGCTTCATTTTCGGTCTAAAAAAGTCGTTCTTTCGCACACATGCTCTATTTGGGCCCTAGTTGTGTCCCGAAACTTTTCAGCCCGATCGGAATATACCCAGGGGTGTTGTGAGTGAAAATGTGTGTAAAAATAGGTACTTTTTGCGTTTTAGCAACATGTTGGTAACATGAGCTTTTGAGGTATCGTTTTCCATGTTTTTGGGGACGAGAAGATCGAATATGAGGTCGATTTTGGCCAAGGAGTGGAAAATTGAGGTTGTACCAGATGTTCAGCTCCCAAAATTGATTTTGTATGAGTCAAAAACCTGCGAAATCGTCTGAAATCACCATCAGTTTGTAGAATAACACAAGAAAAAGTGTCAACACGTGGATCAAGACGATTAAATGCCACTACCAATGATCAAAGTTAATTTGAAAAAAAAAAAAGATCGTACCTACCTAATTTGTGTTTTGGGGGCCAAAATTGGTGGAAACTTTCAGAAATAGCTATTTCAATTATTTCACATGAAACAAACAATAAATGTACAGCCAACATTTCTGTAGAATAATAAACCCCATGTGACAAGGACTTTGCAGCGTTTTGGTTTATTATTTTCAATAATGAACCATTGGAATCGAGCATGAAAAAAAAAACGCTGCAAATCCCTGCACAACGGTTTATTATTTTGTATAGAATACCCTTCCGTTACAGATCACAGCTCTATGTATAGATAACCCGTCTATATAATATGATATGTACTATTCTATACATATTATGTAGATCGCAGACCCTCCGTAGGTTAGTACCTAACCCCGTACTCGTTACTAGGTACCTACCTAAATCACGAGTTAAATGTTGCTAAAATAATTCTGCCGATGACAAACAGTACCTAACAAAAAGAAACACACATAATGAAGTTCTGAAAAGAAATTGTTGATGAGGAGTGAAAAAAGTTGCAAAAGTACCTACCAACAAACTCCAGCCCCTTCTACATAGATGGTATAATGAACCGTTGTGTAATAATTTACCGTTGAGTAATGATTTACCGTAGTAATAATTTACCCATCAATAATACTTCAACGTTTGTTCAAGTTTCACTACCTACCAACAAACTCCAAAAGAGCCATCATTTTTCAAATTAAATAATATCACAGAACAACCAACTCGACTTCATACTCCGCCAATATAATCAGGTGATCCCTACCAATGATTGGCCGTATTCACAAATTCCTATTGTGGGCGCGTCTCTGGTTACGAGATTTGGTTTGGATTGTATACAATTTCATTCACACTGGAGTCGAAAATGCCTGTCGGTGCAAACTTCGGGGCCGTACTGTGAACGAACGGCTGGACGTACGATGCTGCGGATGGTCTTAAAAAACTCGCAAGTTCAAGAACTATTTAAAACCGTAAAAATAGTAAAAAAATATCTCTAAGGGGTTCAAAATAGGGGTTGAAATTTTCAAAACGCCTATACTATTTTTTTACGTAAATATTTTTACGGTTTTAAATAGTTCTTGAACTTGCGAGTTTTTTAAGACCATCCGGAGCATCGTACGTCCAGCCGTTCGTTCACAGTAAGGCCCCGAAGTTTGCACCGACAGGCATTTTCGACTCCAGTGTGAATGAAATTGTATACAATTCAAACCAAATCTCGTAACCAGATACGCGCCCACAATAGGAATTTGTGAATACGGCCAATCATTGGTAGGGATCACCTGATTATATTGGCGGAGTATGAAGTCGAGTTGGTTGTTCTGTGATATTATTTCGCTTGAAAAATGATGGCTCTTTTGGAGTTTGTTGGTAGGTAGCGAAACCTGAACAAACGTTGAAGTATTATTGATGGGTAAATTATTACTACGGCAAATCATTACTCAACGGTAAATTATTACACAACGGTTCAGTATACCATCTACGTAGAAGGGGCTGGAGTTTGTTGGTAGGTACTTTTGCAACTTTTTTCACTCCTCATCAACAATTTCTTTTCAGAACTTCATTATGTGCGTTTCTTTTTGTTAGGTACTGTTTGTCATCGGCAGAATTATTTTAGCAACATTTAACTCGTGATTTAGGTAGGTACCTAGTAACGAGTACGGGGTTAGGTACTAACCTACGGAGGGTCTGCGATCTACATAATATGTATATAATAGAATAGTACATATCATATTATATAGAAGGGTTATCTATACATAGAGCTGTGATCTGTAACAGGAGGGTATTCTATACAAAATAATAAACCGTTGTGCAGGGATTTGCAGCGTTTTTGTTTTTGTGTCCTTGAAGAGTGAGGCTTTCAAGGGGCAGCGAGACCCGCAATGCAGTGCCTACGTAACCGACAAATCGAACGAACCTCTAACTAGGCAGGGGTGTCAAACTCAAATTCTCGGTGGGCCACTTCCTGAAATTGTAAGGCCCAAGCGGGCCGCCGCAAGCCATTTACTCCCACACCCCCCAAAAAACTGCACAAATCTCGTTTTTATTCATTCCATTGTTTATTCCTTTTATTTAATTGAAATGTTCTAGTGCATTTGGGGTTGTAAATCGAAATCGATGTAGGTACCTAATACAATGATTGGAAAATACGTTTTAAACTTAAAGTATTGTATTTCAACTTACAAAGTGTTACAATTGAAAATGATTATTTTGTCGACAATAGAAATGGAATTTCTTTCCATCATTATTGTTTTTTCAGGATTTGGCCAGAAATCTGGCACCGTATTTCTTTTGTATGTTCATCAAACATCAGAACAAATGAGCTCTGACTCACTTTCATAGCGTCTGTAAGAGTTCTGTCAGCGGGACAGCAATGTTCACATGGCAGTGGAATCGTAACCAGGAATCTAACTGGCAAAACCAACAAGAAATGTCGAATTCTATGGCTGAGCAACCAAACAGGAGAGGCATGGAATAAAGGGAGGTTTCTCCGTTTATTCCATGGGAGAGGTGTGCGTAGTAACCTCTGCGCAGATATGGCAAAGGATCTGACTGGAAAATATCTGGAGATTTAAGCTAGGTTCAAGTGGAGACGCAATTCCTTACGGCAAGTCGTTCTGCAATGCTATTGGCCAACGCAAAATGCATTGCAACTCAATGTCATGAATAATGATCAAAATCTCCAGATATTTTCTGCTGTCGTATCTGCACACACCTCTCCTGTTTGGTTGTTCAGTCATATTGGAATTCGACATTCCTGGTTGATTTTGCCGGTTAGATTTCCGGTTATGATTCCGCTGCCATGTGAACGCCTCTGCGACAAAAATTATGACGAACGCGTTGCCCTGCTGGATTGCCTTCTGGAATAAATTGTATCCACGTGAACCTAGCTTGACACCTGTGTAAACACAATCAGCCCGTTCTACCACAAGCCTGGTCTGATGGGCCACGAGGCGCACCAAAGCACATCTGATTCATCGGATCTGAAGCATTCACGCAACAAATTTTCCATGTTCAAATTTTAAAAAATCCTCAAAATTTGCGAAAGGCTTTGAGCTGGCTGCGGGCCGCAAGTTTGACAGCCCTGCCCTAGGTGATCCCCTATGAATTTCATGTTATGTATTTGGATAAGGCTGCGGTTAGGTATACTGGATCCGGCTTCGGCCGATTTCTGCTCTGCCGAAATCGGCCAAAAGAACGCGACAATGCGGATTCTGATTGAAGTGTACGAGTCGGCCGAACTACACCGACCAAAATAGTACCTATGTTTTTTCCGGCTGAATCCACAGACTCATTGCATTTTGCGCTACCTATCTTGGTCGGATGCCATCCGAAATAGGTACCTACAGAAAAATGTAACAGGTGTCATCCTGGATCCTGAAATCCTCTCTAAATTTAACTGACTGTTTCAAAAGTTAGGGTTACGAACTAGGAAACTGCCGCAAAACCCCCCCTTTCTAAAAAAAAATCTCATTTACCTACTCACATCTTCCAACATCAAATCAATACTTTTTACGTTTTTAAATTGATCTTGAACTAAAAAAAATTTTGAGACCTCCCGGAGCATTGTACGGCCAGCCGTGCGTTTGCAGCGAACTTCGTCAACACGATCGTGAATGGACGGTATAATTACGGCCCAGACAATCATTGCTAGGGATCACCTGATTAAAATCATGGATGGCTGTATAAAGTCGAGTCTGTTGTTAGGTACGTGATATTATTTCATTTGAAAACTGATTTGGATTTTGTTGGTAGGGACTTTTGCAGCTTGAAAAAACGTTATCTTCATGAATAACAACAAATAACTAATGATTGAATCCCGTGCATTTGTATGCAACTGCAATTCCTGGGCAGGCTCCAGTACTAAGTTTAGGGCATCTATACGGGTAAATTATTACACAACGGTTTATTATTGGGTAAATTATACTATCTACTCAGAAGTGGCATCTGTACAGGTAAATTATTACACAACGGTTTGCTATTTACCTTATGCTTCATGAATGACTGCAAATAAAATTAATGATTGAATTATTGAATCCCGCGCATTTGTATGAAACTTAATTCCAAGGCCTGCTGCAGTACTGAATTTTTAGGGCTTTCCTGGGGGGACCTCCAGGGTATTGACCACTGAAAACAGAGGTGTAGGCAGAAGGAGCATCTATACAAGTAAATAATAAACAGTTACGTAATAATTTGCAGCGTTTTTAATCGTAATAAACGGTAAGTCAGATTATAGGATTTTGTTTTTATCCATAACTGTCCGGATAAACGACGTTGTACAACCCTGGAACACGATTTGTGTAGGAAAAAATTCATGCTAGCTAGTTAGTTCTTTTTCTGGAAATTTGCTACAAGGCTTGGTATGTACGTGTACGTACCACAAATGGCAATGAAGTGGCTCATCTAATAATTCTATATTTTCCACCAGGGTCATTTCAAGAATTTCTCCCGCTGCTTCTTTTTGCTATCGGCACTGTGACCATTCTACGAGTTGCTGCTGTCAGAGGTAAACTTCCCAAAGCTTGAACTGTGCCAACTGACATTCGGTTACCTACTGTCAATGCGACCAATGCAAAGTTAGCTCACAGCGAGTCAAGGGTAAAAGGGGCGAACAAAGAACGAACTTACTTTTTCCAATCTATTCTCAATATGAGAAAACATAACAAAGCGACAATAAAGAGGTACCATATTTGCTAAATCATTGTTACATAATAATTTTAAGAATATAAGCCAGAAACTTCTATTGGAAAAAAGACTAACTAATGAATAGTACGTTCAAGAGTTTAATTTTCTTACACTAGACTTGTAGTAATCAGGTTTCCGTTTTGAATAAAACAAATAAAATTAATTGATCCAGTTTGATGATTGTAATAGCCACTCACTACTCATTATTTACGTATAGTACTCGAATCGACTGGTTATTAAACCGATTGTCGAATTCATAAAATAATGCTATTAAATCAATAATGAAATGAGAGGGATTGCAGATTTTCAAAAGCGCATATGTACAATGCCTAAAAATAATTTATTACAGAGACGTTTGAAAAAAGAAAACAATTCGAAACAAATGGTCAAAACCAAAAAGATTCACAGGTCAAGTGTTCTTTTGTCCGGTTCGAATAATAAATATACACACTCCTCACTTCACTAAACCAAGTTTTTTGGCTTCTATTTCGTAAATTAACAGTCTCCACATTTTGACAACGAATACTTCGGCTTCTTCGTCAAGGACCTGAAAAAAAATCACGTCAGAGGTTAAAATGATTAGTACTTAAGTGTCTCAGAAATCCCCCCACTGCACACTCAATACTTCGCTCAAAATTTACATGTTAACGGTTCATTTAGATAAGTAAAGCCGTAACCCGTAACATTAACTATTTTTCCACCAAGTTAAACAATTTCAAGGGAACGTCAGACGGAAAGGTTTACTTAATTTGAATTTTCTTCGTTTTTGAAGTTCAAGTTGAATAAAAAAAAAACCAGTCATGCAGCATGACTTAATGAGCGAATTTTCAAAGAAATATTCGAATTAATGGCTATGGTTTTGAATAAAGGAAAACTTCGGTCTAAAATTTGGTTTTCTATGTATATTCTCTTCGTATTTATTTTAATTTGTACGTTTTGTCCATCCTGATTCTACCGTTTGTTATGAGTAGATTCCTTGTTCCTTCTGAATGGCCTTTCCTCTTGACTACGATTTCAGGCCTGGTATCTAAAACCAGTTCAAGATTTGCTCTACTAGGTAGGTAGATCCTTCCTTCTTCATTGATATTATTTTTATCATGTTAAGTACCTACCTACCTTTGAATATCAAATATTCGTATGATACTGATAATAAATTGATAAGATACCTACCTAACCTTCTTCCTCCTACTGTTAGTACCTAAATTGAATAATTTGAAATAGATTTTTTCTTTCGTCTTCCTTCTAGTAATACGTGGGCCGGTACTTGTCTATCTATGAAGGTATCATAACAATTATATGTCAAATGGGAAATTCAAGGAGTTGTACTAATCGTTTGCCTCCCCCTTTTTTGCTTCGAACTCTCGTCTTCAATTAATACTTCTCACATTTTTCAATCTGACCACTCTAAGGGGGTGGGGGGGGGGGGGGGGGGGGTAAGAGTTTAAAGATTACCTATCCTAGTTTTGGGTAATTTTTGCGCACTTTAAATGCTCTAATTTAAGAACGGATTTAGATATCTAAAATCCGATTTCACCATCGTGTTCAGCGTGCAAAAACCTTTAAAATGAGGGGTCACTTGTTAGAAAATAACATTTTGGGGATTTTTGGGTAATTTTTGCGCACTTTAAATGCGCCAAAACCCTCCTTAGAGTAGGCCAATTTCGCCCATCTTCGAACTTAGCCTTTCGATTGCCAAGATAGATTTTTTGTGCAAATTTGAGCTGTTTATCTCAATTCTATCGAGAGTTATCGTCTGGAGTGACACATATATAAATATATATATACATATAAAAAAGTGTTAAATTTCAGGAATCGTTTTAGAATGGTCTGAAACGGATTTCTATGAAGAAAATTTCCAAAAATTTATATTATTTAAATTTCGAAGCCATTGCAATAGCTTCATTTTCTTTGAAAATTCGCTAAAAAAGGAATTTGAAAACCGAATTAGAGAAGTTCCTGTCATGCATTATAAACATTACAATATAATATTATACCATCGTAATATTATTACGGCAGCCTCTTTTGAAGTATGAACTACCGACCATGGCTTTGTCAAATTACCACCTTCCGCCAATATTTGCTCATTTTACTAAGTTTGTTCAATTAACAGGCTTGTAAATTTCTTTATAAACTGAATTTTCTTTCAAACCTTTTAAAGAACAGGAATTTCTGACTACCGAAATAAACATTCAAATTTGATCCAACTTTTGCTTCCTCCCTATCGTGAAAAAATGTACGTCTTTCCACATCAAAATGTCCATTTGCGTTTGAATTTCAGACATCAAGGATAAGTTTGGTTCCGTGTCTGTCAGTCTGCATACAATTCGAGAGAGATTGTAACACAAGCATTCTGATTCGTATAAATTCACAATTGAAACAACAATTCATATATATATACAATTCCTATTAGGCACAATAACTCATCGAAAGATAGTCCAAACTTGCAGCTGGTTTGGTGAATTTCTAGTATTGTTGGTGAGTCAATTTTTTAAAATAGCTAATACTTTTGTTTGTCAATTTAGCCCTTTATTTAGTCCTTCCGCTTGTCAACATTTGAGCGGAATTGGGTATTTTTCATCCCGAAGCCAAAATTAAGATATCTTCGGTGATAATTACATTTTTGCTTTACTGCAATAGCCCATAGATGCAGCCATCCAACTTATTACCCCGATTTATTAACTTAGTAATTTGAAACACATCCTGTACTGCACACATATCGAATGAACAGGCTTAGATCCTCACCATTTGAACATCATCGAGGATGCCCTGAGGCGCACTACCAGCCATCACCTTCGAGCAGATGAAATCAACAAGAGTTGGCTCAGGTTCTCCAATGTATTCGATAATCTTCTTGTTAATCCAGGGTCGTATCCGTCTTTCCATAAGTTGCTATATTAGTGAACAGGCATTCATTAGTAAAAACACTGGTTCTTCTACCACAATAGTTCTCCGGACAATACTTAGAGAAATTAACTATAATCAACTCACATTGTCGACAGCTGCCCAATCGAGGTAGTAATTGAACAAGGCAGTCTTGTCTGTAGGTATCCGATCAATCAATGACTTTATGTGTTTCCTCTTTTCTTCTTGCGATTTGGCTTGATCCTCCTTTTTCTCGGGTTCCTTAACTTTTTTCTTATCCTCACCGTAGTCTACACCATACGAAAAAAATATTATGTAGGTTTAGTTTCCTTCTATAGTGACCAATAGGAATGCAGCAGAATAGAATATAGAAGTTTATTGGTAATTATTTGATAGCGAATAAATTTGGAAATAGCGTTCAATAATTACCAAGAGGTACTAATTTCCTCTTTTTGCTCCCCATTGCACTATCCTCGTCTTCGTCATTGTTGAAAACTTCTTTCACGTCCATCTTCTTCTTCTTTTTATCAACAGGAGGAGAGTTGTGTATCTTATTATCTGCAACAAACACGAGTTCATTAAACTATAATAAAATGTAGAAAAAACATGATAAGTAATAGTTTAACATTATTAGTGACAAACCATATCGAATTACAGCACCCTACCTTTATGGCCCAACAGGTAAATCGACCTCCCATGAACTATCAATTCACAACTACAAATAAGCAGTGTCAAAGGGAGATTTTAGATCGGGTCGCCTCAATACGCACCGTATCAACACAACGGATATTAGAGTTCCTAGGAGATACCGTAGCTCAGATGCGTCATCCGTACGTCTCAGAAAAATGTTCTGCGCATGCTCCAAATGCTTGAAGTATTATACGTCAGTCACCGCCTCTCGATCCCGTGAAACGTAACGACTAGACCGTGTGTAAAAGTAACCTGACATGTTGAAAAACCTTAGGTGCCTAATACGCGCTGTGGTGAAAACTTCCCAACCCAAATACCTCCCTACCTTTCAAGCAGTTTCTGCTCAGAAGAATCACACATCATTGGAGAAGATCATGAACTATATGAACCAGAACACATAGAATCGGATGTTTGTTGGACAGTGAGGATGAAGAATTGATTAAACTTTCTTGCCTTAACCAAATTTAGCAACAACAAACAATTCAGTAACTTTCTTCACGAACTTTTCTGACAATCCTAACTCAAGTTATGCCCATTTTTCGTGTTTTGTACTGGTGTACTGTAAAACATTTCTGCACCTACTGTTTTCTTAACCTGTAGTACTGTAAAATCATGTGACAAGAGTTCTCTAGTTTTTGTAGTTCATAGGAACAGTGGATACTATATGATCTGATGATAGTATCCACTGAACTGGAGTTCCTTTAGTTCATAGTACCCACAGAACGCTAGTTCCTCTAGTTCATTAGTTGCAGATAAACGCAAGGAGTTTATAGCATCATGGAACAGTATTGGGATTTGTTCACATGGGGTGGATACTACATAAGGCATTTACAGTACCACAGAATGAAAGTTAAAGGAATAAGTAACTAGTGGAGTCGTTCAGCCGTTTGTCTGTCTGGTCGTTCCTGTACCCATGCCAGAAGTCAGTCTGATAGTTATTACCGACAGATATCGTTCTTAGTTCTACTAGTGTTTCTGTCGTGTGAGTAGAAACAAAAAGGAACCGGAATGAACTACTGAACTAACTCAGAAGAACTACTACTTTCAGGGACTACTACTCTTACCCACCAATACTACACCAACGTTTACAAAAACCACTGGAGAAGAGCAACAAAATGAACTAGAACCCATTGAGTTCAATTTTTTGTAGGAGTGAGGGTGAAGAATTGATTTAAACTTTCTTGCTTTAACCAAATTTAGCAACAACAAAAATTGCAGTAACTTTATTCTTTCAAGAACCTTTTCCGATTACCTAACAAGTTTTGCCCATTTTTTCGTATTTTGTTTTTATGTACCTACTATAAAACATTCTTAGTAGGTACATACAACTATTCTGTACAGGTTTTTCTTAACCTAAAAAATAAAATGGTTTCAAATGCTTTCTTTATAACTTAAAACACTTGGGGTGGAGTAGTGGAAACCCGTAGCAAAAAACTACAGGATAAAAATATAATAATCTATTTCCACGTAAACTAACAAAACTGTACACCAGTTTCGGTTGTTGAACCATCATCAGTACTGTTTACTATGATTCTATTGTGTACTGATGATGGTTTAACAACCGAAACCGGTCTACAGTTTTGTTAGTTTACGTGGAAATAGACTATTAGATTTTTATCCTGTAGTTTTTGCTTTCTTTGTTTAGACCTACTTTTCCCTCCCAGTAAAACCTAGCTTCATCAATTTATAGCTGGTTTTGCAATCGCACACACTTTCATACCAGTTGCAAGAGCAGCCAAACAGCTACCCTATTGAAGAAGCAAAACCAGCTATATCCTAGTTTAATTTTGCAATAACTAATTTGAGGTTGATGGGACGCTGTTCAAATTTAACAGGCCAATTCTATGATTTATTTCCTTAGGTACTGTAAAATAAAACTGGTATCTCTATCTCATAGTTTCTATATCTACAGTTCTTCGCGTTTTTCTCATTTTCATTTGGACTGGTTTTGCAGCTGGCCTACTCAATTGATAACAATGATTTTAAGAGCTGGTGGTGGTTTCTTTTATGTCTGTGTGTAACCCTTATGTCGTTTGAGATGGAAGCAGGTAAAATTTGTGGTACTTCAAGATACAGCTAGGAACTGACGTCACTTTGAGATACAGTACATATATCATGTATCTGGCATGACCGTATCTCCTAGAAACTCTCTAATAACATGATAATACTCACTCGTATCATGATTGATGTCTGGCGTTGTGTTATTGCTCAACGGTTCAGGAGGAGCATCCGATCTTCTGCTATCTGGACTTGAAGACTTCTCCCGCTCCCTTTCACGCTCTCGTTCTCTTTCCCTTTCACGCTCTTTCTCTCTTTCCCTGAGTTCCTCTTGGTGTTTTTTTTCGGCAGCGGCTTTGGCTCTCCTCCGGTCTTCTTCCCACTCTGCTTCCATCTTCTCACGCTCCCGCCGCTCCTTTTCAATCTCCTTCTCCCTTCTTTCCATTTCTCTCTCTTTTTCCCTCTGTTTCTCTTTTTCTTTCTCTTCCTTTTCCATCTGCCTCGTTTGCTCTTCATTAACATTTATAAGGATTTTAGGTTTATACATTTCTTCCCTCTCTTTAAGAGCCTGAAAGAGAATAAAGCAGTTGAAACAATATTTTTGGTACAGATAAAATATCTTAAACTATAGTAATACAGGTAAACATTACTATACGGTACCTTAGCAAACTCAATATCAGGATTTTCGCTGTCCTGGTATATTTTAGTTTTGAGTTCAGCAAGTTCCTCTTTTTCTTTTTGCCGGTCTTTGGCGTCTACCTCCATTTCCTTTTCCCTCTCCTCTAGTCTTTTAGCTAACTCACGGCCTCTGCGAGAGTACGAAAGCACAGGTTGGAATAAGAACATTTCAATCCACGCCTATTCAAAATAGTATAAATGAAATAATTAATTCCGAAACGAAATACGTATTTTTGACAATACATCTCGTATTCTTACTTGTAATATTTGACGTCATCGCGTTCGTCGTCATAGTCTTCCAAAAACTCTTTCAAACGTTTGGCTTCCTTCTCTCTTTCATCGTCCTTCAATCGCCTCTTCTCCTTCTCCTTCACAGATTCTTTCACTTTGTGCCTTTCTCTGCTTTCCCATGCCCTCAGCCGTTCCTGGAGGGAAACACACAATGAGACGAGACCAGAGATTTCCTATTCGTAAATACGAATATGAATATATTCACATGGCGTATTTTCTATTAATACGAATACCAATATATTCGTATTTACCCGTGTACATACGAATATATTCATATTTACACGTGTGAATATGAATATATTCGTATTCACTCAAATTTCATGTGAATATGATAGGAATATGTTCATATTCAAACAAATTTCGTGTAAATATGGTCGAAATATAATGGTATTCACTCGAATTTCATGTGAATTTGATAGAAATATGTTCATATTCAAACAAATTTCGTGTAAATATGTTCGAAATATAACCGTATCCCCCCCCCCCCACCACAAATTTCATATGAATATGAACATATTCCTAACGTATTAACATGAAATTCGAGTGAATACCATCATATATTTACCATATTCACACACGAAACTCGCCTGAATATGAAAATATTCATATTCACATGGAATTTGTGTGAATACGAATATATTCGTAAAATAAGCCAAGTATTTTACATGTATTTTTATTTAAGACTATGAATATGCATAATTATGCCATCTCTGGACAAGACAAGGTTGGAGCTCTATCCTGCTAACACAAATTTTCACCAAGTGGATTTGACTTTCATACGTATAGGAAATTATCCCTTTCAAGTATTAACAGTTGCAATTTCCCGTGGAAGCAGAACTACACCTAGGCCGGATATTATAACTTTGGTTGGCTTCCCTCCTCTACATACTCGTACCTACTATGTATGTTTATTAAACATTAAAGAAATTTAAGTTTTCCCCCTCTCTTTTCTCATAAAGTTTTTAAAAAAATCCAGTCATGCAGCATGACTATAAGAGCAAATTTTCAAAGAAATATTCGTGCTAGCGTACAAAGATGGTATAGCGAGAAAAAATACCACTTTTCTAAAACTATATAATTTTTTCGTGATTTTAACAACTTTTACCGATTTCTGAAAGTCATACTTATTTGTTTTTTTGTTTTGTTTTTTTTTAGAAAAATATTTTTATCATCGAAATATTCCCTCTTCCTTTCGTGAATCGCCATCCCACACAACGTCAGGTGAGTTAACAGTGATTTTAGCCCTTAATACCAATTTTTACCCCCAAAAATCCGATTTTGACCCCTATTCTGTATGAAAAACAACCGAAATGGTCATTTTCTGTCTACCCATCTTATTAGAAGATTAATAATTTTCCTTGAAAATTCGCTAAATGAACAGCTGCCCCATCAACAGAAATTGTAATGAATAAAAGACGTTACAGAGTATGTACCTACGTCAGCTGCTAGCTATGTCTGCTTGTCACATTGATCATTTTGGCTTATTATTTTCAATAAAGAACCTCTGGAATCGAGCATGCAAAAAAAATTGAGCACTGTACGACCAGCCGTTCGTTTGCACCGAAAAGCTTCGTCAACATGAACGTGAATGAAACGTTATAAATCCGGCCCAGATATCACTACTAGGGAACACCTGATTATAATCACCGATGGCTGTATGAAGTCGAGTTTGTTGTTCTGTGATATTATTTCATTTGAAGAATGATGGCTCTTTCAGATTTTGTTGGCAGGTAGAGTTTTGTAACTTGAACAAACGTTATGCTTCATGAATAACAACAAATAATTAATTATTGAATTATTGAATCCTGCGCATTTTTATGAAACTGTAATTCCCAGGCCGGCTCCAGTACTCACTGGGGCCACCAGGCTCTCGGGCATGGTGCCACTAGGCTCTCCCTAGGGCTTTCCTAGGGACAGCACGAGGGTATGCACTGACCACAAAAAAGCGATCTACGCAGAAAGGGCATCTGCAGGTAAATAATAAAAGTGCAGCGTTTTTGTTTTGTGATGAACTGCACGGAGCGATTGAAGGTTGGGGCAGACTACTTCGGCCACTATGTTTTGAGATCAGTTTGAATGCCGAAATAACTCTGTACTTAATGCCATTTTTCTCGATGTTTCCAATAACTGGTACAAGGTACCCAATAAATGGAGCTAACACCACGTTCTTCCAATTTAAAGTAATAAATTCATCAACATCCAATCAAGAAACTGCAGAGCACGAGAAATAATTCTTGCTCCAGAAAAGTCAAACCTCTTGAATTACCCCACCCAATGTGTCCAGTAACTGGTGCATTCACCTTCCATATCACGGATACTGACTGAACATCTGTTGACCTATATCCGTACCACATACCACTATAGGCAGGTAAATTTGACTGCTTCATGTATCAGCAATAAGGGACAAGCCAGGGTCGGGAATTTCATATTTTTAACCTCAAAAGCCGACACCACCCGCCAAGTCCTCCAAGTGCCAATGTACAGCGCCAAATTACTCGATGAGTTGAAAACGGGTGAAAAGGGAAACGTACTTACGTTTTGCGACGTCACAACTCATTCGTATATTCTAAATCCTGAATGAATTCTCTTATTTCAACCATCCAATAAATAAATAATTTGATTACAAGTTATCTTCTTTATTTATGAGTTCGCGATTTAAAAAAATTCATTGAACTTGAAAGTATTTTATCAAACTTTTTCACTCCAGTCAGAAAATGACATAAGCCCTAAGGGCTCAAAAATTTAGCATGGCCCAGGCTTACTGGGGACTACTCTCAACATCAGGCTTGACTACATCACAATTTCAACTTACTTGATACGCTGCTTCCTTCTCTCTGGCTTTCCTCTCCAATTTCTTCCTTTCTTTCGCTTCTTCCTCTTCCTCCTTTTCACGAAGTAGGTCCTTCTCTGATTTCGACTCTCGTTCCTTGTCGCGCTCTCGATCCCGGTCACGGTCCCTGTCACGCTCACGTTCCCGTTCACGTTCCCGTTCCCGCTCCCTCTCACGCTCCTTTTCGCGTTCCCTCTCGCGTTCACGATCCCTAGATCTGGAAAGACAAACATGAGTTATCAACACCATTTATACATTTACATAATTTACCAACAACTGAATGTTGTTTACTTGGGCTTCGCAGAGCATATAATATACTAAATACAACTTGATAGGCATTTCAAAAAAGGACACAAATAGTATTGATACAAGTCAAAATCAATAATATTGTAATTACATTACATACAAGAATAAATAATAATACGGAGTCACCACATAATCAGAATCGCAACTGAGCGCAATCACATAAAACAGGGGAGGCGCAAGTATTTATTTTATTATTTTTTATTCATTTAGGTTTATTATTCAGTGAATAATACACCTATGTAATCGCTCAGCAAAAATTTGTTAGAACCCCCTCAAAATTTTTTCTTTTCCGTTTCAAGGTGCGTAGATTCCAAAAATGCAATGTCGGTCCGCCGCCCGCCGTCCACCATATCACGTGTACAGGCTTCATTTGTGGTCTAAAAAAGTCGTTCTTTCGCACACATGCTCCATTTGGGCCGCAGTTGTGTCCCGAAACTTTGCAGCCCGATCGGAATATACCCAGGGATGTTATGAGTGAAAATGTGTATCAAAATAGGTACTTCTTGTGTGTTAGTAACATGAGCTTTTGAGTTATCGTTTTCCATGTTTTTGGGGACGAGAAGACCGAATATGAAGTCGGTTTTGACCAAAGAGTGGAAAATTGAGGTTCTACCAAATGTTTAGCTCCCAAAATTGATTTTTTTATGAGTCAAAAACCTCGAAAATCGTCTGAAATCACCATCAATTTGTATAATTACACTAGAAAAAGTGTCAACATGTGGATCACGACGATTAAATGACACTACCAATAATCAAAGATAATATGAAAAAAAATAATAATAATAATAAAATAAAAGGAGCTTACCTAATTCGTGTTTTGGGGGCCAAAATTGTGGATCAGAAATAGCTATTTCAATTATTTCACATGAAAGAAACAGAAATGAACAGCCAACATTTCCGTAGGTATGTCCAATAGAATAATAAACCCATGTGACAAGGACTTGGCAGCGTTTTTTTTTTAAATAAGTTTATTTCATTCTGAAAAGTTTGATACCAACCGCAATGTCCTACAATAAACCCTCCTATGATTGTAGTGATGTCCTATGATTTTTAAACATTTCCACCAATTCTGACGTCACTGCACCCCTCTCGCCTAGGTGGGACCTCCCCTGCCCATTGTGACGTCACAATGGGTTGAAACTTCTAAAAATTACAGAAAAAGAACTACTTATCATAGGACAGTGTGGTTGGTGTCAAAGGTCTCAGAATGGAAACTAAGTTTCATTACAAAATAATATAGACCGCTTTTGTGACCCATGTACACACCCCATTGACCAAAGCCACGAAGTTCAGATCAATTCAGTAGGTGGGAAATGAGTGCAGACCAGCTAGCTATCGAACAGACAAAAGCAGTGATTGCAGAAGCCTAGAGGTTTGTTCGGAGACAGTCCTGGACCGTTCCGGACCGTTCTATCCAAGTCACACCCCTTTTTGTGTGTTTGGACAGTGCCAGAACTGGTCCTGGATAGTTTTTGAGGAGGCACATGCGCACTCGATGCTTCAACCTTCAGCTTATGTGGAAGGTTACCCTGCTTAAGGTTATCTGTTCCAAATCATCAGCGCGTGTTCGGAGATACACAGTTCTGGACTCAATCCTGGATGGTTCTATCCTCTCTTTTTCAGAACGCACTTCCATCCTGGACTGGCCCAAGACTGTATGTCCCAACAAACCAAAGGGCGTAGTAAAATAACCTATATAGCAGGCTGTGGCTCACAAGTGAAGGTAAGTTATCAACACTACCACTTAATTTTAAAAGCAATCTTATCACTCAGTGGGTTAGGTTACCCAAGCTTCCTGCCAGGCGTTCAAGCGAGGGTGAGGGGGGGGGGGGGGGGGGGAGATACTTGTGAAGTCACAGTGCACCTGCCTTCCTGCTTCAACCGGCTCATACCACCTGTCAGTCCTTCTTTTTGCGGGTTTTCATGGCGGCTCGGCCTGACCTCTGCAAAACAGTAGTCCCACTCGCAAAGAGGGTGTACACCACTTTCCTGCCTAGGAAGAGGCTTTCGAACAAGCTACTCCACCGCTAAGGTGGGCACTCGGGGGGCTGTCAGCTTCCTGGGCGATGTCTACTGAGGGACGTCATCTACTCTTAACGGAAATGAGGTTGTAGTTTCTGCAGTGGGGTGCAGCCTGCTCTCCTGCCAAGGAAGGTCTGAGTCGAGGAGGTCTGGGTCTTCGAAGTACTGGGCCACTGACTCGAGATTTAGGTTTAGTCTCAACGAGACACAACCCTATTTTTGGGTTATGCTGGGTCTTCAAACTTTTTACAGGGCTTTCCCTTTTCCAGCGGTTTCCTTTTGGGGAGCCAACATTGTTCCACCTCAATCCCCACTGTTGACCGGGGTTGGCGTTTTCTTCAATGTGCCTCCATTTGATTGGTGGCTATCTGGATGGTGTATAATTGTAGGCGTATGTTTCCCCAAAAAATCATCATCACTTCGGTAAGCGAGGACGCTTATGTCAAGGAAGTAGTTACTGACGTCATTTTGCGGAGCGGAGATGCACGTGCCGACGGTTTTTGGCAACGTAAGCCTTTCAACAGATTTTCCGATGAGAACAACTTGTTTCATGTGTTCCCAGGCGGCGGGGTTCCAGTGTCGCCTTGGATTCGGGGAATGAAATCCGAATAATGGAGACAACTCCGGTGTCTGACACCACCATTATCAGCTTCAACCTGAATGAATTATCCCCCTCCCCCCACCCATGAACGCTTCAACTCACCCCTTCAGGTTACCTACTAATGCAATATCTTACGAATGTACACGGTTAAATCTTGAAATGGGTTTTGGATAGAGAAATTTTGATCTCAACAGTTTTTAGAAATTGTCATTTGGGACACAAGGTCGAAAGAGGTCAAGCAAACCACAATACTTTTGACAAAGCAATAGCAACTCCTCCTAGTCCAAAAATACCAAATAGTTGTTAAACATTCTCAGGATGAGTTCCAAGTTCAGGTAGCAAAGTATGGTATTCACCTTATTCAAGGCCAGTCCTGTTCATCATCCTTCCTGGTTTGATTTTGTTGGAAACTATATCGCTTAACAACAAAATACACAATACACACGACAGCCCTAGAAGAATTGCACTATGGACGCACTCTTACACATTTTAGCATGGAACATGCCTTGGACTAACTATCCGAAAAATGTCACGCGGAAGTGTCACGAAATTTTAACGATGATTTTCACGTACAACCGAGTAGTTGCTAGGGAAATGAAACTTCTTTCATTTTCATCGGACAAAAATCGTTTTCCATTCGTTGGAAAGCTCTTGATTTATCACAAATTTATTTCGTATTTGTTCTTGGTATTTATTTCGTACTTTCATACTATAACTATATAAATTGATGTTATAAATGGATAGTAAACAATGACGCTTGTTTGGTTGTCACTTGGTTGTATCCTGGTGACGAAGTGAAATCATAACAGTGCGGCTACAGAATCATAAAAAGCGCGGCTAAAGCATGTTCCATGTTTCTTGAATTTTAGCCGTAGGCTCTAAGCAGTAAGCATCCGGGGGTCCAGGGGGCTTGCCCCCTGGCGAGTTTTACTTCAACATCTGGAAGAGGTTCTTTTCACCTGTACCCCATGTATCCATTAACTCCGATGTCCAATTTTCTTCCTGTATTGCTCTTTTTAGAAAGCTCTCACCAAGATCTTTCATTAGAAAGGGAAGAAATTGTGCAAGTTCCCCGCATCCCTGAATGGTCACTTTTGAAAAGAGGGGAATTTAAGAAACCTACTACAGTGACACGTATTCTCACTTCGTATAAAAATAAGAAAGTAGATGTAACTCACCTTGACTTGGATCTGTGTCTGGATTTATGACGACGACGTTCAGGTGTCACAGACCGGTCATGGGATTTGCGACTAGTTCGGCTTGGGGACCTTTCAGATCTATCTCGTCTTTCCCTCTCTCTTTCTTTTTCCTCCTTTTTCTTCCGTTCAACTTCTTTTTCCTCCTCTTGTTTCTGTAAAATAGGTGAAAACAAAACCAAAATAATTAGAAAACAGTCTAACTACCTATGGGCCTTCTACAGGATCCTCAAAATTGAAAGAAACACTGGAAAATAAATTCATGCATCGCAATTAGATGCATAAATTATATCCCTACAGCGGTGTGTCTAGAAAATGAAACAAAATGAGTTATTGATCATGAAATCAAAGTTAAAAAAATAAATTAAATAAATAAACAGGAATTAATGAATACATGGGGTACATATGAAAAAAAAATAAAAATACATCACTTTGGGATCTGCAGCAATGGAGATAATAGAAATTAACAGAACTTTTTTCACATAATATTGTCTCTAACAGCAAATGGGTTTCTTAGAAGACTTACATACAGCAGACAAAGAAGGAAATCAAGATCGGCATTAATGATGTAGCTTCCATGGTGTTTAAGTCGTAGTGCTGGTTTCTACCTGTATCGATTAAACGAAGCTTCCAAGAAATTGGAAAATTAAATGGAAATGCATCAACATGTAAAAATGAAACTAAGTTAGAGACAGGTCAAATACAGCACATACCCTGCTCCACCCTGAGGTCTGGAAGGTAAGAAGCACTGCAGAGGAAGGTGCAATGCTTGAAACAACTGGGGATCCGTAGAAAGAATTTTGAAAAGTTTTCAAGGAACTGGTTCTTCTGAGGTAAAACATATTCAAACGGAAAAATCATAGAATGGTTGGAACAAGGCGTAATTCCAACAAGTTTCCATGAATGTTAAACCAACAAGTTGACTACAAATCGCATAAATGAAAACAGCGAATTAATCGCGTTAACAAACAGGACAGTAAACACAAGACAGAAAGATTCCACAAACCGATACTTGACAATACGAAAACGAAAACTTGTATGGGGCTAGGAATTCCGCAGCAACTACCTACTAGGTAGTTAACCCTACTAGGTCCATTAGTACTCTCTTTCCCAAGCACATCAAAGTTCACTTAGGCAGGGGATAACGCTAAGAACGCCTCTGTTTTCAGGTTATTGCCTGGTGGAGATATTTCAGATATTTTTATAGACTGTTTGGATATTATTTTTGGCTACCAGTACCCGTGGGCGTGCTTTGGCCAATGAAGAAGGTCGCCAGTACAACAGGAGGCTGTAAAAAGTGATTCACTCCCCGGAAAGGGGAGGGGGGGAACACTGCCTAACACGCACCACCCATGCACGTATTTCCTGTGTGACCATGGAAAATTAGAATATAAGCCAGTTATCAAGGGGATTCCAAATTCAATGAGATGATTCGTCTATAGAGGAAACGGGTTAGGCGATAAAATATTGGTGAGCACAGGTAGACTGGGCGAGGCACCATGTTCACGAACTGAATCACTTGCGTTGATATTGTCCCAAGGCATTCTCATTCTCGTTCGCTCGTACAAGACACCAGAAACGAGTGGTGTGATCAACAAGGCACCCACAACTTATCAATGGTGGCCACCTCATGGACGGGACTGACAACCTTACAGCTCCCCACTTCAGAAGCGTTAAGGAACCAGCCAAAAATGCATTTGAGCTCCAAGGTTTTCCTACATATCAGTCAGCGGTTCTTCTATCACTGACATACATTCTGAATAAGCATGCCGGCAAGACAACCTTGATCGAGAGCTATACCCAGAGTTGAAGATGTTGACATTACCAGGGGTTACTCATTCAAGATAAGAGTTTCAAGCATTGCCCAACTTGGTCAGTAATAATAAACATCGGTCTCTCAATTGTGCAATGGATGTCGACCACACAAATAGAGTGTAATCAAAATTTGACTTACCAAACCGAAGAATAGCCACTGGAGTCAATTGAAAAGTCAAAAGCAAACTACTCTGAAGGAGAATGGTATGAATCTTTTCGACTTATGCGATACATGCACTAGCTTAAGCACAAAGAATGATGATATTGAATGAGTGAAACGAGTGTTAAGAACCTAGGAAGCTTCAAAGAAGAGAATGCTAAACGAACAGAAAAGAGGTGTTGTAGGAAAAATGAAATTGGTGGCTTGGGAAACATGAACAGTATATAACTGTATGGAAAATAAGCTTACCTTCTTCGAATACCAGGCATTGTGATCAAGGCGAGAAGTTAGAAATGAAAACAACGGAATAAATCATACCTGATCGCCTAAGGTAATGTGGATTGGGGTCGAAAGGATCCTTGGCTGTTGTCATCGCTAATTCAATGCGGTAGGAAGAAACAGCTAAATCCACACAATCAGGCCTTATTATAAGTAAACGAAACCACCACTACTTGGAAAAAATGTATTTCACAAATCTTAATGATTCAAAACAAGTCCTTTTTAATATAAAAATAAATCAAAATTAAAATAAATTAAATATTTTTAAATCATGCAAGTGAAGCTCTATTGACAGTCATGCAAAACAAATTCGAAGTTTTTCCCCAAATTAACGGTTCTTACAGTTGAACTAGTTTCGACAACGTTCCACTTACTCGAGTATTGTGTATTATTTTGAGAAAATTTGAGCCACGTGAATAAAAAAAAGGTATTTCCATTATCTGAAACTAGAAAGACAAAAGGATGGCATATCGCATGCAAATCAAATCCATAAAAAGTTTTGAAAAGACGTCGCTTTAAACATTTCTTTGTTAGACCATGCTTTCGTACCCTAAAAGTAGGAAATGAGAACAAGTGATACCGCGGAAGTGGCGACTAAATTTAGAATCAAGTATTAGAGAAGCCCTTAGGTGGTTAGAGCGATAAATTGTAAAACTATTTTCCGCACAAGGAGCGAGGATAATGCATTAAGGGTTCCGCAGGTGAAAGTAAACACTACAAACGCATTACAGAAGAAAAAATACGTACATTTCAAAAATAATAAGCATGGGGGTGACGAAAATGAAATCGTTTGAGGCTAGAAGAAAAATTATGATTCCTAATCACCTTAAAGAATATTCAGCTTTCAAGTTCCTGCACGGTGACATAAATATTGGCAGAGCCTCGAATAAATCGATTAGTCTCTGATTAGATTTCAAACTTATGGGTTTATTGGAGCCCTAAAAGAGGAAAACAAGTCCTGAGCATACCTTACTACTGAATGAGGTGCCCGTGACTTCTGTTTATATTTATTACCTTCCCATTTTTAAATGAAAGTAGGTTCCATTCTAAGAATTTTTAGACCAACCGCACATATGATAGTTCTTTTTCAAAGTTTCGGCAACAAGTGACGTCACTACACCCCTTCCACCAGGGCTGGGGTGTAGTGACGTCACTACGACCCTCCCGGCAGGGCTGGACCCCTATGCCCAGTGCGATGTTACTTGTTGCGGAAACTTTGAAAGCTCATACAAAAAGAAAACTATTCATCGTAGGAGAGTGGGGGTTGGTCTCAGAATTCTTAGGATGGAAACTAATCATTCAAATATATAAACTGAAGTACTCCTCACTTAAGATTCACTAATTTTCAGTGAGCGGAAGAAAAGGAAATGAGAATCCAAAGGGTACCTTACCTATTTCAACATTACCACCCCTTTCCTATATACCCAGTGGGCAATGGGCAGAGACACCTACCAAGTGCATTAAAACGGCGGTGGACGTATTATGAAACAGAGCATGAAACCTTGAAACACCGGAAGGCTTATACAAATAAATCATTTCATTTCATTTCAAACAGAGCAAGAAACAATAAAGTTCGTAGCTTGGGGATCCCCCCCCCCCCCCGCCCATCTTTTTTTAAAATAATAATTACCTAATAACGTTTGAAAATTAGATGGAGGTTCAAAAAATATTTATATAAAATCCAAAATCATAAGATATGACAAACTGTTTCAGCAGCAAGTGTCGTTTTCTAAAAGCACTCCCACAGTGGCGAAGACAAAGGTAGAACTTCAGCAATTTGTCTACTTGGTCTTGAATGGTTGTGCAAGGTGACCAACGTTAAAAACAGAAACTGAACAATGATGCAGTATCACACAATTACTTGGTGGTCGGGAATGAGGCAGTGTGAGGTCTGTATGTTCAAATCCCAACGCCCCTCACCACAACCCAGGACTGTGAGGCGATGGGTAGCCTTCAGCTAATCGATCAGAACAAATTCTGATCCTCTTACGACACGTCCACGCACCAAGCACCAAGCACCTGGACATAAAGCTCGGCTCGGAAAGGCTTATTTACTTTACTTTTTACTCTCAGCTAGAGGTTTCACTATATCAGGCATTTCCAAGAGGAATCTGATGGAAATTACTCGAGGAACCAGAACAAATATCATCAACCTTTACCTTTCGAGAGGTAGCACGTCGAGAACGTATACAAGTCAGTGACATTTTCATAATGAAATTTGTGTCACGACCCTGGTTCCCTGTCTGTAAAGATGACAGATGCATCATAACACTGTGTGAGCTGTGGTGGAACACGTAAGGTTTATTAGAGGGTGGCCAGGGATCCTCAGATGCCCAAGTTCATTACATTGAAAAGTTTGGAAGCTCAAAAAATAATATAAAACTAGAAAAAATACGAAAATTTTGAGTTTCCACAAAGCATGATTGATTGTCACGGCGAAGCTACATAGATCAGCAAGCAGGATTGACTCCACGTGAGAACAAACTCTAAGGAACCCCAAATGTGATTATGTCATTGATAAAATGAAATGTCAAAAATAAACATGCACAACGTCTACTAAAACTGCGCAGTAAATGAATGGACCAGCCATTCGTGAAGCTCATAACGATGACATTATATGTTGGAGAATAATTGTAGAAGAAATGTTTAAACCAAATAAAGTAGTAGTGTTTAGATAGGAAAACATGACGAAGTAATTGGAGATATTGATGGAATCCATAATATTATAGACCACTCAACTACATGCCGAGTAAGAATATTGAGGCAACTTTCATTGTATACACACTTGAAAAAAATTGGTCCTAAACCACTGGGCTCCTTAAATTATCAGTAACAAATCAAGTGTCAGAATACTGAACACAGGAGAAGGACAAACAATGTAATTCATGATTGATTGTTACACAACTGAAGATCAACACATTAGAACACTGTAATTCTAGAAATGAAGCTTTCTGGCTCCACAACAAGGTGCATTGAGGCACTGTCTAAGTAACCCCCCCCCCCCCCCCCAGCACCACCATGCCCCGAACGAAAACGATTAATCGGTGTGGATTCTGAAAACAATGACCGACTCTGAATATTACGAAGAATAATAAATACAATTAATTTCAAACTTCGATTTTCGACCCTAAATAATAATTCTTCTTCTCTTAAGATGGCTAGTCTGGGGAGAAGGACAACATTGACAATTTTAATTGGCTAGTATCTATGTTCATTAAGAAAATTGTTGACTACGAGCCAACTATAAAAATGATAGCTAAGCAAGTAATTGAGGGATAGAAAAACATCCAGCTCAACAATACAAGAACTGCTACAGCAACAACAAAAACAAGAGTAAATGGTGTTTGTCCATGAATGCAGCAAATTACATATTGCAGGCACGGTATAAATTATGTTCAACAAAATAATTTCGTTCAAGCCCACCATCTGGTGAGTAGATTTTTTTTTCTGAATTTCTGAGACCATCTGGAGCATTCTACGATGTCGCCATAAAATTTGCTATGAAATTCGCCCTGAAGAGCAACGTGTATGCAGACATGAAGCAGAGTTGAGAGCGCACATCACTTGTCTCTCGGCCAGGTGTGGCTGCCTTAGCGAAGTGGTCTAGGCGTCAGGCTCTTACACTTAAAATCAGAGGTTTGAATCCCGGTTCTGCGACCGAATATTTTCCACTTCACATCAACAACTTCCCTTCAGAACTACATTTGTGTTTCTTTTTGCCATTTTAGTTACTGCTTGAACATTCAACAAACGATATTAATTTGTAGCAGCAAATAGGTACTAAACTACAGAGGGGCTGTGATCTATACTGAAGGGTTATCTATACAGAGAGCTGTGATCTGTAACAGAAGGGTGGTCTATACAGAGAGCTGTGATCTGCAAGAGAAGGGTGTTCTATACAAAATAATAAACTGTTGTGTACGGATTTGCAGCGTTTTCAACAGCAATACTTAGACTTGGAACCATCAACAACAAGGGGCTATGGTGTGAAATATGTATTTATACCAACATAGGTGTAGACTGACCCTACATTCCGATAATGGCGTTCATCATCCAAACATTAGCCCATACACATATCTGACCCACGGAAACCTCGGAAATCCACAGAAACCTCCACAGAATCCTTTTGGGCTTTTTGACCCAAAAAGGTCGTGTCAACAATTTTGAGACTATAAAAAAAATCTGATGCCTAGAGTAGAGTAGTGTGACTATTAGCATGGTCTATCGGTAGCATTCTTGACATGATTAGGCACATAAGGATCGTGGGTCGACAAACTGACATTCTAAGCCTGAATCGTTATCAAAGAAGAAAGACGGTTTCAAAGCAGAAAACATGAAATATTGGGATGTATATCAATGGATAATGTACTGAAGTAGGAATGAATAGATGAAAGCGCCAATAGTAATTCTGTTTTTGTTACACCAGAGTTTTCTCTCACTTTAAAAATCGAGAATGACGCGATCTATGTGGCCGATGATTGCAGGGCTTGCTTTCTACACTTTCGCTTCAATCCAGCAACTTTGGAGTAGTTTTCACTCAGGTTTTTGAACTCAGGTGGAGTTCACGAAGTCGGGGAAACATCTACGCAGATGTATACCTATCATGCCCTCAATACTGCTTGTGATACGGATGGCTCAGTGGATCGGTCTCGGATTCCAATTTACAAGTCCATGGTTCCTGGACCAAACTGCAACTGTTTGCTATAATTTTCTGTACTATGATCAACAAATCTACATTTTTCGTAAAAGAACTGACCAAGTGAGGTTTTTTCTTGTTTGAGATACAAGCCACGGATCTATAGATAAGACTACAAAAAACTGATATTTCCTCCAATAACCTATTATTTTCTGAAAAGGGTTGAGGGCGGTTTTTTAAATGTCGATGACAAGTAACCTCCACAAAAATTTTCTCCACCAATGGGTCAGCCCTCCAGAGTTGGTGGTTCGAAGCACAAATCGCTGTCCATGTCTCTGGATTTACCTACACCTAAAATATTATATAGGTCACCATATTCGTCACCCAAGTTGGTTTTGGGTCATTTCCTCGACTTGGTTATGACTCGGGCATCTTCAGTTCACCCGGTTTCCCTATACAAATGGAATACTTCATGGAATGGGCAATTATCATGTACCCACAAAGAACACTTTTGGTACTGGTTTTATAATCATCTTCCTCTACACATTAGAAAAAGTTGAAAAGTTGAGGGAAATGTTGCCTTGCAGATGAAGAAACAGAAATAGGCGATTCAAACATGCCGCTTACTTACGTCACACGGCTATAATGTGTCGAGTGGCCGTCTCCCACCTGCTGCCACTGGCCAGCCAATCAAAACCCATATCGGCACAACGTCACAGGCAACAGCAGGGCCCCTTTCCCTTTCCCCACTTTTTTTTTTAAATCTCGAAGTTCGAAAGCCTCTAAAAATATTTAGGAGGCACATTTTCTCGGTTCAGTCCTATATTCGTCTAGCTCACATAATAAAATACTGAGAAAAATGCAAACAGAATACATGATAATTGCCCATTTCAAGAGTACGTACATACAACCAAATTTACGACAACAAACCTTAAACCAAAGTTTTACAACGTGGTTAACTGCAGTTGAACTTTCCCAGATAAGGAATTCGCAAAACAAAATCAAATATAAGAATTTGAACGGTCATGTGGAGACATCGAAGAAAAAATATGGAATATAACATGGAAGTGCCGTCAACCAACTGGGTAAACAGTTAATAAAAGAGTGCAAGCGAACAATCAATGCCTTGAACAATACTTTTAACCGATTTTGGAAATACATGAAAACATACCTCCCCTCATCATAAGTAAGGCAAAATGGTATTCAGATTTGGTAGAAGATTCTATAATGATATGTGAGGAGTCAAAAAAACCACTGTCCGAAGTAGGCAACTTTATGCATAGGGATCAAATTGTAAGTTCCTTTTTTTTAGTATCATGCAGCATCTTCAAGTTTAAGTCTAAAGCTGGGTACGGCACAAGGAACAAACACCGTACATAATACCGTAACGTATCAAACTGTCAAACAAATCATCACAGTGACGACACATGGAACAAACTGCTCTACATAATTCCAACCGTATCGAACTGTCAAACAAATCACCACAGCGACGACACATGGAACAAACTGCTGTACATAATACCGTAACTTACAGAACTGTCAAACCAACCATCAAAGTGACGATACATCGAACAAACTGCCATACATAATACCATAATGTAGCGAACTGTAAAACACAGGGTTCCGTATGTCATTCCATAACAATATTGATAGAGGAAACACGTTGTAATCATGGTGACACCCCAGCAAGTTGCAGAACTGGCATAATATGAGGTATAAGTCATACGTATATTCACTAATCATGTTTTAACGGGGGGGGGGGGGGGGGGGGGGGGGGGAGGAAACGCACCCCACGTGCAACGAATATGCACAAAAAGCGTGAGCTGTACAGAAGAAACAGCTCAATTGCTGACTTGCCGTTCCAGCAAAAACTTCATGCAAATGTATCCGACAGATTTTTATAGTTTACTAGTTAGTAACTATAGTTTACTAGTTAGTAGTTTTAGTACTTTTTATAGTTTTAGGCGAAGATAGAAAATAGTCTATGTTCCTGGTTAGGTTAATATTGTACAATATGTTTGAACAAAACGTATATAAATATAGGTAAGTCAAACAACGAGAGGTACCTATCTACCTACCCACTATTATTATATCAGGACTGGAAGTAGTAGGTAGGTGTTTACAAGTTATTTCTCAGGTGACGAAAAGTTTCAAAGTTTCTTTACTCAACCCCATTAATAGAGATGGATGACTTGACTTTTACCTCAACGTGTTCTCAGCCCTGGTAAAAGAAAACGACATTTTTGAGGAATGGGAAGGTATTAAAAACTCATTGTTGTTCTACTCCTTGCCAAGGCTCACCCTTTATTATTTGGCCACAGATGTGGTGAAAAAGCTTGAAAAACTATCTCTTTGCTAATCAATGAAGCAATATAATTTTGCTTTTCAATTTCTCATCCCTGGTGACAACAACGAAAAATTCCCACAGCTAGACGAAAAATCCCACATTCTGTGATAAATCCTGCGCATTGGCACGGCCCACACTACCCCCCACCGTGTAACGAACATTCCGTTCTTCATGAACGAACTGATATGGGGCGCTGCAAGTGATTTGCGACACTACGGTGTTATGTTAAGGTAGTTTGTTACAATTGCGTACCCAGCTTAACATGAGTAGTACAAACGCAATGCACAATAAGCGTCTAATATGTGTACAAAAACAAGAAAACAGGAAGCAAATTGTAGTAGGTATTACTGAAGAAAATATAAGGCACTAGGCACTATAAAAAAATCGACTTGTAGACATAATGTTGCAATGGGTAGGTGAGCATCAAGTAAGAGTATAGTAAAATCGGTTAATATCAATCAGAGAAGTGACTGATGGAAGGTGGCCTGAAATTCTCATGATGGCAATAACGATAACGTTCTCCAGTGACCATTTATGTAATAAATTGACATGCTAAAAATGTCTAACAAGTAATAACAACAACCTTAGTTGATTACATACAACTTAGGACAGATGATGTAAGATTAAATTAAATGTTTCCAATATTCACTTCCCTCAGTAGAAGAACTTCAGAAGTAAACAATAAATCATTAATTACATCGCTTGCCTAATTTCACCTTTTAGAAGCTGAATAGAAAAAAGTATGCAAAAAGAAAAAGAAAAAGCGAACTATTTGGAGATGTATCTTTCTTGCAGCTACGGAATGTAGGAACAAAAGTACGAAACGTAAGAATGTTATTCTAAAATGACACTTAAATTGTTCCCGACTCTTGATATGCCCACAATTAATTTTAATGGACTCACCGTTAAGGGCATAGTTCAATCATGGAGCTGAATGTACGGCACACTTGCAGCAGTCCGTTGGCCTCTCCCTACATAATGTCAGGGCACCAAATTGTTTACACTTACCAACGACTTAAATTCTAAAATGTACCTTAAATGTAAAATTCTTTCAAGCCCTAAACACAAAACAATAACCCAAAACAAACTTTACTTAAAAAGTTTACTTAAAAAGAGGCGGATGACGTAGGTGGCCAAGACACCAACTTCACCTATCCTGAAGAGAACTTTCAAGTCGTTGGGCGTCATTGTTACATTGGTTTTGTGGGATACACATGCACAGCTGTGTTTGAAGGTAACACCACTATAACTGTACCCACCTTTTCATCTTCAATCATGAAAGCGCAAACTGGAGTGTTTTGGAGGGAATAATATTGTATTTCAGATGATGTTTAGTTGAAACTGCCGTTCTTTAGTTGTCAAAATACTGTCAACAGTGAAACTGTATATTTCATTGAGGGTGGAAGGGAGAAAATTGGATATTTTTTCCTAACGAAAATTTAAAAGAGTTGAACGTCTTTGTGGTCCCCACAACCTGGAATCAACCATCGAAAAATGGTATCTTGTTCTTAGAAGTTATACCAGGTTCTCCCATGAATGCACTGAGCAGCAGGTAGAGCGAGCAAGCTCCGATGCCAATCACTTTCGTGCTTTCTTCTTTTTGGAGTCTACTTCTATATTATTTAAACAAACACCTAACGTGAATGTGTGTGATTCATAACAAATATCAACCAGTTGTCAGTACTATGAAGTAAGACGTCAGAGCTAAATTGTATATCATGGAAGTGAGTGTGAGCTTGTGTACACCGTCTTTTTTTAATATTATAACCTACTTAATCGAACAACGCACAATTACGAGGGGCCAGAATCTAAGGGGTTGTGTATATTTCTAACAAACCACGGAGGACGGGAGTTGATCAACGAATCTCAGTGTCAAGATAAAAAAATTTACGCGCAATACGGAAAACAATTATTATGAACGGATGATAAAAGTAGGAACTAACTGATCAACTGAGCATGAATCAACAAGCCACCAAACGTTCGCCAAAAAAAAGAAGAAAAAAATACAGACAAATTCTGTCGTCTGCAATAATTCTCGCCTCCGCACTATCTTAAGTTCATCAGTATCCAAGAGTTGTAAACTCCAGAATTTGTTCAAGTACCCACGAAAAGCATCTCTAGTGGTTCAAGAAAAAAAGAATAAATCGAATACCCATGAATACGAATCGCAAAACGTTATACAAAAATTATATTGGTCGTGGTTTAAACATATTCTCACCTTCATTATTTCTCGGAATTTGCCGATTTCCCTCGTAATCAGATCCCGTCTGTCGTCTTCGATGATCGTATCCGTCAGATCGACAGGCTGGAATAAAAACAGAACAAAGTGTCAGGATCCTGTCGCTTAACGAATGGCCCTGAATGACAACTTCATATGATTTCAAGCAACAACTTACCCTTGTGGTAGAGTCACTCCTAACAGTCACTACAGGGGCTTTTATGGGAATATCTGGCGCTGGAACAGATAAATTAGTAACACTAACTTGGCTTGATATTATCAATAGTACCAACCACAAATAGCAAAATTTCTATTCTTGCTGATCAACCATGGAAGAAAAAGGAATTACATAATAACGACGGCGTACCTGGTTTATTTTGATCCTCACCCTGGGGAGGGACATAGTTTTTCATTTCGTTTTCATAATCACCCAGTATCATGGCAATCCTTTCTAAAGCCGCTTTGTCAGCTTTCTTCATTTCCTCATCCATATAATCGTCTTCATCCACATTTTCGTCTTGCAAAGGAGACCTGCTCCCAGCCTTCTTACGTTTTTCATCTATATTTAAAAAATTAAATAAATAAAGAATAAATTTAAAAACATTAGAAGATTTTACCATAAAGAAAATTTTAGAAATCGCCATTTCATTTGTAAGTACCTATCCATTTCCAAAACAGAGCAGTACTCACTTTTGTATTCATCCAGCACAGTTTTGGTTTTTGCGTCAACTTTGACAACAAGTTTTTTCCCGCCAATATCGTAATCATGTAAGAGTCTAATAGCACGGAGTCCAGCATCTGGATTTCCGAATTCGCAGAATCCAAAAGCTGGGAAAAAAACAATACACGCAATATTAATGAAAGGTTATCAGAAATACAAGGACCGTATGGAAAAAGCGTTCAAAATCGTTTGAAATGATCCCGCTGGTTTTTTACTATTCAGATGGTAACAGAATCAGTCCTGCAATGTCTCGAACTAATATTAGAGACTATTGGAAGAGATAAGTTATGGCAATAGTCCCAACATTTTTACTACATACATGAATTTGTTTCGACGCGAATCCGTTTCAGAGCTAGAATTCTCCAAACCAACAGCATTATTCATTTCGGATAAGGATACTGCTACAAAAACGGAAGTGTACTTCCCTACCTAACTTGGAGTATGCATGATGGCGATAAAGAGGAAGGAGTTTGGAGTGCCATTAGCGACAAACCACAGCAGGAGTCCATTTACCGTAAATGTGAGTTGAATGCAGTCAATGTATACAATTTAAAATAATATCTCAACAGTTTTAGTTCAAAACCTCGATTTAAAATCCCCTTTTGACACATATGTGTGTGTGTGTCTTTCAATACAATTATCTGACCTTAGCCACAAGAAGAAAAATTCAACATTTTGCCAACATATTCGTAATGGCAAACGAATGGATGGGTTCAAATATCAGCAACGTTCATAATCAACAAGTGGGTCAAATTCAAGTTTTGAGTGTCGAATATTGCTAAAAATCGTCAACAATAGTACTCCACAACAGTACTACTAATTCGCTAAAACTGTTACAGGATTGACAGTAAACGAATAATTGTTTCACCAATAGGTAGTAAAAAATAAAATTTAAAAAATCTACGAAGAAGGGATCAAATTTGAACTAGGTTCGTGATTTGAGACAGAAATAGTTAAGTACTTCAATGACCACAAATATTTCCTGTATTGGTTTATTATTTTCAATAATAAACCATTGGAATCGAGCATGAAAAAAAAAATTCTTACCCCCCCCCCCCCCCCCCCCAAATTTGATGGTTTACGTTTCAAGGTATGTAGAATCCAAAACTGCAATAAAAATATTTCTGTCTGTCCGCCGTACGGGCCACTTTTCTTAGTTACCATGAAAAAAAATTGATGAAATTCGGGTTATAGGTTCCGTTCGGCGTCTAGTTGGTCCTCGAAGCTCGACGTTACTGTGAGTCATCTCTAAGGGGTTCAAAATAGGGGTTGAAATTTTCAAAACGCCTATACCATTTTTTTACGTAAATATTTTTACGGTTTTAAATAGTTCTTGAACTTGCGAGTTTTTTAAGACCATCCGGAGCATCGTACGTCCAGCCGTTCGTTCACAGTAAGGCCCCGAAGTTTGCACCGACAGGCATTTTCGACTCCAGTGTGAATGAAATTGTATACAATTCAAACCAAATCTCGTAACCAGAGACGCGCCCACAATAGGAATTTGTGAATACGGCCAATCATTGGTAGGGATCACCTGATTATATTGGCGGAGTATGAAGTCGAGTTGGTTGTTCTGTGATATTATTTCGCTTGAAAAATGATGGCTCTTTTGGAGTTTGTTGGTAGGTAGTGAAACTTGAACAAACGTTGAAGTATTATTGATGGGTAAATTATTACTACGGTAAATCATTACTCAACGGTAAATTATTACACAACGGTTCATTATACCATCTACGTAGAAGGGGCTGGAGTTTGTTGGTAGGTACTTTTGCAACTTTTTTCACTCCTCATCAACAATTTCTTTTCAGAACTTCATTATGTGTGTTTCTTTTTGTTAGGTACTGTTTGTCATCGGCAGAATTATTTTAGCAACATTTAACTCGTGATTTAGGTAGGTACCTAGTAACGAGTACGGGGTTAGGTACTAACCGACGGAGGGTCTGCGATCTACATAAATATGCATAGAATAGTACATATTATATAGACGGGTTATCTATACAGAGAGCTGTGATCTGTAACAGAAGGGTATTCTATACAAAATAATAAACCGTTGTGCAGGGATTTGCAGCGTTTTTTTTTGTGTGACCTGAAAGGCATGCCTAGCGGGATCTAACTTGAATATGATAAACTCCAAACTGTTGTCCTCATTGGCTTCACGTGTTTCAATCTTCAGGTGAAGAGCCTATTGCCGGTAGATAAGCACTTGCTGGCGTCATCAACGTCTTGGTGGATTCCCACCTGAGACGAGAACTTGAGACGTTGCGAACTTTTGTCACAAACGGGGACAAGACGACCTCCCCCCCCCCCCCCCCACTACCCCACCAAATTACACAAATTCATCTTCTCTAAGGTATGTTTATCAGTTTCCAAGTTGAAAAGGCAGATGGCCACATTTATTAAACTATAAATAACCAGGTAAATGACAATCAAACAGGGAGCTAAATATTTAAACCCTCCACCGCCCACCGCAGGGACCGAATATTTAACAACATAAAGAGCAAATCAGTAGGTGTGTACTTCAAAGAACCTTTCAGTTTTTACTGATTCGTTGCAAATAATTTATTATTGAAGGGAGTTGTACTTATGTATTTATTGATCAAATATAAAGTAAACATTATTCAATATCTATATATTCTGATAGAAAAGAAATTTGAGTCCGTAAGTACCTGCTTGAATACAACGAATAGATGAGTGATTCTGAGTAAGTTTCATTTCTGAGAGTCTTTTCAGTTTGAGTACATATCTAATCTTAACGCCTCAACATCATCAGCCAGAAATGAGCTCAAAAATGTTTTGAAGTAAGTACTCCCACCATAACACAAAGCAATCATAAGCATCGTTTAAACCACTAACTACCCATTTAAAAACTCCAACAAATATATAGCCTGTTTAGACCTAAACGTGGATTGAAGAACGATCATGTGCACGTTAACTGGTATAGGCAGGATAAATCTTCCTTAACAGCTGTTTGAACTACAATGGTAAACCGGCACTAAAAGGCCATAATTTGAGGTTTTTACAATCTAAAAATGGCATGAAATTGTAATACATACCTACATTTGACGTAGGTAATCAATAAAAAATGGAGAAAGATGGCAATTCTACAAAATAAACTATTTCGAATAACAAAAACGTTAGGGGACAAAACTGTTTGAAATTGCAGATGAAGGTTCAAAATTTTCTAGTTATAGTCAAACAAGTTGATTGGGGTCATTATTGGTTGAATGAAGTGGAAGGGAGGGATACAAACATTTTTTGGCTGACAGATCAGGAATCGTCTGTCAATCGATATCAGTTGAAACACGGTTGAATAACAGTCACGATTAGTTGTAGGCACGGGAAGGGAGGGGTAAAAACATTTCAGGTTAATTTTGAGAAATCCCACACACGAATGTTTGCAAGACGCTTACCTTGTACCCGTTTCCAAGACGTTACATGGCCACATGCAGATAGTATGAAACGAATCATCTGGTCAGGCGCCTTCTCGACGATGTTGCCCACAAACACAGTCACCGAGGGTCCATCCGGTTGTGGAGGAAGGTACCTGATCGGTGGCGCCACCTTTGGCCGCGTATTCTGATTAGAAGACCCTTGATTAGGTCGGTATGACCTGACTGGAGGTGGACCAGTCATTTGGGGAATGGGAGGGCCTCCCATCATCTGAAACGGGCAATTAAATATTAATAATAATAATAAATAATATTAAATATTAAATAGAAGTTGACAACATAATACTAGCTAATTCCATAGTTGAAATTTAGATTTATCGATGGATTCCAAATGAAACCAATTTTAGGTCAAATGAATTGACAATACTGATAATTTATAACTAACTTAAGGGTCACTCACTCCTTCTTCCAGGACTAAACAATCCCAATAAATTGAAAAACTTGGGCGAGGCCAAAGACTAAATTACTATGGAGTGTGTGTGAACAAAGTAGACTTACCTGTGGAATTGGCATGACTCCAGGTATCATTGGAGGTGGTGCTGAAAAATTAGATATGAATGCATTTAGATAAGACAAAAAGAAAGCTCTGCTCGGAAGGATTAATTATTGCAAGAACTAAATTACCTCCCAACTGCATGTATGGCATGCCCATATTGCCCATTCCTGGTGGCATAATCCCAGGGACCATTTGGGGTCGACCAGAATATGACATCACCATGTAACCAACGCTGGAAACAAGAACACATCAATACAGCACCTAAATGTATAAGGATTAATATTCGATGTTGTCAAACAAACAACGTTGACTGCTAAGCTGCAAATGAAGAGGAGGTTAAACTCGGACAACTGAACTCGGGGCTAAGGGCAAGGTTCGAATAATCCAGATCTGGCCTGTCATCAGCAGTTTACCTGACCATTATTAACCATAATACACCAGAAGGTGATTCTGTTACATGTGGGCCATATTATGTAGTTCCTAAATTGATACCAAATAGGGATGCTCAAAAAGAATCTATTCTTTTTGAAAAAATAATCGATATTTTTCGATTATTTTTTTCATTTTAAGAATCGGCCGATACGATTCTGATTTTCGAGAATCGGAAACCGATACTTTTCTGCTCTGGACAAATATTTTTGTGTTCCATTGCTCTGTAGACCAGATCCGGTACAAGTATGTTATAGCCCCGCCAATATCGATTGTATCGATTATCTCAAATACATCGATCCTTGTGGTATCGATGACGGCTCAATATGGCGTCCCGATGCCTACATCCCGGGTGCCGATATCAACTTTCAAAATGAACGGGAAGACCATTGTAAGGACACAAAAAAATAAGAGTGACTATAACATACTTGTACCATCTATTCAGAAGTCCCAAACAACCTGCTCATTCACGGGATAGTTTCTGGGATTGTTTATCTTTTTTGAGATGCGAGCGCTAGCGAGCATCCAGATCGCTTGACAATGCGAGCGGCGGAATGGGAACTAAACTTCTTGTACACCCACCGTCTTGTCTGATACACGTCATCGATACCACAAGGATCGATGTATTTGAGATAATCGATACAATCGATATTGGCGGGGCTATAACATACTTGTACCTCTGTTTTTAATGTGCTGAAGCTGGGTAGCAATTGGATGTACGAGTATAAGTAGTTACTGGAATTCAGGTTTCACATGTACCTAATATTGTTTCTTCTCTTTCTACTACAAATAGATTGAGTTTTGAGAAAAAAGAATCGATTCTCAGATGTATCGATTCTTTTTGAAAAAATAATCGCGATTCTTTTCGATACTTTTCTAAAAAATCGATTCGATTTAAATCGATTCATTTTGGAGAATCGGACATCCCTAATACCAAATGGCCGAGAGAGCAGAAAAATCATATCGTTACATGATAGACGGTAGCAGTAGTAATACTTATGCCATTCGTCAGGATGGAGTAGGTAATAATCGTACCTAATTGGCAAGTGTTAACTAAAACTCGTGCCTAAGTCTATCTGGTGAATATCATACGTGGAGCATCAGTACCACAGGTACGTACCTACCAAAACCTCGAGCCACTGACCACCCACTTGTCGAGGTGGAGTAGGTCAAGGTAATATTAAACAGATTATGACACCAACATAATATTTTGTTATAGACGTCTGCCAATTCAAGCAGGCAGCATAGCTTCCTCACTTGAATCACATGAACGTATAGAATGGTTGGGAAGGTTCATTCAGTGGACACTCTGGACAGGTGGAGTATCCTGCATGATTTTGATATGGGACCATCTGCGATCCAACCCGCGTGTACCCTCAAAATTTCAATTCTCTACGACTAATTTTCGCGTGGTTAGAAACGTTACAAGGAAATGGCCAACATTTCATGTTCACGCAAGCGCAGACGAAAGTTACAGTACGATTCCAATGAAACTCATAAGGAACTATCAAAGTATTATTCCTGATCGACCCTCTGAACTCGTTTCAACGATACTTGAGGTAGTTACGGTCGTTTCAAGTATTTCACGTTTACGCGTGACGCGCGGATGACAGTTACTGTACTTCCTCAATGATTTTGGTGTAGATCATCTGTGCCCCAACCCGCACCTATCCTCCAAATTTCAGCTAATGGTTTCGACCATTATTTCGGGTAATTATGGGCGTTACAAGAAACTGATCACAGACAGACCCGGAATCAAAAATGTTCCTTGATGTCTGAAACGCAAAATGGTACTAAAATTTTGCAAGACACTGCAGGACACTTTTTTTTAAACTCAATCACGAATCCAAAGCTTCCCTACCTTCCGATAGTGAGGAAGCGAAAGTAACTTCCACCGCAACGGGCCAAACATTTTTGATACATACATTATCGGAAACGTGTTCCATTCAAATCCGTTGGAACATCATCGGTACGTTAAGTTTAACCTTTACATATTTATGTATTACGTAATTAACTAGATCACTCCAGACAATATCTGAATTCAGCTAAATAACAGCAAAATCCAAATTCCACCGAAATGCTCGAAATGACGAAAGAACTAGCGCTCATTGGAAATGGTGACTAGTGGTGAACACTGAATGGAAAACAAAAACGAGGTATTTCGAGGTTATGTGGGGAAAAATCGGTGAAAATAACTAAATGTACGAACAAAAATGATTAACAATCGTAGTGTATAGGTAGTGGTGTACCAGCACGGAAAATACTATTTCAAATCGAAACAATTTTTCTTTAGGGAAAAAGAAAAAAAAACACAGAAAAGCAAGTTCACATGTGGGTCAAACCCGCAATAAGAAAGTCAGGGACCAGGTAGTGAAACCGCCCAATAGCGGACGACACCCTGAATTGATTATGGGGAAAAATCAGAGAAAAATGAGCTTCAGTTTCTCATGTAATGTATACTGATGATTCCATGTTGTGATACATAGGTAGCCAGGAATTGAAACCCCAACGCTCACGATCCGAACTCATGAAATGACACTAACCAATGAAATGCAATGACTGCAACTAACGAAGCTTACCGATACTTCTCCCGAAAAAACGAGATGTGCATGTTTTTAGGTCAGTAATTTTTAGCTATCAACATTTCATTTCAGACTGTATGGTAGCTAGGTGTGGAACTGTTCAACGTCTCAAAGTAACTAATACATACCTACTCTAATACAGGACATAAAGCGCTCAACGACCTTAACTGTACTTCAACTTGTCGGAGACCAGTTAGAAGTCGCCAACAATACAACAAATACCTAGGTATATCAAAATTGTTACAGAACGATGATTCGAGAAAAAAACTACATTTCAACGGTTAAAAAGGATTTTTCCTCAGAAATTGGGAAATATTTGAATTTTTATGGGCCACAAACGTGGAAACCGAGTAAATTAGCTAGACATCATGGAGGTCACTAACAATGGAATATTAGATGACAAATCGAGACCGACGTATACCTACACGTGTAGACTAGTGCCAAATTGGTGTAAATTCAGTAAACAAAAATTGGAGATGGCGGTAACTTGACACAGAAGACAATAAGGTTAACAGAGGTGCTACTGTTCAAATTTGTGGATAAAACCATGGAGTGTTCGATAGTTCACATAGGTAGCTTCGTCAATTTCAATATTTTTTTGCTCATACGGTCATGCTGCATGAGTGAAACTTATCTAATAATTCCCTAGATTTACATTTTTTGTTTGATCATACACATACTTTCCAGCAGAAGTGGTGGGGATGAACGTTGTTGGAAGAGTTCCTGGTGGCACCAGAGAGGGATCTGATGACATCTGAAATTATGAAACTTGGTGTCAAACGAATACTTGTAAAATAATAATTTCGCAATGAGACATTGAAAGACCAATACAGTACGACCAATAAAGCAGAGATGGAGACATGAGAACATCACCATTGCAGCGCAACATGACTGCAAACCGAGCGTAGGGTCGGACACATACGGAACAGTTATAAACGAAGCCGAAAACCATAAAAATCGGCAATATGTAATGCAACTTATAAGTAGAACGTCAAAAAACAAAAAATAAGAAGCCAATAACCATTTTAACGTGCGGTCTTGCTTACACTGTTGAGGATAGCTCTCCAGTTCAAACCACCAGGGATGGGCACTGACACGGGGATGAGTATTTCGGTGGGTTTAGTTGCACTCAAAAGTTAACAGAACCATGAGTTATTTCGCACTTATCACCATGCCGCAAAAAATAGTATGAGACAGATTAGCTAGTTGAGAATAGAAAGAAACGGCAATATATCGCAACTTTTAGAAAATTACTTCACGGCAAAAGACGTAAGCTACTAAACAAAATGGAGGTTGTACGCTGTTCGCTGTTGTAGGCGAGAGGAGACGACGAGCGAGCCCAGGTTTGAAGGTCACGGCTTTCGGTTTGCCGAGTGGTTCCAGCATCCAACGCTACGTGCCGCTACCGGCGCCCTCTGGTAATTTCGTTCCCCTTTGCAAGGAACCCACACTGGAACATTTCTCTGGAGAACTATGGATTACCACTGATTCCTGCAGACAGCATCAGTGTCTACGGACTTGTTTTTATATTACCTCCGATTCACCTGGGCGCTGGGCTAGTGCTAGCTGTACACTGCATTCACTGATGTCTTCAAGCCCCATCTTCTACATTCAAAGTTCGCGCCATGTTGGGATGGAAGTAATCATTAAGCGAAAGTGGCGGCACCTTAGGTTCGGATAGTTCAACAAAGGTTGACGGTGTGGCACCAAAATGGTCACCCTCCCAATTATCCCTGTATCTTATTTTTATACTCTAATTGGATGCGGATGGATTTTTCTTGTGGATATTCTGCTATGTTGGTAGCATTTCTTCGCTAAAAAACCAGGCATCAAAGATTAGAATAGGGGTTATAGATGACACATCATCATCATCAGCCTGTGGGAGCTTCTGAAGCATCCCTGAGAGGTAATCCCAATCCCTGAAAGCCAGAGCCATGGAAGAAGTAGAGAGTCTCTACTTCTTCCATGGCCAGAGCCTAGAAACGTATAAACATAGATACGGGTGGACATCGCAATCCCATTAGTGAAAGCCAAGTATATATCGATGCTCACGCATCGATACATGTAGACATCTCAATCCCATTGGCTATCCAGATCCGTGCCCCTGAGAGGCGGAGGTTAGGGCGGAATCTTAGGTTCCTCCTTCAACATCAATATTACGTGGTGTAACATCCCCTCTAAACTCCCCTTTTCTAATCCTCTACTCGTCAGTCGTTAAGCCTGGCTTAGAGATTAGAATTATAGGGATAACATGAATGGTGAAGAAGGAACCAAGGACACCGCCTCTCAGGGGCACGGATCCGGACAGCCATTAGGGTAGCAATGTCTGCAAGTAGTACTGCATTATAGCGATATAGATATAGAATCGCCAATCCGGAAAGGAAAGAGGATTGCGATTTATATCCCTATCGATGTTTAAGCATCGATGTTTCAAAGCTCTCCGGGATTACTTGCTCCAAAAGCACCCACCCACTGGCTGATGGTGATGTGCCATCTCTGTCCCCTATTCTAATCTCTTTAATAAGAGTGCTTTGTCAATCCATGTAATAGCAGGATTGGTGGGCAATGTCAAAATTTCAAATTTTAACATGTGAAAATACTGCGCCTCTTTCATTACAATCATGATCACGGAACTGGAGACTGGAAGTGACTCATGATACTGAGATGGTAGTATTGCTATTTCAAATAAGGATTTTGAAATAGCAAGTTTGCGGCAGCAAAATGAAACACTCCATGGCTGTATCCACCTCTGAAGGTACCTAGTGCCATATTAACTTACTTTTGTCTGCCAGTTTGTGGTTGTTCTGCATTGTTATTTACATTTCATTGCCCCAAAAATTCCTGATAGAACTCATTGTTTTTTTTTTTGGATGTCACTCCATGGGTAATGCCACCGCTTTCAACTTCAGCCTATTTCCAAACCTGCAAAATACAAGTGCTCCTAACAAATAAGTTTGGTGAGCAGGAGAAAGTTGACAAGTGGATGGTTTACCACTATCAATACACATTTCAATATCTAATTGAAGGTATCCTTATTCTTGGTAAATCCCAACAGGTAGTTTATAATACTATGGTTATAGATTATCGACACCAACTATGTTCCCCAAAATAGAAAATCAATGCGGGATATTATCCATTTTATAAATCTCCCGGGATAGTTCTTTCAGATTTCTCCTAGGTTCGTAATTTTAATGAATAGCTCCCACGTAGCTATATAATACTCGTACTTTTAATTAACAATAATTGACTTACCTTTATGTGATGACAAAAGGTACATGATCAAAATGAAGAATGAATGATTAAAATGAAAAATGTGTTAGCGGATGAACAAAGGATGATAAATACATGATATCACTATCAAACAAACGAGAAACGGGAGAAACCTAATTTTTTTTTTTTTTATAGGTCTCTTTTGAAAGAGAGTGAAGATGCCAAGATGGCTACCAACTATCTTTTTTAGAAGTTACTGAACAGCCCTGTCATGGGCATTATTTAAAAAATCTCTTTTGCTAAAAGAGATAGTTAGACGGAAAGAGATCCCGATTGCTTAGTGAATATGTAATGTTCCTCGCGTTGATTTAAGGTATGTGCGGGTTGGGTAGGATGATACTCATAAATTCACATGGAACACTACAGTATTAATTTTTTATTGGGTTACTAGATGGATAACACGATGTTATAAAGGAGAGTGTGAGTCGCGTATAAGGTGCTACGGCAAACTGAATCGGAGGGCGATGTCCTGAGGGGAGTTCGGGAAAACTGGGTCGAGCTGACCAAAGCAGTTCCGTCGAACTGGCTCGTAACATTACCTCCCCCTATGAGGAGCACCTGTCCTCAGGTGTATACATTAAATTCAGCCTAGATGGGAAGCTGGAATACTGGCTGAGTTTTATCATTGAATACAGGCTCTCTGTTGCTGATTCTCCATCCGCTGTTTGAGAATATCTGTCAAGTGGAAGTGAGGGGGGAGCGAAGTTCTTCGAAGTAGATTCCTCACAACGTGCCCGATCCTTGAACGCAGGTGGAGAGGAAAGGAGTACTCCAGAGTCCCGTTTTAAGTCATCAACTTCGCGAATTCTAGCGAAGCTGGATGGGATTTTACAAAACAGCGAATTGTGTGCTTTGTGACATTGGCATACAAATCGGGAAGTACACATGTCTGAATTATGTGTCGAGGCAAAGCAGTTCGCACACAAATCATTAGAATGAATCACATCCCATCTCTCCTCAACGGTCATCCCTTTGAATGTTTTGCATTTACGGAGGGCATGACGTCCACCGCAAACTTTGCAAGCAAAATTCAGTGTTCCTGGGGATGAAGAGGATGTGATATTTCGGGCGGGATGAGCGATCTGGTGGTCCTTGACTTTTGTAACACTTTGAGATGTGTCGATGTCTGATGCCAATGAAGATGATTGTTTCAGGTTGTGATGGTTGGGTGTTTTCGTTGAAATGGACGTCTTTGATCCAGAGGCTTTGTCGATGAGGGTATGGGCGTCGACTTGGTACGTGAGTGTACGTTGCACCCATTCAATTGCTTGTGAAATGACCAACCGGCTTGGTAGGGATTGGATAAGTTCATCTAAGTTCCTATCCAATTTCTGTAGAGTGCGGCGGTAGTGATAAGCTAAAGAATGGGGGCTTGAAGTCGGATTAAAGGCCTTCAACCCTTCAACTAGGTGTTTCCATTGTATTAAATGTATAGCACAACCTACGCCCTCTGATGAGATTTCGATGTTGTTCTGAAACAGCATCGTCACAAAAACTTAACGGTGTTAACACACAACACTGAAACACCATAATTAACCACGGAATTCCTTATTGGGAACGTATTAAAGTCCGTGAGTCCTACCGACTGCGCCAAATGTAATGTTCCTCGCGTTGATTTAAGGTATGTGCGGGTTGGGTAGGATGATACTCATAAATTCACATGGAACACTACAGTATTAATTTTTTATTGGGTTACTAGATGGATAACATGATGTTATAAAGGAGAGTGTGAGTCGCGTATAAGGTGCTACGGCAAACTGAATCGGAGGGCGATGTCCTGAGGGGAGTTCGGGAAAACTGGGTCGAGCTGACCAAAGCAGTTCCGTCGAACTGGCTCGTAACAAATAGGCCCCCAGAAGTTGGGTATCTGCAGTAGGTAGGTACACAGATAGGGAAGTGGATTTGTGGGATGGAGCTCAGATGAGAACGCTGAAAATACCATTCAAGGATGATGTTTTGTTGACAGTGGATGTTAGGTAGATATCAAGAAAAATACAATTCACTGCACAAAACCATATAGGTATTTTTGAAGATTAAAAAAGAGGTAATAATCGAGGACCTCGATTTGATATTAAGTAAGGAACACCAATGGGAATGCTATTAATACAACAAGGAAATAAAATAATATAAGTTTAAGAAAATCTGCACTGCTATTTCACAGTAAAAAATTATCTTTCCGACGGAATTCCATCTGTAAAATGGGGAATGTAGGCTTTCAGCAAATAAAATCATTCATAACTGAATTATGGAAATAATAATATAACGGTATCCTAAAATAATGAGAAATTAATACTAAAATTTCTCATGGTATCCTGATAGTATAGACTGAGAGGTAGTGAAAACATATATTTAGAGTTGAAAATTTAATGAACGGTAGTTGATATAATCTATAGGTAGTATAGATATTTATATTGTGGGATGTACTGTGGGAAAATCTAAATTAAGACAAAACGTTGACACCGTTATTATCACCTGCCCACCATAATTTTCAAGCATACCTATCTACAGATTTCGGGAACCCTAACCGTATAGTATTATTACACGATATCTGCTTGAGGATGTCGACGTTATTTTTCGAGAAGTGCTGTTTTATCATCTTCGTACTTAAGGCATGAGTTCAGTTGATGTAAGGTGACCAGATGTCCTTCTCTTGGAAGGACGGTAGGTACTACTTTTCAATCCGCAGTCCTGCTAGTCTAAAGGACTGCAAGGAATAACGCCTGTAGGTACTTTCTAAAACAGTACATCCAAAGGACCATTCCGACATAAAATAAATGGAAATTTGCTAAAGAGTAACTCTTTTTTAAATACAAAACTTCAGGGGACGTCCCTTTGAGGAATAGAAAGATAACTTCCAACCAGTAGCTTACAATAACTTCTGAACCGAAACGTTAATCAGTGGAGCATTACGTTGGACACCCGGTGACGAAAAATTGTTACGTTAGACACCCAGGCGGAGAAGCCCCCTCGTTCGAGTTGTACATTAGACAGGCAGACTGCGGGAGAGTTACGTTGGAAACCCAGGACCGATCCCTTCAACAGAAACATTAAAATGGACCACAAATTTCCATTCTCACTTACAGACTTAGGACTTTCTACATGTCAAATTCAGGATTCAGGATTCGATCTGAATTCCACGAGTAGGTGTGATTTGAAATGTGTGGTTTTATGATAATCTGTAGTCAATTATAACTGATGATAATAATGAGCATTGATGAGCATCTCGTTGATATCAATGCTATGACATCTCGTCAATAAATATGATAATAAATAGTATCTTAATTGTCAAAATGAGGCCAGTTTAGCTGACATTTTCTTGGCGAAAGAGTACAAGGGGAGTTCATGTTGGCGTTGGGTAACAAACACATTTATTGATCCATCACTGGCCTTCTGTGATTTCACGCCTTGGCTGCTTCTTATGGCCCATTTCAATAGACTTCAACTTCACATAAATTTTGGCCTGCACTTCTAGCAGCTCTGCCACAAAATGGTAGATGTGTGGATGTGGAGAGTTGAAATCTTTGTTGAACCAGGAATGAAATGACTCGCAGGCATTAAGCAGGGTTCACATCCATCCGGAAAGCTATCCGGAAAGTGTGTACGAGCAGCTGATTGGTTGGACATCAGCTGGGGAGGGGGGAATTTTCTTTCCGGAGAAGTACTTTTGAAGCGAACTGTACGCATCTGATTTTTCAGATATTTTCCGCTCCGCATGTGCGCAGTTCACTACTGCGCATACAGAATGGCGTCGGCAACCGAAACAGCTGTGGGAGGAAGCGCGGGAAACGAGTTGTCAGCCAAAATTCCGGATGGTTATGAACGCCTTCCCAACTTCCGCGATTCCCCTCCATCCCTTCCACTGCTTTTCACTAGCTTCCCCTATCCGTATTTCCATACGGCTCCGGATGGATGTGAACCCTGCTTTAGTGGTCCATGCTCCAGACATTAGACAATAGCGAGGCTGTTAGCGATAACAGGGGGCATTCGGAAACAGTAGTAAACAGGGCCGAAGTTCTCTGTGAGTGTTTAACGTAACATGCCGTGTCGGGCTCTCCTTCACTTGCCCGCCAAGGGGATTGTACTTTCACTTTCACTGAACCACTGGGTGTTGTAACAGTGCGGCTGTTCTCGAGTCGTTTTTTGGTCCGGTGGAGACGGGATCGGTGAGTGGAAGCCTTATCGATATCCCTTATTAACCGGTGATAATCTCACTGGTCTACGAGGGGGGCTCTCGAGGGTCCACCCCCAATGTCACACACTGTCACAGAGTCTAACGTATTGCGCCCGGCATCGGTGTTCTATGGCCGAAACCGTTGAAGATGCAAAGAACAACATCAGCGCAATGCATCACGGCTTTACGCTGGCACTAGAAATGCGAATACCACCAACACCAAGCTGTGTCCGACATCTACAGAGGACAACTACGCTGAGAACTTCCACTTTGTGACTAGCATGGCCGCGGCCGAGTCAGATAAACGGATAAAAAGAAGAAGAAGTTTCTTCGCGGCATCATGGCGGCATTCTCAAGAAAACAACAACGTGCTCATATTTTGAAATGTTGTGAACTGTTGTGAAATGAATGCATAGTCAAACAGCGGGGTTCTGAGAGGAATATAATTTTTTTTTTTCCGGAGTTCTGTTTTCACGCAATGCCTAATAAGGTAAGTGCAGACTGGTTTTCCGCTTGAGTGACTGATATTTCATCAGAAAATAGGACAATATTATACAGGTGTCATTCATCCAACTCTTAGGTATGTCAGAATGTCACCCTCCCACCTCACCATGTCCGATTGGTATTTTGTGACTGTCATTTCCGCAAAATAGGGATTTTGAGTGTTATATTGTAACCCGGTGAAATAATTGTGTTATTCATCCAACTCTTAGGTATGTCAGGATGTCACCCTCCCACCACACCATGTCCGATTGGTATTTTGTGACTCATTTCCGCAAAATAGGGATTTTGCGTGTTATCTCGTAACCCTGTGAAATAATTGCAGAAAAATAACCGATACACAACGAAGCGTATGCCACTGTCAATGGTGTCGACGCATTAGTGGCATAGGTACGCTCCTGTGTTTTCAGCGGCCTTAGTAGACCTTAGTAGGATGTGAATCCTTCAGCGTAAAATGCCAACAGTTCACGTTTACTTATGAACAGGGTTGCCATACGTCCTACTTTTGGAGGATGAGTCCTACGTTTTACGCCCTGTCCTCCATCCTTTTTGAAATTGGGTCATTTTGTTTTCTGCATTTTGGATATGTTACCGGCAAAGTATGAAATCCAGGCATGTGTATCTGTTTCATGCTTTGCCGGTAACAGATACACAGTCAAAATACAGAAAATGCAGATAGGTAGTTTTAGGCAAATTCAGCAATCGGCTCTGGAGAATTAGAAAAAAAAAAGATGTGGATGGGGTAATGTGTCGAAATATGTCGTAGAAAGGGATTGATACCTACCAATTTATTTGTTGTTCAACCCTGATTAGTTCTAGAATGATATCCCTTCATAACCGTAGGTTACCTGACTTGTCATGAATTACTTTATAGGTTCGTTCGCGGTGGCCATCTGACTGTCTTCAAACCGTCAGATCCATCATTTGGCGTTCGCGGTGGTCTTGCGGACTCGTCTCGGACTGTATAGCATCCATAGGATGCTGTTCGCGGTGTTTTTCTGGCGGTTCGAAGACAGTTCCAAGACCGTCAGATCAGTCCGTGGATTTTCCGATGTACTCCTTTCTGACTGCTCGCCCCCCACTACCGCTCGCCCGTTTAAGCCAATCAAATCATTTCTCATCGCACCGTCGTTCGTCGTGTTATTCGTTCTGTGTGTTCATTCTAATAACCCTACCTACCCACTTCTCAGCATTCTACGTAGTATAGTAGTTTTCTGTGCACTTCTCTCACTTGCGTTTTGGTACTTCTCGCGATGAGTTCATCCAGTGATGAGGGGTCGATCACTCCTATCGAGGTGTCATCGGAAGATGATTTGGACTTACTCCATCCAGTGAAAAAAAAAATGTAAAACTATCTGGAAGAAGTTTTTCCTGTATTCGACGAGGAAACTTTTTTTGTTCATTCTCATCCAGAAGACGTCACTGGCCGTTCTGTTAGGGACAGATTGGCATCTCTACTAGCGTCTTGAATTATTCATTTATTATAGTATTGTTTACATAACTACCCAAGCTTTTGTATTTCAATCACCATATCCTTCAACGACTGATCTTATAAGTGAGCACTTGTAGGTAAGTATGTCTCTGAATCAAGTTTCCTACCATAACGATAAACACCGCAAATTCTACTGGCACAAATAACTAGAGGGGTTAACAAAAAAATTGTAATGGACATACAAAATTGCTGCCTATAGATTTATTTCGTGCGTCGGTGGTCGGTTGAATATCCCAATTGAAAAACTTAGTGCCACTTACCTACCTAATTTTACGATTACGGTGGGTGTTCCAAGAACTGGCCTAGCAATTTATTGTTGGTTTTTGCCAATTTTGGCCCACTCGAAGACTCCTAATTTTGAAAAATTATCTTCGATTGTTGAAATTGTATTTTTCTGGCTGAATTCACAGTTTATGCTACCTTTTTTTTGTAGACGTTTCCGGTGATTTCAGCCGTTTTATCAGATTATTGACCCTTGAGGAAACCGAATGCATAGCTATATTAACAAAAAATGAGCACATGAAGAATGTGTAGTCAGTTATCAGCAAAATTAGTTGAGTACCTACCTAACAACGAACTTCAAACTTTCGATTAGGTATTTCTTCAGTCACCAATTATTCCACAGAAGTACACTGGTATCACCGAATTTGATAAACATCCCATTAGGTCATTAGTTAGGGAGAAAACTACAGAGATTTCGATTTATTTTTATTAAAAGTACTTCGACTAAGTACAAGTTGAGATAAAGGAATGGATAACATTGGTAAGAGATGAATACTCGAAGCAAAACATAGGAACTATATTACAACTAGTAACATATAGAAGATAGTCTACCCATTCATCAGAAGCATAGGAATAATCGTAATATAAGACTTGAGTAAGTAGAAGAATGAAAAAAGTAATAAATTAGCCGAAATCAACGATGACCTATAGGACGAACGTTAGTATTATTGTTATAAAAAGAAGAAATAAATTAGCAGAGATCAATGATAACATTATGAACTTCTCACACATGCACGAGTCACAGCCTTTCAATAAACCTAAATAGGTATGATTTGTATAACAAATTAACAAACGTCAGAAAGGAGAAAAAAATCAAGATCGACGACGACACCACACAATCAGGAAGGTTAGACATTTGCAGGATGCACAGCGGTTGCAGTCAGATTTCCTTCCCAAGCGTTCGCGGTGTACCCGGTCCATTGTGAGTTTGAAAGTTGGTATTGGTGGCGCATGCGTGTTGGCACGATCAGAAAAGTGGCTTCAGACGGTTCCCTGACCGTCAGAAAAACACACCGCGAACGAAGCTTATAAGACTAGTTCTTGTTGCCCAGTCGTTGCTGTTATTCCCTCACATTGAGTTTCATTTTCCTTTGTTATGATGTTGGTTTATTATTTTCAATAATGAACCATTGGAATCGAGCATGAAAAAAAAAATTCTTACCCCCCCTCAAAATTTGATGGTTTACGTTTCAAGGTATGTAGAATCCAAAACTGCAATAAAAATATTTCTGTCTGTCCGCCGTACGCCGTACGGGCCACTTTTCTTAGTTACCATGGAAAAAAATTGATGAAATTCGGGTTATAGGTTCCGTTCGGCGTCTAGTTGGTCCTCGAAGCTCGACGTTACTGTGAGTCATCTCTAAGGGGTTCAAAATAGGGGTTGAAATTTTCAAAACGCCTATACCATTTTTTTACGTAAATATTTTTACGGTTTTAAATAGTTCTTGAACTTGCGAGTTTTTTAAGACCATCCGGAGCATCGTACGTCCAGCCGTTCGTTCACAGTAAGGCCCCGAAGTTTGCACCGACAGGCATTTTCGACTCCAGTGTGAATGAAATTGTATACAATTCAAACCAAATCTCGTAACCAGAGACGCGCCCACAATAGGAATTTGTGAATACGGCCAATCATTGGTAGGGATCACCTGATTATATTGGCGGAGTATGAAGTCGAGTTGGTTGTTCTGTGATATTATTTAATTTGAAAAATGATGGCTCTTTTGGAGTTTGTTGGTAGGTAGTGAAACTTGAACAAACGTTGAAGTATTATTGATGGGTAAATTATTACTACGGTAAATCATTACTCAACGGTAAATTATTACACAACGGTTCATTATACCATCTACGTAGAAGGGGCTGGAGTTTGTTGGTATTTTCACTCCTCATCAACAATTTCTTTTCAGAACTTCATTATGTGTTTCTTTTTGTTAGGTACTGTTTGTCATCGGCAGAATTATTTTAGCAACATTTAACTCGTGATTTAGGTAGGTACCTAGTAACGAGTACGGGGTTAGGTACTAACCTACGGAGGGTCTGCGATCTACATAATATGTGTAGAATAGTACATATTATATTATATAGACGGGTTATCTATAACATAGAGCTGTGATCTGTAACAGAAGGGTATTCTATAGAAAATAATAAACCGTTGTGCAGGGATGTTTCCCTCCCTGGCCTGTGGAGTGAGGAGGGTGTAATTTGCCGAAATATAATTATATCGTAGAGAACTGAAACTTTCTGTAGGACGGCATTCTTAATTTTGGTTTATTATTTTCAATAATGAACCTTCAGAATCGAGCATGGGGAAAACAATCCCCCCCCCCCCCTCCACCTTTAAAATATGGTGGTTTCCGTATCAAAGTAAGTAGAATCCGAAAATGGAATATAAATTAAAATAATTCAGTCCGTCCAAAATACTTTTCTTAGTTACCATGAACCAAAATGAATGAAATTTGGTTTGTAGGTCCTAAACGGGGTCTAGTTGGTCCGCCGCGAAGCTCGGCACTGTCAGTATCTCTAAGGGTAAAAATAGGGGTTGAAATCTTCAGAACTTCGTAGCTCGAACGTGTTTAAATTGATCTCAAACTAAAGAATTTTTTTTTAGACCACCCGGAGCATTTTGCGTCCAGCCGTTCGTTTGCACCGAGAAGCTTCGTCAACGTGATTGGGATGAAACTGTATAAATCCGGCCCAGATATCATTGCTAGGGAGCACCTGATTATAGTCACGGATGGCTGTACGAAGTCGTTGGTTGTTCTGTGATAATATTTCATTTGAAGAATAATGGCTCTTTCGGATTGTAACTTGAACAAACGTTTGCGTTTCATGAATAACAACAAATAATTAATTAATGATTGAATGATTGAATCCTGCGTATTTTGATGTAACTGTAATTCCCGGGCCAGCTCCAGTACTCGATTTAGAGCATTCCCGGGGGGGGGGGGGGGGGGGACTCGAGGGTTGATGTTGCCCACAGAAAACCACTACACAGGTAAATGATAAACAGCTATACAGGCATCTACATAGGTAAATAATAAACCGTTGTGTAATAATTTGCTACGTTATTTGTTATCCACCGAGGTCAAGCAAAATAATATAGTTTATTTTCCAACTGTAATATTCAATTGATTGTTACTTTTTGCAGTGTGTAACCCCAATGCTTCCTGAGTGTTTGTATTGGGTGTTGTTTATATATGTTAATGTCTGTTTTTAAAGTATCACTTTCTGTTGAAAAAACGCTGCTAAGTCCTTGTCACATGGGTTTATTGTTCTACTGGACATACCTACAGAAATGTTGGCTGTTCATTTATTGTTTCTCGGAAACGCGAATTCGGCTCCTATTTTTTTTACAAGTCATCTTTGATCATTTATAGTGCCATTCAGTTGTCTTCATTCACCTGTTGATACTACTTCTAGTGTTATTACACAAATTTATTGTGATTTCAGACAGTTACCAGGTTTTTGACTCACAAATAATGCATTTTGGGAGCTGAAACTTCGTTGCAACCTCAATTCTTCACTCTTTGGTCAAAATCAACTTCATATTCGGTCTCTCGCCCTAAAAAAAAAAAAACATGGAAAACTATACCTCACAAGCTCACGTTCACTAAAACCTCGAAAACCCATATTTTTACACCCATTTTTCCCCCACAACACCCCTGGGTGCATTCCGATAGGGGGCCGAGTTTTGGAGCACAACTAGGACACAAATGTGTTCCAAAATTTGGACCCAAACTGTGTGCGGAAGAACGATGATTTTAGACCAAAATGTAACGTACATTTAAGGCTGAAAATTCGTTAGAACCTCAAGGTTCGTTCTTAGTGGGCGTTCTGACAGTTCTCGAACTCATAAGAACTGGGACGGAAAATCCCGGGGCGTTCCGGAACTTGAGGAACTTGGGGGTTCTGCACTGCGAACGATTTCAGAACTGGAAGTGGAATAACCTGTGTGCGCATGCGTCACCTACGTTCTTGAGTTCCAGTTCTGACAGTTCCGAAAAAAATCGGGGACTGTCAGAACCGTTCGGAACTGGATTCGCAAAACACTGCGAACGCAGAACTCGGCGTTCCGGAACTGGGCGTTCTGGCACTGCGAACGACAAAACTCGACTGCGCTTGCCCAGAACCGTTCGGAACTGGCAGAACGCACACTGAGAACGAAGCTTCAATTTTCCACTCTCTGGTCAAAATCTACTTCATATTCAGTCTCCTCGTCCTAAAACGCTGCAAATTTTACACAAAGCTTTATTATTTACCTGTGTAGAAGACTGTTCTGTGTAGATCACTGTTTTCTGTCGTCAATACCTGCCCCCCCCCCCCCCCAGGGGAAAGCCTTAAATCGAGTACTGGAGCCGGCCTGGGAATTTGATTGGCTCATCAGGTTTACGCTCTTTACGTGCGATTACTTTTGAACTAGTGAACCAAGTAAAATATAGATATTTACGCGCTTTACGGTTCTGCGAGGGCGGTGGCTGGATCATAGGCTATATCTCGACCGTTACGCGTGTTTGCGAACCTTTTATGGCCTTTGCGTTTTACGCGCTTTATGTAGATTAAGCGTCAGTGTGAACCCAGCTTTAGGCGAGAGGTATCTGTTTACAACTGTTGTATTCCCAGAAAGGATCTATGGGTTTGATTATGTGAACACATGTTGGGCTCCGCTCAGTACCATTTTCTGTTTTCTTTGAAGAGATTGTCTGTTTTGAGCCGAAGAACTCCATCAGAGTGTTTGTCGTGCTATTATCAGATGGGGAGGCAGGCTGCTAATCAGGAGGAAAAAACTCCCTGCCAAGCGGAATCACCCACCCAATATCCATTAAACATTATGCTGGTAACCCTTCGTATGTCCTCTCTGTTGACACTTGAATATGACCTCCTCGCACCAACGGTATTTGTCTTGTGCCCATCTTTTGGCGCCCATGTTAAATAGCTCTGCTAAGCTGGAACTTTTCCCAGCAGGGACTTGGACGTTGACTTATCCTTTTCCCTTCTTCCATGGATGTGTGGACGTTCAGAGAGTTCCACACACTTCCGTTATCCTTTAGTTATTTTACCCACCTGAAGATAATTTGATCTTAAAGCTAAACTATGTCTTCTCGCTCTTTTTCCCAGGTTCGGAACGGGATTGAGCTACTGAGTGCGGCAGTGAGGTGCGGGGACAAAGAAAAAGTCAGGTGAGAGGCATCACATAACTTCATTCACCCTTAGGCCAGGTACACACTTGCTGCAAATATGTTGTGACGCTGCTTCATTTCAATCTACGTCTTATTGGCGTTCCAATGCACTCTAGGGATATGAATACCCGTGATAGGGCACAGCGTCAGGCTCTGTTGTGCCACCAACCGAAAAATTGTAACTTAATTTTAGATTGTATAGATTGTACCTATGAATTACCTACATTACATACCTGTAATTGAGGTAACGCATATGTTTTTGAACTATAGTTTCTTTTTGTTCCTATGAAACTCTATGGGGTAATTACGTATTACGAGTAAATACAGGGCTGTGGGGGGGGGGGGGGAGACTCACAGTACCTACTATTTCAATATTCAAATGTATTATATAGGGACGATAAACTTTGAGGATTTATTTTCAATGTAGGCACTTGAATGAAATGTCTAAAAAAAAATTGTTAATTGCTGTTAACATTTTAGTTTATTATTTTCAATAATGAACCTTTGGAATCGAGCATGAAAAAAAATTAAAAAATTAACCCCCTCTAGAAATGGTGGTTTCCGTTTCAAGGTATGTAGAATCCAAATAAAGTTGGAAATGAGAACAGAAACCTAGCTATTTTAAAAGTTAGTATTGAAGTTCATCGTAATTCATTTTTTGTGAACCATTTCTGTAGGTATTTTGGTTTATTATTTTCAATAATGAACGTTTGGAATCGAGCATGAAAAAATAAATATTACCCCCCCCCCCCCCCCCCCCCCCCCCCTCATCACCCCTCAAAATTTGATGGTTTCCCTTTCAAGGTATGTATAATCCGAGGATGTAATAAAAAAATGTCCGTCCGTACGCCGTACTTCGCACTTTCCTTACTTACCATGAACCAAAATTAATGAAATTTGGTTTGTAGTTCCTATTCGGGGTCTAGTTGGTCCGCGAAGCTCGGCGTTAATGTCAGTCATCTCTAAGGGGTGAAAAATAGGGGTTGAAATTTCCAGGACGCTGTTATCTCGAATTTTTTTTACGTTTTTTAAGTAGTTGCGAGTTTTGTACGTCCATACGTTCGTTCACAGTAAGGCCCTGAAGTTTCCACCGACAGGCTTCGTCAACAGGAGGGTGAATCAAATTGTATACGTTCAGCCCAGGTATCATTGCTAGGGACACCACAACAATATGGTCCCTACTATTGGGAAGGGGGTTAATGGGCCCCAATATTAGGGCGTTCATAGTTTTCAAGTGCCACCCATTGAGGCCCCATATAGAGGTTATTGGGAATTGGCCCTAGATATCATTGCTCGGGAACGCCTGATTATAATCACGGATGGCTGTATGAAGTCGAGTAGTTGGTTGTTGTGATATTATTTCATTTGAAGAATGATGGCTCGTTCGGGTTTTGTTGATAGGTACTTTTGCAACTTGAATAAACGCTATGCTTCATGAATAACAACAAATAATAATTTATTGATGATTGAATTATTGAATCCCGTGCATTTTTATGAAACTGCAATTCCTAGGCAGGCTCCAGTACTCGAGTTAGTGGCCTTGGGGGGGGGGGGGGGGAGTATTGACCACAGAAAACAGCGATCTATGCAGAAGGAGAGCAGGGGGGGCCTATTCACTAAAATAGATAGTGGAAAGAGATTATCTATTTTGAAAATCCCCCGCGAGAGATAGTCTCCCCTGGGAGACAGTCTCTTCCAATATCTCCTGGGTTCGTCTATTAACTGAATAGCTCCAGAGACCTTGAGAAAGAGATATGCATCCTAATACACGAAAATGCCATAGTATCCATGAAGTGCGAGATGTTTGTGCCCCTGGAGTTCAATTCCTTAATAATGAACGCATTTCTTAGTAATACCTATTCAATGGGTACCTACCTACCTCAATCCATACTTGGACGTTTTTACTCAGGAATCAATAATTACCTATGTATATATTTTTAATTAAAATTGAAATGAAAAATTTAAACTTTATGAAATGAAAAAAATACACGATCAAAATTACCGATGTGGTTGCGGATGAACGAGGATATTACAGGATCACTGTGAAACAAACGAGAAATAGACTCTCTCTTTGGAGGAAAGACACCTAATTAGCTGTCTCTCTGAAAGAGATCGAGAATGCCAAGATGGCCGCCAACTCTCTCTTTTAAAAGTTACTGAATAACCCTGTCATGGATACTATAAAAATCTATTTTGCCAAAAGAGAGAGTCGGACCTGATAGAGATGTCTCTTTGGCTTAGTGAATAGGCCCCCAGCTATACAGGTAAATAATAAACCGTTGTAAAATTTGCAGCGTTCTTTTGGTTTATTATTGTCAATAATGAACCATTGGAATCGAGCAAGAAAAAAAATTCTTACCCCCCCTCAAAATTTGATGGTTTACGTTTCAAGGTATGTAGAATCCAAAACTGTCTGTACGCCGTACGGCCCACTTTTCTTAGTTACCATGAAAGAAAATTGATGAAATTCGGGTTAGAAGTTCCGTTCGGGGTCTAGTTGGTCCTCGAAGCTCGACGTTACTGTCAGTCATCTCTAAGGGGTTCGAAATAGGGGTTGAAATTTTCAGAACGCCGTATCTCGAAAACTTTCGATTGAAGGGTATTCTTTTTTTTTACGTTATTAAATTTGTCTTGAGCTAAACAATTATTTGAGACCACTCGGAGCATCGTACGTCCAGCCGTTCGTGTGCACCAAAAAGCTTCGTCAACACGATCGTGAATCAAACGGTATAACTCCGGCCCGGATATCATAACTACGGAGCATCTGATTATAATCAAGGATGGCTGTATGAAGTCGAGTTGGTTGTTGTGCGATATTATTTCATTTGACAAGTGATGGACTATTGGATTTTGTTGGTAGGTACTTCTGAAACTTGAACAAACGTTGATGGGTAAATTATTAAACAATGGCAAATTATTACACAACGGTAAATTATGACACCACGGTAAATTATTACACAACGGCTCATCTACCCAGAAGGGGCTGGATTTTGTTGGTAGGTACTTTTGCAACTTGAACAACCGTTGAAGTGTTATTGATGGGTAAATTATTACACAATGGCACATTATTACACAACGGTAAATTATTACACAACGGCTGATCTACCAAGAAGGGGCTGGATTTTGTTGATCGGTACTTTTGCAACTTGTACAACCGTTGAAGTATTAGGTATTGATGGGCAAATTATTACACAACGGTTCATTATTCTATCTCCGTAGAAGGGGAACCTATACAGGTAAGTTATTACACAACGGTTTAGGTAGGTACCTAGTAACGAGTACGGGGTTAGGTACTAACTTACGGAGGGTGTAGAATAGTACATATGTTATATAGAAGGGTTATCTATACAGAGAGCTGTGATCTGTAACAGCTGTGATTCTGTACAAAATAATAAACCGTTGTGCAGGGATTTGCAGCGTTTTTATTTTCCCTTTTTATGGATGCAATTTTCAGTCAATGATTGAGAGATAGTGACGCAGTACTTACTGCACACATTTGTCGGATGCTGTAGAACTCTTCATTGGAGTGACGTAGTACTTACTGCACACATTTGTCAGATGCTGTAAAATCCCCCATTGCTGGCCCTGCTTATACATGTGTAACCTTCCAAGCTATAACATAATATTTCATTTATATAATCACCAATCAACAGAAAAACTTACTAGCACGGCTCTCATGAGTCAAGGCGACCTTGGTGACCAGAAATTGCATCTTCTATTGATAATTTACATGTCCATTCAGTGAACAAGAAAATCCAAATAACGCGTTACATAACCACTTAACGTGACGGAATGTCAACCCTACTGTCAGCCTCATCTGAGGGTTAGATTCATTTTGCTTTAGGAGAACATAACCATAATTGACGGCATCGATATGTCCATTAATTCAACTACATTGTTCATGAAATTCACTTCCTCACCATTACATTACATTTAAATCAGAAGTAATTGTTGGATTTGTGATTCCTGTTACAGATGGCTACTTACCAAATTGGAGGATTCCAGTACCTTGGCAGGCAGATTAGTACGCACGTCTGTGGTGGCTGGGAATGAATCTTTGGCCAAGTTAGTAAACGTTATGGATAGTGAGATGAACAGCCCTCTCTATTACGCTGCACGGTGGGGGAGTGTTCCAGTTATTAAACGGCTTCTGGAACTTGGAGCTGACGTCGATGCTGCAAATTGTGATTTACGGACACCTTTGCACAGAGCTGTATTATTGCAGAAGGAAACCATAGTGAACCTCCTTCTAGATAGAGGAGCCCAAGTGAACGTGTTGAACAAAACCAAAAATAGCCCTCTGCATTATGCTGTACGGTGGGGGAGTGTTCCTGTTATTGAAAGGCTTCTAGAACTTGGAGCTGACCTCAATGCTGCGAATGGTAATTTACAGACACCTTTGCACAGAGCTGTTTGTCTTAAGAAGGAAATCATAGTGAACCTCCTTTTAGATAGAGGAGCCCAAGTGAACGTTATGGATCGTAGGAAGAACAGACCTCTGCATTATGCTGCACGGTGGGGGAGTGTTCCAGTTATTGAAAGGCTTTTGGAACTTCGAGCTGAAATTGATCCGATCAACAGTAATAACCTGACGCCTCTTTTAATAGCTGCCAAGGAAATGAGCGGTGAGGCTGTTAATGCTCTGCTGAGACATGGTGCCGACACCAAAGCCAAACGCATTGACGGCTCAACAGCTCTGCACTACGTTGTGGAATGGGCTGACGAATCCGTTGTGGAAAATTTGATCTACTACGGAGCAGATCCAAAAGCCTGTGATTCCCGTAACTGCCTACCTCTAGACTACAGCATTGAGTACCGTCGTCCAAAAGTGACTCGTATTCTCTTAGAAAACTATGGGTATGTGTCCGACATGTTTCGCTTCTTAATTCACAAGATAAGGGAGGGGGGAGAGACGTCGGAAATCCTCCGTTTGCACTTACTGGACTTGGAAGTTCGCAATTTGTGGCCACAAGCGAACGATCGAAATGGCATCTTTCATTGCAGATCATTTTTTAAAGATATCATCAAAGGCAGTATTGATGGTGAAATCAAAAAGATGAAGAGGAGGTGTCTCGTGGAGGAGATCACGTTGTACGACGTGATCACAAAATCAAAAAACCAAATGCTTTCCTTAGTTCGTAATACGAGCTTACTCGAAGCACTGGCTTCTGTCAACATTGCTGAGGACTTCCCCATATTCGGTGGACTCTTCAAATACAAGTGGGAGGCTGCGTTGTCCCGGAGGAGATTGATTCTGGGTGGCGTTTCTGCACTTAGGTCCCTGATTATCACAAGCGTGGCATTTCGAATCAACGTCAGTGATGTCATGGAAGACATCTTGAGCATGTTGACGGATGCCGACCTCAGAAATATGATCACCGCTGCTCAACTCACAAATTGAACCCCTTCCCCAGTATTTGTTATTTTTACACTCATTTATAGGTAGGTAGGTACAGTTTCTATTAAAAATCTACTGCCAATCTGGAAACATGAAAAAGTGTTTGGTTTCCCTTATCCCCCATAAAATACCCACTTAAAAATATCGTCGTGCAGCATAACCATATAAGCGAATTTTCAAAGTAAACCGGTAAATTGTTAGCTGTTTTGAAGCAATGAGTGGCTCCTGCCACAGAACTTCTAGGTATCCGTACTGTCATGAAGAACAAGGAATTACGTGGCTATCTCCACACCGGAACTTTTTCTTAGTTACTATGAACCAGGATGAATGAAATCAGGTTTCAAGCCCTATTTTTTGAGGGTCTACTTAGGTAGGTAACTTCTTAGAAAAACTGACCACATTTTTCGATATCTTTTCTCAGGGTCCAAGAGGCAGGATGATACATTTTTTATTGTATTCCTTGTGTTACCTGAAGACTGCGTCGTGCCTTTCAAGAATTCTGATGTGACTCAGAAAGAGAATTGATTGAAATTAGGAAGAAACAGAACAAAAAAATTAGGACAAATAACATGAAACATCGTCACCACGAAGAAAATACACTGCCAAGGATGGCACAGGAGCTTCCTCGTCACAATCAGAGTGACCCATTATAAAATAGAACAGACTCGGAAGCAAAATAACATAACATTACATTACATTACATAACGTGAAATATAAATATTACATTACATAACATTACATGAAATATACATATTGCATAACATTACGTCCATAATACATTACGTCCATTATACATAATTGCGAAAGTTATGCGTGTTTGAATTTCACGTTAGTGCATGCGCAGGGCGAACCGCTGGCTTTATCATGTTGAAATTTATATGGGACCTCAATGGGCCCTACCCGCTTAATCCCTGAGAATTACATTGAAATTGGGTGAAATCTTTGGTTACTACGGCTGTAACAAGGAAATTGAATCTATTTCACGCCAGCGCATGCGCAGAGCGCACCGAGGGTCTGATCATGCTGAAATTTATACTGGAACTCACTAGGCCTTGTCCAAACAACCCTTGAAAATTTGAGCGAAATTAAATCAAAATTGTGAAAGTTATGCGTGTTTGGTGAATTTAACGTTAGAGCATGCGCAGGGCGTACCGCTGGATCAATCATGTTGAAATTTGTATGGGACCTCAAGGGGCCTTATCCGCACCATCCCTCAAAATTTGAGCTGAATCAATTCAAAATCGTGGAAGTTATGGCTGTAACAAGGAAATGCGGACAGACAGACTCACAGACCGACAGACACGGAACCAATTCTGTTCAGTAGGCTTTGAAACGCAAAATGCAAGTGGAAATTTTGATTTCTGAAGACAACAATTTTTTGGTTCACGAAAGTGAACACAAGGCTTCCGCTGCTTCGCAGACTCGGAAGCAAAATATAGGTTGGTATTTTTAACGCAGAAAGGTAAAGATAAGATGCTTCTAACAGACAAATCCAAGGATTTTTCCACTTATTTTTTACAGTAAATCCAGGGAATTTTTATGTTATCTATGGAATTTTTGAGACCAGTACTGAAAAACTAGTAATTTAGAGTTGGCAAAATCACTTGTCTCTTGGGTAGACACACTTGAATTACACTGGTCTCCTGGGATTTGTTGTTCTTTCGAGGATTAGTATTAGCAGTTCCATAGTTTGGTTTCCATCTGTACTCTTTGTAGGGATGAGGTTGTTGGAATAGAGTCTTGGCTTGTTCTCTTCATATGGGGCCTTGAGAAAATGCTGTTCTTCCACTTCACATTCGGGTGAGGGGGGTTGTCTCCGTGGAATGGAAGTACCCAGCTGTAGTAGTGATCGGCTAAAGCGTTATTTTCTGATAACGTGTTATTCGCTAACAGTTATCGGTCAGTAACCGGTTCCGATAACCAGTTTACGGATGGAGGGTGCTGTTCACCCTCTGAGTACTAGAAGTTGGTCATATGGTACCTACCTACCTATTGCCTCATCTTGTGAATCTGTCACACTGGTGGGCCTGACATACTAATGCTGACCATAAGTATAATAGAAATACATTTTTGATAGAGGGATACAACCTTAAAATATTTATGTGACTAGTTAGGCACGGAGTAAATAGTAAAGAGTGATCGCTGCAGGTTTGCTGTGTCCTATAGCGTACAATACCATCTCACGTCAAAGGGAAGCGAAAGGTCCTAAGCTGATGGATAACTGTCAGGAAGTCATAACCAGTTCGGTAAAGCGTTATCAGTGGCAGGTAGTTACCATCCCTACATCAAAGGGTGTGAGAGCGAGACAGTTACCTTTGTGCAGTCATTCACACACAGTGAAGGCAACTACCTTCCTTGTTTGTTCTTTATCCCACTCAAAAAGTCAAGTAGTGTTATCTTATGGTCAAATGAATCTTCGGATTCATTTTGGATTTATTTATCTGCTGGAACTGTTGCGCATTTAATAATTATCAAGTCCTTCACAAAAGAGAGCAGTACAAAAGACCATAAATCTACGCTCCACACGTCATAGACGTTCCAACCCCATAATTGGTAGCTGGTGAGGAGGACCAACAGGAAGGAGGATCGTGGCTATGGGATGAAGGAGGCAGTTTTGAGGAAAACCTTTTTTGACGAAGGAGTTTTTCGTGAACCAAGCCTAAAGGACAAGATGGGAAAGAATACCAGGACCATAACATCATTCACATCTGTCGATACACAAGACAGTAGACAGAGGATCATCACAGAGCGAGAAGTTGAGAACCCACAGTATTGAGTCACATCATTTTATACGAGCACAAGAGAATAAAGGTCATGACACCATAATTATTATTATTTGGTAAGTATTGTATTATTAATTTAGTGCATTTTTGGTTGTGGATGTAACATCGCGTAGTGGATAAGGAGGTTCACAAACCATAACATTATAGGGGGTACACATTTCGGACTTTATTTTTAAGTACGCCTTTTTATTTCAAAACAAAAGGTCTCGTACTGGCCTAGCCAGTAACGTCTCTTTAGTACTGCCCAAGCCCAGTGCAGTGATGGTGAAACAGCTTAGAATAACCGGTTATCGACCAAGAATCAGTTACTGAGAGAACCGGTTACGAGAAAATGTATGTTATTGGAATAAATACTTCGCTTCTCCTGGGCATTGTGCTTGGGCAGTAGGTACTAAAGAGGTGTTACCTTCCATCTAGGGCAGTATGAGACGTTTTGTTTTAAAATAAAAAGACAGTCTGAAGTGCGTACATACTTGGCGTTTTGTGTGGGATATAGAACAAACGAGAGGTGGTTGCCTTCACTAATACTCAATATCTGTGTGAATGACCACAAATGAGTAACTGTCTCGCTCTCACACCCTTGATGTGGGGAAGGTATTGAGTAACTACCTGTCGCCGATAACGCTTTACCTCATAACTGGTTACCAACTTCCTGACAGTTATCCATCAGCTTAGGACCATGCTTGTCTCTCTACTGGTGGGTGAACAGCACCCCCATCAGTAAACTGGTAACCAATTATCAGAATAACCGGTTATTGGAACCAGCTACTGACCGATAACTGTTAGTGAGTAACGTGTTATCAGAAAATAACGCTTTACCCCATCACTAGCCCGATGCCCAGGAGAAGCGAAGTTGTTATTCCAATAACATAGATTTTCTCGTAACCGGTTATTCTAAGCCGCCCATCACTATCCTACAGGTATGTTCCAGCCACCAGAATAAAGTTTTAAAACTAGAAACAGTTTTTCTGAAGGGGACAGGCACGTTCTGAAGAACTACCTATACGTGTAGAGAATGCTTGAAGCTCATTGGTCCGTCTTGGCTTATCAATCACACGGTTGAACGTGTAAAGATCAAGGGAAGAACAAAAACAGTTTGATAGCCATCGATAAAAGTGCATCGCAACACTGGCAGCATCACTCATCATCCACAACCATCTACAAAAGAAGACCACTTATGTCCGACATCTACAGAGGACAACTCTGCTGAGAACTTCCACTCCACTCCACTTTAAACTGATCCACTTCTCTGTCAAGTATTAATGTTGACAAAAACAATGTCGAATCTGTTTACGACATATTTGAAGCAGCCGCTCTATCATCTGCTAAAGCCACCATCCCTAGTAAAATAATCAGCCCTTTCACCAAGGCCAATAAGTACTGGAATGATCGGTGTCGAGATGCTGTTAACATTAGGAGGGCTCCACTTAGAAACTACCGACGAAACAAAACAGTTTCCAACCTCAAAACCTTGGAAGAAGTAATTCAGCAATCAGAAAATTATATTTTACAGGAGAAAAGAGCAGGATGGAACGAACTTTGTCAGTAAGCCACAACCAATCCAAACATTCACAATCGTCCTTCAGCATGACACTTACTAGCCAGCCTCAATGGGTCTAATGACAAAAACAGCAACTTCGTATCCCCCGAGGTCAACCCGGATTCCTGCAGGGACGTACCCCAGCAAGCTACCAAACCTCCATCAAAATTGCCTGAAATAATCTTGGAACATGTGGCGCCTCCCCGACCATTCTACCCTGAAGAGCTGGAAAACACCCTCACAAAACGCAAAGATACTTGCCCGGGACACGACGCAATTACCTACTCAATGCTCTCACCTTCCACCGATAGGAAAAACAGTACTGCTCCATATCTATAACACTTGTTGCACTCACAGTATTATACCCAAACAATGGAAGTACGTAAAAATTATCTATATTAAGAAGCCCAGTGATGATAACCAAAAACAACCTGTTCGCCCCTTATCCCTAATCCCTTGCCCTGTGAAAATTTTGAACAGTATGATCAACACCAGACTGGAAATATTTATCGAGACACACAACTTACCTACTGCCACCTACTCAACATGGATTTCGCAAAAAGCATTCAACTCTGGATTGCCTAACCGACCAACAAATAAGGGTCTTGGACTCAAGAGACAAAGGCATGTCTACATTATGTTGCTTCCTCAACATTCAAGGAGCTTTCAATGATGTAATTATACCCCAACTTATTAGTACCCTTATGCATTCCGGTGTATCCCCTTATATTGCAGCCTGGGTGGGCAACTTTTTCAACACGAAAACCTACCGAGATGGAATAAATACTGCAATCGGAACGCATGGACTAGACCAAGGGAGTATCTTGAGTCCACTCTTATTTAACATGTACGCCCGCAGTCTACATCTTACAACCCAGAATCCTTCAATACACACACTATCCTACGCTGACGATTTTGTATTCATGGTGCATGGGAAAGACCCTCTCCTGAACAGAGAGAAAATGAAAAACCACCTCACTTCAATTTCACAAGTACTTTGTAAAATGGGGTTCAAAATTAATGCCAACAAAACCACTCTTCTATCCATGTTTGATTCCCTCCCGATACACCAGAAGAGTGTGGGTATATTGTTGGACGATAGGCTTGTTGGAGACCTGCACACCAACTCTGTCGTTGCCAAATGCAATAAGGACAAATGCAATTAAGTTGATGAAGGGCACTGCATGGGGTTGCCACCCGGAAATCATGGAGAAGCTCTTCAAGCACGTCATGCTTCCCAAAATTGACTATGGCATCCATATCTACACCTGGGGAACCATTCGTAATGCACAAAAGCTCCAAGTGCTGCAGAATCAGGCACTTCGTCAGATTCTGACTGCTGTTAAAACTTCCCCTATCCCATCTCTACACTCCCTGTCTTCGACCACTTACTTGAATGTCAGAATTGAATTTGAGACATGTCGCACTCTTTCCAGACTATTCAGCAACAGCCCACATTTATATGACGCAGGTCTAAATTACTGCTCAGCCACCCTAAGAAAACATTCAGTCCCCTGGAATAAGTACAGAGAGGCGATCGGAAATACCCTCAATCAAATGGAAAGAGGAGAGGTGCACAGATACACAGAGGAAGACAACAGCGTCAGAATAAATCACCACTCAATCAAAGTTAACCCTACAGTTCCTAGCATAACAAAAAAATCCAGCCTAAGCGAGCTTGAATGCAAAAACCTCACCATGAACATATTAATACCAACTACCCCACATACCTCCATCGCATCTATACAGACGGTTCCAAGATGGCAAATGAACACAGCCGCCGCTCTCTATTGTGAGCTTCATAAAGTAATTTCGGGATTTGGACTGAACAAACACTCCAGCATATTCCATGCAGAACTAACCGCCATTTTCATTGCCCTGGAACACGCTGCATCAAATTTCACAACCTCTGACACCCTCATACTTAGTGATTCCAAGTCATCTCTATTATATCTACAGAAATTCAGACCTGGCGATCACCCCCCCCCCCCCCCCCCCCATTCATAATCCAGCAAATCTTTCGGCTAGTGCAGCAACTGGAAAGCATCAACAACACCTGTATAGCTTTCCAATGGGTAACCAGCCACGTACACAACCTCCAACATGTTAAGGTGCAAATTCCTAGACGCGACTCACGACTGCGACTGCGGCTCACGATTGGCCGCGTCGCACTCCTTCAATGCATTCCTACGGAACAACATTCCTAGGCGCGTTTCCCAGCCGTACGACTTAATGCGTCTGACGGCTGATGAGCGCGTCTGCGACTCCATTGGTAGGGTGAGCAGTCCAGCTGCAGGCCGTGTGCGACTGAGGTATGCAAACCCGCTCGAGAGTTCTGTTTGCATTCTTCATTTTGCTCCGACAACCTAGAGTAAAATACTATTTCCTCGTTTCCTTCATCCTGTCGCTATAATGACTTGAGAGTGGATCAAGTAGATATTTATTTAGTTGATACGTTACTAGGTTGATAGGTTATAGGTTGATAGGTTAGGAAAAGAAACAGTGAAATTTGACGGGAATCAGCACAGCTTAAAAATTAAGCATTATTTACCTCAGTGTGAGGGCCAGTTTTTCTTCAGCAGCAATAGGGTCTGGCACCCTATTGTACCCAGCGACGTAGAGTGTATCCTTAGGGCCGGTTTCACCACTAAACCATGAACTCGGTTTATCGGAAACCTAGTTCATCGTAACCGATGGATTGATCTCAGTTTAAAAAGTTTTGGGTTTCACGAAGTTAAACGAGTTTCTGGGATCGGAGTTCATGTTGAACTAAGATCAACGAAAACCAAGTTCGAGCTGCTCTTGATCCACAGTTTGAACTCTGATTTGGAAGGCAGGGGTTCGATTATTCGATGATACGATCAGGTGATAACGAGGTAAAATTGGGGGTGTCAGCTGTTTTGATAAACGTGGGAACGAGAAGCCCAGCTAACCATTTCTGTTTTTGCTTTCCCTACCTACGCTCCTACGTTGTTTTTCCCCGTTTTTTTTTCTCGCTAAACATAGTTTTTTTTCTGTGTTTTGTGTCCCGTTTTCCTGATCCCTAATGGAACCAAAACGAGTCAAGAGAGAACCGATCTTCACAGCCAGTGAGCGCGAGATTCCCTGCGACCTAGTAGAACGCCACTGGGAGATATTCGACACTGTTTTGAATCTCTTCCACCAGTTCCTACGCATTCATTTTCGTCACCAAATTTGCATTTATGACAAATATTACATTTGGTGATTACTTGAACCTTCAGAAAGTGACAAAGTTCCTTATATCACTTGCTTAAATGGCGAGCATGTGATTATTTTGACCGCTAATAACTGTAGGCAGAAAATAAAATAAACGCTATAATTCAATGTCACGACTACTTATGGAATCATTGAATTTTTATCCTATTTTCCCATTACGTCGGCTTTTCCTCTCTGCAAAATGCGTTTCCTGGTTTGTGCAGAGGAGTAGACCACACAGCTTGCGTAGTCTCATTGAATTCTTATCATCAGCTCTTTGAATAATAATTGATGCACACCGAAAACGTGATTAGGAATGGATCAGTTTGGGTTTGTCTGCTGATACATTCACTATACATTGTATTTATCTATTTTTCGTAGATTCTTTCGAGAGTCTGTATCTAGACACAAAAGTCACTCATCAAGATGTTCAAAATGTTCTGTCCTCTGGCGGAATTACCTCGGGCGGCGAATTATAATATTGTTGAGTTCATCACTTTCATCTTCGTCGAAAATCATGTTAACAACTCGCACTAGTGATCGAGACATTGTTGATGTGAATGGATAAGCGGGAGGGAAAAGTAGACTTGAACCGAGTTTATCACTGCTGATCGGCCAAAATCGAGCGTTCAGCGCTGAACTCCCGTTGAACTGAGTTCAGGGTTAAACGCCCGTGGTGAAACCCAACCTGACGGACAATCTCCGTTTACGATTTGAACCGCGATTTGAACTGAGATCAACACCTTCGTTTACGTTGGTGAAACCGGCCCTTAGAGTGGTCACAATAAGTCAACTTTCGAAATTCAATCGTGGCAACCCCCTAAAAGGTGCCATTTGACTAGAAAATGAGATTCCCAAAGTTTTAGGTCGATCGGATAACATTAACCCGTGCCGCATCGAGGTTGAAGTTTAGAAAAACTCACTTTTTTTCATAAAAATATTATTTCTTTCCTCATAACATAGTAACCATTTGTCCTAGAGACTTGAAATTGGTCCCATTTTATTTAAAATGTTATCTTCTTCAACTTTTACTTCCATAATTTTTTCGCTACATCATGTAGATTTTATGTTATTCAGCTTTTCCCATCTCAAAACGTGGTCCGTTTCAGCAAAAAATATGCCTTTATACGCATACCCCTAAAAACCACACTCCAGTCAATGAAATCGACCTCTAGGCAATTTGATACTTCTTTATCACTCTGGTATATTGAAAATTGATACATTTGAATCTAATATATAATATATGGAGGGGGTAGGGGGGAGATGGGTGGGTGGTGGGTGCTATGAAATGCACAAAAAACAATAAAAATTATGTAAAAAGTGTTTTAATAATACAAATTGAAAGTTTTTTGTATAGAAAATAATAGCCTGGAACTTATTTTACAACACAATATATCTATTCCAACACCACTGAATTTAGAACTACATTAATGGCTTAGATAGTGAGGCTTTATCGACATCAGGGTAAATTTTCCTACATTCTGACACAACTTGTAATAAAAATTGGCGCTGTTCTTCTTCTTTTGTCAAGCAAGAGTTGAAGTTAGTCTTGTATCAGTTTCACTCCTCTTTCAGCAGTGTCGTTGACTACCACCGTTCACTATGTTTTTAGCATGCAAATAATGAGGATTTTTGTTCCATAAGCGTTTATCGGTGTTTAAAAAATCTGTCTATGGAAAACCGCTTGAAAAAATTCAAGGTTTGAGAGGTGACAAAAAAAACAAGTTGCTTATCCAAAATAATTTGCTCTACATCTACATGTGCAAAATCTAAAATCGCTTTTCTATCCCAACCATAAATTTCAATATCGGGTTCACCTAGGGAAAATAATTTCATGGCCATACTTTTTTTAAATTCCTCAAGAATGAGAAGACAACAAAATGAATTACTGAACATACCTCTGCCACAACGAATCGTGGGCAGAGGTCGTTATTTTTGTGAAATAGGGCCCTAAAAAATATGGCAATATGGCACTTATTTTGGCCCAAATATGGCACTTATTTCTCTCAATATGGCACTTATTTTTCAACCCTCTCCGACCACCCCAGCTATTCTGAGACGATAATACCACAACATGCAAGTTATTTATGCTAAATAATTTATTTTATTTACAAAGCTTTATACAAATAATTTATTATTATTATTATTAAATAACAACATCAGGTGTGCTGCAACGCTTTCCATTGAAAATCCCAGCCGTCGATCACTCAGAAGGTATTTCATTTTTGAGAAAGTCCTCTCCACATCAGCCGTTGTTGCCGGGCCGTATTTCATAGAGAGGACATCAGCGGGTTCCCAGCCTTCCTCAAGAGTGGCTTCCTCACCACACAGAGTGGCGACCCGTGGAAGCACCCCATTCCAAAAGGGTTTGAGGCATTAGTAACACTAATGGCCTCAGGGTTCGAGAAACCTCATGTCATTCAGAAATATGGCATTTTCCAAAAAAATCTGCAGAATATGGCATTTTTGTATGGTGCCATGGCAATATGGCATTTGAAGGGCTCTGGTTATGGACCAAAGGTATAATACCCAACCCAACCTCCCTTCCCTGGTACTCAGGTACACCTGGTTCTCCTACATTTTTCTCAACCATAAACCGTATTTTTCTTGGACATGGCTACACTACTTTCTTCAAATTCCTCATGAAAAAAATCAACTCCCCGTACTGCCTAGTCTGCTCTGATACAGAAGAATTAGCCGATATGAACCATATCTTGAATAATTGCCTCACATTTTCAACTGCCCGTAATGAATTCAAAACAAATAATAACATAACTGGCTCTATACAACCACATTTAATTAAAAATCATCAACTTCCCTTTCTCCACAAACTTTTTAAATTTATCGAAGATAGTAAAATACAATTTTAGTTTATTACAAGCCATCAAACCCCTCAAATACTCTCCCCTCAATCTGCTCACCTGACATTCTTCCCCTCTGCACTGCTTTGAACTCCAGATAGGTACTATTCATCTAAACAGAGAATCTCCGTTCCACTACGTTTATCTCTTGGTACATTATTTCTAATTTTTTTTCCTCTCTACTGTCCATAATGAATGTATCATTACTGGCTCTTTTAAAATCATCAAATCCCAAATTAATATCCCCCTCCCATCTGCCCACCCAACAACTTTCCCCCTCTTCATTACCTTGAACTTCATACAACATCTAAGCCCCACTTCTTACAACAAGCCTGCAAGACCTCAGCACCTTACCAATGAAGACTCCACCTTCAACGTTCACCATGAAGAAGATCACCTATGTCCGACATGAAAGGAGGACAACTAAGCAGAGAATTTCCATTCCATTTCCTGATAAGTGATATCGGATATTTCCTATTCCTTCCCTTTTTTTCTCTCTCGGGTATTTCCTATCCTCAACCGTACTTTCGTTTTCGTTCAACTCTTCATCTTAGTTCAAGCTTTTGCCACATTCTTTCTGTTTGTACTTACGATGAAAGAGAACTTGTAAGACAATCGTGTAAATCGTCCGTCGAATGCGACCTACTGCAGCACAAGGTTAGTCAATATTCAGCCATCGGTAAATTGAACCATTGAGTTTGTGGCTATGAGGGCCTATAAGCTAGCTAGGGCAGCTTTTCAGCCGTTATATCTACCTACACGATCGAAATCATCTCGTACAACGTTGGGTACTCCACCGGAGAAAGCTCGATGCCTAACAGATAAAATGAAAGACCTCGTTACGGAAGATCCAGCAGTGCATTACAAAGTCAACATAGGGTTCGCTATGAAAAAGATATCGAGGAAACAAACAATTGGCGAACACGTTAAATTGTTGAAAGCCAACAAGAAAAACAAAGATTTGGAGCAGCTAGCCCGGGATAACAAACTGTTTGTCCCCCTAGATGAGGTGGCTGAAGTAAACTCTGACATTTTAACTCCCATTCATACCAGAGCTTTGGCAGAGCATTATGGAGTGTACCAACACCTGTTTGGAGATGCATTTTTCTATCCTGTCGTTGACATGAAGATACTCTATGCAAACGAGACAGTTCCTGTTTATAGAGGGAATGTCGTGAAGCCGGCAGAAGCTACTGAATGCCCTTTAGTTACCTATGAGTCCCGTTCGGACGATCTGTGGACGTTGATTATGACAACGCCGGATGGGTCATCTAATGAAGCTGAAAGAATTCACTGGATGGTAGCAAACATAAAAGGAAACGACGTTGCTTGTGGCGAAGAAATTTGTCAACACATACAACCGCTTCCGTTTGAGGGCCTTGGATACCTTCGATACATATTCGTCCTCTACAAGCAGGAAAGAACCCTGAACTACTCGGACCTGGCGAAACAATTACAAACCACCAGGTTTTTCTCCACCCAAAAGTTCTATGCAAAGCGACAAGAAGATCTCACACCTGCCGGCCTGGCCTTCTTCACATCAGACTGGGATTCATCGGTCCGCGATTATTATCACTCCGTACTGAAGCAGGAACCCCCAGTTTTCGAGTATGATTTTCCAGATCATTACTACAAAAAACAAGTTTGGTTTCCCATCAAACAACCCTTCAATTTGTACTTGGATCGCTACCGTGATGAGAAAGAGATAGCCAAAGAATACCTGGTGAAAAAATTGAAGAGAACAGATCCTTTCATCGGCGACCTCCGTCCCAAACATCCATACCCCAACGCGATACCTATACCCAAAGGTACACCATCTTGGCTGACTAATGAAATCAAGAAAGAGCGCTTGGGGCGTGCCAGAGCTGCAGACTATCTGTAATTACGTAACAGTGGTAATTGAAACCCATGTAAATTAATTAAATAAAAAATGTATTTCAACTGAAATTTACTCGCATCATGTTTTCTCTTCCTCATCCGCCTGTTTCAAATTGAATTATCCTAATGTTAGCCAGCGTACAGTACAAGTAATCTGATGAGAACTGAAATAACGTTGCAACTACTTGGTTTTACGCCTAATCACCACATTCTACGCCTGGTAGATATGTAAATATCAACAGCGTCTAGGAAAAGTCGCTGCAGTCATTGACAATAGGTTTATTATTATATTGGACATACCTACAGAAATGTTGGCTTGTTTCTTTCACGCGCAACAGTTGAAATAGCTATTTTTGATGGTATCCACCAATTTCGGCCCCCAAAAACACGAATGAGGCTCCTATTTTTATTTTTTACAGATTATCATTGATGGTGCCATTTAATTATCTTGATCGACCTGTTGGTACTACTACTACTGTTATTATACAAATTTATTTCAGACAATTTCCCAGGTGTTTAGCTCATAACAAATAGGCTTTTGGGAGCTGAGCCTTCGTTACAATCTCACTTCTTCACTCTAGCCAAAATCAACTTCACGTTCGGTCTTATCGCCCTAAAACACATGAAAAATGATACCTCACTTTCTCTAAAACCTGGGAGAAAAAAACTCGAAAACCCCTATTTTTACACCCATGACACCCCTGGGTGTATTCAGATCGGGCTGCCGAGCTTCTTAGCACAACTAGGACCCAAATTTGTTCCCAAATGGGGAGCCAAATTGTGAGCGGGAGAACGACGATTTTAGACCAAAATTTATCTCAATTTTCCACTCTGGTCAAAATCGACTTCATATTCGGTCTCCTCGTCAAAAAAAAAAAAAAATCAACCCAAAAAACTCTGGTTTTTCACCCATAACACCTTGGGTATATTCCGATTGGGCTGCAAAGTTTTGAGACAACTGGCGCCAAAATGGACCCTGTGTGCGAAAGAACGAATTTTTTTAGACTGAAAATAAAGTCGATATGGATGACACGGCGGCTGGTCATTGCGTTTTTGGAATCTATGTGCCTTGAAACGTAAAAGAAAAATGGGGGGGTACAAAATGTTTGCTGAGCGATTATATAGGTACATTATTCACAGAATAATTAACCAAAAGTACCTATTCATTGTTGTTCTTCTCGTGTCCATCCCGCCTAAAAATCGTTGCCTACCATGTAGTATACAAAAGCGCCGCAAATACTTGCACAACAGTTGATTAATTTGAAAAAGTAATGCAACAGCCGTTTCAGGATAGGGCTTTTTGGCTGACTGCATTGCAGACGTGATCAGCTATCCTCCAGTGTGAGGATCAGAATTCGACCTGAACATTTCACTCTTGGCTTGCCTACCCATTAGCTTTGTTCGAGCTGTCCTCTTGGGCCTAGCTCCGAGTAAGTTCAGTTGTTGCTTGAGGCGAACTTGCTTGGTGTAGGGAGCTCTCAACATGCTCGCTTGGAGCTTATTCAGAGCACGGAAGAGAAGGGGCTCAGCTGCCCCTGGTCTTCTGGTGGGGACACTCGAGGTCATACTCGGAGGAAGCCCCCTGTCCAGCACGAACACCGAATCATCTGCCCAGGACAGCGCGAACAGTTCACTTGGCCTGGAGCTCGCCCTTGGTCAGCTCGAAGAGCGAATCTGCTTCAGGGTTGCTCTGAACAAGCTGAGGGACTGTACGAACACCTTCACTGTAGAGGGGTTCGCCCAACAGCTACATGGCATACTTGGACATGTCACCCATCCATGTACCTACCAACCGACGTATCTTAACTTCAGTGCTCAAGGGAACCAGTTTAATTCCACCTGATTACTTTCAATATACTTAGATAACTTCTCGTCAGGATCACTCGACGATCAGCAAACTATTTTTTCGATTTTCGAGGTCCACGCCCTTTCACAGAACCATACACCAACAGAATATGAGGGTTTAACTTTCTTCTTTGCCAACTTCTAAAGTTTATTATTTTGAAGGTAATAAACCCATGTTCAGTTGAGGCAAACTAGTCATTATACTGGGGGAGAGGCAATAACTAGTGAAGAGAAAGAGGCTGTAAATAAATATATTCAGGATTTAAATTCAGTGTCTGTACAAATGAAAACAAGGGGCAGTATGGCTTGGAAAATATAGGTCTAACAGAAATTCGAAAATCTAACACTAGACAATGTACAGAGGCGACAAAATTTTGGGTGTCGATTTGAAGATTTACACTAGCTATTTGCAATAGTATTAACAGTAAATATTGAGGCAGTAATATCGAATAAAAAGTCAACAACTGTAACGAGGAACAATGCGAATAAATAAAACATCAACAATAGAACATCAACTTTCCTACATACAGGGTTTTAATCTTAGGGTTCAAATAGAAGAAAACCCCCAAATAAGAGTTGACTGAAGGGGGTTTGGCTTCCTCGTGTCTTCATTGCTGTCAGAATGCTCCCAGGTAAGGTGAGAACATGCAGGATAAATGTCATGCTTCTGAAAACTGCGTCATTACCAGTTTCACTCTGGAAAAATACGTAATGCTATGAGAAATACTTCGAAATAAAATTATTAACATTTCGAGAAGAGCACAAAATCATGTAAGACGAAAACTACCATCTCATCGCACATATCAGATTTCATTCCTACTTCTGGCAGAACCTTTTGATTAACTTTGTGGGCGCAAGGGTAAGTTCCGGCATGGAGATTGCCACACAATACTTCCATGTTATTCATAACAGCATGGATACTATGTTCGCGGCAGGGACCGTCCATTTCGGCCGACCATTGCGGCACGACTGTCTGCTCATGGTGGCACGATCAAGGCACCAACAGGCACAATCTAGACATTCTAACGGACATTGTGGCACCAACCGCACCAATTTTGGTCAATTTTTACGGCAGTTATTATTGAAAATAACAAAATTGGAAAACTCGTCATAACTCCGTTATTTTTCCACCAAGAAAGCTCGTTCTCATCTCAAACTGAAGTGTTTAACCAGCTGAACGAAACCCAAATAGACTGAACTTTGAGGAAGCTATGACTACCTATTCGAAATTCCAACATACATAGTAAATACATACGTAGCGACATCAAACTGTCTAGAAACCCATTTTGAGCACTTCTGAACAAGATTCCATGGTTTTCTCGAACACCTATTTTGACGATATCACCATACTTCCATTCCTATATAACAGGAATATGGAAGTTGCCGCGTCACCATGTTTAGGACAGAGGAGAGATTTTAACGGAACGTATTAAACTGTTATATTTACCAAAGGAATTTATGGTGTATAAAATTTGTAAATCGCAAGTTCGATAAGAAATTTTTTGACCAACTCAAAAGGAATTTCGAGGAGCAACATATGTTAGCAACAACCGAACATGTGAATTTTGAGCCAGGAAGTTAAAAGTTGTTGTGCAGCACCACTACAAAGTAAGAGCAGGTAAGTACACGCTCAACAATACAGAATTTTTTGTTGGTAGGCATATGTAGTAATCCGATCAATATTTGCCACAAGCACTGTAACAGTGCGGCTGTTCTCGAGTAGTTTTGTAGTTTTTTGGTCTGGTGGAGACAGGATGGGTGGGTGGAAGCCTAATTGATATCCCTTCTTAACCGGTGATAATCTCGCTGGTCTAGGAGGGGGACTCTCGAGGGTCCACCCCCAATGTTACACTCTGTCACGTGGTAGCAGAACGTGGTTTGGTAGTATGCGCTGAGCAACTCACCATACTCCATCCACTTTTTGTGGGCTTACCAGATGGATAAGCCCAAAGGTTTCCCAGAAGGATTCCTTTACTAACAACCTGTCCCTTTGATAAAGCATACATCTATTGGCTTCCCCACCCCCATTTCCCTCTTTAGAGTGTCAGTATAATTAAAATATACTGAGCTCATTTAAAGGCGATTGACGCCATGTTCTAATTTACAAGTCCCAATAGTTGTTCCATCCTAACGATGGGGGTTGATAACCTCCAGGTTGGTTGCCCAGATGAGCACAATTCACTGGACAACAACCTCTGACAACATTATCTGTCAATACTCTTATGTAGGAGCTTTGCTCTCCACCAGTAAATATTATCGAGGTAGTACCATTACGATGGAGGTTAGTCACCTTGAAGTTGTTCAGATGTCGTTTTCTGAACCAGAACTTCATACTAACTTTCATTCTCCCCTTTTCCCTCTCATACTTCTGCTACCCAAAGTATGCCATATGGGGAGGAGTGTAACATTGCAGCTCGAGTAGTTTTTTGGTCCGGTGGAGACGGGATCGGTGGTGGAAGCCTAATCGATATCCCTTCTTAACCGGTGATAATCTCGCTGGCCTAGGAGGGGGACTCTCGAGGGTCCACCCCCAATGTGACAATGTCACAGTACAAATTTATATATTTCATTAGTGCGCCCTATTCTGTGCTACAATTCAAGTGTCCACGTTTTGCCGAACTTTTCTTCGTTTCTTGAGGTCATCATGGCCAGAGCACACGATTTTCTGTTTTGCACACGAACTTTTAGGGTTAAACTTCATTAGATGTTCCTCCAACACAGTAGCAAACATCATAATATTATTTTCAAAGTTTTTGAGATTGGAGGAAGAGCCGGTGGCTGGGCGCGTTAGCTCTGATGGTTAGGATTGGGATGGCATCGAGCCAAAATACAATTCTGGCTGGAAAATATTGTTGAATGGGCTGTTCTTAGATGAAATGTTGGGCAGAATACACCATGCTCATATCAAACAATAGCTCCTTAAGGTGTTTTCAACCTCTTTTACTTTTTGATACCGACAATTAACAATTTTATTTCCCTTGAACCCTCTACCCAATTGAATGCAATAGTAACCGAAGTCTTACGATTTCATGAATAACACAAAAAGTGATCTTGTGTTGGGCAAAAGGACACACGGGGATAGAAGGAAACAAGAAGGTTTACAGGAAAGCAAAAGGAGCTGCATGTCGACAGGAGCCACATTGACCTCAGACACTGGTTCCTCTCCACACTCCGGTCCAAGTGGAGGAAGGAGTTACAGTCATATCCCTCAGGAAACAGATACAAATCCCTGTTTCTCGAATCAAAGCGCGAGCCGCGGTTTTATGATGTGCAAGCGAACAAACCAAAACCATCTTATACAACCACGATCAGACAGAGGTGGAAACTCCAAAACGAACTCGTACCTCCACTGAATTGACCCTGCCAATACCCGAATGTGCCAAAGATGCCTTGAGCATGAGGAAACAGCAGAACACGTCATACTGGCTTGCGAGAGGAATGCTACTATTGCAGCTCCATACTGGTCCAAGCTCACCAACAAACCCTTCAACCTACTCTCCATTCTAACCGAAAATAAAACTGAACTACCTATATGAAGTACTGTATGACCTGATAATGAAAACTGAAGTACAGTTGTAAGAAAATGTAAATCAAACTTTTATAAACTGTAGCATGTAGTAGGTAAAGGGACGCCAATAAATATTTTGAAAACAAAGGAAGAAAAACAAAGACAAGTTCGTTGTATTTCATTATTGAATTTCAGTGTCTCGAAATTAGAAAATACTATTTATTGAGATATTGGAGATCAAATTTAATATTCAATCGAATTATTCAAAGAAGGAAAGCCATTGACACCGTTATGATTGTAATAATTTACCTGTACAGGTGCCCCTTCTACGTAGATAGTATAATGGACCGTTGTTTAATTTACCTGTATAGGTGCCCCTTCTACGTAGATAATATAATGAACCACTGTGTAATAATTTACCCAATAATAATTCAACGTTTGTTCTAGTTGCTAAAGTACCTATCAACAAAATCCAGAAGATCCATCATTTTTCAAATCGAATAATATCACACAACAACCAAAACTTCATACAGCCATCCGCGATTATAATCAGGTGCTCCCTAGCGATGATAATAATATATATCTTGGCCAGATTTATACCGTTTGATTCACGATCATGTTGACGAAGCTTTTCGGAGCAAACGAACGGCTGGTCGCACAATGCTCCGGGTGGTCTAAAACAATTCTTTAGTTTAAGATCAATTTAAAAACGCAAAAAAACCCATACCCTACTATGGAAAGTTTTCGAGTGAAAATTTCAACCCCTATTTTGCACCCCTTAGAGATAACTGACAGTAACGCCGAGCTTCCGAGGACCAACTAGAACCCAAACGGGACCTACAAACCAAATTTTATTAATTTTAGTTCATGGTTACTAAGAAAATTGCGAAGTACGGCGTACAGACAGAAATTTTTTTATTGCATTTTCGGATTCTACATACCTTGAAACGTAAACCATCAAATTTTTAGGGGGGGTTAACATTTTTTTTACATGCTCGATTCCAAGGGTTCATTATTGAAAATAATAAACCAAAATGTATACCTGTTTAATCATTAAAGTAATTATTTCCTATGGTAAAATGAATACTTGATACATCAAAAGCAATAATAAACTCACGCCCGAATGATAATTGATTATGAACAGCATTGGATTACTGCCCCGTTGTTTAGACGACGCTGAAGATTTAATGATTAGTCGCAATTTCTAACAATACAGCCGGGTAGCGAAGAATATATGAAATTGATTTTTTCCCCAACCATTTTAGTTGCTGAATTAATTACAATAAACGAATTACCAGGTGTCAGTAGGTTGCAGAGGACCTGTGTACTGGAAAGTGGAAGTAAGGCGGACAACCATGTTGAAACACGATAACTCCTCCGAATTTCAGGGTATGATGGCAAAATTTGGTGTTCATCGGTTTGAGATTTAATGATCTACATATTTCCTTATTCAAGTAAATTCGATTGAACCAAAATTTGTCCTCCAATGTCCCACTAAGCAGTTTTTCTAATCATGTCGAATGTTGGAATTCAATTAATTATTTTTCTTAGAACGAACCGTTGGTGTTAAATAGACGCAGAATTTAATTGCCTGCAACTTTTACGTTTTACAAAAGAAAAGAAAGAAGGGGGAAAGAAAAAAACTTAACGATCGAAAAATGGAAAAATATGAGAAAAATATTGTTCATTAAAAACAACTTACGAAGCTATTGTTGTGAATTTATGAACATATGGCATAGTCGAAGATACTCAGTGATATGATACTCTGATTACGCCCTGCAGCGCAGTCAGACTTTAAACTCCAGTCGGAAATGGATTTTTAGTTTGTGTTCGAGCAAAATATTGTGGTTTGGATAGAGAGGACTAGAAAAATGTTAACATCCATGCCATACACTGTCGAAATGTTACAGAGAATTACTTGATTCTGTACAAGCCACATGGGCTACGGAAAATACTGTGCATGATGGCATCATTTTCACAATTTTGAACGGTACTCACTTGTCGAACAATATGGAATCTGTAGTCATACTCAATTGCTGCAAAATCTTCACGACACCCATATCACGCAATTTTGCCTGCCTTTCCGCAGAACCACTTTCATCCTTCCAAACTAAATTAGATATACAAAATATGGCGGCTATCTGTAACTTCACGTTACTGTGCGACTGAAAAATACGAAGAATTCACGTAAGTTTTAGATGAAAATATCGGAGAAAATGAACTGGAAAAAAGGTGAACAGTCACAACGCTCACCATGTAGTCTTGCAATTTTTTCAACATGTCATCATTCGACATTATATAATCCTTCGCGCTTTCTCCATCTCCAATATTTCCTAAAATGCAAAGAGCTTGTTCTTTGACCTCAGGACAGTGGTTACCATCAAGTATCAACGTGACAGCCTGTAAATCGTTTAAAATCTAGTTAAACAACCAGCAGCAGCACACCAACATCCTTACAATTAAAAATTATTGTAGGGCACTACACGTCCAAAATGCATAATCCTCTTGCCTGCATGATTTCCATTCCGTGAAGAGACATGATATGATCGATATGAGGTTTTGTAGACAGGAGATTCCTTAATAGACCCAAAGTTTTCATTAATACATTAACTTCCGAGTCGGAGAGAAGCCTGAAGATTTGATCAGTTCCCAGCGTGTTCAATATTTGTAATTTGATTTTTTGCTCAGCTTGGAATGCCATATTCTAGAGGGGGAAACAAGATTTTGTCACTACAAAACGTTGTATTAAATCATTCTGATTATACTGCCGAAAAAATGGAAACGGTAGGCATCAAACAGCACATCCTGTAGGTCTACGGCTCCCAAGGTGAAAGTTGGCTGCTTTCTCAAGAAAGACCATCCAACATTTAGTCGCTGACCGAGTCAGTCGCATCCCTGTCCCAACAACACCAGAGGACCCCTCCACCAGGCTCAAGATACTTCACGCACTCTTCTCCCATCAATGTCCCTCCTACTCTACTGTTCTACTATCCCAGGCTCTCAGCTGTAAGGTGCGGAGGAGCTCCACACAGCAGAGATGCTCGATGTGCAATTCGGGAGCAAGGGAAGACACTGTGCACTTTCTGGGAGTCTGTCCGGTGTTGTCAAGAGTTCCGAGCAAGACTGTTTGGCAGCCTGTGAGGAAACACTCGGCCTATTGAGAGAACCCAACTTTCCAACCTTGGGAGATTACTGCGCCGTAACTTGGAGGTATAGAGAAGAGTTTATTTCGGAGTTTAATTACTAGAAGGAAAAATAAGAGAACAAAATGTAAATACGAATTAAAACAACTAAAGTAACACTTTACAAAAATGTAATTCAACAATGCTGTAACAATGCATAACTAGGTAGGTGTTGTGAGCATAGTTTCACTACTTGTGAGCTTTCCTACCTTGTTTATATACCAATGTTTACTTTTTTTTAACATCGGTTGTCCCTCTTTCAGAGCTGCCAAGTATGAGTCTAAGCCAACCCTGGCAATGGCCATAGGCTAAGCCGCTAAGAGTGATTTTTGTGCAAGCTGCATTTCTTTAGGTACTTGGAAACAAACGTCTTTTTGATTTGTTGATATCCCAGGCTCCAATCCTGGTTCCACTTTTCGGGTTTTGGGTTCCAATATTATTAATAATCATATTTTTATGCTAGTATATGGGTAGTTCAACCCCATACAATTATCCTCTTCTACTACATGCATTATTATACTGAACAGTTTACGATCGTGAAGCTTTGTCGTGGCAACAAAGAAAATTCAAACAGTTCCGAATCAGAACTACTCGTGTTCCAATTTCTCCAATTTAGAACTCAAGC